>CM074724.1:285656707-286280041 GCA_037306005.1 Rhinophrynus dorsalis
GTGCTGTGTCCTGTGCCTGCTACAAACCTCAGTTTGTGGCACTTGTCATGTGCTTTACATGCTGACATCATGGTGTCATGATTGCACAATGCTAATGATAGGGTGTGATGGCCTTGTCATGAGCAGAGGTGTCATGAATTAATAATATATTCAACAAATATATCAGCTGAAAGGAACAAAGCTGTTTAATTTTCAACCCCTCTTATTCAATAAGAAATAGATTGGCCCAAAGCCATGCAATCTGTGGCCCCTGAGAATCTGCTGCACTAGGCTTAGGCATACTTGGTCTAGGTCTATATACATCACTACTTATACATGATTAAAACAAACACAGTACTCTAGAACATCTTAGGAACACCTCAGTTAGGGTGATAAAATTGTACATTTAGGGCTTTATGCACAAATGAAGGGTTCTAGGGCCAACAAAATGCACCACTGGTTTAAATGGAATGTTTAGCCCCATGAATGTACAAAGCGAATAAAGTTTTATGCATTCTATTACATGTATATAAAAGCATACACATTACATGTGACTTAAAGCTTGTTCACAATGGTGACATTATTGCAGAGGTAAAAGTGCATGAAAAAATGATAAAAATCTGGTAGTGCTGCTCACACAGGTGATTATCACTGTGCATGTTGCTGGCTAAAGTAGCTCTCTGGCTACAACTTGTCTCTGATAGACCACTAACTATTTAAGTATCATTGAGGTATCCAATGAATTGCTCTGGATAATCTATGGCACTCACCTACACTCACTCACCTAAAACACCTACAGATATGTAGTATAGATTTCAAAGCAATCACAATGAAATCACAGTGGAATCATATAATATCCTCAGGCCGCTGCATTTTCTTTACAATGTTAATGATACTGTTAATATTGATAGAAAGGCATATTGGAATAAAAAAAAAACCATTGTTATTTATGGAAGCAGAACATTTAGAAACAACTTATTTTAAGTTTTTTTGGAAGGATTTCAATCATATACTCCTCTCTCCCTTCTAACCACCATGCAGAACAAATTAAGATCCTGCAGGGTTATGGAATAAACACTCAAAGGAAATAAACTCTCTAATTCTCATGTTATTCTATGAAGCCCCTTCCCTATGATCTTTCAAATTGAGTCTCAATGCATTAAAAACCTCACTACCGTTCAAGGGGATTAAAGATCCATTTAAGTTAAATCAGGATTTTTACTTGTTCCATATTGTGCAGCTGGTTTGCCCCTAGAATTGTTCCACTTCCTCTTTATACATAAGGCTGAATGTTTCCTATTTTTACGCCCTTTTGGTGACAGAGTAGAATTGACCAACATGTCTGGGATTTGTTAAAATATCACAACGTGCTCTTTTGTGAAATATCATGTTGCAGCATTTACACTATGTAACATCCTCTGCACTCCTATAAGTGACCAATCAGGAAGAATATATACTATAGTGCTGGAAAAAATTATTTCCACAAACTGCCCAGATAATTTAACCCCTTGGATGCTAGATGTGTCTCCAATGTATCATGAAGCAATATGTTGGAGACATCTCCTTGCATCCAATGTATTAATAAACCTCAAGTGCTATCAAAATATGGAAACTGACATATGCTAGTAGATGTTACAACAATGAGTTCCATACCCCTCTGGCTCTGAAAGGGTTAAGAGCTTCCTATATCATGCTATCCATTTGTATGTAATATAAATAGTTTTTGTTATTTGTGTGCTCAGTGTGCCATTTAATGTTATTTTGTTTTAGTGACAGGCCAATCTAATAGCATAGCAAGTAAAAAGTTTGCCTCTAACTAATTATCATACTGTGCTTAAATAGTTCCATAAAACTACTGGTGGTGTTGAAACTTTTTATGTCAGTTTCACAAACAGCCTCCTCAGGAGGAGAATAATCACCATTGTTTATTGCACACGCTGCAGCAACCAGGGCTGCAGTCAGTTTTCCATCTACTACTTTACTAACATGTCCCTCTCTGATCTACTTCTGCTCCTTTCCCCCTACCCTGTTCCTAGTACCTTTGTTGGACCTTATCAACGTAGTGTGGATTTTAACAGTAAAGTACAGAAGAGAACTGTTTGTGTTTGATGACTTGCCCTTCACAAAATATTTCATCAAATACTTCTCTCTTTCAAGTATCTGCCAGTTGACTTCAGTCACAGTTCAAGTCAGGGTCCCTGTCTGCCTCTGTTAGTTTGTTTTTTTTACTTTCACTATCTCCACAAAAACAAAGCAAAACAACTTACACTGCCTGCAAGTGCAACTCCTTCACCCCACTTTACCTGTAGGTAGTATAAAGAGGAATTTAGCAGCTGCTTTCTCTCTCCCAATGGCATTGCAGTCTTAAATTGTACAGTACAAAATGAAGATATACCTTAGTAAATATCCTTCTGGCTGTTGTAGGAGCCAGTGCCAGTCTCCTAGGTTTCCATCTGCAATATATTAAGATGCATATGCTCCACAGCTCCCCCTGCCGATGGCAAATATGACAATTACAAGTACTTGGCAAAAAGTAAGTCATTTTATTCTCTGAGTTCACAGACTAAAACATGAGGACCCTTTCTCTCTCCCCCTCCCTGGCATTCTCTTCCCCAGAGGGTAGCTGTTGAGCCAAGCCAGCATCCAGGACCAGGTTGCAGCCAGATCATGCATGCCTCTGGCCTCTCCTCCTCAGCAGGTTCCTGCTGCCCCTGGGCAAAGGAGGCAGGCTGTGACGTCTACCTAGCCTTCCAACTCCCCCACCTGATGGCAAACTGAACCACCCCACTCAGCCCATTGCAAGAAGATTGCTGGTGCATACTTAAGTCATAGGTTAGGGTTAGCTTTTGTTTTTGGGTAATGTTTATTAGGTGTTAGTGTTATACTTAAGAGGTTAAGTTAAGATAAAAATGGACTGGCCAATACAGTTTATGCTGGACTATGTACTTTGGTTATATATGTGTATATTTCCTGTCCTTAATTTCCTGTCTGAGAAAGGTCCAGATAGTGAATAGTATGGTCAAAGTTTTGGTCCTATTTGTAATTCAATAAATTGAGTGAAAAGTCCCACGGCTGCTGCCCCATCCTTATATTTCTGGAGCAAGTGCTTTCCCAACCTGTACACACACACACACACACACACATATATATATATATATATATATATATATATATATATATATATATATATATATATATATATGTTCATAAATGAAAAGAGCACTTTCAGGACTTTTGATTCTGTGCTAATAGTGGATAAACTTTATTCAATAGATCAACGTTTTGGTTACCACTGTAACCTTCATCAAGATGGCTTGCAAGTGAAACAAACCCCATTCTTAAACCCTAGTGAGCAACAGGGGCCAAAAGGCAATGATATGACTGGTTAGTGATACATTGTTTACCGAGTGATACCGTGATTGACAAACGGACCAATGTAAATACTTTGAAAAGTGTATACTAAACAGAATAAAAGTAAATGATAAAACACAGCATGAATTTTAAATTTCGAAACCTCCGCTACTAAGAACATGACATAATCACAGGTGAATGTATTAGTTACAGTTCTAAGTGGAAACTCATTTGAAATAGGTTACCTAAGGACAGTTATGTTGGACACCGGAATATCGCACAGCTTTGTGTGTATCGCTAACTAAATATTTTGTATCTATGTTAATGTCAGGTTAAACAAGGTGATAAATCACAAAATGGCACACCAAGATCCAGCATATAAGAGTTCAAATATATTCCTGAATTCTATGTAAGTACGCAAGCTTGATCATCAAAAAGTTCAAATGACGGTACAATGTGATTTGATTATATAAAGTGGGCATCCTAAAAGATAGTCAAATGCGACATGGTTGGAAAAATCGATAATGTATTAAACCATAATACTTTTAAGGTGATGGTATGAACTATCGGGTAAGAGTGTTACATATTCTACTAGTAATTACCATCAACAATTTTGCACATAGTGTTTTATTATGAAACCTTATAGTGAGCTTGTAACCCCTTGTTCCTAATGACAGTCGGATTAGAGCATTACTGTTTCTGCTAAAAAACTACCATCAAGATTGTTATACATAGTGTTGTATTAAGAAACCTAGCAGCGGGTTTGTAGCTCCTCTTTTCTAATAGCAATAAGGTGGAGTCCAGGTTAATAAAGTTAGCGACCATCTAGTTATCAATAGCTATATAGAAGTAATGCACTATAGGTCAGTTGCGATACATATGGACTATAGATGAAAACTTAATCTAAATCAAGTTAAGCGCACAAAGGAGTGTGTTATATCAGAGAGTTACATATATAGATATCAATATAAAAAGTGATATTTAAAAAGAATGTCTTCATAAGTCCACAGAGTCCGATAATCAATAATATATACCGGAACAATATAGTTAGTTGCATAGTAGTTCCGATGTAGCTACCCCTTGTAAGGAAATTATGAAAAAAGTTACATTAGTATATCGGACTTAGCTCCAAAGTGCATGCGCCAAAAAGAGACTGGGATCGAGCATTAGTCAACTTTAATTCCATGATTAGAGAATAAAATACATAGTCTAAATTGTTCTATAGAGTGGACCAAATTCACTTTGGTTGTGGAGGCTCAGCTTTTTTCTGCCAATGTATTAGTGTCATGAAGGGTTAAGAGGCATATCTATACATGTAGTGTAGAAGTCATAAGGTTGTCACCCTCGATATATCGATCAACACCTAATATAGCCATACTGACACTTTGGACTATCCACATAGATAGCTATGTTTATATTGCAGTAAGTGGAGGAGTTCCTTCATTCTTAATGGTGTTGGACAGGAGGTCCCATGTTACACCATTGTCATTCAATGTGGATCCTCTTACCCACTCTGCTCTAGATCTTAAAACAACACAGTATTGCCATTTGAAACATGCATAACGTTATATGTAGAAGAAAATGGTAGAATGCTGGATAGGAGCTCCTATTATACATTCAGTAAACCATTTATTATTGATACATTATGGCAACTTTAATGGTCACATGATGGGCATACAGTCCTATAATGCACGTAGACCAATTGCCAGATATCAGGGCTTCTTCAGTGTGAGAGCCGAACAACCCAAGAGTCAGTTGTAGTGTTAGTAAAAAGCTGAAAAGGTGAGTTTCTTATTGAGCCCTTTAGGGGCCACCGTATCGAGTGTGTGGATCCAAAAGGCTTCTCTTTCTAATAGTTTAATGCCTCTGTCTCCCCCTCTACACATGGGTGGAATATGGTCTATCAGAATTGTTTTTAAGGAAGCCACAGGATGGTGAAGTTTCAAGAAGTGTCTAGGCACAGGTTTATCAGAGACTCCTGTCTGTAAAGCTGCACAGATTGTGGATCGATTTCTCCCACTTAGTATTTAAAACAAGGGCAAATGAGTATATATATATCATGTACTCAGAGGTACATGTGAGGCAATGGCATATTGTGTATGTCCAATTTGTATGTGGATGTCTGAAGGTGGTGGTTTTTAGCACACTGTTACATGTAATGCAGTTAATACATCTGAAGCATCCATAGTTTCCCTTTGTCTTGAGAGCCAATTGGTTTTCTTTTTGGCTGGTGTGACTCAATGTGCGATGTCCGGGTGCATCAAATAGTCTTTCAGAGTTTTACCTCTTTTAAAAGCAACCATTGGGGGAGGTTTGGAGAAAAAAGGTAATTTTGGATCTGTAGCTAAAATGGGCGATTGTTGTTTCAAAACTGTACTTAGTCTCTCAGACCCAGTGAAATATTGTGTAGTGAATACCACATGGGTTGAATCTTTTTCTTGTTTATCACTCTCAAGGATGTCGGCTTGATTGAACTGTTTTATACAAAGGAGTTCTTGTTCTAGTAATTTGTTGTCATATCCCCTTTGCATGCATTTTTTGTTTTTTATCGGCAAGCTGAATATTGGCTGTGTTGGAATCGTCATTATTACGTACCATCCTGTGAGTAAGGAATATTCTTTTTGAGAGAAGGAGGGTGGCAACTTGTTGCGTGTAGTATTGTATTTCTATCTGTTGGTTTAGTGAACAATGTTGTGCCTAATTTAGTCACTTGTTTATATATTTTTAAGTCCAGGAAATCAACTGAGTCTAAACTTTACATGAATTTAAAATGAATATTTGACTATCAAGGGTATTTAGTCTTCCTACCCAGTCGGTGAGTTCCAGTGTCGCTCCTTGCTAGATAATAAGCAGATCATTGACGTATATTCTATAAAAGCTGATACATGGGTGATTTATATGTTGCTTCTCATACTGCAACATATAGAGGTTTGTGTATGTGGGAGCGACGTTGGAACCCATCGACGTTCCGACTGTAGATAAAACGTGTCCTGAAACCTAAAATAGTTTTTTGTCAAAGTCAGTTTGAGTAGAGGAAGTCAAATGGAGAATGATATCTGATTCAATAAGGTATGTCTAACAGCCTCCATTCCACCTTCATGGGGAATAACCATATAGAGGGTATCGATGTCCATTGTAACCAGAACGTCATCCTGTTCAATATTCGTTAGATTAGAAAGTAAGTGCAAAAGATCTGTTGTGTCTTTGAGAAAAGATGGAATTGCCTTCACTATTGGTTGCAGTTCTTTGTCTAAGAAAGTAGCTATTGGTTGAAGGAGTGAACCTCTTTCTGAAATGATAGGGAGTCCAGGTGGTGAAATAGGGTTTTTGTGTATTTTTGGTAAATCGTATATAATAGGGCAAACAGGGTGTTTAACTGTCAAATATTGAAGTAGAGAGTCAGCAATGAATCTATTATTGGGTGCACTAGTCAAAATAGTGTCTATGAGTTGTTTGTAATTCTGGGTTGGGTCACCTGGTAAGGCAAGATAAGTAAGGTGGTCTGAGAGGTTTTTTTGGATTTCAGAGATATAGGCCTAGATTTAAAGGCAGCCGTTAAACCATCCGCTAAGTAAAAAAGGCACGTCGGCCGCAAAGAACACATGTTTTACGGCAGATTCAAAGGTAAGCGTTCAAGAATAGCTATCGGGCGTAGGCACTACAAAAACACGTTAAACAAAAACCAGCGTCGCACCTGATTTTGCATCACCGTGCGTCCCAAACACCCGTTAAAACACAACTTAACTCAAAATGTTACATTACGGCTGCCGTTGTCTAGCAACCCTGATAGATGCACAAACAAAATTCAAACCTACAGCCAATCCCAAGGCCCCAAAGTATCAAAAATGTTCAAATACACCTATATATACCTCAAAATAACGGTTACACCCTGTCTGTGTTTCGAGTTTCAGCAAGCTAGAGCACAGGACCCAGGAGTGGAGGATAGCATTTAGAGAGAGAGAGAGAGAGAGAGAGAGAAGCATACAGAGGAGTAAGGTAGAAGGATTTTGGAGAGGAGAGAGTTACATTTAAATAGACACATAGCACACTTTTGCACATAGCACATACATCCATACAAACACATACACATACATACACATAGTCTTTTTTTTTTCATCACACCTTACACATTTTAAACTTTATTTTTACAGTGTGAATCCGTGAGTGAAAGTGTGTGACAGAGAGTGAGTGGGATCGAGTGTGTCTGTGAGGGCGTGTGAGAGTGCCTGGGTGTGACTGGGTGAATGATGGCCAGGAGAGGAGGACAGGAGAGAGGGATGGGGAGACTAGTGGAGGAGGAGGAGGAGGAAGGTCAGGAGGGGATCCCTCAGCAGAGCAGGGGTGGGAGAGGGAGATACGCAGGGCGGAGGGGGACCAGGCCCACAAGAACAGGCACACAAAGAAGAAGAGGGACAGATCCTGCAGTGGGACGAGGGGTAGTGCCTGGGGACCACCACACACAGGCAGGGGCAGAGCAGGCAGGACACTCCGGGTCTGACTCCTCGCATGCCGGAGCTGAGGGGGACAGGGTCAGGGATCCCCGATATACCGAGGAAGAAAACACGGCCCTCGTGGAGGCTGTGCTGGAGAGGGAGAGTGTCCTCTTCCCGGGGGACAGACTCCCTGGCCTGTCTGCGAGGAGGAGAGCTGCCTGGAGTCAAATCTGCAGCAGAGTTAATGCGGTGGCCACCTGCAGACGGGATGTGGACTCAATCAAGAAGAGATGGGGCGACTGCAAAAGGCAGGTGAAGAGGAAGATGGGGGATGCCGCCCTGCACGCCAGAGCCACCGGAGGTGGGCCACCTGTCCCCATCACCTACAGCGCATGGGAGGAGAGGCTGCGGCAGACACTGTCATCCACCCTCATTGAGGGGGTCCCTGGAGGATCAGACACTGGGGAGGAGAGGAGCCTCCACACCACCGGTAAGTGCATCACCCCAAAACCACACACCACCCCAAACCACACACCCATCACAAACAAGCACTCACATCCCAACATCTGCTCTTCATTCAACCACACAATTGCACCAACACAGCACCCTGAGGGTTTAAACAGGGATCAAGACAAGGACAAATATCAATGTTCAACAAGGCCAAAACCTGTCCAACTCCCTGGTTAACCCTCATGTTGCTGTGCTCATCACACACAATACACACAAACCATGCTCAGTAAAGTGTTGTATGTTAAACATCACAATTGTTGTCACACAGTGTTACCCATGTTCACACAGGGAATCCAGCACATAACCCCATGAGTGCCAGAGGGATCATCAATGCATCGATCAACAATGCTTTGGCAACCCCTCTGGTACTCAAAGGGTTAACCAGACAACAAACACATGTCGATAGGTTAACAATTACATGACACATAGGGGACATTCACTAAGCGGTGAAAAAGAGCTGATGTAGTGAATTTGACACTTGCATACCCTCACTTTACCAATTACAATGTTAGTCTATGGAGAACATCCAATAACAGGATTCAAGCTGCACAGGCCCCATTGTGTGGACTCCATAGAAAACATTGCAGATGGTGAAATGAGGTCAGCGGAGAAGTCAGCATCATAATCAGTTCATCAGGTCCACTTAACCGCTTACTGAATCACCAACAGGATGGATCAGGTCACAAATCACAGTGCCACTGAGAATAAATGCTTGTATGTGCAACACACAGGCCAAAAACAATCACACATAAGTAAAGGTGAAAAAGTTGGCCTTGGTGTTGTGTATGCAATCATTTACTCTAACTTCAATTTACATAGCTCACATTTGATTCACATATAGATCCTCAGGAGTGCTGATGCCATGGATGGATGGTACACCAGACACTATTTGCAGGATACATATGGGAACCAAATATGAACCATTGAGGTTTGGTCAATAACAGGCCAGGGATTATGGATATCTATGATCGGGTCTGGCTGCCTCACACAGAAGGATGGATGGGCTGATCCAGGAAAAAAAAGGCCTCAATCAATGATATCCTTCAAGACTGGCTTGATTGTTGCCCCTCAGGATTCAACTTGAACAGACCTCATGGACAGAATCCTGTAATGTACATCAATCCCTGATTGCCACGGTGGTATCCCATGCATCACAATGCTATGCATAGGATACCATCATGACAACCAGAGAGGGACATGTCTAATCTGACAAAATCCAGCACTGTACGGGATGAACTGATAACATAGGGATGAATACTACTTGAATCACACTGCAGATCTCTTCAAAAAAGATATGTACAGAAAGAAAAACAACCAGATTTGTATGTGGATATGTCCCTTTCAAATGGGTACAAATAGGTCCCAACAAGATGTAAACCCAGAGTTCGGTTCAGTACGTGTGATTGTCCAACTGCCCATATATGTGCACCCTCAACAAAATAACTCATATTGATATCATCATCACAGTACATATACCCAGTATATTACACCTACTTGGATGGGTATCACTTGTATCTATGAAAGTTCATTTGTGATGGCTGTACATATATAGGCAGTTAGACAATCACATGTTCTGAACAGATCTCTGGGTTCATATCTATCAAGGATATGTTTGTACCCGTATGAAAGGTACATATACACACATATCAGACCATATTCCTCACTGTGTACCTTGGCATGGCAATGGTTAATTTCACTTGATGTAACCTTGCAGGCATCATAAAGAGATGTTTAGAAAGATGTTACTGTATGTGACAGCTGGAGATGTCAGTCATATGACCACACGGAGGCTCTTCAGCAGACCCAAAATTGAAACAATTGGAGATGGATCCATCATTGACATGGTCCACAGAGCGTGCTTACAAACCAGGAACACTTAGTAGACAATGGCAAAGATGTAGTTATCTCCAAATGGGTCAATGTGGAGTCTGCTGAAGAGCCTCCGTGTGGTCAAATGACTGACATCTCCAGCTGTCACATACAGCAACATCTTTCTAAACATCTCTCTATGATGCCTGCAATGTTACATCAAGGTGAAATTAACCATTGCTATCCCGTTAAAGAGATAGTAATACCTAAAATGTGAAAGGAAAAATACATGTCATAGGATTGATCCACCGGGTAATGCAAGGGTATCCCCACTACTGAAAGGTGTTTCATCACAAGAGTATAACAGCTCAAAGTTGAATATTCCAGGGACAATATCACTGTGGCCTGAAAATGTACTATGCCAATGTTGCCAGACCATCCTCTGGCTAGCTTTGGTCCAGGGAACAGATATCCACAAAGGATGATGTGGCAACAGCGCAAATGTACAATTTCAGGCCACTGGGATGTGGCACCAAAGGAATTCAACTCTGAGCTGCAATACATGTAGAATACAACACCCATCACCAGTAGGAGTACCGTTGTTTCACACAGGGGGATACACCATACAACATATATGTTCCTTTACACATTTCAAGTATTAATATCAATTTGACACCATCATGGCTAAGTTTACTGATCACACAATCTCAATCCTCCACACAGGTTATGTGTCTCCAGCACATCAGGAGCCCATGGAGGAGGCCACCTCACCACCCAGTGAGGAGTATTTGGAGGAGGGGACCAGCCAGTGGGCACCGTACCCAACGACATCCACACCTCTTGGCCAGCTGGATGCACCAACTCTGCCTGCATCAACTCTGCCTGCACCAACTCTGCCTGCACCAACTCTGCCTGCATCAACTCTGCCTGCACCAACTCTGCCTGCACCAACTCTGCCTGCACCAACTCTGCCTGCATCAACTCTGCCTGCACCAACTCTGCCTGCACCAACTCTGCCTGCATCAACTCTGCCTGCACCAACTCTGCCTGCACCAACTCTGCCTGCACCGACTTATTACAGTGACTGGATGCCCCCCACCACCTCCAGGAGCTATTATCCCCCAGCAGCAGCAGCAGCACCACCACCACCAGGGAGGCAATGGCTGCCCGGTGATGTGGCCACCACCCAATACGGGCCATACCCACAGATTGACCTACCCTCCTGGATGGCTCCCCAGCATGGCCCCAGGTATGATCCTAGGTGGGGGCCAAGCACATACCAGTGGCCAAGGTTTGACCCTTGGCCACTCGACTACCAACACCTGGGCCTGCTTGGGGAGCCCCAACAGCCTATGCGAAGGGACGTGTTTACCCCACCACCTCCACCAGCACAGACATCGGTGGGCAGCAGTGGGTCAATTGATGTGGTGGGCACATACCCATCTGCAGCACAACCAGCACCAGCAGAGGAGGACACAGCAGCAGCAGAGGAGGACACAGCACCAGCAGAGGAGGACACAGCACCAGCAGAGGAGGATACAGCAGCAGCAGAGGAGGATACAGCACCAGCAGAGGAGGATACAGCACCAGCAGAGGAGGACACAGCAGCAGCTGATTCACCAGGCACAAGCATCACCAGCAGTGAACGGCCCACGGGGATGGAAGCTGAGTGTATGGCTCTGCAAAGGAGACTACTCAGGTCAAGCCTCCGCACCAATGACAACATCACCAGGAGCCGTAGGGAATCCCGTATAAACACTAACAGGATAGAGGCAAGGATCCATGCCCTGGAGTCGGAGGTCATGAGGATCAACACTCAACTCCATCAGCTACACACGGGGGTGATGGACCTGCTTGCACAGCTACTGGTGGAGTTGAGAGAGCTGAACCGCAGGGAGGACTTACGTTTGGAGAGGGAAAACCTGCGCTCCACAGAGGGATCCACTGCCCCCACCACCCCCTCTAATGTGACCCCCGAAGCCACACCTAGGGGGCAAAGGGTGACCAGGAGATCATCCAGGTTATCCACTTCTGCCACACAGTCTAAGCCCCCCCCCCAAGAAAAAAAAATAAAATGCCCAACATGTTAAATTTCCCCTGAATAAAGGAACATTGTGCTTTTGAATCCTGTCTGATCTGCTTTGAATTTGGTCATAGATTTGGGTGGCAGAGTTGTCTCCAATGCATTGCCAAACAATTCAGTGAATACAACTCCTGCCTAGGTAAGATGTTTGTGGGATGTTACAACATGGGTTCACATACACATCGTTGTACAAAATCAACTGTAAAAACATCCCTGTTGCCATATTACACAACTGTGTTATATGGCAATGTTGTGTGTTGATTTTGCATAACAAAACATTCCCCTTAGCCCAACATTTGGTACAACATTGAACATTCATCTACATCATATGTAGTGTTTAACCCTTTGATATCCAGAGTGGTAGGCAACGCATTGCAAAGAAATGCGTTGGGTACCACTCTGGCACTCAGAGGGTTAAGGGGATAACCAAACAAACGGCTTAGCGGTGAGATAACAAGCAGGACAGATAAATGGGACATGTATCCATATTGTCTTGGATTCACACACTCATTGTGCAACAGACTGACTGGGGAAGCCAATGTTTTCAACCTAGGATTTCAATGTGTAGCACACACATTGATATCCTGGGGTGAGCATTGGGGCCTCCAGTAAGTTGACTTGTTGTTTTTTCTAAGGGTGTAACAGACTTCCCCAGTGAAAACACTTGTCCACTTGGTCATGTACTGTGATATGTCCCAGTGGAGCAATATCACTGAACATTGATTATACTGAGCAACACATTAACTGTGGACAGGAATTCACTGTGGAAGTATGTCCCCTTTATCACCTCTTTATCACTCCCACAACACATTAGTGTATCACTGCCACCATCTGTTAGCGTGAATACATCACTGAGTCCACTCACTTGCAAACAAGTGGTGGAGTCCTGTGATATGGGTGATGCCTTTCCATGTATGGGGATACTCTACCCTGGGTGTGGTAACGCATTGACAACTGTGTTCTCAAATATATCCTCCTACAGACACAGATAGAATGGTGATGGTTCATCTTTATTGTGTCTCAAAGTACATTAGGATGTACATGTGTTTTCTGTGTATTGCCTATATGCATTGAACACCTGTATGAGAACACTAAATGTACTTTGAAACAAAAAAATAGTACTTTAGTTACACTGCTGCCCAGCTCATGTGTTGTCCACAAGGTTTGACAACTCTGTAGCTGAGCATCCTAACTGTACAGGTTATAAAACTCAGGAACTAGTGTTTTCTGTGTCTATATGAAAATGATCCAGTAGAGGTTTGTGTGAACCTCAGGTCAAACTTTGCATCACCAACAACATCAACATAAACAGCAAGGGGTGATCTCCATGAAGGTGATGTCAAGACATCAATCCAGTCACATAGAAGAACTTCAGTTCAAGGATGGATCATGTTACGGATGCCTGTGGAAGAAGAGGACAGGATTTGGAGTAGTTGACTTGAACTGATCATCAAGCAACAACAATTTAGTCTTTTTGATCCCCTCAATTTTCACAGTTACAGGTGAGTACACAAACCATTGCTTGACAATGTGTTGTGTACTCATCTGTAACCAATTATGTGGAGAACTAAGGACATGTGCCCCAGCCCTATGGATATGTGCCCCTGACATGGAACAAGTGTTCTGAGAGCTCCATGGAAGTAATGAATTTGGGCTGCCACTGTTAATGTGACAGTGGCAGCCCAATGTCATTTGTTCCATGGAACTGTTAGGACACATTTGTTGATGTGTGTATTCATGTCGGGGGCACATATGTCTGCACACTCACAGGTCAGCATGGTGTCCCTGGTAATCTGATCTACGTCTCATGACCTCTACATTGTGTGCCCATACCACTGTACATCCACCCCTGTGCTGCTCTTCTCAGCTGTAGCACAGTACAGGTTCCATATTGAGTCCAATGGCCCTTTAACCCCTGATGTGACGGAGTATTATCCAATGCATAGCATTGGATAACACTCTTTCGCTACAAGGCTAGCATGGTTGCTCTGGCTATGCTCATGGCAAATCAAGTTAGCTGCTGTCAATCAAGCCCTGTAAGGCGATGAACATGGGTTATGTGTTGTACCTTGTTTCTCCTGAGGGTGTGCGTGATATCCTTGGGGTCTGTATGTCAACGTGGAGAGTGGAATGGAGGATGGTTTTTGAGTCCACACACACAATTTGCCACGTCCGCTGCAAGTGCAGTGCTGTGTCACTGTTCCTGTGGGGTGAGACAGAACAAAATGTGCAGTGTGGTTAGTGTCACAGGACTGATGGGGGACTTGCATGGATTGTTTGCATGCCTGTGTTATACTCACATGTAAAGTGTTCCGTGATGAGCCTGTCTCTGATCTGTGTCCCTCTCAGGGTCTCCTCAACGTGTCCGATGTCCATGGGCACTTCCTGTATGGGGGGGGCCTGGATGTGCTCCAGCAGCCTGGTGTCCACTGCGATGTTGTGCAGTATTGCGCACGCCACAATGATGTCGCACACCTTTCCAGGTGCATACTGCAGTGCTCCCCCCGAGTGGTCCAGACATCGGAATCTTGACTTGAGGAGGCCAAAGGTCCGCTCAATGGCATTCCTCGTTCTGCCATGAGCCTGGTTGTAGCTTTCCTGGGCATGTGTTCGAGGATTGGCCAGTGGGGTCAGTAGCCAGGACTTGCATCCATAGCCAGCATCACCTGTGTAATGTGAGTGACATGGTGAGACAGGGAGCACATGTTGTGTGAATGATGTTTTGTGTGGTAGACGTAGTAGCTGTGGGTCAGGAGCATGCTAAGCAGCGTTGTGTGTACGCCTGTGTATGTGATGTGATTTTGTATTGTGAACTCACCCAAAAGCCATCCCCCTGTAAAAGTTCCATTCTCGAAATCTCTGTGGACTGAGGAGTTTTGGAGAATGTATGAATCATGTGAGCTGCCAGGATACTTTGCACAGACATTCATTATCCTCATATGGCTGTCACACACCATCTGCACGTTGATGGAGTGAAAGTTCTTCCTGTTGATGAATATCTGTGCGTCACGTGCTGGGGCCTTAATTCGGACATGGGTGCAATCTATAGCACCCATGACCCTGGGCATGCCTCCCCTGGCGTAAAAGGCCTGCTTGACTTGTATCCAGTCCATGTCGGTGGTGGGGAAATGTATATAGGTACTGGCCTTGCTTTTGAGGGCTGGCAGGACCTGGGCCAGCACCCTGGAGAATGTGGCCTGTGACATGCCAGATGCGTAACCCTCTGTGGACTGGAAGGCCCCGCTTGCCATGAAGTGCATGGCACAGAGTAGTTTCTGCAGGCCAGTTAGGGCATGGTTGTAGATGTAGATGGGATCCACCTGCTCCTTGATGACCTCATACAAGGCAATGATGCTGTCAGGCCTCAACCTGTAGCGATCAATTACCTCATCATCGGTCATTCCAAAGAGGGTGACCCTTGGGCGGTATACCCTGGGCCTTGGTGGTCGTCTATACATCCTGTGCCCTCCAGGTGGGGATGGGCTCCTGTGTGGCTGCTGAGCCAGAGCCTCCTCACTTGCAACAGGTGGTGGCTGTTGATCAGGCATTCTTGGAGGTTGCTGATGTTCCCTAGCTCTCTCCCTTGCACGCCTTCTCTTCAGTCTTCGCAACAATATGTAACCCAACATACTGTTTGCTCTATCTATCTGTCTCTATCTATCTGTCTCTCTCTCTCTATCTGTCTCTCTCTCTCTATCTGTCTGTCTCTCTCTCTCTCTCTCTCTCTCTCTCTCTCCCTCCCAGAGTGGAAAACAAGCCACAAGTGAGTGTGTTGAGTTGTCCCTTTAAGTACTTGCTAGGGCGTTGTGTGGGTGTGGTGATGAGGTGAGTGCTGACCAATGGTGAGTTGTTTTTGTCCAGGTAAGTGTTTGCAGGTGTGTGTGTGTTATAAGATGTGGTGTGTTGTGCTTGTTCTGTGTGTGCCATTTGCGGACATGCAGTTGTGGGGTGCAGGTGGCGTGTTGATGTTGCCCAGGTGAGCTTGTATTTGCAGGTGTCCGCTTTGTGTGATGACCCCCATTGTTCCGTGCCATGTTGTGTTGTTGTTTTTTAGTGTGTCGTTGTCCCTGTGGTGTTGGTTGTTGTTGTGTGTATAGTGATTTGTGTTGTGTGTGCATGTTTTTGTGTTGTTTTGGCATTGCACGGGTTAATTTTCCCATTTACATGGTTGTGCGGTAAGCCTTTTGTGTCTTTTCCTATGTAACGGGTGTTTTGTTTTGGCCGTTAAGTGTCTAACGGCTAAAAAAAGTGGGTCTTAACTTTTAGCCGTTAGGTGTGTCTTTTTTTCAGCCGTTATCAGTACCGCAAGCCTTTGAATAGCTCTGGGGTATGTTTTTCCATGCGTCTGAATGCACGTAAGTGTATCGGCCGTAAGGATTGTACAACTGCCGTTAGCTGGTCTTTAGACGGATCTTTGAATTGCAACATGTCACTTAACGCACCCGTTAGTGATTTTTTTTGTTAACGGCTGCCTTTAAATCTACCCCATAGTCCTTAGTGTTCAGCACCACTATTGCCCCTCCTTTGTCCGCTGGTCTGATAACCAGTCCAGGGTCCTTGGATAGGGCTTGTAGGGCTTTAAACTCAGGACCAGAGAAATTGGAATTTCTAGTCCTAGGTTGAAGTGTGTTAGTCTCTGAAATAACCCTGCATGTAAAAGTTTTAATATATATAGATGTACAGTACTGTACAAAAGCCTTAGACAGCGACCTGGGGGCTTACTGCAGGGAAAGTCTCGGAGTCTAGAGGTAGACGTGTATGGCCTCTTTGTTTGTAGCAGTCCATTAGAATTGGCAAGTACAGTACTGTGGAAAAGTCTTAGGCAGGTGTGAAAAAATGTTGTAAGTAAGAATGCTTTAAAAAATAGGCATGTTAATAGTTTATATTTATCAGTTAACAAAATGATAGTGAGTGAAAAGAACAAAATTCTAAATCAAATCAATATTTGGTGTGACAACCCCTTGCCTTCAAAACAGCATCAATTCTTCTAGGTACAGTTGCACAGGGATTTTGTAGACATATATTCAGGTGTATGATTAAACAATTATACCAAACAGGTGCTAACGATCATCAATTTTATATGTAGGTTGAAACACAATCATTAGCTGACACAGAAACAACTGTATAGGAGGAATAAAACCGTGTGAGGAACAGCCAACTCAGATAACAAGGTGAGTTTGCTGAAGACAGTTTAATGTCAAAAGTCTTACACTGTGGCAAGACTGAACACAGCAACAAGACACAAGGTAGTTATACTGCATCAGCAAGGTCTCTCCCAGGCAGAAATTTCAAGGCAGACAGGGGTTTCCAGCTGTGCTGTCCAAGCTATTTTGAAGAAGAATAAAGAAATAGGCAACGTTGTGGACTGTAGACACAGTGGTAGACCAAGGAAACTTAGTGCAGAAGATGAAAGACACATCATGCTTACTTCCTTTTGCAATCAGAAGATGCCCAGCAGTGCCATCACTCAGAATTGGCAGAAAACAATGGGATCCAGAGAAGTCTGGTCAGAAGTAGTCTTTGTGGAAGACTTGCTGTCAAAAAGCCATACCCTCAATGGGGAAACAAGGACAAGCATCTCAACTATGCATGAAAACACAGGAACTGGGCTGCAGAAAAATGGCAGCAGGTGCTCTGAACTGATGAGTCAAAATGTGAAATATTTGGCTTTAGCAGAAGGCAGTTTCTTTGCCAAACTGTTGGAGAGCAGTACAAGAATGAGTGTCTGCAGGCAACCATGGTGTAGATTCCTTCCAAGTTTGGGGCTGCATTTCTGAAAGTGGAGTTGGGGATTTGGTCAGAATTAATGGTCTCCTCAATTCTGAGAAGTACAGGCAGATACTCACCCATCATGCAATACCATGAGGGAGGCATCTGATTGGCCCCAGATGTATTTTGCAGCATGACAATGACCCCAAACATACAGCCAATGTCATTAAGAACTATCTTTAGCATAAAGAAGAAGAAGGAGTCCTGGAAGTGATGGTATGGCCCCCACAGAACCCTGATCTCAACATCATCGAGTCTGTCTGGGATTACATGAAGAGAGAGAGAAGCAACTGAGGCTACCTAAATCCACAGAAGAACTGTGGTTAGTTCTCCAAGATGTTTGGAACAACCTATCTGCCAAGTTCCTCAACAAACTGTGTGCAAGTGTACCTAGAAGAAATTATGCTGTTTTGAAGGCAGAGAGTGGTCACACCAAATATTGATTTGATTTAAATTTTTCTTCTGTTCACTCAATATCCTTTTGTTAACTTATAAAAAGTAAACTATCGGCATGTCTATTTTTGAAATCATTCTTACTTTACAACATTTTATCACACCTGCCTAAGAATTTTTCACAATACTATATATATATATATATATATATATATAGATGTAAATAAAAGTAAAACACAGCACACACAGGTCTTCAATAATATTGTGGCACAAGTGAGTAATTTATTAGATCAACGTTTCGGGTGCCTTACAGCAGCCTTCGTCAGGATCCTGACGAAGGCTTCTGTAAGGCACCCGAAACGTTGATCTAATAAATTACTCACTTGTGCCACAATATTATTGAAGACCTGTGTGTGCTGTGTTTTACTTTTATTTACATCTATATGCTGGCTGTAACAATAGCACCCAGGCAGTTGCCACAACACTAAACGAGAGTGCCTCTGCTTCAATCAAGTATATATATATATATATATATATATATATATATATATATATATACACAAGGTTGTGGTGGTTGGAAGCACTAACTCTTCATAATATAGATGCCCACAATCCTCAATAATGGTGAATAATAAACAGAAATGATGGGAGGCAGCACCAGTGGGACTTTTTAATAAACTTTAATGGGTAAAAACTGGAACAATATTGTTCAACATTTTGATCCCATAATAGGACCTTTATCAAGACAAGGGTTACAAGATGGAGGATGCATTATAAACACCACTATGGACATTCGATGTGCCCCAGGGGTAAATAGTGACATCATTGATCTGCTGTTGGCAGAAGGGCAGCGGAGAATGATGTCATCGCACTACTGTGACCTTAAATCTATATAAAAGAATGCATACATTAGCATAATGTGTGAAAAATCAATAAAATGTTCAAATATACATCAGAAATAGAAATGCAGTGATGACTGGCATATTAGAAATGACAAAGTGAAAGGTGCGTGTCTTCCACTGCAGGCAGTGCTGGAGCAACAGAGAAAAAGTCTCTGGTGCATTGCACAACACTTTTCCCACATGGGGAGGCACGATCCGAATGTTCAATATCAATGATAGTCTAATTGCAAAAATACAACAGCCTACAAGAAAATGCAGTATCGATGATAGATATCAATCAAGCGAACCACAGTCAGCAAGTGTTAGTAGAATAAAGAATCATTTTGCAAGAATAAATACATTGTATCAGAGGTGTAGTGTTTAGAGAACAGATGCTCAATGTCACATCCACTATCCCACATCACACCTATGAAATCCTAGAAAAAATAATGACATATAATGCCGAAATCAATGGAAAGTATCAGGGGTTCAGTGCCCAGAGCACCGTCGCATATTAGAGCCTCCGCTATTACCCATAGTACCAGTGAATGCAACTAAGAAGAAGCATAAACACACACGTATAAATAAACAAGATAAGTTGTGAAACAAAGTAAATGGAGATGAATGGTATGTAAGGTAATACTGTCCATACAAGGAGACTCCTATAGCATGAGTCTATGTTGGATCCTGGGAGCTTAATCACGATACAGACATCCAAATAGGAAGCCTAAAAAGAGCAATGTTTACAGTGATAATGTGCAGATTAACAATCCGTTTAAGTACAATAAATATGGATTCCATGATTACACAAACTCACGAGTGAATTGAGCTAGAAACGGGAGACAAGTCTTATGGGCAACAAAGTATCTTGTGTTACAAAAAGGTCCATGTGCCCAAATGAACTCCACGTTGGGAGTAAAGTTCATAATACCAAAGGAAAATATGAATGAACATAGGTCATGATTATAACTTTAAGTCAATGCGACCTAAGTAGCTACATAGGTCACCACACACTATCAGATGTTCTAGAGAGTCCCCATAACAAAATGAGGTTAGTCTTAAGTAACAAAGTTCGTAGCACATCCAAAAGATAAATCTAGGTTAGAAACATAAGCAGCACTCATATATGGTATGGAACTGTGTACCTATAAGTTCCAAAGGACAAAGTAAGAGTGTGTAAAGCAATAAACATATATCAACCCAAAAGAATGTAGATGTTTCAGCAGGGGGGAGAAGGAAACCAATATTATAGAAAAACACAAAGTACCCTGTATATAGATAGAGGCATCCAGTCCTATTATGGAAGAGTGTTTGGAGTGGCAACTCCCATGTATAAATGGGATCTATGCCCACCCTACCCTGGAGGGATACCAACTATCAAAATTATAGGAAGCCCGTGTACATAGAATATAGAACCAACCACATGTGGTGAACTAGGCTTCAGGAGTTCTTGGTGTTCATATTAGTGGCACTCTAATGTTCTAGGTCATTGCTCCCACATGACCTAGGTTACAGGTAGCTAAGGATGCCCTGGAGCTGTATCAAGTATAGGACAAAAGATTGAATACTCCCTGTCAAGGGAGGTTTACTACCCTCACTTGAAAATCAATAAAAGATTAGTAGTTGGTCTTACCATTCAAGCCCCTATGGACTAAAGTGTTCAATTTATGTATCCAATTTTCTTCGAGTTGCATTTGTCCCCTGGACAATTTGGGATAGTGATCGATAATCGTATACTTAAGATATGCAAGAGTATGATTAGCCTGGATGAAATGCCTGCCAACAGGTTTATCACTTGTACCAATTTGTATGGCTTGTCTAATAAATATCTTATTGTTGGCATTGAGTTCCCTAAAGGATGTGATTGTCTTTCCAATGTAAAACAGGCTGCATGGACAAATGATGAAGTATTTACTAGTACAGGTGAAACAGTAGTGAATAGTGATGTGCTTGCCCGAATGAGACTGCGTCAGGTGGTACATCCTAAACATCTTTAGCAACCTTTCTTGTCTGCTGGTAACCTTGTAGAGTATACACTTGTGCAACAATGTGTAGGGTCCGTGAGGACCAACTTATCGTGGAAGTTCTGACCCCGTTTGTAGCTGTGCATTAGAGATTTTTTGAAAACGTTTGGTAAGCTGGGGTCACTAGATAGAATGTCCGAACATTTCTTTATGGCATGTATTATTGAAGTACTATGTGGTGTATATTTAGATGTGAAGACTAGTCTCTTGCTCTGTGACCTAAGTTGTTTAGTTTGGAGTAAGTCTGGTTGTGAATATAAAAAGGAACGATCAAATGCTTGTTGTAGAGTGGATGGAGTATAGCCTCTCTGCAACAAACGTTGATATAATTCCTTGGCTTGAATTCTAGCTTGTTCTCTGAGTTATTCTGAATAATTTGCAGAAACTGAGAGTAAGGTACCCCAGACTTGGTGTGTTTAGGATGGTAACTTTGGTAATGAAGGAGAGTATTTCTGTCCCTACTTTTACAAAAATTGGTGGTACTTAAGCGATTATTGTGATGAAATATGGTGAGTTCCAAGAAGTGTAACTCCTACAAGTTATTTGGAATAGCTCAGACAGAGAACAAGCTAGAATTGAAGCCAAAGAATTATTTCAGTGTTTTTTGCACTATACTCCATTCATTCTACAACAAGCATTTGATTGTGCCTTTTTATATTCACAAGCAATGATTTCGGCATTATATGTAATTTTTTTCTAGGGTTTCATAGGTGTGATGTGGGATAGCGGATGTGACATTGCGCATTTGTTCTCTAAACACTACATCTCTGATACAATGTATTTATTTTTGCAACAGTCTTTATTCTAGTAACACTTGCCGATTGTGGTTCGCTTGATTAATATCATCAAGATGAAGGTTATTTTGTGATAACCGAAACACTGGTCTGTGAATACATTTTTCTGCAAACTATCATTAAGTCCTGAGAGTGCGTCTTTCCATCTATAAACTTTGTACATGTTCTTGGCATGATTGATAGCACCCAGGCACTACTCTTGTTTAAGCTTCCCACAAGCAAGCATAAATATATAAATATATATACTAGCAATGTGGGATGGCATTGCCCGTCATGTAATGCAGGGATTTTTTTTTTTTAATAAATGTTATGATAGTGAAATATGGAGTAGGGTGTACGTGTCAGAAAGGTACACACAGTGATACACAGACACATGCGCAAACACACACATATACAGGGGGATACACAGTGATAGACAGAGACGCGTGCAACACACATAAATACACACACATGCACTGACATACACAAACAATGACACACAGATGCAAAGCAGAACATACATACATACAGTGTGAGCAGTGTAAGTAACATACCTCCCAACATTTCAAATGGCCAAAGAGGGACACTTGTGTTTTAGGTGGTGTTACTGGGGGCGTGGCTGGTGGTGTATTTTTGAGAATTTTTAACCCTTTGAGTGCCAGAGGGTAAGCAATGCATTTTATACCCCTCTGGCATTGAAATGGTTAAGCTCTTCTTTGTGTAAGTGAACAATTTAGAAGAAGATGAAAGTATTTTTTTACACAGACTAATTTATAAGATATATACAGAAGTTTATACACACATTACTGTGGGTTTTATTGATGTAGAGCAATCTGATATACACTTGTATATACACCACACAGTGTGATCTCCTAAATAGAGGAGCAGAGGGATTTGGGTCTCAAGCAGGGACTGTCCCTCCTATACTGTATAGTGCCAGTCCTTATACACAGAGATATGCAGATTGTATACTATACAGTGCCAGACCATATATAAATAGTTTGTCATACATGCTATACAGTGAGCTATGTACAGCATGGAGATGATTGCAGGAACTGGCACCTCTTCTTACATACAGACTGATAAACTATCTGCTCTCTTTCTCTCTCTTTGTACAATATATAAATATAGTCACAACCATGTCTCTGCCATTTACTAGCCCTGCTCTGCACTTCCTGATCATGTCTCTGCCGTTGTTCCACTTTCCCAGCTTCTCTGTGCTAGCAAGTCAGCTCCCCAGCATCCTGCCTGCTGATTGGTTAGAAATCGGCTCATTTGTAGTAATTGACAGGGCTGTGCAGGGTCACAGACAGGGAATGAAGAAGCTGCTTTTGAATGGTTTATTGTTGCGAGCCCATAACCTTGTATGTATGTGCTGGGAACCCTGATGCATACTACATATTTGGACCATGGTCTTCCAGCTATAGCTGGAACATAGTTCCTATCATCCTCAGCTGCTCAGCATGAGTGTGTGTGTCTTTCTGTATGAGTGTGTGTATATGTGTCTATGTGTCTGCCAGTGTGTGGAGGGCATGTGTGTGTGTCTGTGGTGTAGGAGTGAGTGACAGCCATTTTTTTCAGCCTTAGATAGTGGTGGGCAGGCCAAAAATCACAACCACATTGATTCACCCAATGGGAGCAGTAACTCCTCCATACTGCCGCCCCTGGGTGTGTTTTGCCAGACACAAAGTCTTCTTTTATATCTATATATATAAAAGAATAAGCATCATTGCATAATTTATGGTTCCTTACACACAGAACATGATTTATGTCTTCTCAGAAAACACACACACATTGCACAGAATGCCTCATTACATAATTTATGTTTCATTAGAAGACACAACTCCCATTGGGTGATTCAGTGGGGACATTACTGCTCCCACTGGGTGATTGAATGGGGGCATGTTTATCATACAGGGAGGTGGCCCGCTATCCAACTGATAAAAAAAATATAGCTGCCACTCGCTCCTGAAGTAGGGGATATCAATAAATTCTCCTGGCCCACACACACTCTCACTCAGGATCATGACCCCACAAACACACTGTTTCACCTCCCACAGATAATTGTAACCCTCCATGCACTCTGTTTCAGTACTAGGGTGTAATGTGTTCCATAAAATACAAACTCAGGGATCAAATTAATAGCAACTCTTTTATTTAACTCTTTTCATCTCTTCAGTCAACCTCGCTAACTGTCTGTTTTCAACTGTCACTCCTCCACTTCCTGATTCCCACCCTTTCTCCTTAAAGGGAGAGAGATGCTTTGCTGTATGTTACAGAGGGCAAGCCTCAAACACCACTTTCCATTTGTTCCCTCAGCATATTGCTATGTTGCCTCAACTGAAGAGCCATCGTGTGTTATATTGTTATGTTACCTCAGCTTAAGTAAGGAGGGGTTACTGCTCCCATTGGGTGATTCAATGGGGGAGTGATTTAAATCATGCAGGGAGTTGGCCTGCCCCCACTATCCAGCCCGCCCACCACTAGCCAAGTGACTGAAAAAACAAAATGGCTGCCACTCGCTTCTACACCACAGACACAGACACAAACACACACACACTCACACACTCTCACTCACACAATCTCACTCAATCACACTCAGTCACACTCTCACACACTCAATCACACTCTCATACACTCAATCACTCACACAATCACACTCAAACACATTCACACACACACTATCACTCATACACTCTCTCACTCACTCTCACACACTCACACACACTCTCACTCACACACACTCACACACTCAGGCAATCACTCACATGCAATCACTCACTTGCACTCACAAGCACTCACTTTCGCACTCACACTTACTCACTCACACTCACTCTCACTCACACCCCGGGAGCCAGCACAGTCCACCTTCCACCATAGTCTCACTCACATACACTCACACCCCAGGAGCCAGCACGATCCACCTTCCTTCATAGTATGTTCAATTACCACATGCATTTCAACTACATAAATGAATGCCACTCACTCACACTCACTCACACCCTGGGAGCCAGCATGATCCACCTTCCACCATAGTATGTGGAATTACCACATGCATTTCAACTACATGAATGAATGCCACTCACAAACACTCACTCACACTCACTCACACCCCGGGAGCCAGCATAATCCACCTTCCACCATAGTATGTGCAATTACTACATTCATTTCAACTACATGAATGAATGCCACTCACACACACTCACACTCACTCACACCCCGGGAGCCAGTACAATCCACCTTCCACCACAGTATGTGGAATTACTACATGCATTTTAACTACATGAATTAATGCCACTCACACACACTCACACTCACTCACACCCCGGGAGCCAGCACAATCCACCTTGCACCATAGTATGTGCAATCACCACATGCATTTCAACTATATGAATGAATGCCACTCACACACACTCACTCACACCCCGGGAGCCAGCACGATCCACCTTCCACTGTAGTATGTGCAATCACCACATGTATTTCAACTATATGAATAAATGCCACAGTGGAGGCATAAGTACAAACACAAACTCATTATAATGACACATAAGTCACCCCCTTATGACTCACTTCTATGTGTGTCTCTGTGTGTGCCTGTGTGTTCCTCACTGTGTGGGTTACATGTCTGTATCACACTCTATGTGTCTGCATGTTGTGCATTGCATGTATGTGTGTATGACTGTCGCTCTTTATGCATCTCACTGCATGTGTGTGCATTTGCGTGTGTGTCTGTGTCTTGCATCCGTGTGTGTGCATTAATTCCCTATATAGCCTGACGGGCAGCGCCATCCCACAATGCTAGTATATATATATATATATATATATATATATATATATATATATATATATATATAGATAGATAGATAGATAGATAGATAGATAGATAGATAGATAGATATATGAGTTTTAACCCCTTTAATGTTAGAGGGGTCTCACACATTGCAAAACAATGCAATGGAGACCTCTATAGAAGGGATTGTGAAAAGTCTATTTTCCTTCAGTGGGAATTTTCACAAAAAAAGTGTGAGTTTCTGATTTTCCCATGGGAATTCCTGTTCATAGAGAAACACCACAGAATTTCCCAGGAGGACAGTTAGATTTTCCATCTATGTTTTTCAATGACTGTGAAACTTCCCATCTCCATACTATAAAAACCCAGAATTTCCCTCCATGCAGAGTGTTGTAGTTTAGGAGAAAAGAAAGATGGAAACAGGCACAGAGAGAGAGAGAAAACACATAACAGGTAAAATTAACTTAAAATTTATTTTAAGTGCTGGCAAGTACTATCACTAGCAAGAGAAGCTGGATGGACCCTGCTGCTGCTGATAGATATGTGGAGGAGGAAGTCAGCAGCAGCAGTCAAGGGTGCAGACATACCCCTGACCCAATGATTCCCAGTCCCCCTCTGGGAAATATATTGAAGAAGGAGGGACTGGATAGCAGTATGAGTAGAAGCACACCTAATTTTACTGTGCTTGCTGCTGCTGATGGAGGTGTGCCTTCTTCTGAGTGGTTGGCAAGTGACAGCAGTACTTGGTTTCCTGGGGGATGGTTTAACATTGTTGACCTACATATCAAGGTATTTGGTTGCATTTGTGCCTGTTACTTAATATGAGTGTCAATGTGTTCTTATGAAATACACAGTTCCATTCTGCTTTCAAGGGAAAATTAGTATTCCACCACACTCATGATTTCAGAGCAGGGGTAGGAGGAGAAGCATAATTGGTCAACTTCTCACTAAATGCACCTTAAGTGGTGTGGGGGGGCTTGTTGTAGTGTCTTAGTAACACTAGGCAAGTGTTAAGTAGAAACATCATTGTACCACCGCCTGTATTGGATCAGTGCTGCTGGCCTTTCCTATGCAGCAGCCTAATTTTCCTTCTGCTTAGACCAATCATCAGCAATTACAGCAGTAGCAAATGCCAGAATTTCAAAAGTGGTATTTGCCACCACCACCTAGCACTGCTGGCACTAGGCCAGTAATGTATACAATTTTTTGGGGGGTTTGTTTTTTTTTGCATGCCTGAGGCCTGCAAACCATTTCTCTCATGGTTTGTGTTTGGCAAGCCTGAGGCCTTCAGACAAATATTTCACAAAGCATGTGTTTTTACTAGCCTGAGGTCTACAAACAAATTTTTCTCAGGGTTTGATTTTGGCATGCCTAAGCCTACAAATGTTTTTTTTTCATGGCTAGCCTTGTTTAAAACCCACAGTCATTGTTCATACCTCCCAACTATCCCTCTTTCAAACCGAAATCCCTCTGTCCCTCTTTTCTACCCTTTTGTCCCTCTTGTCAGGAGATCAGAATGAGAGTGTTTATTACATGCTCCACAACAATAAAACTCACCTAAATGTGTAGTTAAACTTTAATATTTGTTTATAAATTAATCTGTGCAAATAAATTACATTGGTCTTGCTCTAAATAATTTATTCAGTTACACAAAGGGGAGCTGGTAATGCCCCGCCCACCAGCCACACCCCCAGAAACAGCATCTAAAACAAAAGTGTCCCTCTTTGGCCATTTGAAATGTTGGGAGGTATGATTGTTTTCAAACCTAGCCTTGAAGTAATATTTTGAAAGTTTGACTTTCTGTAAGCCTGCAAAACAAATATTAAGATGTTATTAAAAAACTCAAAAAATGAAGGTTACAACTTCAACTGAATGTGGCAGATGTGTATGGTGGTGGTTAACTGGTGTGGTGTGATAGATACATATATAATGATCCACAGGCCTGAAAGCTAGACCAATTATTTGCATTATCACCTTCAAGTCTAATTTAAGCTTACATTATTCTCAGATGATTGTGAAACATTAATCAGTGGTCATAGCATTGGTATCAACAGTAGTAAATGGTAGCAACCCTTCAAATTCCTCCTCCTCATCATCCTTAGTGCTTCTGTTAATAGTACATGTGCCATGTGCTGTTTGCCAGTAGTCCATGATGTCATCATTTATGCCTATCCTGCAAGTATGCTGTAACCATCTAAAATTCAGTGGGACCACTCCTATGAGCTACACAGTGTTCCTGTGTATTAGTTACCAAGCTATGCTCTGGGAGCAAGTCCCATAGTAACCAGTTTTCAATAAGCAGGTACAAGCCATTCCTCTATCACCTGCTCTAGTTTATCTGACAGATCTCTGGCTTTGTGGGATTGTCTCTCAAAACTCTGCATGCTCAAATGGTGGGCCAATGGTATGTGCTACTCTGCTGCTGTCTTTTAATAATGCTACCAGAACCAGAGGCAAGATTACTGTCTGTCACCTAATGCTGTGAGCTATATACAGTTATGGTCAACATTATTGGTACCCTTGAATATTTTGCATATCATGTACAATATCTCCTGAAAAAAGGATGTAGTGAAACAGCTTTGGTCTATATACATTCATACCTCATATGTTTCATACACAATGGCACAGGCTAAAACAATAACAATTAAAAAAAGAAATTTGAGGAAAAAGTATAAACATGGAAACATTGCACAACACAATTATTGGCACCCTCTTGAAGAATTCAGATAGGTTTGAAAAGAAGAACTAGAATATCATTGCTGTGAAATTAGACTCACCTGTGGTAAATTGTGAGTACTCACATAGATTATTCTTCACAAATGAATAGCTCTTGCTGGGGTTCTATTAACCTATGTCTCTCCCACTTACTTCCTTTATGGGTCAATAGACCCATCCCCATAATATATATGACAGACTCTCGGTCATCATATTCCATTCAGTCATTTATTATAGACTGACTATCTCAATTCACATGTCCCTATGCTCTTGGACCTAAATTTAAGTCTAACCATCTTGCACTAGGAACTTCTGTAATGAATGACCCCAATTACTATAATGTTAGTCTACTATATATAAAAGGTTATTATGGATAACTGTAAAAGGTATAGTCTATATATTGGTTGTTCTTTACTAATTATACCTATTTGTATTGATGGTCAATGCATTTTTATATATTAGCATGTACAATATAATCTTATATAGATAATATATATGCTTTTATTGAAAAGCAGGGATGTCTGTGTGGTTTTATTGAAAAATAAATATCCTCGAAAGTCCCACTTAACTTTGCAATGCGTTGTATACCCCTCTGACACCTAAAGGGTTAAACTTTTGATACTGGCTAGCAACATAATATTTCTGTGCTACATTTACCTAATAATCTGATTGGTGTTCAAGACATGGAAAGTGTTTCATGCTTGCGTTATTTAGCAAAGAGGACACTATAATGTTATTTATTTAATATTCTTCCTGCTTTAAATACTTGGCAAACTATCTCTCCCATAATAATAAGCAGAATCTGGATTAATCCAGATCCGCCAAGGCATATTTACCTAGATACCTACTTTCATGCCTTCAGATCACTATTAATGCAGTTGTTTATCATAAGATGATCATATGTCATATCTAGGCTAATATGAGTGACACATACAGATCATACCAAACTCTTTACAGACAATTCTACACTTCTGAAATATCCTATTACAAAAGCTATGTAAAGACATCATGGAGATCTGTAAAATGCATGACATTAGATATGTAAGACTAGATTTTAAGCTTCTGAAAACAAAAAAATATTTTTACAGATCCTAGCATGATGTACAGGGTATTTAAGTGTCTATAACCTCAGTTCATTTTAGACGTTAGTGTTCCTTTAAAGGGATAGCAATACTTAATATATAAAATAATATATATTGCAGGGTTTATTCTCCTGAGTAAAACAAAGGTACCCCTACTACTGAGAGTTGTTTTATTCAAAAATTATTACAGCTCAAACTTGAATTTTTTTAGGTGCAGTATCTCAGTGGCCTGAAATTGTATAGTGGTGCTGTTGCTACACCATACTATGGAGGTCTATGGTCAACTGATCAGAGCTGTCCATAGGATAATGTAACAACAGCTCCACTGTACAATTTCAGGCCACTGAGATACTGCATAAAAAAAATTAAAGTTTGAGCTGCAGGGCCGGACTAGGAATAAAAACCAGCCCTGGAAAAAATTGCTTACCAGCCCCATAGCACTGCGTCATTATACCAGCCCCATAGCACTGCGTCATTATACCAGCCCCATAGCATTGCATCATCATACCAGCCCCATAGCACTGCATCATTATACCAGCCCCCTGTGTCACTTTATTCTCTCCTCCCAACCCCCTGTGTGACTCTTAGTCACACAAGCCCCCTGTTTCACCCTTAGTACGCCAAGCACCTGTGTCACTCTTAGTGCCCCCTGCCATCTGTGTAACTCTAAGAGTAAGTCCCCCCAGCCCCTTGTGGCTGTTTCAGTGTTAGTTCCCACTCCCCTCTGCCAGCCACCTGTGTCACTCTATGTCCCCCCCTCCCAGCCACCTGTGTGACTCTGTCACTCTTAGTCCTGCCATCCCCGTGTCACTCAGAGCCCCCCAGCCACTTTGTCACTTTGGTCCCTCCTCCTCCTAACCTCCTGTGGCTGCATCATGACTTTTATTATTACTATTATTATTATCTATTATGCCACCATTGCCTGGTAAAAACAGGAGGATTATTACTTGCCTCTGTGCTGCTGGAAACACTTGACTAAGTTGACTCTGTGTCTGCTGACTCTGCTTAGTGCTGCCCCCACTCAGACTCAGCTCAGCCTCTGCAGTGCTTAAGCCTTGGGACTTTGCAGGAGCTGGCATGCTAGAGAACAGAGCTGGCACCCTACAAAACTAAGGGGGAACACAGAAAAAAATAACTTACCTGTATGCCATTTAAATAGGATGGCACCGGAATCAGCAACTTGAGCCTTCCTGGTTAGTCTGGATCTTCCTGTTCTACTGTGTGTTCCAGCTTGAAACGCATGCTAGTGTGCATGTGCAGTGAAGGCCCCATGCGCTCCGGTATAGAATGCTAATAGTAGATCCCCTGGAAGTGCCTCATCAGAGGAGGACTTGTATTATGCGTATATAGAGACACATTTGGCCATGGAGAGTGCTATTTCAATACTCTCAGAGTTGTAGTTCCAGAGTAACTAAATGATAAAGTATCCCCCTCCCCCCATTTTACTGAGGTAACAATGCTCACCTCAGAGTAGCAAGACTGTCCAGATGGATCACAGAGAGGTAAAATCTTCAGTGAGCATAAGGAAAAACCTGAAAAATCTGTCAATGGGGCCAGGGTTTTCCTTATGATCACAGTAAGAATATTGTCCTTTGCTATAATCTGTCTGGTCCCAGGACCAGATTCCCCATCTGAGAGGAGGTTAAAGGGGTCGGAGGGGGATACTTTATCATTCAAAGGGACGGGAGGGGGATACTTTATCATTAAAATAACACTCTCCATTGCCCAAATACTATGAAGATTAATTGGAGCTGCTGTTTTTGTGAAATATTACTATCCCTTTAAAATATCTGCATAAATCAGATTCTCTGTCTACAGGAATAAATACAAAGGATGGTATTATGTATTATGGAAAATATATATTTCTGGGAAATATATATATGCTGAACAAAACAACTTCTATTATAAAGAGAAGTTTTGTTCAAACTCTAGTGCAGCTCAGACTTGGATTTTTTGGATGCTGTACTCCCACAGCCTGACATTATATGGTGGTGCTATTGATGCAACAGTCTATAGACAGCTAATGTCTTTGGGGCTGACATACTGAAGAGAATAGGGACAGGGAGGCTGTAACTGACTGCTCCAGGACCAGAGCAGTTAGTTTCAGCTATCCCCCAGTGGCTCAACACATGTGATCGCTGCTTTATCACTGTCCTCTGCCTCTCTCCTCCTCACTGTGATTCTGGGGAAGAGAGAATGAGAGAACAGAGCTCCCAATGTATCAAACTGAAAAAGACGAGGCACTTTAGATGTAGTGGGGGCAAGACTGGTGGGGAGATATTAGATTAAAAAGTCCATGACCTATTCATCCTTCATTGTATAACTGAATACATGATTTAGAGTAAGAAAAAAGTATTTTATTTGCACAGTCTAATTTATAAACACATATGCTTAGGTTTAAACAAACATTAATGTGAGCGTTCTTGCTGTGGACCAATGTGGTACACCTATATACACACACACACCACACAGTCTGATCTCCTAAACTAGGGATACCAGTGTGGGAATGAGGAATATAGGGATTTTCATAGGCATAGTGCCCCCCTAAACAGGGAGACTTGGCAGGTGTGAATGAACATTCATACTTTTTATCCAGTTCCTGTTAAAAAAGCACTGAGCACAAATCTTCAAAGGAAAACATATATTTTTTTTCTTTATTTTTGTTACTTTTTATATTATTATTACATTAATTGATGGTTTTATAGAAAAAACAAATGTGGCATCAAAAGAAAGGCCTACTTATCCTTAAAAATGATATATGATTTGTGTGGGTATACTATATGAATTAGAGGAAAATATGATTGATCAAATGCATACAAATAGGCCAAAAATGTTCATGTCCTCTATGGTAAAAGCCCTCCTCACCCAGGGGTTAAATCCTAGAGAAGTCTTCAGCTCAGTGTTTCTCAATGCACCAAAGTCCTCTCTTGAAGTCAAGATTTTAAAAGCAATATTCCATTTAATGGTCATTTCTATTTGTTCCGTATGGTATATTTGTGTCACCCAAACACCTATGTATTACACATAAATGTATAAATATCAGTTTAAATATGATGCATTCATAGGGAGTTATGCACAAAGGTGTGATAAAGAGGTGATAAAGTGGAGGTGACTTCTCCAGTGATATCACTCCTCCAGTTCAATTCTATAGCGCTTATGCACTAAATTGGAGAATAACATAGGAATTGGAGAAGTGATATCACTAGAGAAGTAATCTCCGATGTGTTGCCTCTTTATGACATCTTAGTGCATCTTCCCTATATTCAGCTTTTGTCAAATTATTTATTTGGTATACGTTCTAAAATATTATTAATGACTGTGTAAGGATGCTTGACATTTTTGCTACATATGCTTTCATTAGAGCATTTATCTTTTGTAGATTTTAGCAGTTTATTTGAGATTAGAATCCCTCTTTCAGTTCATAGAGAATCTTATATTCTTGCACGTATCACTTATTAGTAACTTGCATAGAAAAATGAGCAGTCAGATGGTAATGCATAGCTGTATACACATCTGTAAGAAAATTATATAAATGTCACATTTCTCAGAGATTATTAAAAGGCAGGGAGTTAATGTTCATGGAAAGTAAACATTGGCCTTAATAAAAGAGTTTTCCATTTCATTTTTTCCAATTATTTTTAAATCTACCCATGATCAAACAAGCAAGCTTCATGAGTTTGATTGATTTTTTCTCATGTTTTTTCTTGTTAATTCTTCTTTTGTTTGGTATGTTTTGGATACCTCTCTGGCACTCAAAGGGTTAAAACACTCCAAACTATTGTTGTACTTAAAGAAAACATTTTTTATAACTTTAGCACAGCTGCAAGTACAAACGTTCTATGTGTAAAAAGAACAGAAGAGGGTGCCCAATCGTGCCTGTTATAACAGCTATAGAATTAGTAATTGAAAGTATACTCACAAATATGGTGGTTGTGGAAGGGTATACACCCAACTACAACAAACTGAGCATGCAGAGATATTTTCCTTCCCCTGCTCAGGTGAACAAGTCCTGGGGGACAAAGAAAGCTGCTTTTTGTGGATTCCATAAGCCCCAGGACTTGTTCACCTGAGTAGGGACAGGAGTATATCTCTGCATGCTCAGTTGGGTGTATACTCTTCCACAACCACCATATTTGTGAGTATATTTTCAATTACAAATTTTATAGCTGTTATAAAAGATAACAGGCATGACTGGGTGCCCTCTTCTGTTCTTTTTACATATTGTAAACTTCCGTTGAGGGGGGAGATGTATAAAACTGAAGTTACAAAGAAAGTGTTTGTAAAAGTGTCTCAAAGCAACATAAGTCTATGTATAAACATCTAACAACATTTCTCTAAGTGCTAACTCCAGTTAGTAGACTTTTTTGAAAAGTGGAGTAGAAATGGTCTTGGCCAAATATGAATTGTGTCCCAATGTATTTATAAAGAAATTAGCTATTTGCGCCAAAAATAAAGCCAGTTTTAGGGATTAAATCATAACGCCAGGTAAAACCTGTTCTTATTGGAAGTACATAATACCTCAATGTGTGCGAATATATATTTGCAGGTAGACATATTTATAAATGTGACTTTATTTCTTTATAAATATGACCAGGCATTGTGAATTTTAGCAACAATTCTTAAGAATACACTAAGAAGTCTTTTTATACATCACCCCCTAGGACCTTTACTGTTGTGGGTACAGTGTTAATACCCCTAACAAGCATTTGTCAGCTGACACATAAGTGTTAAGTTGAACACAGCATATTGTGAGTATGGTTCCATTAGATGGTGATGGGCTGGTGAAAACTATTTCACGAAGACGATATTGCACTAGAAGCATCTTCGTTTTGTTTTGCAAAAATTCTATGTGAACAACCCGATAACACCACACATACAACAGGCTTAAGGAGAAGGATGTTTGTGGCACTGATTTCGTTTGTGCCCTGTTAGTGCTATTAGATCTCCTTTGTAGCCTTCGGATCCATCCTGTGTTCCATATCTCCCTCTTGAAGCCATTTTCCAGTCTGCTTTTCAGCATCCTACTTCTGACGTTCCTTCTCCAGTCACAGGGTTAGATTTAAAGGGATAGTAACACTTTGTTTTATCTTTATTTTATTGTGTAGGCATTAAAAAAACATGAAGAACGATATAAGTCTTATCTCTCAAACCTTTATGGTTTGAGAGATATTCACAAGCAAAGTTTCCCCTCTCGCCCCTTTTACTTACTGTAAGCCATCTCTTCTCAGATGTGGAATCCAGTCCATAGACCAGACAGATAACAGCAGGGGACAATCTTCTTCCTATGAGAACAATGAAAGCCCTGACCCCCTTAACAAGTTTTTCAGGATTTTCCCTTATCTTAATTGAAGATTGTCCCTCTCTGCAATCTACCTGGGCACCTCCCTTCTTATCTGGCTGAGCAGTGTTACATCAGTAAAAGGGGTGGTAGGGGGATACTTTATCATTCAATTACTCATGAACTACAACTCTGAAATAACACTCTCCAAAGTCCAAATACTATGATGATTAATTAGAGCTGCTTTTATTATGAAACATTACTATCCCTTTAAAGGCACGTGTTAATATAGCCGGTAGGGCCAAAGGGAATACTGGCTGAAAAACTAACATGTCTAATGCAGTATTCAGAGACCCTACCAGCTAAAATCACAAAGGATATTAAGCCACAGAAACTGTCTTGTGGCTAAACATCCGTTTTGTGAGTTAAGTTCCCAAAACGCAGCTAAGAGCAGCGATATTGGGAACATAACATTAAAAAACAATTAACTATTGGTGCCTGACATACTGCCAAGCACCGATCGTTAACTAATCCGTGTTTCACTTAAATGTCATCCACTGTCTTCTCTTCTTTCTTCTATTTCAAAGCAATGTGTTGCGTACCTCACTGGCACTCAAAGGGTTAAATTTTATTGCCCCATAAATATTCCTCAAATTAAAAGCCTCTATTTAATGCCAAGAAGAAATAGTATGCGTATAAATCAAAATTAATTTCATGCATAAATGTAAATCTACTTAGCTAAAATCTTTATGTCTCCACCGCTTGGACTGGCATTCATAGGGTTAATCCTACTAACTTTGGACACATTTTAGGCACTTTGGACATATTGATGTGGAGCTTAGTGCCCTATATCAATACATTCAGAGAGAACTTTGGGTTTTTTTTTGCCAGTTAATAGTTGCATTAGCTGGCAAAAGATCTGATAAGGGACTTTATGGGCAAACAAACTGGGTCTTAAGTTTTAAGCTGTAATCGAGTCCCTTATCAGAGTTTTTCAGGTAACGCAGTCCATTAAATGGCAAATTGAAGTATTTTTCTTTTTTAATGGGCCAAAACACACTTTTGTGTAGCGGCCGTATTCCTTGATGAACTGCTGTTAGCGGTTCATTACATGGCCCTTTGAATGGCTTACTACATGTTAAAACACCCGGTGGTGTTTTTTTTGCCTAACGTCTGCCTTTAAATCTACCTCCAGTCTCTTGTCATAACAAGTACATTATTAATGGTATTTTGGATTCCCTTCATTTCCATGGTCAACTCCAATACCTGGTCAACTGGAAGGGCTATTCTCCCGAAGAACAGTTGAGCTTTGACTTCCGATGTTTATGCCCCTGTGTTGGTTCTGGCATTTTATGGGGCCTTTCCTTCTCGTCCTTTTTTACCTCCATGCGGTGTCTTGGGAGGAGGGAGTGTCAGTGGTAACCTGTGTGTTGCCTCTCTTTTGTTTTTTTCTCCTGTCACTCATCCCTCTGTGCATTTTTAAGCCTCTCTTTCTTGTCCTCTGGTTCACTATCTGGCTTTTCAGTGCCTAGTCCTGTGTTCCAGTGCTTTGTTCCAGAATCCCTTGTTCTTGCTGTTTGTATTGCTTTTCTGTGTTTGACTTGAATTCTTCAACTACCCTGATTCTTTCCTGTGTTTGACTCCAGCTTCTAGGACTACCCAGCAGCCTCTCTATGTTCAAATTGGCCTCCACAACTACCCAGCAGTCTCTTGTGTTCAACCCTACATGTACAACTAATCCTGCTGTCTCTTATGTTTGACTTGGCCTGTACGACTAACCTTGCTGTTTCCTGTGCTCAGCCCGACTTGTATGACTAAACCTAATGTCTCCTGTCTTGGACCTGGCTTGAAAGACTAACCCTTCTTTCTCCTATGTTCAACCTGGCTTGTTTGACTACCTTTATCTTCTTGATCCTGGTAGGTGCCTCTTCCTGCTTTTACCTACCTTGTACCTGTTGCTGTACTTTGTGCTAGTGGCATCCTCTTGTGTCACAGCCTGGCACTTGAGGTATAGTTCTTCCATGGAGACTTGACCACCCCCTTCTGGCCACCCTTGCTAACCTTCCTCCTTAAATTTGCACCCTAAGCAGCACTCTCACCTACAGAAGAGCTTATGCTACTACTGTTTGGTCATCCTGAACATTCACTGGCTCTTCTGATGCGTGTTATCCAGATTTTCAGCTGGCATCTTTGTACTGCCGAATCCACAGCAAAAACAGGCAGTAGTAGCCCATGGTCACCAGCTCCGCTCTCATATCTCCATCTCCTAGCACTTTCTCTTTGTCACCGCCATGCCGATTCCTCACAGTGTCCTCCCTTCCGTCGCTCCTTTCATCTTCTGCTTCTGGGTTGGACTCATGCATGCGCAGTCCTCCACGTGAAGCCGCTTGGGTCTCTCTATTTCAGACGCCCTCTTCTTGCAATGGACGCGTTGTCTAAGCGTCCTTTCCGGTGAACAGGTCAAGCTGCGCCTCGTTCACCCTCTGTTGACAGTATTCCAGCTAGTCTGCTGCCAAGTATCCTGTCTCCTATATCCTGCTCTGGTCAGTCCACTCTCCGTTGCTATCCTGCTCTGGTCAGTCCTGCATCCAGTGTAGTCCTGCTCTGGTTAGTCCAGTCTTCTGTGTCCTGCCCTGGTCAGTCCTGTCCTCGTTGCTATCCTGCTCTTGTCAGTCCTGTGTCCTTTACTGTTCTGTTGGGTCAGTCCTGTCTCCTGTGCATCCTGCTCTGGTCAGTCCTGATCCTGTGTATCCTGCTCTGGTCAGTCCTGTATCCTGTGTATCCTGCTCTGGTCAGTCCTGTGTCCTGTTGCTGTCCTGCTCTGGGCAGTCCTGTATCCTGTGACTAGTCCTGCTTGTGCCCTACTTATCCTGCTTCCTGGAGTCAGTGCCTCCCTGAGTTGATTGGGGTATAGTCCAACCGTAGTGGGGTATCCAGAGTCCCCGGAGGCTCAAACGAAGGGGGCTATCTAGCCTTGCGGCTAGCATCTTTAGACAGCTTTGGCCGCAGCACACCCCCCTATGGTTGGCCTACGTACTCTAGCGTCGCCCCCTAGCGACGCTCTCTAGCCTCTAGCCCCAATCACCTTTGTTGGAGGAGTATCTTCTTCCTACTACAGGGCTTCTGTGCTAGGCTTAGATGTGACATTATAGACAACGCCACACTTCCAGCATGTCTATGGATCCTGTGGACCTTACCCAAGCTGTAGTGCAGCAGGGTGCGGTTTTGGAACAGCACGCCACCCAGATTCAGCATTTGGACCAGAAGTTGGACTCTGTCACTGGTCTTCTTCAACGGATGCAGCAATGTCTTGAGGCACCTTGGCCTCCGTCACCACTTCCTGCGGTGTCTTCCGTCCCTTCTGGCAGCCCAGCTGCTTCCCTGACCGGATCGCTTCGACGGTAATTCATCCGATGTTCGGGGGTTTCTGAACCAGTGCCTCCTTCATTTTCGTTGTCAACCTGACGTATATTCCTCCCATCAGGTGAAGACCACCTTCATCATTTCCTTGCTTCGTGGTCCTGCTCTTGCCTGGGTGTCTCCTCTTATTGATCGTCAGTCTCCACTGCTGGATGATTTGGACTCCTTTTTAGCGGCATTTCGTTCTGTTTTCGATGTGCACGGCCGTCAGTCTCAAGCAGAACCTGGTCTGTTGAAGATCCAACAAGGGTCGCGTTCGGTCTCGCACTACGCTGTCGAGTTCCGCACCCTGGCGTATGACATGGACTGGGGTGACAATGCCTCTCGGACCGCCTTAAAGACGAGCTGACGACTCGTACTATTCCTCTGCCCTTGGAGATAAACAGATACTTTATGATGTGTTCCTCTCATGCTTATGTTATAATTGTTTAACACTGGACCAAATGTATAAATGGTTAATGTGAATTATTGTTTCTATCTCTCCCAGAAAACCTTGAAAAAAATTGTTAGTAGGCTTACAGGATGCAAGCCTTGAAAAACGTTTGCAGACATACAAGGCACACCTTCAAAAAACTGTTTACAGGCCTACAGCCAGGCAAGCCACAACCAGGAGCATCATATACTACCCACCAGTACATTATGGTGTTTGATAATTTAGTTCCAGCTGCTGGTGCATCCTCCCTGCCCATGGGTAATACTGTAGTAGCATTTCAGTGGCAGCTGGTAAGAATTTGTCCAATCATCCTAATCCTTATCCTTCTCCACCCTCCAGGAAATCATGGGTATTGGCATACTTTTCCTTGGAGGAGGGAAGGGACTGTGCAGTTACGAAGAACTGCAACATGCACAGTGTTTTAATATGATGTGAAGGTGGGGGAGGACTGGAAACACACAGCTGGACACATCTGCTCTAATTGATTGATGACAATCTTAACTCTTTTAGTACCAGAAAGGTATCCAATGCATTGTGGTGCAATACATTGGATACCACCCTGGCTCTCAAAGAGTTAAACCTTCCCCCAAGGAATCAGGTGGTGTCAGTCACTGTGTCTCTTGTCTGCTGTACTAAGAACAAGAAATGACTGGTAGTGGTGGTGATGTATAACACTTCCAATGAGTCATTACCACTTAAAAATTATTTATCCTGGTGTATTCTGCAGGATAGAAAGTCTGCAGATGCTCTCTTATCCTCTACAGTCAATTGTTCTCTACTAAATTAGCATGTGTGGTCATTGCATCACACACTGTGCAAAGTGTGGCGATATATGGCTAGATTTTAACATCAGCACATTAGAGGTCTGGTGGTTGTACTAGCAAATTTATCAGTGCCACTGCCAAGTAGGACCCTGAGGGTGCAGAGGAAAAGTGGCAGAGAACTGGAATTGATTCCTAAAAAAAACCTGGGACTTTTGCCCATGCCTAGTCACTGGTTGAGGGTCAGTAACATGCATACTTGATGGTTCTAAAATCCACTTTATTAGTTTCTTAGACAGAGCTGCTTGTGCAGTCAGCTCTGTTCATGGTCAAAAATGAACATCTCTGTACATATGTACTGGACATGTGCAACAGTGTACCTTTAACCATTTTAGGACCAGAGAGGTGTGCATTGCATTGTCGTACAATGCATTGTGCACCACTATGGTCCTTAAAGGGTTAAACATAAGTTTTTTAAAAAAAATAAGAAGTGATTTTCGATGTTTAACTATGTAAGCCAAATGCACAGCTATAATATACCTTAAGGCATGTTCATGTCATACGGGCCACCATTAGTGTGGGAATAATATCACTGATCGGATGAGACAAATGTAGAAAATATGCTCTGCCATCAGGCTGTTTACAGTCTATGCAGCCTGTTACAGAATGCCTCCATGGTGAGGAACAAGGTAGCTTTAAGTTGCCTGTATAAATATATAGTAAGGAAAGCCATGAGCTGTACAGTGCACACTACAAGTTAGACTTAAAAAAAAAAGGTAGTAAATACAAAATCCAACATTTCAGTCATTCAGTGCAACTTTTAACAGGATGTGCCTGACAAAACAATTTGTCTTGGTGTGCCTTTATTTAGCGTTTATATATTTAATTTATGCACTTAATAAATAGATTTTTAGAGCATTCTGGCTGAGAATGCATATTTAAAAAATTAAGTACAGTAATAATTTTTTTCATAAATAATGGTTAATGATGATAATAATAATAATAATATTTTTAGAAAATAGTGGAGTGGATATGTAAAACCACCAGCACATCTCCACTGTCCTTCGCCTCTGACATCAGTGGCTGTGTGTCATCATTTGCACTCCAGTACATGATCGCTGGAGTGCGCATTGCCAGACACATTCTGACGCTGTATTGCCAGAAAGCCCCTTATGCCAACTGGATAGCAGTCCATGGTATTAAACAAGACATAGAGTAAAGGAACAATCCGAAACACCCATACAGGGCAGGATATATAAATACACAGACTAGGCACTTACCTAAGGTGCCTGTCATGATGTCACGTTATATGATCAGTGAAGCCTCTCATTATACTGTTCATCATGACGCAGCTGGTGTGGTTACTTATATACAGCAGTTGCCAGCTACACATTTTGATTTTGCAATGCATAGGTGGTGGTTGTGGTGCACAGCTGAATCTGGCTAATATATTGTACCTTGATTATACAATGAGGTCAGTGTGGTACCATTCTCCTAAGGGGTATACTTTTAAAAGGTTGCACGCAAAAGAGCATGTGACTAATTGACTCACTAACTATGTCGCCTGGTTAAAAATGGTGACATTATAATCTTGCACCGCACGACAGCACTAGATTGTTATGTCGTCTATGGAAAGATGCATAGAATTTTACAGTATGTGTGCAGGGATTATGGACACAGACCAAGGGCTACATTGCAGTTGGGTCTGAGTGTGTAGCTATAGGGACATAATGATGAATGTGTGACTGAAGCAGACTTGATAGACAGCAGACAACATTGAGAACTTTGTTGAGGGCTAAGGCAAGACATCACACTCCATCAGTTGTGTACTATGGAGAGTAAAACACACACAGTATTTGAGTAATGTCCAGCAGTTGCACAAGGGACAAGGGGAAAGGTGGATCAGTGTAGGGATGTGGGAGTAAAGTGGTAGTTCAAAAACTGACTGCTGCAGTGGTTGCTGCAGCATTTGCAATAAATGATAATGATCCCTCTCCTCCCCGGGTGGATGCAGTTTATTAAGGTCACACCAATCACACCACACCAGTCCCCAAGCACCACACCATAGACATCTGCCACTTTTTTTTTTATCAGTTGACATCATCATGAATATGTGCCATGTCACTTAAGCAGGAAGTTAGTGTTATGGGGATGGACAAATGCACTCTGCATGCTAACACATTTTTAAAAGGATAGTCATACTTCCTTTTTACTATCCCTCATGTTGTAGCCCTTAAAAATTGGAATTTAATGAGACCAGCTGCATCTCTCAAACCTTTATGGTTTGAGAGATAGCCACATTCAAAGTTCCCTCTCCTTCTCTCTCCCCTGACGTTAGCGTTATAGCTGACAGCAGGGAATCCGGTCAGTGAGCAAGCAGCGGCTCTGTAGCAGTGCTGATATTGCATTATAGAAACAGAAATCCTTCACTGAAATGGTCTTCTATGTGTGCTTGCAAACCTTTATGGTTTGAGAGATATTCACATGCAAAGTTTCCCCTCCTGCACCTTTTACCTAGTGTAAGCCACCTCTTCTCAGATGTGGAGTTTGGTTGTAAGACTAGACAGATAACAGAACAATGAAGGTCCTGCCCCCCTTGACAAGTTTTTCAGGTTTTTCCCTTACAAATCTGACAGAATTGAAATAACACTCTCCAAGGTCCAAATACTATGATGATTAATTAGAGCTGCTTTTATTATGAAACATTACTATCCCTTTAAACACAGGGGAAAGGGTATAATAAATATCTAGTAAAAGTTGTTTATGGTTTCCGATGTGTGTTCTGTATATACTCCATCCCTATCAATAGCCTTTTCCTCCACCTCTGGAAAACTGCAACATTCCTGTGAAGAATAAACCTAAAATGGGTTTGGCCACAAAAAGACAGTGTGGTTAAATGAGGGTGTGTGTGGTTAGGTGTGGGGTGAGGGTGGGGCTAGGGGAGCCAGTGGGTGTTGTGCTTAGGGGCACTTGAGAAGTAACTCAAGCCCTGCACCCATATACTGCTCCAGTTGCCCTCCCTTTTGTGCAATTAGCATTAAGGTATATATTTGGAATAATTAGCTAAGTAAGTTGGCTTTAGGCAGGTGTAGATCTATAAAATTGATTTCAGAGTCTGTTTTGTGAATAATCACAATCCTACATTCTTCCCACTGTCCTTTTAACCCTTTTAGTGTCAAAAAAGTTTCCAATATGGTACAATACAACACTATGGATAACTCTCTGGCACCTAAATTGTTGTGTAACCTTTGACCCTCAGATGGTCAACTGTATTGTGCATTGTCCATAAATATTGAAGTACCTTCTTGTTTAACCTCTAAATGACTATAGAGCTCTCCATTGCAATATATGAATAAAACAAGAGATTCTAAGCTCTCGTTAATCTCTTTAATCCTATTACTAGAGACTTTTCCAACATATTGTTTCAATGGCATCGAAAAAGTTAGTTAAAAGAAAAAGCAAACACAAATAAAAAAAAATTACCAGTTTTGTGATTAGGAAATTGTTCTTCAGACTAGAACACGATGACTCGTTTTCCAAAATAGGAAACATCTGGATGATTTTGCAATGAGGAATGTGATCACTGTGGCAAAAAATAAAATAAAACCAGTTGACAGTGAAAGAAGTGACATCCTGTACTCTGATTATCATATGACATAAAACTTAGCACTGACTACATTTCACATTTCTCCTGTAATGCTTCTCAGGGTTACAGGAATATGCAGTCATGCATAGGAGTAGGTAGTCAGCATCGTCCTATATAATAATTAGCTAAAACATGTGTAACAATGCAGTCATGTGCAGTACAAACTGCTGCACGTGCTGCTGTTATGTGCAGTAGAGACTGCCTGCGCCGCAGCTGATACAGAGCTGGATGCGCCGAATGAGTGTCTAGCTCTTTATTAGACATGACGCGGGCAGTCTCTACTGCGCATACTGTGGCCCGTGTAATGGGCTCTTCTTAGGGTGACCACATGTCCCGGAATGCCTGGGACTGTCCCTTATTGGGGGTCTGTGTCCCGCGTCCTGGGGCACCCCTCACCGGGACAAAAAAGAGTCCCGGAATGGAGCAACACGCACCAGTCCAGCCAGCCAATGAAATGTATTTGCTATATGGTCCTCATTGGCTGGCTGAGACAGCCAATGAAGACCATTTAGCAAATACATTTCATTGGCTGACTGGACTGGTGCATGCGAGACAGCTGGGATGGAGCAGGTATGCTGGTGCTGCAAGTGAGTCCCATGGCTGAGGCTCCCACCGGTGCTGACCATCTTTCTGAGGCTGACACAGAGTAAGAGTTCCCAGTGGGAATAGCAGAACGGAAATGTGATCACCCTAGTTCTTCAACTAGTTAATAATAAAAGATTGGCTGGCTATGCTCAGGGCAAGCTACAGTTTGAAAGCTCATTTTCTCAGTGGCAGCTTGAATGAGAGATTGTGTCTGCTCAAGCCCACTTTGCTCATGAGAGCAAAAGCCTCATAAATGCACCCCAGATTTTAGCTAGAAAGGGTAGATCATCCTCACGGAACAACTGACTGGCTTCCTTGTTTGGATTGTGGACTAGCCAATCAATTGCTTACCTAATCAGACACTGGGCTACCCTAATTGGCTTGTAGACCAGCCTAATTCTATGGTGGGTTGGCATATTTGTCTTTCTCTTAATATAAACAGCAGCGAGACTGCAAATTAAACTACTGGTAATATTTGTAAAATTTCATTGCAATTCCATTGAAACCCTGCTACAAGTTTGTAGGTCCAACTGAGAAATGAAACCAAAAGCATTCAAAGCTAGGAGAAGAATGTCTTGTCAACTTTTTTAATTAATGTCTGAATTTAAATGGCTGCAAATGCAAGTTAGACATGTTTGCCCTAGTTTGAACATCGTATTTCAAATGGGATACTTAATTCCCTCTTGTAGCTGGGGAGGCATTAAATTAGAGATCATTATTGCCCCCGCTACATTCCATCTGTCTGGTGGACCCATGATCTCCACATTAGAACTCAAATCCAGAGGCATTCACTTGATAGGGGGAATTCCTCTGTTTCAAATTATGGTGTATTGGTCCCTTTGGTATCTGTTGGTTAGGACAGCAGTCATTTTCGAAACCCCGTGAAAATGTAGCCATGTTCAAGCTCTCTGAACTGTAGCTCTTCTCTGGGCTCAGCAGATGTATGAGTGGCCCATTAACCAGACCACCTTCTGGTAGTAGCCTGAAACTAGAAAATGTCATGCATAGACAAAGACACTGAAATAAGGGAAAACTGGACTCAGGTTTGTTAAAGGCACAAGCGCTCAGGAATTAGCGATTTGTTGGACTCAGGTTTGTTAGATGCACAAGCCTTGAGCAATTAGTTATTATTTTTTGGACTCAAGCTTGTTAGAGGCACAAGCCCTGAGGAATCAGTGATGATTTGCTGGACTCAGGCTTGTTAGAGACGTGAGCTCTGAGGAATCAGTGATGTTTGAATGGGACTATGACAGTGAATGGGGAAGACTGACACTTGATGGGATAGAGTATTTTGTAGAGGATGATTTGTAGGTCTTAGACTTGTTGTTACAGACCCAAGCCCAGAGAAAACATTGATTTGTAGGACTTACACTTTTTAGGCACAAACACTGAGGAGTCAGTAATTTGTTGGACTCAGGTTTGTTAGAAGCACAAGCCCAGAGTAATCAGTGATTATTTTTTGGACTTAGGATTGTTAGAGGCATGAGCCCTGAGGTATCAGTGATTTTTTGGATTCAGGATTGTTAGAGGCACTAGCCCTGAGAAAACACTGATTTGTAGGACTTTGGCTTCTTAGAAACAAGCCCCTCAACTTTTTTATAGGCCTCTGTGGTATATTTAAAGAACAAGCCCTGAGAAAAAAAAATATGCGCTACTGGTCTAGTGCCAGCAAGTCATGTTATGGTGGTCGCTGGCCACTGACCATTGGCAAATACCACACTGTTATTGCTGCGTTTGCGACTGCTGTTCTTGTTGCTACTGTTGAGTTGTTTAAGCTGCAGGACAATTAGGCATCTTCAAGGGAATGGGATCAACAACAGCAGTGATATGGGTGATGATGATGATTGTTTCACTTGAGGCTAGCTCCAGTGATGCACCTGAGGCAGTAGCAGTACCACAACTAGCTCTCACTTCAGGTATATGTGGAGAAAAGAAGATGGCCAATAATGCTCCTCCTCCTTCTATTACCCCAAAATCATGGGTGTGTTGGAATATTAATTTTTTCCTTGACACTACTGAAGGAAGGAACTGTACAATGTGTGTACACTGGCTTGGGTGGAGAATGCTGCTTCTGCTGCCTCAGGATCAGCACTAGAACTAGTACCAGGATTATTTCCTGCAAGGGGAACCTGTCCTAGTCCCGCATCACAACTACTGCTGCATCCCATTCCCACAGTGGTCACAGTGGTTTGTGGCACACTAGCCTGCAACTCATCAGCCTGCTGCCCTTGCAGCTCAACAGCAGCTGGAATTACAGCAGCAGCAAACTCTACAATCTCACTGCTGGTAGTGGTGGTAATTCCCATCCCCATCCCCATATATGTCTTCCATCCCTTGTCATTTTCTGCTAAAATGGCCATAAAAGTCTCTTCAACTCCATCTGCTCCATCATTACCCTCATCACCACCACCAGTCCCTTGTTGCTGCTGCTGTTGCTCTATGAGAGTCTCACTCATTGTTGATAATGACAAATGTGACAGAGGGTTCTCTACTGTCACACTTGCCATCACTTCTTGAGGTGAAGAAGGCAGAATGGCAGCACTAGCAGCTTGCACAGGATGATGCTAATACTGATAGCCAGTTCTTCCTTCCTCAGCATCAGGTCCCAGATGCACAATACTGGAGTAAGTGGAATCACATGGTCAGGGGATGTTTTGGGTTCCCAGACCCTTCTATTCTGGTGGTGATCATTTCCTCCTTACTTCGACTCACTGGATGCTTCATGGTCCTTCCAGCTCCTCATTTCTTTTTTTATGGCTGTTCATACTGCTAGCCAAGTGTCTGAGCCTTGGCTGTCCTTATTTCACTATATAAATAGCTACAAAATCACCCAGCACCTTCTCTATCTCTGACTGTTGAATTTTATTTTCACTTTCTGATGTGAAAACGATAAGTACAATTAAGTGAATTGACAGGAACTTTTTAGCCATGGAGAAAAATAGCAAAACATTTTTGCAGTAGGTGAAAAATTAGAAAACTTTAAGGGGTTTGTTTTATTTTCAAGAGCAAAAAGCAGAAATCCATGTGTTTATCACAGTTTTTTTCACTGGAACAGAAAGAGACCTTTCGTCCACCCCTAGTTCTCAGCCATCCCTTTTTATTTTTTTTGAGGGGAAGGAGAAAGAAGAAGGAAAAAAAACACTGACAAGTGGAACCCCAACAAGTAACTCTTCTCTCTCGTGCACACACAAAATGGCTGCGGGACCAGAAGCCCTGCAGCCCCTTTTATCCGGCACTTGTATCTCCTACAATGCACCTCAATTTTCTGCCTGCCTAACTTCCTTCCTAACCCCTTTAGCCCTGTTCTCCTAAACGACAGGTTTGCTCTGGGGGTCCCAATAGCGACAGACCCACATAGCTATGACTTTGCATAAACTGAATTTTGATCAAAATAGAATTTATACACTTCAAAATTTTTGGGAAAATGATTTATACATTCATCTTGTACTGGGGTGGTTAAAAAAAAGGTTTATCTTTTATAGAGCTTCTCCCTCTTCCTTTCTGCCTAAAAATGAAATACATAAACAACGCTAACAATTTTATACCACAAGACTAAAAAGTAGGGCATTGTCATATGTCTACACCACAGCTGAACTCAGTTTCTTGCAGTATTTACTAGTCAGTTTGCCACAAACATCCATCTATTTACATTTCCTGTCAAACATAGCTTCAGTTTGTATTTCCCCTATGTGGGCAGGTGCATGGGAACACAGCCACGTTACTTTCTGTTATAAAATTTGTGTTATAAAATTATAAAATTCCTCTGTGACTTGTTAGTACATCATGTAAAACAAAATACAGAGAAAAGGAATGAGGGGAAGGAGGGACAGCGCAACACACCTTCTAAGCATAGTAATTTTGTATGGGGGTAGAAACCCAGTATAAAAGATTCCCCCTTCCTAGTTAAACTTACATTTGTAGGAGGCTTCTCCTCCATCTCAGAACAAATGCTTGCACTGGATATATTTGTCACTCCAGACTGATGACACTTTGGGATGATTTTCACTAACACCATACACAATTAATACGCTTAAAGGGTGTGTTGCACTGTCCCCCCTCCCATCTTTTCTCTGTTTATCTCTTTATAAAGTGACGTGGGTGGTGACCTGTGAAACCCACACAGGGCAGCAGCATTGTTTCTACCCTCCAATTAAGAAATTCCAATTAGAGACTACAAGAACGGAACACACAACTTGTCTATTCACAGAGAAAAGGAATGCCCAAAATGCCCATACATTTCTCTAATGTGCTTCGTTTGGTGCAAGTGATGTTAAAGTGATGGTAATGTCAAACAAAATATTATTTTTTATTGTAGATGAAAAAAAAATATTTGCGATTTGATTCCAGGCTCCCCGAACAATGTGCAGCTGCGCGGGGAGCCTGGAATTCCATGACGGCCCAGGACCGTCATGGGTCCTTAAGGGTATGAGAACCCATGATGGTCCAGAACCGTCATGGTTCCTTACGGGGTTAAATAAAGCGATTTCAGCTCTGCTGAAGAGCCGACATCTGGTCCCAGGACCGGGATCTCCTGCTGTCAGCTAGAGTGCTGATGTCAGGAGAAGGGGAGGGAGTGGGGAATATCTCTCAACCCATAGTGGTTTGAGAGATGAGATTTGCAGCAAATAATTTATTTTTTTTTCCATCTACAATAAAAAACAGTATTATTGTTTGACATTACTATCACTTTAAGGGCAGAATTTTCACAGGAAGCTGCTTAGTAAAATGGTTTTATGCAAACTTCAGACTAGAAAATTGATTCCAGAGCATGGCTTAGTACTGAATTGTACACAACATGCCCCCAATATGTAAACAATGTGCATAAGTTTGCAAAAGATGTATAATATTTTTACTTCTTCTGAATCAATATTCATATTATATATTTTCTTTTTCTTTCAGGTTCCACCCTAGGACAAAATGGTAGGACTGCTAATTGTGTTTATAATTAGAAAAGCTGTTAATTTGCTTTCCTTTCTGACTTCTTTAATTTCTGGCTTATTCTTGTTGTTAAAACCTTCTAATCTTTATACCCTTATATGCTGCAAATTCATTGTGTATTGAGCATTATTACATATTTGCCCTAAGTTTTTCAGGCACAGTTTTATTAACTGTGTCTCTTAGGGTTTAATACTACAGTGTAATTATTTCTCTTTCTTGTGGTTTCCAGCATTACATTCTAATGGGCCTATTTAATAAATTAGAGATACAAAAATGCAGCATGAATGACCAGTTGTGTTTATTCCTTTAACGAAGTAATGCCAGACATTAAAAAATATATATATTTATGCAATGCGGATGCATGTGAGTAGAGAAGCAGGAAGTTGTTGCCTTCCTTGAATCGCCTGAATCAGACCGGTATCCTTTTGTATTGTCGCTCACTAATGCCAACCAACCAAATGCCAACCAAATATGTTGCCTGCTTGAAAAGGGCAAGATTCTGATGTTGCAGGCTTAAGTATCGAGATAATAGAATCCCGTCCGCATAAGTCTTGAGGGAACCAAATGCCGAGTAAAATATGTTCCTCGACACTTATGCGGGTGAGATTCTGATGTCTCAGCACTTAAGCCTGCAACAGCAGAATCTCGCTCTTTTCAAGCAGACGACATATTTACTTCGCCATTTGGTTGGTCACCCTTTAGGTTGTGACATTTCTATAGTGAACCACTCAGACCAGTACAATGGCTTTCTTCTTCCCCTACAGCTAGGCATTGTGTTGTTCCTCTTTGAACCAGATTAATTTGCATTTGGGGATAAGCTCTGGAGTAAAACAATTTATAAAATCCCTGCAGTTTTATTTGCATACATCCATACTGTATAGATAAAAAACAAAATACAGGAAAAGCACAAGCCAACAATGAATAATCCCACTTGGATTTAATTGATCTAATACTCACACCACAGATAATGTTGTGCTGGTTGTTGATACAACCAGAAGTTTCCAACTGTGGTATCTCTAGCCGCCCTGATTCAGCTGCTTCTCCCACAATAGGAAAATCTGAGTCCACAGTATAAAATTATATTTATTAATAACAAAAATATTTGATATATATTTTACCAAATAACATCAATACATATGCATAGTATAATAACCTGTGAAGTTCCATGGGCCCCTTTGGAGACGCAGCATCCATCTTGGCAACTTTTTGGGAAGACTGAGTGAGGGCAGTCAGAGTCCCCATCCGTCCAACTGATCACTTTTAGTGATCGTTTACATTGTGAGTACCGTGGTGTACTGGTGGAGGTCTTGATTTTGCATACAATATTGCACTAGGAAGCGCCCTTCTTTTTCTTTTTGTCTTATCATATTGTATAGATGTAGGTTTAATAAAAAAGGCTAAAGCTATTATATTAATAAATTAAGCACAAGTGGTTACTTGACGTGTGGTTTTGAAGCACTAGTTTATTATTACATTTTCCCCCATTTTATATGTTATTTTTATGTATTTTACTTTGCTTGTACTTACTATTTGAACACTTCATATGTTCCTCAGTAAACTTATCCATAGTTTACCTAACTCATTTGCTGTAAATAATAATAATAATAATAATAATCATAATAAAGGACTCTATGGCCTTTCTCCCTACATATCCTTTTAACAAATGATCAGATATATTCTTTGGCAGTGGTACTTCACTGGAGTGCAGTGGCATTTTGGTCTGCCAAGTAGGGATGGGTGAAATGTCTTGTTTGCCAGAATTTTTGCAAAGAAAAAAAACAACATGATTTTCTGCTATTCCTGTGAGAATTCAATAGGATTTCCACCATTTTTCAACACTAGAATGGTTGCATTTCCTGCCCTTGTTTTTCAGTGATGGTTAGACTCTCTGCCTCCATACTATAAAAACCCCAAGTTCCCTGTCATGCAGCATGTTATAGTTTAGGAGAGAAAGACAGCAGAGGCAGAGAGATAGAGAAAGAAAGAGAGAGAGAGAGCGGGGAAAAAGTTAAACTACAAAAATGTTATTTGGAGTGCTGGTTAGCACTATGACCAATTGGATAGATCCTGGTGCTGCTGATACAGAGGTGGAGTAGGAAGTCAGCAGCACCAGCAGGAAAGAAAGCCCACATATCCTTAACCCAATGAGTCCCATTCTCCATGCATTATCCCTCTGAGGAAGTATATTGAAGAAAGTGGAACTGGCTAATAATATGACCAGCAGCACACATCAGCTGCTTGTGCCTGCTGCTTCTGCTGACAGTGCGCCATCTTCTGAGTAGTAGATGACAGGTATGACAGCAGGGGACCTTTGGTCATATCGTCATTCACAACCAGTCCCATAGAGCAGCAAGAGATTGTTCTTGGTGGTAGTGGTGATGAGAATGAAGGTGATAGTGAAGCAGCAGGTGTTGAGGAGATTATGAGAACATTTTTGGCAGAAAGTGATAAGGAATAGGAGAAAGAGATGCAAATGGGATGGGCATCATGACACCACTAGCAGTGACATTGTGGAGTTTTCTGCTGCTGTAATTCCTGCTATTTAGTTAATCTGTCACATCAGCAGGATGATGATGAGCAGGCTAGTATGCCACATACAACTATGGCCATCATGGTACTGGGTTCAGAAAGCAGTGATATAAGACTAGGACATGTTGCACTTGCAAACAATACTCATGGTCCTAGCTCTAGTTCTGATGCTGAGTCAGCAACAGCATCACCCTTTGCAGCCAGTGAAGGTCATTCTGGAAAAGTAGAAGAAGACCATTCTTCTCCACCTCTTCCCTCACTGAAATGATGGGTGTGGAAATATTTTTCCCTTGGCCCAGGCACATTGCAGTCATCCGCTACTGCTCCAAGCACTAAGTTTGATGTTAGTTACACATGCAACATAGACACCAAGAAGTTTATGTTAAAGGGATAGTAATGGTTACTTTTAACAGTTTAAAGGGATAGTAATGTTTCATAATAAAAGCAGCTCTAATTAATCATCATAGTATTTGGACTTTGGAGAGTGCTATTTCAATTCTGTCAGAGTTGTAGTTCAAGAGTAATTCAATAATAAAGTATCCCCCTCCCACCCCTTTTACTGATGTAACACTTTTCAGCCAGATCAGAAGGGAGGTGGCCAGGTAGACTGCAGAGAGGGACAATCTTCTACTAAGGTAAGGGAAAAACCTGAAAAACTTGTCAAGGGGGGCAGGGATTTCATTGTTTTCATAGGAAGAAGATTGTCCCCTTGTGTTATCTGTCTGGTCTATGGACTGGATTCCACATCTGAGAAGAGATGGCTTACACTAGGTAAAATAGGTGGAAGGGGGAAACTTTGCTTGTGAAGATCTCTCAAACCATAAAGGTTTGAGAGATAAGACATATCTTTCTTCGTGTTTTTTTAATGCCTACAAAATAAAATGAAGAAAAAATGAAGTATTACTATCCCTTTAATAGTGTAGATTAAAAATATAAATGCAATGACATACCTCCCATCTCACAAACATGTATAGTTTCGGACATACATGCTGGTAAAGTTCCCATCTGGTGCCCCTTTCACAGACGTCAGCGCTGTAGGTGACAGTATGAGATTCTGGTCATTTAAACTGCAAGTGGCTCTTCAGCAGAGCCAAAATAGCGCTGTCTACAAAGTGTGCCTGGCTGGCCCCTGGAACAGGATCTCCTTCTGTCAGCTACAGCGCTGACATCTGTGAAAGAGGCGGGAGGGGGAACGTTAGCAGCTTATATCTCTCAAACTATACATGTTTGAGAGATGGAAGGTCATTGCATTTATATTTTTAATATCTATACTATTAAACATTGTTAAAAGTAACCAATTCTATACCTTTAAGCATGTGAAAACCAATATCAAATAAAAAAACTGAGAGCCACTGCCATTGTGCCCCATGTTCCTCCCCAAGGTCAGAAAGGATGTGGTAGAAAATACCAGTGGAAGACAAGAGAAACCCAGACTGAGCTTAACACCTGAGTAATCATCTTTTTCTTGAGCTATGATCTGGGTGCAGAAAAATGTACCCATTGTCATTGACCCCACACTCTCATTATCCTCTTCCTCCTCCTCTGACATACCACCTTCCTTACCTGCCTCACCAGCTGATAGCAAGTCTTTAGATGCAAGGATTTGGCAATTTGTGTCCACCCATTGTACATTATGTCATTCACTGACCATGCGGTGTAGAGCAATCGAATGCAGGGTATAAGGTAGCATCTGCAGACATTCAATCCTGCTAAGTAGATTAAGATGGTAGCAGGGATTATTCATCATTTTACTCTTCTATCTTGACATCCCATGTCCTTTGCGGAGTGGATAAAGACCAAAGTGACAGCAGAACTTTCTTGGGGATAGTTTGATGTTGCAGTAAGTGTCGAGGTGCTTGGTGCAGTTGTTCCTGGTGTTTAAAATGAGAGCAGATGTGTCAAATGTGGTGAAAGTATTCACTCTACTCCCCTACTGACCAAGTGGGACAGCAGAGAGAATGCTGTCAGGCTACAGGATTCTCAAAGAGCTGGTGATGCATGAGGGAGACCATCCATTACACATCAACAGCACTTTGAAAATCCTGTATGCTCATGAGGACCTTCTCCTCCCCTCATCTTCCATTCCTAGATTTTAGTCATTTTGGCAATGTGTATGTATATCGAAATGTCGAAGTGCTTTGAACATCATATTGCCACAGCATCAACCTTTAGTGAATCCCCCCCAGGTGACATTAGTACCACCTATGGCCACACCCACACTCCACACATCACCCTGCCTCCAGTCCCATCCACTGTTTCCTAGCACAGAAAATACTCTTGGTATATAACAAGCAAGCACAAAAAGATTTAACTTCTTGGTTACTAGAAAAATATCTAACACATTGCTACACCATGCACTGGAGATCCCTCTATTATCCAAGGGGTTAAAAATATTCTGTAAACTGACTCATGCACATAGATATTGTTCTGGCCACACCTACTTTTCAGAATGTGGGTGTGTCCAGCATGGCCTTTGCACCCCTCAATATTTGGAGTTATAGGCATTTGCCTACTCTGTCTAGTAGGCTGTATGCCATGAGTAAGCAAGAAAGCTATAAGGTGCGAATAGACTTTGGAAAAGAATTGCTGGCTAAGAAAGTATAACTTTTTTGGAGCAGAGGAGACAAGGAATATAAAGAAAGATAAGATCTCAGACATAAGGGGGGGACTGCTTGAATGGATGTCCTTGAAGATAAGATAAATAACTTTGAAGGGAATTAAGGTTATATTCAATACGTTCAATTATGGGCAAACAAACTGCACATGGGGACAAATGAAAATACCCATTGATTTAAATAGGTATTTTAACTCTTTGAGTGCCAGAGGTCCCCAGCGCATTGCAGTGTAAGGCACTGGAGACTTCTCTTGCATTCAAAACGTTAAAACTACTATTTAAATCACTGGGGGGTTTAATTTCCTTCATATAGTACATCTTGTTTGTGTTAGCCAAGAGAGAGAGCGAGAGAGAGAGAGAGAGAGAGAGGGGAAGGTTCAAATCTGGGAGAGAGGACGATGACCAGGTAGGCTAGATTGTAGGAGGGAGTGCTGGGAATTAGGAAGGTCTGTTAGCGCTGGGCAGATACAGTAAGGACATTTATACGGGTACTATCAATTAATTTTTGGATAGTTTCCAAGGCAATAATTGCAGAGATATTCTATACTAATATTTTCTTCCTACAGACTGTGGTGGCTGTTTCCGTCTGGATTCTGGTACCATTGCTGGAATTGTTATCTGTGATGTCATCATTACCACACTCATTGCTCTGACTGCATATTATGTGTCAAATACAATCATTAAAAGGAAACAGGAGGGTGAGTGACCAGTCCATTTTACTCTTTTAGGTATAGAGAACTAAAGGAAAAAACAAAGCCCAAACAAATACAGACTACTAATGATACATCTATTATCCCTTTAAGTGTCACAAGGGTGACAAACACATTGCAGAGAAAGGTGTTGACAGCCATCTAGCACTCAAAGAGTTAACTATTTCATTTCTAGAGTGGTATCCAACAAAATGCTTTGCATCCCACATATATATATACATGTACACATGCAAACAAACACACATACGCACACACGAGCAGGAGCATATATATATGTATGTGCATACACATATACCCATATACACATGAATACACACATACGCACACACATAAACACAAAATATTTTTCTTGTTGAACAATACTAAATATCTATCTATGTGAATACTTTTTCTACACAAGTCAATGTACAATCTAGGAAATAGATAAAGAATTAATTTCTTATTATTAGGGATTTTACTTTTGACAAATGTGTTAGGCAAACACATTCTGAACAAAGAATCCTAAAAATAGATAGGTGATAGAAATAAACAAACAGACAGCAATACCAGAGTGTAGACCAGAGTGAGACAACCTTTGCCTCTCCATCTGTGGGAGACTACATCTGCCATTGTCGCCAACCATCTCCAGTTGGTTGTGGATGATAAATATTGTCTCAAACAGCTGGAGAACAAATGTTGCCTATATTTGGCAAATGATGGGTTAGCCAACTGTTGAGGCAATGGCTGGCTGGGGCTGATGGAAGCTGTAGTCTGCAATAACTGGAGGTCAAACAACTGACTACCCCCTAGATGCTAGACAGATCTCCAATGCAATTAACTTCATAGCATCCAATGTTATAGCAGCAATAGATTAAAGTGAACATGTCAGGAAATGTCATTCTTAACAGTCAAATGAAAATAACATTCATTTTGGTGGCAACATAAATATCTCTACTATGTATTTTTTATAGAAAGAAATAAACATCAGAAACAAGAAGTGCAGCAAAGTGAACCCACATATGAAGTAAGTCACATAATTATATACACATAACTCTATCCATTGCTCATAGTAAAGTAATTATATTTATTTTCATATAGTAATTTACTAGACTTCAGCTATGTTTCTCTCTGGAGCGGGATTTACTGCCCTCATAGAATTAAAAGCCTGAAGTTTACTCTTTGCTGGACGTGTTTTGAGTTTCATAGAGCTATACAGGTAAAAAAGAAAGAAAGAGAGAGATTATGAGCAGGCTTGCATAACACTGAAAACTAGGGTGACCACATTTCCGTTCTGCCATTCCGGGACATGTGGTCACCCTAGTTCAGTGGCTGAGGCTCCTGCCGGATCTGACCATCTTTCGGAGGCTGACACAGAGTAAGAGTTACCAGTGGAAATTCTTACTCTGTGTCAGCCATAGAAAGATGGTCAGCGCCGGCGGGAGCCTCAGCCGCGGGTTTCACTTGCAGCACCATCATACCTGCTCCATTCCAGCTGTCTCACATGCACCAGTCCAGCCAGCCAATGAAATGTATTCTCTATATGGTCTTCATTGTCTGGCTCAACCAGCCAATGAGAACCATACAGCAAATACATTCATTGGCTGGCAGGACTGGTGCGTTTTTCTCCATTCTGGAACTCTTTGTTGTCCTGGTCGGGGGTGACCCGGGACGCGGGACATAGACCCCCAATAAGGGACAGTCCCAGGAATTCCGGGGTGTGTGGTCACCCTACTGAAAACCCTGAAGCTGCCATGCAATGGAAGATAAGTCTTTAAAAACAATTGGTGTAGGCCTAACCCACCCAGTGCCAGCCTGGAACATTTGCCACCTATCTCTGACATTATGGTGTTTTGCTGCAAAATGAGTTACAACTGATTAGTCATCTGAGTATCATATGTCACAGTGGCTTCTGTAGCAGCAGCAGGGCAAGCCACTTCAAGACAGTCAACAAACTCCTTTTACTGGCTTGCAGGAAGGCACTGCAGTCCTCAAAAACTGCAATATGCACAGTATTTGAAAACATTATGAAGATGAGCAAGGACTAGATCACACAATTGGCATCTCAGCATCATTCTTAAAACACATCCAAATTAACAACATTAACCTCAAACCGTTGTTAATTATGTTAAACCATCCCCCAAGAATTAACATGCTCTCTGGCTCTGACTGAGGGCTCGATTCTATTACCAGCGCTAAGACATGTGTTTTTTAAGTAAGGTTTTAGTATCCTATTAACCTAGTTGTGAAAACAAAATCAGTGGTAATTATACACACCATCACTCCAAAAAAAGCCCATAGGAAACAATTAAAAACAAGTGCAAGTAGCATTCTATTACCCACGCTCAGTGTTAACGCCTGTTTTGTCATTACATTTTCTGTCGGTAATCCTGTGCCTCAGGGGTTGAGGTGTAGATGCCATGACGACGGTTTCAAAATCATCGTAATTAGAACAAAACCAGTGCAGAATACAGTATACAGTATAGAAATCTGACTTAGAGTGCCCCTCTTTGAAATATTAAACCCCCTTTGAAATTCAACAAATATTGTTCACATTCGACATTTTACCCCTCCCTTTAAAATTCGACTTATAGTGCCCCTATGACCTTCTTTCTCCATTTAAATACAACCAATATTGCTCTCATTCAACATTGTTTCTTCTCCAATTGTATGTGACATGGCCTCGTTGTATATGTATTGCATGATTAACCCTATGAGTACCATAGAGGTAGCAATGCACTGCAATGTGTTTGCTACCCCTCTGGTACACAGAGGGTTAATAGACAAGGTATGCAGCTGCATATGTGCTTTCTTGTAATATAAAATAATTTCAGACCTTGAGGGAGGCATCAGGAACCCTCCAGATATCCCCCCATTTTTTGCCTTCCTTTCTTACTACTGGAGCCTCTGTATAAGACGGCTCCAGTAATAGCTTGTAGTGAGCCCTATCACACGGTTCATTCATAGAAAGCGCATCACTGCGCTTTCATCAATGAATCAGTCACCCAGTGTGACACATATGTTACATGGGCTTTATTGAAAATGCCGGCAATTGTTGCCTGAATTGATCACCTATCCTACTGGATAGGTGATCAATGCTAGGTGGGGTGTTATGAGGGGTCCTGATGCCCTCCTTGAGGTCTGAAGTTTTTTTTTTTAACATAAAATAAAATAAACTTTTTACACATATACAGGCAAGGTATGCAGCCGTCCCTTGCCTATTATCCCTTTGAGTACCAGAGGGGTAGCATACACATTGCAATGCATTGCTACTTCTCTGGTACTCATAGGGTTATTCATGCAATACATATACAACGAGGGCATGTCACATACAATTGGAGAAGAAACAATGTCGAATGGGAGCAATATTGGTCGAATTTAAATGGAGAAAGGTCATGGGAGCACTATCAATCGAATTTAATAGGGGGGTTAATGTGTCGAAGGGCAATATTCGTCAAATTTAAATAGAGAAAGAGTCAAATTTCAAAGGGGGGGTTAATATGTAGAAGGGGGCCCTCTATATTGGTCATGTGATGGTGGGTGAGTAAATGACTTACTCTATACTTAATATGGGGATATGATATGATAAAAACATTCAAATACATGAAGGGATTCAACAAAGTGCAGGAGGGGAAGTACATTTCAAAGGAGTAAAAATGTTAGGACAAGAGGCCATAGTCTAACACTAGATGGACACTGGTTTAGATGTGAGAAAATTTAACTTCTCTGAGAGAGTAGTAGAAAAGTGGAATAGCCTACCAGCGGAAGTGTATGAAATTATTACAGTGATGTAATTTAAAGGAATAGTAATACTTCTAATAAAGTGGAGGTCTGAGTCTTTATTATTCTTTTTTTTAGCATGTAGAGCTACATTTCAATACTTCCAGTTTTGTAGTTCAATTGCTCTTGAATCCTAAAGGATCCCACTCTCTCCCCTTTATCACTCATACCTCAGGCTGGTCCGGATAGAACTAGGTGAGGGACAATCTTCAGTAAGCATAAGGAAAATCCTGCCCTCCTTCGTCCAGGGCGGGTAGGGTTTTTCTTATACTTACTGAGTGAAGATTGTCCATGCTGCGATCCAGATCTGATGGGAGGTGGCCAGAAAGGGTGGGAGAGGGATACTTTCGGATACAATAGCGCTTGAACTACAAAACTATAAGTATTGAAATATAGAGCTACATGCTAAAAAAAGAATAAAGTTTCGGACCTCTTCTTTATTAGAAGTATTACTATACTTTTAAGCCTGCATGAGATAAGCATAAGGCTGTCCTGAAAATAAGAGAAGACCAAGGACCAAATAGGGTTTGAAGTTTTTATAATAGGAAATTGGGCAGACTAGTTGGGGTGAATGGTTGTTATCTGCCATAAAATTCTAAGTTTATATGTGTACCCTTACTCGGCTATTGCATATTTAGCAGGGTGTTCTGTGTGCAGATGCAGTAAGCTTGCAGCTAACTCCATTATTCCAGTAGTACTGAGGGAGGTGGAGGACAGATGTGATACCCATATCTGTCATCCAATCTTTATTTGTCTCCTCCATGAACACTTTCATGTTTGCCCCACTATCAGTAACACCCTGCATGATATCATCACCAACCACTACCAGTGGTAGCACTACTGGCCTGGGCAGGCTGTGTGGCTGTGTGTAGGTCTCTGGACTTTAGCACTCACTGCTGCTACTTGTTGTTGAACAATTCTCTTCCACAACAGCAGCAGTACTCTTCCAATATTTCATAATGGTCATAGTGCCTCACAATTACAGTATATTTGTATATATATTTCTGTATTTTTGCTGTTTTAAATTCAGCTATATGGCGCTATGGACCTCTGAACTCTGTGTAAGTCCCCTCATAATTTTTTTCCAAGTTTGCATTGCTATGTATGCAGCTGAAAATATTTTTTCTTAAGGCTTTCTTTGCTAAACTTAAGCCTGAAAACAACAGTTCTTAAGTATTTCCTTATTATAAGCCTGAAACAATTTTTGTATATAGCTAATGAGAAAATAACATTTGGATTTAGATATTGTGAATGCAGATGTTGGTGTTGTGGCACTATAGAGGGAAACATAGAATATAAATGATGATAACAGTATTCCCTCCTGGAGGATGGCAGTGGTCTGACAATGATGGAAATACCTACTTCATCAGTGCTGCTACTAGTACTTTCCCATATGCTTCTGTGGCTTGCATATTTCGTACCACTTTGTTTACATAATAAAGATGTTATCAAATGCTGGTGCATTTTTAAAATGTTAGTCTACCCACACTGCTGACGGGATAACAGTGTTCTGCTCTCATTATCAATATAACCAGCAACACAGAAAACCATCTTTAACGGTATGCTTCCTGGTAGGGACTACTGCAATCTGCACTGGTGCTGGCCATACCTATTGTTTTGCTTGACAGTGCTCCAGTAGGTCATCATCATTTCTTACTGGAACGAAACTATCCTGAAGATAGGTTGTAACCATCCTAGATGCACTGCAACCCACACTTTCAAGAAATACTATGTTCATGGTATCAGTTATTCAGGTAGCAATTCCCGCAGAGAAGTATCAGTGCCATCACCACCACCACTATGGTCACCCCCACCCCAACCCCCACCATCATTACCACCTAAGTTAGACTGCTGCTGCCACTTAGAAACCAGAATGACTTTCTGTGCTGAATATGTCATGTGTTCTACAAAATTTTGAAGATCTAGATGTACTTTTGGGAGTATAATTTTTTTTCTGACTTCCCTATACTTTCTGATTCTTTTTGGGCCCTTAAATTACTCTCTCTCCTCCTCCTCCACGATACAATGTTGTACTTGATATATGAGAATTTCGCTATACGTTTTGACAGAATCGGATTCATCAGACAAATGCAGCTAATTACACATTGGCACAAACTGATCACACTTTGGCCCAAATACAGTCATTTTATACTTAACGTGGGGGTGTATCAATATAGCAAGAATGTATTCCTCATTGCTTGTTATAGACACTATTCTAGGATCCTGCTCAAGGCTTGCTAACATATAAGTCACCACCTGGTTCATAACTGTGTTACCATTATGAACAGAAAAGTAGGCCATGATCTTTCAGGAATAAATAAATAAGTAGACGTATTTCACTTATCCCTGCACCAGCACAACTAGCCAACAAGGTGATCTGATCAAATGGCTTCAGTAGCTGACAGAGGTCTGACATAAGCTACCATTGACCAGATGACAAAGAAGCCCCCCCCAAAGCCTTCCAGTAGCACTGTATAATCATGCTGGCCTTTTGCTCATGTTCTAGCATGTAAAATGGGTAATTCCATATAGTAGGGACCTGCATTTTCAGCAAGTGATGGTGCAGGTGATTACACTCTTGTATGAAATATAATATGTTATGAACAGTGTCTGGCTAAAATGTGCACAAATTTTGTGGGTGATATTCAGCACTTGTCTGATGTTTTAGGATTCTGACACAAAGTGAAGGACTACTAGGTTGAAGATGTGGGCAAAGCAGGGTATATGCACCATATGGGCCATCCTCAGCAGACACAAAGCCAGCTTTAAGTGGCTATAATCCTTTTGTCTATTACTTGCTACAGTTTCTTTAAGACATCTTCATCTTTGTGGGTCTGTCTCTCAAACATTTCCATACATAAAGTGGCATGCCAATGGCATAGGCTACTCTGCAGCTGGACTTTGCTACTACTGACAGAGGCAGTGGAATTGTGACATGCTGTTGCTGATTGCTGCTGCCTGCTGATAGGAAGGATACCCAGTGAGCATTCACAGTCATATGGTCTGTACTCTGCCAAAGTGAGCTTTCTTACAGTAGGATGTTTTTGCTGTTTGTGGTGGTGGCTGCAGACACTCTGAGTCTTGTCAACTCCTACTACTAACTCAGAATCATCATCCTCAATACATAGCACTTGTATAAAGCCAGCACTATGAGGCACCAATACTATTGTTTCCTTGGCATGTTTTGAAGAAATAGCAATAGTAATGTTGATTGTTGTTAATGTACACCACATTGCTGGTAGTGATATGTGGAATAATACTCTGTCACTCACTTGTGTGATCTTTGTCACTATGACAGTCAGTGTCAGTCTCTCCCACTGTTAATGGTGATTATCATAGCTCACATAACAAAATATTGCTTGCCTCTGTCTATCAAAGTGTTGCTATTTTTTGTTCAATTTTTATTATTATTTTAATTGTCGATCTATCACAGTCACTGAACTCAGTCGCACACTCCCACACTCCTTAAAACTGCAAACACATACCTCCTCTCTTCGCTTATAGACTAATGGATAGTGTCACAGTTCATTTTCTCTCCAAGAGCTATTGCATTAGTGTATTTACAGTATTTTACATGATACACTTGGTTGACTTCAGAAAAGCTAACCTTTATAGCTTGCCATTAAAAAATCACTAAGTAATCACTGGTGTACCAGTGCAGAATGATATCCTTCCTTGACCCTCTAGTTCTTGATGATGTATTGGATTGCAGTTGTGTATGGATGGTGCAGATGCAGTAGGTTAAGCTGAACCTCTTGTCTATATTTGTATTTAAAGGGATAGTAATACTTTGTTTTATCTTTATTTTATTTTGTAGGCATTAAAAAACATGAAGAACAATATGTCTTATCTCGCAAACCTTTATGGTTTGAGAGATATTCACAAGCAAAGTTTCCCCTTCCGCCCCTTTTACCTTGTGTAAGCCATGTCTTCTCAGATGTGGAATCCAGTCCATAGACCAGACAGATAACAGAAGGGGTCAATCTTCTTCCTGTGAGAACAATGAAGGTCCTGCCCCCCTTGACAAGTTTTTCAGGTTTTTACCTTATCTTAATTGAAGATTGTCCCTCTCTGCAGTCTACCTGGGCACCTCCCTTCTGAGCTGGCTGAACAGTATTACATCAGTAAAAGGGGCAGGAGGGGGATACTTTGTCATTGAATTACTCTTGAACTACAACTCTGACAGAATTTAAATAACACTCTCCAAAGTCCAAATACTATGATGATTAATTAGAGCTGCTTTTATTATGAAACATTTCTATCCCTTTAATGCCACATCACATGTATTGTATTGTGGTATCTGTAAGTGTCACGTCACTCAGTCTCAGGTTGACTAACTGTTTGCTGTCATTTTCTCTAAAATGTTTGTTTTGGGACTCTACCTTCGTTTCAACCACATACACAAAACAACTGGCGGTGTGTCCCTCCCCAACACTCCTTCAACATCTCCACAAACCAACAGTTCACTATATTTATTTATTTATTTGTTTTTGTGGATTAAGTCACCAGTAATGACAATATGCTGCTTTGTTTCTCATCCAAACACACACACACACACACACGCACATATATATTGTATGGTATCTCTCAGTGTTGTTGCATCACTCAGCCACAGGATGGCCGGCTGCTTGTCTCTCACTCTAACTCTTTTAAGGGATGTTAACTCTCCCTTCTTCTCACCCACTACCAGAAAACAACTGGCAGAGTCTCCCCAACACTCCTCTAATATAATGATATACAAATAGTTCACATTATTGCTTTTTTTGGGTGAATTTGCAAGAAATCACAGTATACTCCTTTCTCACAACCTCAACACCAAAATCAGTGAATAATGGCTCTTCCCGCCTGATGAAAAGTTCCTGCGCAAGGTGCAGTTTTTACACTTTTTTTAACCTGGCTGTGACTGGGGCAGGCTGATGGGATACAGTATTTTGTAGAGGTTGATTTGTAGGACATTGATTTGTTGTGGGGCTTAGATTTGTGTTAGGCACAAGCTCAGAGGAAACTTGATTTGTAGGAGTTAGGGCGAGATGTTCAAAAAGTCATCATAATGAAAAACTTGTCGGATCCTGAGTTGGTGGTAAAAGAAGGACCATATTTTCAGAAGTAAATCCGTCAGGTTTAAAAATTCATCTAAAGAATTAAAAATGACGGTAAGAAGATCTCATGGAACATTGCCATTAAAAATTCTGATCTTAAAAATTGTCTTTCATTTTGTCTTTGAAACAAAGCTTTTCAAAGAGACAAAGACATTTTTTGTCTTTGAAATGAAAATTTTCAAAGACACAAAGATTTTTTTTGCCTTTGAAACGAAAATTTTCAAAGAAACAAATACATTTTTTTGTCTTTGAAACGAAAAAATGTTTCTCAGTACTTTAATTTTTCTTCTCCAAGTTTAGACCTTTTTTATTATGCCAGGAAAAAAAATGACATTAATCAGACAAAAAAATGACGTTCAAACGATTATTTTTTTGTCTGAAAATACCATATATTATGACGGAATATTAAACCACACCCACTTTTAAGATGGCTTTTTCCCTTTGACGGAGATGGAGAAATTTGATGCAAAAAATTACGGAAACAAGTCTGAGAATTGGCGGCTCATGGTGTAAGAACTTTTTTATTCTGATTACAGACAATTTTAGTTACCACCACTTTCTGAACATTTCGCCCTTAGACTTGTTTGGCACATGAATTAAGAAAGCATTGATCTGATGTAGCACTTAGACTTGTGTTAGGCCCAATCCATAATTAAACATTGATTTGTTGTAGGACTTAGACTTGTGTTAGGCCCAAGCCCTGAGGAAACATTGATTTGTAGGACTTACCCTTCTTTGGCACAAGCCCTGAGGAAACATTGATTTGTTGGACTTAGAATTGTGTTAGGCCAAGCCCTGGGGAAGCATTGATTTGTAGAACTTAGACATATATTAGGCCCGAGCCCTAAGGAAACATTGATTTGTTGTAGGACTTAGACTTGTGTTAGGCTCAAAACATATATAAAATCTAACGTTTCAGTCCTCCATTGGGACTTTCATCTGTCGGATTTTATATATGTTTTATTAAAAGTGAAGTTGTATACTTAAGATAGAGTGGTCAACTCTTTGTGACAGATAACTTGGCGGAGATGCGAGTTTGGAAGCGCCATCAATAGAGGAGTGAGTGTGTGTGCGGTAGTAGATTGAAGAAAGCCAAGCTCTGAAGAAACATTGATTTGTGGGATTTTGTCTTGTTAGACCCAAACTCTGAGAAAACATTGATTTGTAGGACTTAGTCTTGTTAGGCCCAAGTCCTGAGGAAACATTGATGTGTAAGCATTTGGCTTGTTAGCATCACAAGCCCTGAGGAATCAGTTATACTTTTTTGCACTCAGGCTTGTTAGCATAACAAGCCCTGAGAAAAAAATGCCTTACTGGCCTAGTGCCAGCAGATCATGTTTTGGTAGCCAGTGGTCACTGGCCATTTGCAAATGCCATGGTGTCATTAATAATAAAGATGAACACACCCTGCCACCAGCTTAGCATATTCTGCATTATGGAATTACCACAGATGCCACTTGATGCCCTGGTTGTGATTATCCTTCACTCATTGTCATGTGAGGTCAGCACACCACACAGTGTGCAGTGAGTGGACATGAACTGCCACATCTACAACTGGTGGGTGAGGTAACTATAAACAAGGTGGACTGCCAGAAGATGTAGCTACATCATCCCATCAAACTTTCAGCCTCTGGATGGGTTTCTCTGTTCTTCCTCCTCTTTCATTTAAGCCTCACCTCTTGTTGCCTTTGAGGAGAGTCAGGAGGTACAGCAACATCAGTGCCTGATTTCTTTGTTGGGGTTTGGCTTTAAAAATGTTTCATGTTAAAAAATGGTATTTTTACACATGTGTATTCCTATCCTTGAAAAAGTAACAATAGTGTTACGAAACGTGTAGGCTAGACTTGTAATATTATTTTATATTTTTATGAAAAAGCAGAATTTTTGTTCTGTATATTTTATTAAATTTTGATACTGTTGGTATATACACCATGTTCCTGTCTCCTGCTTTATAACATTACCTGGAACCGTTAAAAAGTAGCCACAAATAAGATCAAACCGATTCTGTTTATGGAGACTTGTTTTCATCTGGCCCACGGAGATCAGTGGTGAAAGGGTAAAAAGAACAAACCCAGAGGACCGGGAATAAACAGGAGAGCAAAGGATTGAGGGTGAATACCGAGACTGGGGGTGTTAATCCAGTCAATGTGAACAAAATCAGAGGTAAGCAGGCCTCTGGTACATGTGAGTATCCTGAGAGGGATTGGATTCTATTTGTAACTGAACGTCTGATATTCTGCACTTAGAGGATTGAACTGTTTTTCTTTGTTGTTTTGCATGTTTCACATAAATGGCATGTTATTGCTGTTTCAAATGTATTATGAGGGCGGTTGTGCCAAGGTGCATTCCCTCCTTTCTCCTTTTCACTGACGTCACAAATTGTGCACAGTGACATCACTGATGACAGCGCTGTGCCTGCCCCAAGAGAAAAATAGTCCACACACCTAGGACCTTAGCGAAGAGGGATAAGATGGAGAAGAATGACCTCTTTCTTCTTCTGCTCCACATTCGCCTTCACTGGCTGGGGCAGAGGATACTGCTGCTGCAGCCACAGAATCAGCAGTACAACTAGGACCAGAAGGAGTACTGCTGATGGCAAGTGGAAACTTTCCTTGTCCCACATCACTACTACCTGACCCCATTCCCACTTGTCTGTGACACACTAGCCTGCTCCTCATCAGCCTGCTGCCCTTGCAACTCAGCAGCAGCAGGAATTACAGAAGCAGCAAACACCACAAATTCTGCAATGTCGCTGCTGGTAGTGGTGGTGATGCCCATCCCCATTTGCACATCTGTCTCCCATTTGTTCTCGGTTTGGGCTAAAAAGGCCATTAATGTCTCTTCTACCCCAGCTGCTCCACCATCTCCCTCATCATCACCATTACTTGCTTCTTCCACTGCTGCACTATGAGTGTCTGACTGGTTGGTGATGATGACAAATGTGACAGAGAGTTCTCTACTGTCACACATGCAGGTAAAGAAGGCAGACTGGTTCACTAGCAGCAGGCACAGGCAGCTGATCTGTGCTTATGGTGGTATTTCTGCTGCAAGCCATCAGTTCCGCATCAGGTCCTAGAGTCACAATGTCGGGGGAAGGGGAATCAGAGGGTCAGGGGAATGTTGTGGACTCCCTTGTCTGCTAGTCTGGCTGCTTGGCTTCACTTCCCCTTCCACCTCGGCTGGAGGAACAGCAACAGTCACTTCAGTCCCACCAGCTACTTCACTAACAGTAACCACATGAACTCCAGAATCAGATTCATCACAATCACCCTCTCTCTCACACCTAACACTCTGAGTCTCTAGCTGCTGTGCCATAGTATGGGGATGGCAAGTGTGACTTAGTGTCCCCTGCTGTCACATTTGCCATCATCGCCTCCTCCCCACCCTTCTGAGTATCACAGCAAGGCACACTGGCAGCAGTAGCAGCAGGTGCAGGTAGCGGACCTGTACCACTCATACTGTTACCCACTTTTTCCTGTGCCTGTGTGCAGGGGTGATGTGCCTGATGATTTGTACCTAAACTGTCTGTGTGAACATTACTAGACTGATATGATTCTTCTTCTGTAATATGGTAAGACATTGACAATGTGACTGAGCAGCACCTGAGGGGCATTAATTATACTGAAGAATAAACAATAAACTATTGAAAGTCCATTGATACATCCCAAGTGTCCCTTTTTAGGGGGTACTATTCCTATGACACAAAATTCCCAGTGTTCCTCTTTCCTTCCCTGGTGTCCCTCTTTTAGGAAATCTGATTATGTGGTGTGTATATTAGTGTATCACATTGCCAGACAGCAATAAAACACTCAGTAATGTGTTTAACTTCAATATGTCTGTTTATAAATTAGTCTATGTAAATAAAATACTTTTGACTTGCTCTAAATAATTTATTCAGTAACAAAAAGATGTGCAATAGGTCATCAAGTGATATACCCGTAGTTCTGCTTCCACAATTAAAAATTTATATGAAAGTGCCCTCCTCTTTGGTTATTTTTCCTGTTGGCTACTCTGTTCTCTCTTCCACACAATCACAACGAGGAAGAAAGAAGCAGAGAACTATGATAAAGGCAATGTATAGTTACATTGCCATTGTCATGTTGCTCCACAGGCACGTGTGATTTCTAAAGAAGTGATCACATGTGCAGAGCCACTGGGGAAAGGCTGAAACTGACTACTCCGGTTCTGAAGTAGACAGTTACAGCCTCCCCAGCATGATCACTACATGCCCTGTGATGTGCTGTGATCATTAAAGGGATAGTAATACTTTATTATTACTATTCCCCCATATTGTAGATATTTGCAAAATAATTTAATAGCTCCCAGGTTCATCTCTCAAACCTTTATGGTTTGAGAGATAACCGAAGGCAAAGTTCCCCCCTCCCTCCCCTTCCCTGAAGTCAGCGTTGTGCTGACTGCAGGGATATCCGGTCTGACTTTCATCATACGTCTCTGCAGCAGAGCCACGATCACATTAGTGACAAAGAATTATTTAACTTAAATGGTCTTCTACATGTGCTTGCAAACCAAGCACATGTAGAAGACCGTTTCAGTGAAATAATTCTTTTTCACTAACGCAATCTCGGCTCAGCTGCAGAGCCGCAAGCCTGTCGTACGACAGACTTCCCCTGCAGTCAGTACAATGCTGACTTCAGGGAAGGGGGAGGGAGGGGGGAACTTTGCCTTCGGTTATCTCTCAAACCATAAAGGTTTGCGAGATGAACCTGGGGGCTATTAAATTATTTTGCAAATATCTACATTATAGGGGATAGTAATAAAAAAGTATTACTATCCCTTTAACACATGACATGCCAAAACAGCCATGGGTCCTTAAAATTCCTAATTCTTTTATGGTCTTGGCATGTGGTTGGTCCTTAAGGGGTTAAGTTATACTTCTCAGTGTGCTCCTGCCAAACCTCTTTTGTTGTATACGTTTTGTCTCTCTAAATAGAAGGGTATCTGAGGCGTGGTCGCTAGCTCTCCTTGTCCTGAGTTTCATCTGCACCACACTTAGCTCACTTATGACATGAGACACACTAAAAATGGAGACATTTGTCTGGTGGTTTCTTCTGGGGGTTTTTTTTGTGCAGAAGTGATGTGGCTGACGATCTGTACCCAGACTGTCTGTGTGACCATTACTAGGCTGATATGATTCTTCTTCTGTAACATGGCAAGACATTGACAATGTGACTGAGCAGCTCCTGAAGGCATTAATTATACTGAAGAATAAACAATAAACTGTTGAGCTATATTTGTTCTCAATGTGTGTTTTTCTCTTTTCACTTTTTCTTTTCACAGAAAACTTATGTAAAATTTGGTTAAGATGTCCCTGATACAGGCTCAATGCTAGAGACAGGGTGTTACCCACCTGAACCCAGGAAAATGTTATCTTCGGAAGTTAGATACATATGGAGAAATTTATGGAAAAGTGATAAACTAGTAAGAGTCGAATTTGCTATAATATCAGAAAGTTCCTGGGAGCCACAAATAGGTCACATTTTAGGGAAAACAAAATACATATATGTGTGATAAAGTATTCCAACCAAATGGATACTAGAGAAGCCTCCAACACATTTCTTTGTAAAATACTGTAGATCCCGCTAGCATTCAAGGGAGTAACAAATCTGGAAAATCTGCCCTGTTTATGTCTATGAATGACTGATCTTGGCTTTACCTGCTATAAGGTAATCAGTAATGGTTAGAGAGTCCTCTACCATTGTCTAAATACTAGGGGGTGCAAACAAATTGTAAAACAAAACAAAAAAAGAGTTCTACTCCCCTGCTGTCCTTAAAGGTTTCATTAGGGACCACAGAGACATGTATGAAAGGCCCAGGGGAGAACTATAATTAAAAAGGTCAAATAGAGACTTGGCTAGGGTAGAGATGGAGGGAGAGAGGGACTGTCCTGGATAGGGCATTTAGAGACCTGTGGGTGGAAAAGTTGCAGTTTGGGGATACCTGTGACTCCTGGCTCTCCTTGCTGCAGAAGAAAACCGCGGTTTGAGAGATGGGACACCAGTGAAACAAGGCTGGAGTGTCAGACAGAGCACATGTGGTTCTAAGACTAATAATGGAATAAGACTGGGGTATTAGTGTATGTGTGGTTCTGTGACTAAAGTCATGGCTAGGGTATCAGACTGTGTATGGTGAAGTCAGTGGCTACCAATGGGACAGTGGAAGAAGGCTGGGTATGAGTGATTGAGTGATTATACATACACACATGGACCCTAGTAGCCAATGTTGCAGCCCTCCTTGGAGGGAACCAGTGATGTAACAATAGGGGTCACAGGGGTCGCACCTGCGACAGGGCCTATCACTCCAGGGGCCCAGCCGCCTCCTGCGACCCTCCGCCCGGAGCCACAGATATCTATTAAAAGCGAGTTGGACATTGGGGGCAATGTGGAGAGGTGGATGTTGGGGGCAATATGGAGAGCTGGGGGCAATGTGGAGAGGTGGATGTTGGGGGTAATGTGGAGAGTTAGGGCAATGTGGAGAGGTGGATGTTAGGGGCAATGTGGAGAGTTGGGGGCAATGTGGAGAGGTGGATGTTGGGGGCAATGTGGAGAGTTGGGGGCAATGTGGAGAGGTGGATGTTGGGGGCAATGTGGAGAGTTGGGGGCAATGTGGAGAGGTGGATGTTAGGGGCAATGTGGAGAGTTGGGGGCAATGTGGAGAGGTGGATGTTAGGGGCAATGTGGAGAGTTGGGGGCAATGTGGAGAGGTGGATGTTGGGGGTAATGTGGAGAGTTGGGGCAATGTGGAGAGGTGGATGTTAGGGGCAATGTGGAGAGTTGGGGGCAATGTGGAGAGGTGGATGTTGGGGGCAATGTGGAGAGTTGGGGGCAACGTGGAGAGGTGGATGTTGAGGGCAATGTGAAGAGTTGGGGGCAATGTAGAGAGGTGGACATTGGGGACAAAGAAACTGCATTGATTTAATGGGACTTTTAACACCTTGGGGGAGATTGAATAGTGATAAAGAGGTGATAAACTGGAGATGACTTATCCGGTGATATCACTTCTCCAATTCCTGTGTTATTCTATAGAGCACCTATGCACTAAGATCTGCAAAATTGAAGAAGTCTTGCTACATAGGCTCCATAGAATAACATAGGAAATGGAGAAGTGATATCACTGGAGAAGTCATCTCCACTTTATCACCACTTTATCACTGCTTAGTGAATCTTCCCCTTAAATGCTAGAGAGACTTCCAATGCAACACAAAGCATTTTTATAAAAAGAAAAGTGAATCGATTGGGAAAATAAGCTGCACCATAGGGGGCAAACAATTATTTCCATTGACTTAAGTTGGTCTTTTAATCCCTTGAAACTTAGAGTGCTACTCTCTAGCATTCAAAGGGTTAAAAGCCTCATTTAAAATCAACTGGACTGTTTATTTCTTCAATATGGTGCAGATGTATTTCTCAGAATCCACTTTGCTTCACTTTTTCCATTATACATATGGCTCAGTATTTCAAAAGCTGTCATTTTATTTTACTAGTGTGTAAGCAGTTAGGTGCCAGGAGAATACCACCTCCCACAGTGACACACATTATTATAAGGCTCATTACATATCACACTGGTAGGTTGTGAAGCATTGTCAATACCAGAGGAGGCCTAGCAGGTCCACCCTATGCCTTCTAGGATTGCAGATCACAAATAATCATAATATTTATCAAATCACTACTCATATGGTTACATAGCTGATGAGGGTTAAAAAGAAGTACATTCATGAAGTTCATTCAGCCTTTGCCACATCACCCTTGGAAATCCATAGAAAGTAAAAAAAAAAATAAAAAAAAAACATTTCAAATTAAGCCCCAAGTTGGTAAATAAAGAAATAAATAAATCATTACTCCAAAAGGCACTCACATCTCCTTGCATTAACCCTTTCAGTGTCAGGGGGTACACAATGCATTGTGACCCTCTGTTACTCAAAGGGTTAACATTCTATTGTCACTGAAACTAAATTTATAATTTACATTATTGTTTTTTTACAATGTCTGCAAACAGAACTTCCAAAGTCAAAGAATTCCAAAACCTTACTGCCCTTATTGTAAAAAATCACTTCCTTTGTTTTAGTCAAGTATCTTTCTCCTAGTCTTAAAGGATGCCCCCTTGTTTGTTGCTCAGGTGTTTGAGTTCCATAGAGAGGTCTTTGTATTGCTTCAAATACCTTATATTTGTAACTACTAATCATACCCCCCTTAAAAGCCTCTTCTTGAATGCATAGCTCCCAACATTTCAAATGGCCAAAGAGGGACAATTGTGTTTTAGGTGGTGTATCTGGGGGGAGCGTGGCTGGTGGGCAGGGCATTAGCAAGAATTTTTAAGTTATTTCTTGACCAATTGGCACCTCTTTGCGCAACTGATAAATTACTTAGAGCAAGACCAAAATATTTTATTTAAGCAGATTAATTTATAAACAGATACACTGAAGATTAACTACACATTTATGTGGATTTTATTGCTGTAGAGCAAGGAAATGCATACTACTCATTCTGATCTCCTAAAAAAGAGGGATAAAAAGGTAAAAAAGAGGGACAGAGGGATGTGGGTCTCAAAGAGGCACTGTCTCCCCTAAAGAGGGACACTTGGGAGGTATGGTAATATAAACAAAACCTGTGATAATTTGTCAAGTATGAACTGTTATCCTGAGAGTGCCGTACTTTCTGCTTTTAATGACATATCATACACAGTAACTATAGTCCCCAACAGCTAGAGAACCAATGGTTGCCTACCCCGTCCTACACATTTGTACTGTTCCACTTTAAACCCTTGGGTGCTAAAGCCAAACAATGTCTGTCCCATGCAATGCAGATAGGAGAGACAGGAGAGAGATAGGAGAGACCGATTACAGTATGTTAATTTAAACAACAGCTGTGCCATGGGTAAGGCAATGCATTATGTACCTCTCTAGCATCCAATGGGTTAGAAATCCCTTTTAAATAGGAATTTGTGGATGTTTTATTTGATCCATATAGTGCAGCTGGTTTGCTCTAGAATTGCACCACTCTTAGTACATCAACCTCTCTGTTTCACACAGCACAGAGTACATTATTAGTTAAAGAGTTCTGTTTAGTAGCTAAACTTACAGCCCTACTTGTACAGGTGTTCCCATTTTCAGTTTCTACAAGAGTTGGGGCTGCCCAGGCAGCTTTGCTTTCTTTTAGATGGGCAGGTACATTAGAGGTTAAAGTAGCCAATTTGATTTATAAAAGATCACAGCACCAGAAGCATTGGCAGGAACAGTTCTGGCAAGGTAAAGCCTGGGTGGGTGGGAAGGACTTTTACACTGAGGGCTGGAATCTTATACTGCTACTCCAGGAGGGACATGCCCTAAAGTGGGATATAGAGATGATAATGAGGAGTGAAATTGTGTATGCACTAAGATTACTCAAGTGGAAGAGAACTTAGTGCATAGGCTCCACAGAAAAACATAAGAGCTGGAGAGCTGGACTTTATGGAGAAGTTATCTTCTCTTTATCACCTATTTATCACCCCTCAGTGCATAACCTCTCTGGAGGTAAGGGTAACAGCAATTAACTAGTACAAGACTGGACTTTAACATGTTGTGTTTATTTTATCATGCTGCCCTTTAAGTTAAGTAGGCTACATCCTTAGGTCCTTTAATATTCATAGGCAAAAGAGCCACAGCAACAACAATGACCAGAAAAACATGATGAGTGGCTTATGTTTAAATGACAATTATTTTAGTTAGAAAGAGACCAGACAAATTACTTACACACATTAGAATGGGGTGTCTCAGGAGGAATATGATTACTCGGGAACACTATACTACAAGAGCAGAACAAAAAATATAGGGGCATCCATCAACCCGTTGTGTGCCAGAGGGGCAAGCAACCCACTGCAAAGCAAAGACTGTGTACTCCTCCAGCACTCAAAAGTTTAAGAATGAGGAAACGTTCTTTACAAATAAAACAAAGGCAGTGGTTGTTTTTTCCTGTAAGTGCAGTATGGATGTGGAATGTTTTGCCCTGGGTGGCTATGTTAGAAGATACTGTAGGTACTTTAACACATGTATTGGATTCCTTTGTAGCTCAGAACAGTACCAATAATTATAACAGTTGGTTGCAATCCAGGTAGAATGTTGATCCGTTTAAAAATTCAAACTGACCTTTAGCTTCAGGAAGGACTATTTTTTTTTTACCAACTTGGGTCATAATAAGAAATGGCTTCAAGTTTTTTTTTTTTTTTTTGCCTTCTCTTGATTAACAGAAACAAGAGTGATATGGCAAAGTCTGAACTTGATAGACTCATGTCGTTTTTAAACATCAGTCATCAGCATTTTACTATGGGTAAAGCATCCACAATGACTGATTGTTTACCCAGTATAGCCTCCTTGATCCCCAGTCCTCTATTGAGGGGATAAAATGACTCATTGGTGAGAAACTTGGAACAAATACTCCCCCCTCAGACCAACATAGAGTACACCCCTGCATTTATATACCGATGTAAGTTATATAGCAATATCATTTTGACAATTAAAGTTATTTGTGTATGTAGTCAGTCATTACAGTTATGTTTGGAAAGTGACTCCAGGCCTTATGTATAATTGAAAAATGGAACAGGTCTGTGAAAACCAACTGAACCTTAGGGGCTTGATTCTATTACCAGCACTAAAACCAGCATTTCAAGAAAAACAAGCAATGTGACTTTTGCAAACATGTGTTACGTCGATATTCTATTGCAGAATCACAGTAAAACAAAACTGGTGTAGACAGCACATTTCAGCGAACTAACAAAACTGGCGCTGTCTGCTTTTATTCGACTACAACCTATAAAAAACGTTCAAAATGTCAAAGTCCAAGAAATAGGCGTACATTTGACAACAGAAAGATCAAGTTCAGTGTCAGATGTGGTCCCCTCATTATCAAAATCCAACATAGAGCACCCCCCTTCGACATATTAACCCCCCCTTTTAAAAGTCGACTTGCAGTGCTTCTTTCTCCACTTTCATTTGACTAATATTGTTCGCATTCCACATTTTAACTCTTCCCCTTCAAAATTTGACTTACAGTGCTTTCTTTCACCACATTAATTCGACAAATATTATACATTTGACATTTTAACCCTTCCCCTTGAAAATTCGACTACAGTGCTCCCATGACTTTTGTTCACCATTTAAATTTGGCAAATATTGAAGAAAGAAGGTCATAGGAACACTATAAGTCGAATTTTAAAGGGTAAGGGTTAAAATGTTGAATGTGAAAAATATTTGTTGAATTAAAGTGGTGAAAGAAAGCACTGCAAGTCGACTTTTAAAAGGGGGGGTTATGTCGAAGGGGGCACTTTATGTCGGACGTCTGTGCTGTATACTGTATTCTGCCCTGCTTTTGTTCGAACAACGATGGCTTTGAAACTGTCGTTATGGCTTCTACACCTCAACATCTGAGGCGCAGAATTTCCAACTTAAAGGGATAGTAATACTTCATTTTAACTTTATTTTATTTTGTAGGCATTAAAAAAACACGAAGAATGATATAAGTCTTATCTCTGAAACCTTTATGGTTTAAGAGATATTCACAAACAAAGTATCCCCCCCTGTTCAACCAGATCAGAAGGGAGATGCCCAGGTAGACTGCAGAGAGGGACAATCTTCAATTAAGATAATGGAAAAAGCTGAAAAACTTGTCAAGGGGGGAAGGGCTTTCATTGTTTTCATACAAAGAAAATTGTCCCCTTCTGTTATCTGTACTGTCATACAACCAGACTCACATCTGAGAAGAGATGGCTTACACTAGGTAAAAGGGGCGGGGAGGGGAACTTTGCTTGTGAATATCTCATAAACCATAAAGGTTTGAGAGATAAGACTTATATCATTCTTCATGTTTTTTTAATGCCTACAAAATAAAATAAAGTTAAAACGAAGTATTACTATCCCTTTAAATGTAACCACAAAACAGATGCTAATACTGAGCGTGAGTAATAGGATACCAATTGCACATTGTTTTTAGTTGTTTCCTATGGACTTTTTTTTGACTGGCGGTAAGTATAATTACCGCTGATTTTGTTTTCACAAGTCGGGTAATAGGATACTAAGACCTGACTTAAAAAAAAAACGCCTGTTTTATTTTTAGCGCTGGTAATAGAATCGAGCCCTAGGAGAGGAATAAACCTGTCTTTTGATTTAAATGGGTATTTTTACCCTTTGAATGCTAGAGAAGTCTCCAAATCAATGTATTGGAGATCTCTCTGGCATTCACGGAGTTTAAAAGACCAATTTAAATTAATATCAATTTGGGGGGATTTATTATTGTACCCTATGGTGCAGTTGGTTTGTCCCAGTAATGCTCCAGTTTGCTTTTATGAATAATGGGCCATATTTATCAAAACACGCTGGAGCAATATAGAGCAAGTCAAATGAGCCATAGGGGAAATTGAATTCTACATTGTTCTCCAATGCATTGCAAAGTAAATCAATGGCAATTATGAAACTTTGTATGTGTCCCCTGTGGCACAGTTAATTTGCCCCAAAGTTGCTCTAGTTTGCTTTGATACAAAAGGCCTATTAATGTTTTGCTTAAAGCTGACCCTTGTCTTCTCCTTTTCTAGGAGCTTCAAGGACAACGACTGGATGTATATAATGACTTAAATCAATCTAGACATTAATGTCCTCCATCTCTCTTGAAGACCAAGATGATTTCAACCCCTACAGACTGCTGATTAAATTTCCAGAAAGTGAAGTTATCATCCAAACTTGACTTGGAACAAGTTCATAAAGTGAAATAAAAGTAACCCATTCAGTGTTAATTAAGGCTGAAAAAAGCAGGTCATTACATTTTTCTATCCAATTGCTGCCTCTGACTCTAATCTACGAACTGATTTTCCTGTCCCAGACCACAATGACTACAACTGCTGGAAGTGGCCAGGAAAATATAGGAAATAACTATGGAGACATGAGTTTAAAATGTGACTAATGTAAAATAATGTGTTTACTTCTTCCTATTTTTTAACTATGCCTGTATAATCTATATTTGTGACATTTCTATGAAGAGTCACTATAGAACCTTGAGTAGGGGCAAGAATCCAACACTCCCACAGCTGCAGTTAGACAATACTGCCTTGATCCTTAGCTGCTCAGCAGCAGTGAGTGATGGCAAGTGGAGTTGAACAGCAGATACATTTTACTACAGTCAAAGGAAAACTTCAATAGTATAAATCTATACACTAAGATGTCTCCAAGTTGAAAAGGAGGCTGCAGAGAATAACTACCCTCACAGTAATGCATAATCCTTAATTCCCTGAACCCAGCAGGAGTCCCATCCATAACCTAGAGCATCTTATAGGTGCATTACGTTATCAGGTTCCTTGTCAGTATACAGGTGTAGCCGACCTGAACTCTTTCTGAGTTAAGCCATCTTGACCTGATAAAAACTTACATTGACTTGAATGGGAATCTGTGTTTACTTAACACAGAAAATTACAGGTACTAAAGGAAAGTCATGGACAGCTACATCTGTTTGGCTTGTGTTAACATACTTTCTATGTGAATATCAATGATTCACAGCTTTGCTAATTGTCAAATGGTTTGCAGATCTGTGCAGCTGGTTTGCACAGTTGAGTTCATTGAAGAAAAGTTATCCCTTTTAGTGCCAGAGTAGAGTGCAGCACATTACGTCACCCCTTTGGCACTCAAAGAGTTAAAAGTCAACTAACTTGAAGATTAAAAATATAAATGTACGTTAACCCTTAGTCTTTTACTAGTTAAATAATACTAGCACCTCTGGAGGTAGGGATGAGTGAAAAAATGCATGATATTCTGTTCATTCCATAGGAATTCCTGCCCGAAAGGGAAACCTATGGCGTTTCCTCCATTTTGCTAACACCATAAGAACTGTCCCATTTTCCACCTATGTTTTCAACTGTGGCAAAAGTTTCATCAATGCATTCATTTTGTAGAAGAGAAAGGTAGAAGAAAGGATGCACTGAGATAGATATGCAGAGAGAGAAATAAAGTTGTTTGGAGTGCTGACTAGCACAAATGAGCAGCAAGAGAAGCTCGAGGGCTACTACTTCTGCTGAATCAGAGGTCAAGGAATTCAGCAGCAGCAGCAGTGAAGGGAACCAACTTCCTTCTGCCCAGTCCTCCAACATCTTCCCTAAGGACCTGGGAATGTATAATAAACAGGGAATCACTGGATAGCAGTAGCATCACAAGTCAACTGTCTATGCCTGCTGCTACTGCTGTCAGTGTGCTTTCTGAGGTGATGGCAAATATGAAAGCAGGGGACCCCCTGTCATATGTGACATAACCAACTAGTCCTATAAAAGCAACAAGAGAATGGTGGAGGTAGTGATAAAAATTAGGGTGTAGGAGCAGCTGGTGCTGGAGAGTATGAAAGTGATAACTAACAGGAGAAAGAGATTAATTTGGGAATGGGCATCACCTCTACCAACAGCAGTTACATTCTGACATTTGCAGTGAATAAAATTCCTGCCTCTGAGTCATCTGTCATTGTAGCAGGATGATGACTAGACAAGTATGTTACAGACCACCATGGCCCCTTGGGATTGGGTTCAAAAGGTAGAGATATGGGGCTAGGGATTGTAGATGTGGTTCCACTTGCCACTGCCTCAGTTCCTAGTGCTGATGTCTAGGCAGCAGCAGCAGAAACTGCCCAGCCAATGCAGGTCTTTCTGGAAAAGTAGAATGCCATTCTTATCTGCCCCCCCCTCACTAAAATCATGGGTGTGGGACTATTTTTCCTTTGATGCAGATACAGTGAAACCATTAGCAGCTGCACTGTGATATGGCAGTGAAAATGGGAAAGGAAAGGACACAGTTATCCTTGAAAAATAACCGCGGCTTGGGATATGCCAGTGGCATGCAACACTAACATCAGTAAAACCTATTTTTTCTACAAAGAATAAGGCAGCATGTCAACTGCCAACATTTTGGCAATTTTGCCATTCCCCAGCTGTATTCTGGGATTATTTTTGGTATCTTATTTGACTTCCCAACAACTCTGTAACTGTGGGTTGGCAGTACATATCAGAAGAACTGTCTAACTTTGTTACTTTAACAACATAACTTGTGGTGGTGGAGGTGGTTGGGGTGCTTAATGGGTTTTGTCATCTTTCACTCTCGACTTCTACTGTAGTAGAAGAAGAGGAAGATTTTGGAGGGATATATTCTAAAACAACATAATCATCAATAATTAATTGTTAGAATTACCCACCACGTCTTCCCCACTACTTTTATTTTCCTATAGGTTTTTTTGAAGTCTCAAACAATTTATTTTTACTCTTCCACTTAAAGAGATTTTTAGAGCATGTGCTACTACTTTCAGGACAGTGAGCATACTTGTTACACTCACTGTCAGATGTAGCAGTTGGTTGAACTGCTACATCTTCCAGCACTATGCCATCAACATTAGAATGTGACTTGTTGTCATCTTCAGTGTTCTTAAATAGTTTATAAATACTACTGGTTGTGTAACTTTTATGTCACTTTCATAAACAGCCTCCTCAGGAGGAGAAGGATCATCATCATTTATTTCACATGCTGCAGCATCCATGGTGTATTTGTAATGCCACTTTACTAATACATCCCTGCACTGCTCCTTCTCCTTTCAAATGTGAGCCTTAGCACTAAAGGAAACCCAAAACAATATTGAATGATAAGAAAAAAAGTATTAATTAAAAGTATGGTGATAAGTAACACATATACTGCAAACATTCTTATAACAAATACATTTCCCCTGGTAGTACCAGTACCTTAAACTCCAGATATAAATATTAATAAAGATGTACATGTCCCCAGAAAACATGAAATAGACACAGTATACAAAGAATAGATACCATAGACAGTATTATTTAAATGTGCCAAAGTCTTACAAGGAAAATAATATTATTGAAAGGATTATGCCATAAAAATGTGTTAGAATCCCAACAGGATATCAATATACCATATCCCATATAAAAAGAAGAAAGTAAACAAATAACTTAGTGTTGGACATCAAAGGAAACACTTCAGAATGTCAATTAATATTGGCATCAAAGGAAATAAGTCCCAAAGTGCCTAAATGATACTTAAAGGGATCAGCTTCAATTAATCTTCATAGTATTTGGGCCATGGAGAGTGTTATTTCAATACTGTCAGAGTTGTAATTCACAAGTAATTGCTTCAATTTGTTCTTATGTTGTGAGTTCACCTGCTCTAGATATATCTGTATACTTTTCCACTCTTGAAGTGGTATAATATTCCTTTCACTCTTCCACTGTCCCTAGTACTTTTGCTGGGCATTATTAAAGTAGTGTGGATTTTATCCGTAAATAATATATAGTTTATAATTATATGTACTTACATATACCCATAGACCCACAGACACACATAAGTGGACCATAGCAATCAGTGTTGCAGCACTTGGAGGGAAATGGAGGGAATATTGTGTATGTGGCCCTCAACTGTGTTTGAGTTTGACATGCCTGTATTTTTCACCCCTGTAGCTTTTATAATCCAGAATTGCCCTTTGCTTTAGTTATGCGGTCCAGACAGTCCTAAATGTGCAAGCTCAAACTTTCCCTACCCACTGCAAAAGCTGTGGTTAACATGGATTACTAGTAAAAGACTGAGCTGTAATATATATTCTTTATATTACCATGTTAATTGCCCTTTACATTTAATTAATGCAAAATGTAAAAACAATGAAAAAATTGAAGCCATACTAATGCTTTACTTTAAAGTTTATTATTTAAGCAGTATATGCTAATTTATTTTACCTGATAGCTTATTTTTTCTTTAATTCTGGATACTTGTATACTTGTATTTCCGTTTTTAAACAGTACACTATAACAGAGAGTAAGTCACATACAAGCAGATTCTTTATGGTCACTGGTGGGTGATCAGTGGATCAGTCATTGTGATTGATCTACTTGTCTTTAATCAGAGATATTCTGAAAACTATGTCAGTATGTCCTGAAGACTGTTGAGTGAGAGAGTGAAAAAAAAAATATATATATACACTATATATATATATATATATATATATATATAATATTAAATAAAAAATGAAGGGCAGCACCCGAGAGTGTGGGTCAATGTTTCGGTCCCCACAGGGACCTTTCTCAAGACTTGAGAAAGGTCCCTGTGTGGTCCGAAACGTTGACCCACATTTTTTTGCTTGAATAAAGTGTGAATTTCTCATTAAAAAATTCCCATGGGTGTTGCCCTTTATTTTTTACTTATTATATTACATCTCTGTTCGGAAATGTGCCCCTGGGCTTTAAGATTCTCTAAGAGTGAGTGCTTTCCAGGCTCCCTACTGTGCTATATATATATATATATATATATATATATATATATATATATATATATATATATATCCACCTTATATATGGCAATCATTCCACGTTGTAACTTTTGTGCAAAGAATCTACGGACGAATCAAAAAGCACAACAAAGGGAAAATATAATATAGTAGATTTAATAATTAAACAAATAAAACAAACAAATAAACAAATACACTTACAAAATGAAAAGAGCATGCATGCACATCAAAAATGAAGATCCTCTGAGATTCCTGGAAGATCTTAGTCCTCTGGAAATGATTCCCTCCATGGCAGGGCTCACAGTTGATTATTATTATTATTATTATTATTATACAGAATAGGAATAAGCAGGTTATCATACAATCAGTTGCCTCAAGCTTCACACAGTGTCATTCTTGGTAGGCCAAAGACCACATATCCAGGTGTAAGGTCCATACAAGCACAAGAGGCTGCGGACAATCAAACTTAAGCCATGTGCTGGCTTTCTGATTTTCTTCCACCTCCTTTGTTTATACTGAAATAGACCGTACACTTGGATGAGTGAGTAGTGATTGTTTAACTGATCTGAACTTCAGGACCAGGTAGAGTGCTGATCATTTTGAGACTACACTGATGAAAAGAAGTTCCAATGCCATGCAAAACAAAAATTACATTTACTTTATTTTTCTCCTGCTTCACTCAGAAAAAATGTTTAAACAGAGGTAAAAAAAAAAAAAGGTTTTAAAGGATCAGTAGACTTTTTTATGGAAAAAATTATTATAGTGAGCAAGTGTGCTCCAACTGCTAGGAGTGCTTTTAACCAAAAGGTATTACTACTTTTTTCCTGTTTATATAAACTTGAACTAGACAGCTTATTTAAGAGACTTCTGTGTTAGTGAGTTATAGGCTAAGGGTGCACTAAGTACTCTTAGCCCTGCCTATGACAATGCTTTTGTTAACCAATTCCCAGTTAATTTATTTTAGCAGAGAAAATAGACATTAAGGCATACATTTAGAAGAAAAGCAGAATTCTGGAGCAAACCAGCTGTACTTTAGAGGAGTAATAATTTCCATTGGCTTAAGAGAATATTTTACCCCCTGGAATGCTAGTGAGGTGTCCACAACATTGATCTGAAATCAATGAGAACATTAATTTCTCCCCTATGGTGCATTTAATTTAGACCAACATTACTCCACTTTCTTTTAACATGCTGCTCAATGTTTATGTTCTGTGCCACAGTATAATAGATGGGGCTTGGTTAGTAAGTGTGTTGTCACTGGCAGGGCTAAGAGCAATTAGGATGTCTTTCTTAGGCTGCCTGTGATCTAAATCATCAAGGATATATATAATCCTGCACTGTACTTATCCAGCACTGGTTTCTATTATACTGCATACTCTTCTGCCTTAATTCATTCTTGGATATGTAATTTATGTTGCAGGCTTCCCTTAGTATTACTACGGTTAATATACCAAATGTTCAGTTGCATAACCTTCTGTAAATAGTTTGTGAATAGTCAACATTTTTATACTGCAGCACTGAATAATAAACATAATTTTGCACATTTTCTTGCATTTGCCACTTAAGAAATAAACTACATGCATATCACTCCATTTTGTATGTATTTTATTGTCATATATATTTTGTTGTCCATATTTGGTAGCACTCTATATTTAGTAGACTCAACCTCCTTCTAGAGATTGGAGAGTCTGGTGAGACTTTTCATCCTGTTCCTCTCTCTACCCCCAAATCTCCATCTCAGTTCTGCCTTTACTTCTCTTCTGTCTGGCACATACACCCCACCACAAATCTAGACAAAATTCCTCCTTCGAAATCTCAAAATACTAAGAATGGACCTGTTCCCACAGTGATTGAACTGATCCATCTGTATTACCACATATGGTCATATGTTAGCCCAAGGAAGTAGATTTTGGATGACTGTAGTAACATGGTGAAATTGCCAAAACTGTAATTTTTATTTTGTGTAATGACAACATTAAACAAGGCTATCCTCCAGTTGTTGTTGTACTAAAACTTCCATCATCCTCAGTTAGCCAGTGAGGATGATGGGTGTTATAGGGCAAAGAAAGCATGGAGAGCTGCTGGTTTTCCACAGCTATTTAATAATTATGATGGTTTTAATTAATCAAATGTGCAGTTATTTAGACTATTACTGTTTACTGCAACTGTAGATCAAAGGCTGAGACATATTCTGACAGTTCCACCTGAGCTAATGGTATAACCACCTGCATCATATGTATGACAAGAGACTAACTAAAAAACCCGGTGCTTGGGGTTCTGAACTGTGAATGGAGGAAAGTGAACTTAATGTAAGTTAAACAACTAAAGCTAAATGATATATATCACAGTCCAATATTTAGTCTTATTAAGAATATTGTGCAGGTCTGTAGTGCCTGGCGCCCAACATTTGTGATCTGCTGATGGCGCTGTTTCCCCAAGAAGCCTCTGATCCAATAAGCAATGAATATGTAGAAATAGAACAAAAGAGGGGGGAGAGAGCGCAAACAGGTAGAACCACTAAGTGTAGTAATAGAAATAATAACGGATAGCATATAATAATATTGTTTAATCAATAGAATAGTATATGTAAAATAATCATAAATTAAATGTCCAAAAGGACATGCAATAATAGTCCTATTCTCAAAAGGATATTGAAAAGTGTTAGTATATAAAATAAGACATTGCAATGCCTAAAACTGTGTGGTAATAAGATCATATGTATAACTGTCATATGTCTAACTCCAAAAGTAGAGCAATTATAGTGCAAACCAAATGATACAAAATGCCATAGAGACCCCTCCAGTAGGGATGGGTGAAAATTTTCGCCTCAAAATGAAATCGGCAAATAATGGCACTTTCCTCTTGGTGAATAATTTCCCACAAAAAGTGCCTTTTTTCCTCTTTTTCCTGCCTTTTCTGCCCCCATTGAAATCAATGGGAAGAAAAATATTTCTCCATCACACGAAAGTTTTCTACAGCCATATAAAAGGCTGTCAGGCTCTCACAGCAGCCATACTGTGCCTGTGAGAGGAGAGAGCAGCATGTTTTTTAGCTAGAGGAGATAGGCAAATGAAGGAGAATTGAAGCTTAGTTTTGGAAGTCATGTAGGTAGGACATTTGTTCTCTGTATTAGGGGAGCCTGGAGACACTCTTGGGGATAAGAAGGGAGGAAGGAGGTTGTCCTCCAAATACTCCAAAATTCCATGTGACTGACTGGCAAGACACAGGTAGCTAGGGACCTATTTGCTTGCTGATCTTGCAGATATTGTCTCTGTGCTGGGTGGGCAAGTCTTGGGAAAGAAGCTGTTGATTTTGTTTTCAGTTATAATTTTGTTTGGACAGACTGTGATAAGACAACAGGGTTATTTTTATAAATAAAAATAAATAAATAAATAAAAAAGAATAAATAACTAAATATCTTAGGTGACAGTGACAGACAGCTGACTGGGCTTAAGCAAGTATCACAGTGCCCGTGATTCTTGTGCAACATTCTGACTTCCGGGTTTGTGCTTTGCTGTCTTTTATTGGTGCTAGCTGGCTAGCCCCTCCCAAGGCTAGCCTTTATATACACCCTCCTGTCACTAGGCCGGTGCCCTTTCGTGGTGTTCCTGACCTTACGTTATTCAGTGCTCTTGTTCTGTGTTGATCTGGTTTACGTCTGACCTTGTTCCTGTTCTGCTCCTGTGTACTGATCCAGGCTTTGGCTGTCTACTGCTCTCTGTGTACCGACCCAGGCTTTGGCTGATTACCGCTCTCTGTGTTCCGACCCAGGTTTTGGCTGACTACCGCTCTCTGTGTATTGACCGAGGCTTTGGCTGACTACCGCTCTCTGTGTACCAATCCAGGCTTTGGCTGACTTCTGCTCTCCGTGTACTGATCCAGGCATTAACTGACTTACACTATCTTGTTGCCCTCGCTATTATTGTCAGTTCTCTCTGATTTGTTGCCTCCGGTTGCATTCCTCTCAGCCTGTGATTATATGTGGCCTCCGTTAAGCACACCCAGTCAGTGCTATCCGGTCACTAAGCGGTTACTGTTGCCTTCCCTCTATACGCTCAGCCTGTGACTATCTGTGGCCTCCGTTAAGCACACCCAGTCAGTGCTATCCGGTCACTAAGCAGTTACTGTTGCCTTCCCACTATACGCTCAGCCTGTGACTATCTATGGCCTCTGTTAAGCACACCCAGTCAGTGCTATCCGGTCACTAAGCGTTTACTGTTGCCTTCCCACTATACGCTCAGCCTGTGACTATCTGTGGCCTCCGTTAAGCACACCCAGTCAGTGCTATCCGGTCACTAAGCTCTTACTGTTGCCTTCCCACTATACGCTCAACCTGTGACTATCTGTGGCCTCCGTTAAGCACACCCAGTCAGTGCTATCCGGTCACTAAGCGGTTACTGTTGCCTTCCCACTATACGCTCAGCCTGTAAATATCCGTGGCCTCTGTCAAGCACACCCAGTCAGTGCTATCCGGTCACTAAGCGGTTACTGTTGCCTTCCCACTATACGCTCAGCCTGTAAATATCTGTGGCTTCCGTTAAGCACACCCAGTCAGTGCTATCCGGTCACTAAGCGGTTACCGTTGCCTTCCCACTATACGCTCAGCCTGACCTGGTAGAGTCTCCTCAGTTCCTTGTTGCACCAGATATCAGGCTGCCTTACCCGGTATACGGTAAGGCCGGTAGAGCCTCCTCAGTTCCTTGTTGCACCAGATGTCAGGGTGCCTTACCCAGTATATGGTAAGGCCAGTAGAGCCTCCTCAGTTCCTTGTTGCACCAGATATCAGGCTGCCTTACCTGGTATTCGGTAAGGCCAGTAGAGCCTCCTCTGTTCCTTGTTGCATTAGTATTAGGCTGCCTTACCTGGTATTCGGTAAGACCAGTAGAGCCTCACTATTGTATTGCTATTTTGTATGCCCTGTCCTGTGTCGAACTTGATTACTGCTGTTTGTAGAGTTTGGACCCGTGAGGGGCCTTGTGCACTTTATTCTGCCTAATAAAGCTTTTCTGTTTTATCCTACCCAATTGTCTGAGTGTTCAATAAAACCGTGACAGTACGAAAGGGCCATGACCTCAGACAAGGCTGGTGAGAGTAGTTCCCAGAATCTCCTGTGGAGATTGGACGCGCAGGAACAAAGGTTAGACCAACTGTCTATGGCTATTCAGACCATTCTTGAATGCACTGCTTGCTTCAAGAGACCTGTACAATCTTTGGTGGCCACTCCAGTTCCGGCACCATTGACACAGGCTAGTGCACCCAGCTCTTCCTCTAGAGGGCTCTCTGCTACTGCTCCGCTGCCTTTGAGGTATGATGGGGAGCCAACACTTTGCCGTGGGTTCTTGAACCAACTGGAGATTTTTCTTGAACTAGTGCCACAGGTGTTTCCCAGTGACAGAAGCAAGGTGGGATTTATGATCTCACTACTCACAGGCAAGGCCTTAGCCTGGGCAAATCCGATTTGGGAGACTGGCAAACCAATTACTACAAATTTGTTGAATTTGTAAGGCCCTTCCGCGGTGTGTTCGAGGTTCCAGGGCGTGCCACCTCTGCTGCCAAGTGCCTTATGAGAATCCAGCAGGGCACACGTACTGTTTTTGAGTTTGCCATTGAGTTTCGTACACTTGCAGCAAAGGTAAGTTGGAATGATGAGGCGCTTGTTGCTGCATTTTCCTAGGGCCTTGACGATAAAATTAAAGACGTAATTGCGGCCAAAGACCGGTGGGTCTAGACGAATTCATTGAGTACACGATTCTGATTGACTCTCGCATAAGGGAGAGGAGTCTGTACAAGGATTGCAGGGCAAGATCCACTGGCGAACCTGGCAACAGGGTTAATTTCCCACCCATGCCTCCCTTTCCACCCATACCTCCGGGTCCTGCTGTAGGGAGCACGGAACCTATGCAAGTCGGTTTTACACAATTGTCCAAGCAAAAGCGCTCCTTCCGTCGCAAACAGGGGTTATGCCTGTACTGTGGCAAGGCAGGTCATTTGCTAAAAACCTGTCCCATGCGACCGGGAAACGAGCGCACCTAGGGTCATGTGGGGGACAGATCCTAGGTGGCGTATACCAGTCCCCAGAAGGCATGTTAAGCAAACCTGTGATTGACATTGTGATCTCTTGGGCCTCTGAATCTGCTAAGATGCAGGCCCTAATTGATTCTGGTGCAGCCGGTATTTCATGGACAAGAATTTTGCAATGTTGCATAACATTCCGTTGGTAAGCAGAGACTCTCCACTCAACATTGAGGCCATTGATGGGAGGCTGCTGGTACCACCTCAAGTCACGCAGGAGACATGTCCTTTATCTTTCTGCATTGGAGCCCTTCACAAAGAGACCATTCAATTCCGGATTATCCAGTCCCCCCATTTTGAGGTCATTTTGGGGTTCCCGTGGCTACATAAGCATAATCCCAGACTGGACTGGAGAAATTGTATTGTCTTGGTCTGAGTACTGTAAAACCCACTGTCTGAGTCAGCCTACCAAAATTTTGTGTACCTCTCCCTCCTTACCACTGGAATATCAGTCATTCAGCGATGTGTTCAGTAAGGGTGAGGCTAGCACTTTGCCGGTGCATCGTACGTACGACTGTGCTATTGATCTTGTGCCAGGCGCTATGTCCCCGAAGGGTAGGACATACCCATTGTCTGGTGATGAAAACAGTGCCATGGAGGAATATATCAGTGACGCCCTGGCCCGGGGTATTATACGCAAGTCTTCCTCGCATGCGGGGGCTGGATTCTTTTTTGTTAAAAAGAAGGACGGGGAACTAAGATCCTGTATTGATTATAGGGGTCTTAACAAAATAATGATAAAGAACGCCTACCACATTCCACTCATCACCGAATTGTTCGATCATTTAAAGGGCGCTTACTTTTTTACTAAACTGGATCTGAGGACGGCGTATAATTTAGTTCGGATTAAGGAAGGTGATGAGTGGAAAACAGCTTTCAATATTCGTACGGGGCATTACGAGTAGTTATGCCATTTGGTCTGTGCAATGCCCCGGCGGTGTTTCAAGAATTGATTAATGATGTCCTACGTGAGTTTTTACAATCCTTTGTGGTCGTTTACCTAGACGACATTTTGATTTACTCTTCTGACCTGGAGACTCACCGTGGCCATGTCTCTGCGTTCTTGCAGAGGTTAAGGGAGAACAAGCTGTATTGCAAACTCGAGAAGTGCGAGTTCCATAGTTCCAGTGTGGCCTTTTTGGGGTACGTGATCTCTAAAGAGGGCTTCGCTATGGACAAGGACAAGCTTGCAGCTGTACAACAGTGGCCGCAGCCCACGGGCCTCAAACCCTTACAGCGATTCCTAGGATTCGCGAATTATTACAGGAAATTTATTTGCAACTATTCCAGTATTGTCAAACCACTTACCGATTTGACCCACAAGGGTGCCTCTACCTCAGAAAGGTCCCCAGAGTCAATTAAGGCATTTGAGACTCTAAAATTGGCATTTTCTACTGCTCTAGTTCTGTCAGATCCTATTCCTGGGTTGCCATTTACTTTAGAGGTGGATGCTTCTGAGACTGGAGTTGGGGCAGTCTTGGGCCAAAAACCAGGTCCGGATAAGACCTTGAGACATGTGGGTTCTTTTTGAGGAAGTTGACCAAAGCACAGAGTCTTTATGACATTGGAGATTGGAAACTCCTAGAGATTATTCTGACCTTACGTGAATGGCGACATTTGTTGGAGGGCACTAAGGTACCTATTTTGATCCTGACTGATCATAAAAACCTCATGTATCTATCAGAGGCTAAAAGGCTTTCTCCGAGGCAAGCGAGATGGGCGCTACTTTTGTCTTGTTTTAATTTCATTGTCTCATACTTGCCTGGTACTAAAAATGTACATGCTGATGCCTTATCCAGACAATTTGGCTCAGATCCAGAAGCTGACTCTATTCCAGTGCCTATCATCCCTCCGAACCGTATACTTGCCATCCTACGAACCAGTATCACATCTCCCTTAGGGGAGGAGATCTTGGCATCCCAGGCCAATGCTCCTCCAGAGAAACCTGTGGGCAAGTGCTTTGTGGCCAAGCCTTTTCGGGCTAAACTAATGGATACCTACCACTCCTCCCGGGCGGCTGGTCATGTTTTGAAGAATCAATTGATTTGGACATTGTCCTGTATGTTTTGGTGGCCTGGCATGAGGGATGACTGTGCGGCATTTACAGCAGCCTGTGCCACTTGTGCCAGTTCCAAGGTTCCCAGACATCTTCCTGTGGGCCTCTTACAGACTGTTCCTAATGGGGACTGGCCTTGGTCACATGTATCTATTGATTTCTTGGGAGAACTGCCAGCCTCCAGAGGGTTTACTGTAATCCTAATGATAGTTGACAGGTTCTCTAAAATGGCTCATTTTGTGCCACTCCCTGGCTTGCCATCTACTAAGGAACTGACAATTGTATTTGCCAGGGAGGCATTCCGACTCCACGGGGTACCCAAGGTGCTGGTCTCGGATCATGGGAGTCAATTCATCTCAAGATTCTAGAGGGCCTTTTGTTAACAGATGGGGATTCAGCTGTCATTTTCCTCGGCTTATCATCCCCAAACTAATGGGGCCGCTGAGCGTGCCAACCAGGGATTGGAGCAGTTCTTGCGTTGTTTCATTTCCAATCATCACGACAATTGGGCTGACTTGTTGCCATGGTCAGAATTTGCCAGGAACTGTGCGGTGTGCAGCACGTCTGGGAGCTCACCTGTAACGGTTTTGTAAGACACTCAGACCAGGAGGTTAGAATAAAACACAATTTATTAAAAGACAAGGAACACTGCCCACTACAGGCTAGTATGGAATGACAGGTAAATGATATACAGGTATATGTATGCCCTCTCAGGCCCAGTATATAGAGCAAGAACAAATACTGTCACAGGACAGGCATAAATAAGAAGTATCAGTAGCAAATGGGTTAAAGTTCTAGGTAGGTAATCAGTCTCTGTTGTGGTGTGCTTGACAACACCCAGTAGATGTTAAAAGTAGCAAGAGAGTGTGGTGCAAGATGTGGAAGCACCTTAGCAATGAGGCAGAACTGACACACTCCCAGGTTAGGCAAGGAGAGGAGATACACAACACTCTGCGAGAGCTAGCACTACTGTTGAGCCAGGGGCACCCGTGCTGTGCCGTGACGGAGGCAATGCACACTGCTAGAGCTGAGGGACCAGAGCCATTAGCACCCTTCCGGTGCAGTAACGGAGTCACAAACACTGCAAGAGCTGAATGGGACCAGAGCCAATAGCACCCTTCCGGTGCGGTAACAGAACCCTGTACACTGCAAGAGCTGATGGAATCGCCCAATAGCACCACCCGGTGCGGTAACTGATACACTGCACATAGTAAGGGTTAAGCGGAAGCACAGTGTTAACGGAGAGCACAATGCTCTGCAAGTGTAACCAGGAGGCTCGGTATAACGGAGGCAACAGTGCTCAGCAAGTGTTAACGGAAAGGCTCGGTATAACGGAGGCAACACTGCTCAGCAAGTGTTAACGGAAAGGCTTGGTATAACGGAGGCAACAATGCTCTGCAAGTGTTAATGGACAGGCTCAGTATAATGGAGGCAACAGTGCTCTGCAAGTGTAACGGAAGGCCCACTATACGGAGGCAACAGGCTCTGCAAGAGTTAACGGAATGTTCAGTCTGCACAAACACTGCTACTATGAAAGTTCAAAATGTCGCCAAGCGACACAGGATCAGGATCACAGCTGGAACACTTTCAGGATGTCAGGATAGCCGGAATCAGGTCACGGAGCAGGAACGTCTGCCAGGCCGGGTCAACCACGGAGGAGGAACGTCAGCCAGGCCGGGTCAATCATGGAGCAGGAACATCAGCCAGGCCGGGTCAATCACGGAGCAGGAACCAATGAGCATAGTCAAACGGGCCAAGTCGGTATACAGGAACGCAGGAACACAACAACAGTAACACTGGTACAGGAACACCACGAAAGGGCCCCCAACAGGTGCCAGAGGCCCGGTATATGAAGGCCATACTGGGCGGGCCAAACAAGCTCAGCCAATGGGAGAGCACCACAGCAAAGAGTGACAGAGAGATTACGGGAACCGTGATAGTACCCCCCTCTCAAAGACCCCCTCTCCTGGTCCATGGCAATGCCATCATTAGATATCACAAACCCCAGGAAGGGCACTTTGGACCTGTGAAACTCACATTTTTCTAATTTACAGAACAGTTTATTCTTGCATAAGCGAAGCAAAACTTCAGACACATCCTTGATGTGCTGGGTTAGGTTAGTAGTGTGAATCAATATATCATCGAGGTATACGACCACACAAGACTGAAGCATGTCACGGATGATGTCACTGATAAACTCTTGAAATACCGCAGGTGCATTACATAGACCAAATGGCATCACTAAGTATTCATAATGCCCCGACCTAGTGTTGAATGCCGTTTTCCACTCATCACCAGCCTTAATTCTGATCAGGTTATAAGCGGCCCGCAGATCAAGTTTCGTAAAGAGAGAAGAGCCCTTCAACCAGTCAAATAACTCTGTAATAAGTGGTATGGGGTAGGCATTCTTAGACATGAGTTTATTCAGTCCACGGTAATCAATACATGGTCTTAGTTCGCCATTTTTCTTTTTCACAAACAAGAAACCGGCATCAGCCGGTGAGGTAGACTTGCGTATGATTCCCCTTTTGAGGGCATCCTCAATGTAGTCCTCCATAGCCTTGTTCTCATCGCAGGACAAAGGGTACGTATGACCCCTGGGAGGCACCACGCCCAGAGGTAAATCAATAGCGCAATCATATGGTCTGTGCTGAGGCAATGTGCTAGCCTCTCCCTTACTGAATACGTCACTGAATTCATGATACTCAGCTGGCACGGAGGGAGAGGTACACAAAATCTTGACAGGGTGCGACAAACAGTGTTTAGTACAGTATTCAGACCGTGATCTGACCTCACATCTCTGCCAATCAAACTGGGGATTATGCAATAGCAGCCATGGGAACCCCAGAATGACCGCATGATGAGGGAAACAAATTATTTGGAAAAGTACTTCCTCCTTGTGGAGAGCCCCAATAGACATCATAATAGGAATCATTTCCATAGTGATAAATGCAGGTTCCAAAGGTCTACCGTAAATAGCTTCAATGGCTAAGGGAGTGTCCCTTTTGACCAAAGGAATTTTGCGCAGTTCAGCAAAAGAACAATCCATGAAGTACCCTGCTGCACCAGAGTCTACCAGAGCAAACACCTCCACAGACTGATCAGCCCAGGAAAATACCACCTGGATGGTGGGTTTCTGTGTACATGAGTCTAGGGACTGCTGTACGCCACCTAGGGCCTGTCCCCCAAGGTACCCTAGGGCCACCTAGGGCCTGTCCCCCAAGGTACCCTAGGTGCGTCCGTTTCCCGGCCATACCGGACAGGTGCGTAGTAAGTGCCCAGCTTTGCCACAATATAAGCATAAACCTTGCCTTTTACGGTGCGCCCATTCCTCCTTTGTGAGTCTGGTGAACCCGAGCTGCATTGGTTCACTAGGTTCGGGTGACCGGTCAGGAGGAATGGGAGGCGAGGGTAGGTTTAAAGGACTGCCATGCCCATAGCTTCTGAATCCGCCCTTCTAGCCAGGCATCTTTCACGAATACGAGAGTCAGTAAAAAATGACATAATCAATGTATTCATCCAACTCACTGGGTACATCTCTGGCAGCTATTTCATCTTTGATGGAGTCGGACAGACCCTGAGCAAAAGCTGCCACTAATGCTTCGTTATTCCATCCCACCTCTGCTGCCAAGGTCCAAAATTCAATGGCATAGTCGCCTAAGGTTCGATCGCCCTGTTGTATCTCCATTAACCTTTTGGCAGCAGAGGCAGCTCTACCAGGAACCTCAAACACTCTCCGGAACTTTCTTACGAACTCACTGAAGTTCTGAGTGCAGGGTTTGGCATTCTCCCACAGGGGATTAGCCCATGCCAGAGCTTTGCCCGTTAACAAGGATATCATGAACCCGACCTTGCTCCGGTCGAAAAGCATGAGGCGTCAGTTCCAAGAATATCTCTAATTGATTGATAAACCCCCTGCATAGGGTAGGTTCGCGATCATATCTCAATGGTAACGGTGCCGCTGCCGTTAGGCCTCTGGTTGGTGCAGCGGGACCCACAGAATGATTGTCCGATGTCAAAACTGGGGGGACCACCGGATCCTGATTAGGTTTGTCAAGGTGTACCGTACGTTCCAGTAAAGTCTGCAAGGCCAGTGCCAACTGGTCCAAGCGCTGCTCATGCATATCCATCCTCCAATGGATGTTCTGTGTATTACCTTCACCTTTACTGTCTGAGGTCATAGCCCTTTCGTACTGTAACGGTTTTGTAAGACACTCAGACCAGGAGGTTAGAATAAAACACAGTTTTATTAAAAGACAAGGAACACTGCCCACTACAGGCTATTATGGAATGACAGGTAAATGATATACAGGTATATGTATGCCCTCTCAGGCCCAGTATATAGAGCAAAAACAAATACTGTTACAGGACAGGCATAAATAAGAAGTATCAGTAGCAAATGGGTTAAAGTCTAGGTAGGTAATCAGTCTCTGTTTTGGTGTGTTTGACAACGCCCAGTAGATGTTAAAAGTAGCAAGAGACTGTGGTGCAAGATGTGGAAGCACCTTAGCAGTGAGGCAGAAGTGACACACTCCCAGGTTAGGCAAGGAGAGGAGATACACAACACTCTGCGAGAGCTAGCACTACTGTTGAGCTGTGGGCACCCGTGCGGTGCCGTGATGGAGGCAATGCACACTGCTAGAGCTGAGGGACCAGAGCCATTAGCACCCTTCCGGTGCAGTAACGGAGTCACAAACACTGCAAGAGCTGAATGGGACCAGAGCCAATAGCACCCTTCCGGTGCGGTAACGGAGTCACAAACACTGCAAGAGCTAAATGGAACCAGAGCTGCCTTACCCGGTATACGGTAAGGCCGGTAGAGCCTCCTCAGTTCCTTGTGCACCAGATATCAAGCTGCCTTTCCCGGTATTCGGTAAGGCCAGTAGAGCCTCCTCAGTTCCTTGTTGCACCAGATATCAGGCTGCCTTACCTGGTATTCGGTAAGGCCGGTAGAGCCTCCTCTGTTCCTTGTTGCATTAGTATTTTGCTGCCTTACCCGGTATTCGGTAAGGCCGGTAGAGCCTCACTATTGTATTGCTATTTTGTATGCCCTGTCCTGTGTCGAACTTGATTACTGCTGTTTGTAGAGTTTGGACCCGTGAGGGGCCTTGTGCGCTTTATTCTGCCCAATAAAGCTTTTCTGTTTTATCCTACCCAATTGTCTGTGTGTTCCATAAAACTGTGACAGCAAGGCATCATACAGCTCCATCAGTTGTGTTGTGTACCTACAATAAAAAACCACAGTATAGTTGCGTAATGTCCAGCAAATGTACAAGGGGAAGGGGGAAGGGTAGAGCAATGCAGGGACGTGAGAGTAAAGTAGTAGTTGAAAAACTGACTGTAGAAATGGTTGCTGCAGCGTGTGCAATCAATGATGATGATCCCTCTACTCCAAGGGAGTAGCAAAACTAGTTCCAGCACCACCAGTGCTCGTAGAAATAAAGAACCATATAAGATGAACACTGACGACTACAAGAAGTCACATTCAAGTGTTGGTGATGCTGGCAATAGCATCATAGAGGAAGGTGCATCAGACAGTGAGAAAACCAAGCACCAAAACATCTGTCCTCAAAGTAGTAGTGAATTTTGTTAAATAAAATAAAAATATATTGTTTGAGACCTCCAAACGCTTAGAGGAATATAAGGGTAGTAGTGGGCAAGAACTGTCAGGTGATGCTGATGCTGCTGCTGCTGAGGATGACCTAATGATGACTGATGATGATGCAGATCTAGAATATATCCCTCCAGCATCCTTCTCTTGTTCAGATACAGATGAAGTTCAGAATGAGTATGATGACAGGGCTATAACTTCAGCAGAAAGTCAAAGACTGTATCTTGCACCACTTTTAAGGAGCACTGTGCCTGCCTATAAAGTGTTTGAGAAAGCCATTGGAAAATCTGAGCCTGGACAAGTACAGATGTCAAAAAGCACACAGTCACCCTATCAGTCATCATCAGCATCATCACCTCTTCAAAGTCCAAGTCCCACTCAGCCACACACACCTGTTTTGAGTACCTAGCAACAGCAACACAGGTTAACATCCAGAGTGTTAGATATGATGAGAACCTCTGGTGCTGCTGCTGTAAGTGCTGCACCTTTGACACTTAGCAGTAGTGGCAGTAGAATTACATCAACATCCATCTCCAGTAGTAGTAGTAGTAGTAGCAGAAGCAGAAACCACACATGGCAGACAAAGCCAGGACAAATATATTAACAGCAGCACAGATGAGGAGGTGGAGGAGGGATGTGAAGAAGGGTTGCCACCATCTACCCCACTTGGGACCACTGCTATGAGCGACAAGTAATGTGTGTCACTAATCTGAGAAGGAGGATAGAGATTTGATGCAAAAATGATAATAGTAAAAACTATATACATGCGCAAATCACAACCATAACAGCCAGTCCCCTACTACCACCACTACAATACACATCTGCCACATGACATCATGAATATGTGCCAGTGTAATTTACGAAGGAAGTTAGTGTTGTGGGCAAAGGACAAATGCATTCTGCATGCTAACACATTTTTCAAGCCATATTTTGCTGTAGGACTCACAACTTTGACTTTCAGCCACTTATTTCTAAACTTCAGCCCTCAGAAGAAGTAATATTACAGTGGGAAATGTAGTACCTATAGGAAGTATAGGTGAAAAATGTGTTAAAATAGGCAAAAAATGTGTTAATATAGGTGGAAAATGTGTTAAAATATATATATTTTTTTTTTCAAAGCACAAGCCCTGAGAAAAAAATGCCCTACTGGACTAGGCCAAAAGGTCATGTTGGCCAGTGTCCTCCTGAGTAGGGGTGGGTGAAAGTGGTTGCCATGTTCCCGTGGGAAATTTCACAAAAACCACTTTGTTATCTGCTTTTTCATGAGAAAATCTGCTTTAAAACTAGCTGTTAAAATTTCTGCGTTTTTCACCCATTGGCCAAACTTTTTAGCCATTTTTTCAATGGCTAGAAATTTTCTGCCCATTGATTTACATTGTTTTCCCATTTCCACTATAAAAAGGTGATGTTTTCAATGAAGGCAGACACAATAAAAGCAGCTTCAGCATGAGATAGACGTGCTGTGCTGTTCTCTTGTGATATTTTGCAAAAAGTGAGGCAGGAGAGGCTCATTGTGACTCCTATCACTATGAGCAGGGTAAAAAATAATCAATGGAGGAGCTGTAAGGACTATTATGTGTCCACTGAGTCTGAGGAGGAAGGGACCACTACTGTTCCAATGCTGTCGAGCCCCCCTAAATCATCACAAGGGATCTTGGGGAATTTAATGGGAAGGGAGGGAGAAAAGGGAATGGGAAGAAAGGGAGAAAAGGGAATGGGAAGGGAGGGAGAAAAGGGTAGTACTAGTGAGAGCAGGGCAGGTCAGCTGCCTGTGCTTGCTGCAAGACATGCTGCCCCTGCTGCCAGTGCCACCATTGCTGTACATGCAGCCACTAGTGTTGTACCTGCTGTCAGATGTTCTGCCACTAGTCTTCAACCTGCTGCCAGTGCTGAACCTTCTGCCAGTGCTAAACCTGCTGCCAGTACTGAACCTGCTGCCAGTGCTGAACCTGCTGCCACCAATACTTTGCCTGCTGCTAGTGTTTCTTGTAGTACTCAGGTGGGGAAGGAGAAAATTATGCCATGTCAGTAAGGGACCCTCTGTCACATTGCTCGTTACCTCCTCCAAGGAGCAGTGAGATGTCTGGAATAGAGCAGCAGCACGTAGGAACTAGTGGTGGGGGGGTTTTGGAGAAGCTGGGGTGGAAGAGACATTGATGGTCTTTTTAACAGAAACTGAGAAGAAACGAGAGACAGGGATGAGGATGGGCATCACCACCACCACTAGCAGTCAGCTTTTGAAATTAGCGGAAATTGCAACTGCTATAATTTCTACTGCTTCTGAGATGAAAGGGCAGCAGGGTGCTGAGGAGCAGGCTAGTGTGCCACAGACCACCGTGGACACAATGGGAAGGGGGTCAACAAGTGATGCGGGACTAGGATAGGTTCCACTTGCCAGCAGTAGCAATACTTCTCCTGATCCTAGTTACAGTGCTAAATCTGAGGCAGTAGCAGCAACAGCAGCAACATTATCCGCTGCCACAGAAAGTGAAGGAGAATGTGGAGGACAAGAAGAAAGAGGCCATTCTTCTCCACCTGTTCCCTATCCCTCCCCCAAGAAGTCATGGGTGTGGGACTATTTTTCTCTTGGGGCAGGCACAGTGCAGTCATCATCAACAATGGTACAGTGCAAAATTTGTGACAAGTTAGTGAGAAGGGGAAAGGAGGGAACACACCTTGGAACAACTGCCCTGATAACACACATGAAACACAGGCACCATGACATTTACTCCAAACATGTTAAAGCCAAACACCCGTTAAAGAAATCTAGCACAGTTGTTACTGTACACTCTGACTCTCCAGAAAGGTGGAGATCAAAGAGGAGGAAAAATAAAGAAACCCAGACAGACACTGGACGTTCCATGATGAGCAAAACAACTAGCTTGCCATCAACATCACCTTCTTCCTCTAGGGTAACAAGTACATCTCCTGCCAATCCACCTCATTCATTGTTACCTCCCCCCCACCAAATGATAGTCACTCTGTTGATGTTAGGATATGGCAGTTCATCTCTACCCATTGCACACTGTGTGGTGCACTGACCACTAGTGTTGAGCGAGCATGCTCGGCCGATGCTCGGATCGGCTCGAGCATCGCTCTGCTCGGCACATGGCGGTACTCGTACGAGTACCTCATGTGCTCGCCCGCCATGTTCGGGTCTCCTCCCCGCACGTTTTGCGGCTGCTGCGCAGCCAATAAACGTGCAGGGAGGCTCTGACATCAGTGTAATGCCAGCAGCCATGTTGGCTGCTGGCATTACACTGATTGGCTGGCCAGAACCCGTGGTCAGGTGCTGTATAGCACCTGACCAGCGAGTTCGGCTCAGTCTTAGCCAGGGAGAGATGAGGATAGGAAGGGAAAGTCAGTGTAGGGAGAAAAAAAGCGATTGTGAAAAAAAAAGAACCAAAAGTCCTTTTTACGACTACTGTGTGTGGGGGCAGCAGGTTATTTTGTGTGGGGGGAAAAAAACAAAAACAAAAAAAAAACATATATTCTGTTTAGTGTGCAAAGTTGCAGATTAGAGCACATTCTGTTTAGTGTGCAAAGTTGCAGATTAGAGCACATTCTGTTTAGTGTGCAAAGTTGCAGATTAGAGCACATTCTGTTAAGTCTTCAAACTAAAATATCAAAGTCACATATTCCATTCAGTGTGCGTCGCCGCAGTTTAGCAGCACATTCTGTGTACTGTGCAGAGTTGCAGAATAGGAAGAAATACTGTTAAGTCTTCAAACTAAAATATCAAAGTCACATATTCCATTCAGTGTGCTTCGCCGCAGTTTAGCAGCACATTCTGTGTACTGTGCAGAGTTGCAGAATAGGAAGAAATACTGTTAAGTCTTCAAACTAAAATATCAAAGTCACATATTCCATTCAGTGTGCGTCGCCGCAGTTTAGCAGCACATTCTGTGTACTGTGCAGAGTTGCAGAATAGGAAGAAATACTGTTAAGTCTTCAAACTAAAATATCAAAGTCACATATTCCATTCAGTGTGCTTCGCCGCAGTTTAGCAGCACATTCTGTGTACTGTGCAGAGTTGCAGAATAGGAAGAAATACTGTTAAGTCTTCAAACTAAAATATCAAAGTCACATATTCCATTCAGTGTGCTTCGCCGCAGTTTAGCAGCACATTCTGTGTACTGTGCAGTTGCAGAATAGGAAGAAATACTGTTAAGTCTTCAAACTAAAATATCAAAGTCACATATTCCATTCAGTGTGCTTCGCCGCAGTTTAGCAGCACATTCTGTGTACTGTGCAGAGTTGCAGAATAGGAAGAAATACTGTTAAGTCTTCAAACTAAAATATCAAAGTCACATATTCCATTCAGTGTGCGTCACCGCAGTTTAGCAGCACATTCTGTGTACTGTGCAGAGTTGCAGAATAGGAAGAAATACTGTTAAGTTTTCAAACTCAAATATTAAAGTCACATATTCCATTCAGTGTGTGTCACCGCAGTTTAGCAGCCTATTCTGTGTACTCTGCACAGTTGCAGAATAGGAAGAAATACTGTTAAGTTTTCAAACTAAAATATTAAAGTCACATATTCCATCCAGTGTGTGTCACCGCAGTTTAGCAGCCTATTCTGTGTACTCTGCACAGTTGCAGAATAGGAAGAAATACTGTTAAGTTTTCAAACTCAAATATTAAAGTCACATATTCCATTCAGTGTGTGTCACCGCAGTTTAGCAGCCTATTCTGTGTACTCTGCACAGTTGCAGAATAGGAAGAAATACTGTTAAGTTTTCAAACTCAAATATTAAACTCACATATTCCATTCAGTGTGTGTCACCGCAGTTTAGCAGCCTATTCTGTGTACTCTGCACAGTTGCAGAATAGGAAGAAATACTGTTAAGTTTTCAAACTAAAATATTAAAGTCACATATTCCATCCAGTGTGTGTCACCGCAGTTTAGCAGCCTATTCTGTGTACTCTGCACAGTTGCAGAATAGGAAGAAATACTGTTAAGTTTTCAAACTAAAATATTAAAGTCACATATTCCATTCAGTGTGTGTCACCGCAGTTTAGCAGCCTATTCTGTGTACTCTGCACAGTTGCAGAATAGGAAGAAATACTGTTAAGTTTTCAAACTCAAATATTAAAGTCACATATTCCATTCAGTGTGTGTCACCGCAGTTTAGCAGCCTATTCTGTGTACTCTGCACAGTTGCAGAATAGGAAGAAATACTGTTAAGTTTTCAAACTAAAATATTAAAGTCACATATTCCATTCAGTGTGTGTCACCGCAGTTTAGCAGCCTATTCTGTGTACTCTGCACAGTTGCAGAATAGGAAGAAATACTGTTAAGTTTTCAAACTAAAATATTAAAGTCACATATTCCGTGTAAGATGAAGAAGGCGGGTAAAAAGGGACGGGGAAGTGGACGTGATCCTGATAGTTCAGGGCGCGGGTCAGGACGCGGAGAAACTGTGCCTGGTGCCAGAGCACAAGAAAGAAAGACATCCACCATACCTAGCTTCATGTCTAATTTCACAGGGCGTCGCAGGACATCACTCTCGAGGTCCGACCACTGCGAACAGGTGGTCGGTTGGATGTCAGCTGATACTGCTTCCAGTCGGTTAAGCACCACCCTGTCTTCCACCAAGTCCACTCTCAGTAGCCAAGAGTCTGGTCAACATAATCCTCACTCTGATCATCCTTCCTCCCACCATACACGGTCTGGTCAAAGAAGTGATCCCACACTGGGATATAGTGAGGAGCTCGTCTCATCACCAATCCTTCATTTGACCCTCTCTCCAAACACGCTTGCAGAGGAACATGACATCTTGTGCCCTGATTCACAACCTCTAGAGGGTACCCAATCACAAGAAGATGACAGATGTGAACGGCATTTAAGGTCAAAGGAAGTAGTGGATGATGATGATGAGACACAGTTGCCATTAAATCAACCACTATTACCGTCTCAAGACCTTGTTGAGGAGAATGTTATACAGTTGTCAATGACTGAGTATGTGGTGGGATCAAGACATGAGGAGGATGATCAGAGTGAGGAAGTGGAGGAGGACTTGGTGGACGATGAGGTGACTGACCCCACCTGGGAAGGTGTAGAGCCGAGCGATGACAGCAGTCCTGAGGGTGAGCCATCTGCAGCACCGCAACAGGCTGGAAGAGGCAGTGGTGTGGCTACAGAAAGAAGGCGGACCGCACCAAACCGGCCCTCAAATGTTCCACGGAGCACCCCCTTGCGTAAATCTACCTTGCCAAAGGGTAGGTGTTCCGCGGTATGGCGTTTTTTTAAGGAAAGTGCGGACGACAAAAGAATTGTAGTTTGCAACCTGTGCCACACCAGAATGAGCCGAGGCATGAACACTAGAAACCTCACCACCACCAGCATGATCCGACACATGGCATCCAAGCACCGTAATAAGTGGGAGGAACGCCCGGATCGCCAATCTGTGTCTGCAGGCCACACCACTGCCTCCTCTTCCCCTGTTTTCGGTGCCGGCCAATCGCCTGTCGAAGGCGCAGGCCCGCATACCTCCCGCCCTGCACCTGTACCATCTGAAGCACCATCAGCGACCACATCCACTTCCCTGTCCCAGCACAGCGTCCAAATGTCGTTACCCCAGGCATTTGAGCGCAAGAGAAAATACCCAGCCACCCACCCACAGGCCATAGCACTAACCTCACACCTTTCCAAATTACTGGCCATCGAAATGCTGCCATTTAGGCTTGTGGAGACTGAGTCCTTCCGCAGCCTGATGGCAGAAGCTGTCCCTCGGTACGCGGTCCCCAGCCGCCACTACTTTTCCCGGTGTGCCATCCCCGCATTACACCACCATGTGTCCCGTAACATCACCCGTGCCCTGACCAACGCAGTTACTGGGAAGGTCCACTTAACGACTGACACATGGACAAGTGCTTGTGGCCAGGGACGCTACATTTCCCTGACGGCACACTGGGTGAATGTCGTGGAGGCTGGGAGCGACTCGGACCCTGGGATGGCACGGGTGCTACCCACGCCGAGGATTGCGGGCCCTACCTCCATCAGGGTTTCCGCCAGCACCTACGTTATTGGCTCCTCCTCCTCCGTTTCCACCTCCGAATTCTCTACACGCAGCGCCACTCCCCCATCAGCCAGTAGCTGGAAGCAGTGTAGCACTGCAGTGGGGAACCGTCAACAGGCCGTGCTGAAGCTGATCTGCCTTGGGGACAAACAGCACACGGCCTCAGAGCTGTTGCAGGGGATTAGTCACCAGACCGAGCAGTGGCTCTCGCCACTCAACCTGCAACCAGGCATGGTTGTGTGTGATAATGGGTGTAACTTGGTGGCGGCTTTGGAGCTCGGCAAGCTCACACACGTACCATGCCTAGCGCATGTATTTAATTTAGTGGTTCAGCGATTTCTAAAAACCTACCCCAATGTGCATGATCTCTTGACCAAGGTGCGCCGCGTGTGTGCACATTTCCGTAAGTCATCTACAGCTTCGGCCGGCCTGTTGAAGCTGCAGCAGCGCTTACAATTGCCAGCTCACCGGCTGCTGTGTGACGTGAGCACGCGCTGGAACTCCACCTTCCACATGTTGGCCCGGCTTTGTGAGCAGCAGAGGGCAGTAGTGGAGTACCAGCTGTTACACGGTCGTCGCCTCTCCGTTCAACTTCCTGTAATCAGAAGTGAGGAGTGGGAATGGATGTCAGACCTCTGCGAGGTTTTACGCAATTTTGAGGAATCGACACAGATGGTGAGCGGCGATAACGCATTATCAGTGTCACCATCCCACTTCTGTGTCTACTGAAACGCTCGCTGCTCACAATTAAAACCGACGCTTTGCATGTGGAAGAGGTGGAAATGGGGGAGGAAGAGCTTACACAAGGTGATAGCCAGAGCACCCTCACTTCGTCTTCTCAGCGACAATTGGAGGAGGCGGAGGAGGAGGAGGAGGAAGACACGGTTGCCTCCGCTACAGAGGGTAGCCATGGAACTTTAGTTCCATCTCTTCAGCGTGGGTGGGCAGAAGAGGAGGAAGAGGATGAGGATATTGAGAGTCATCCTCCTGGTGAGGACAGCGAAATCTTGCCTGTTGGTACTCTGGCACACATGGCTGACTTTATGTTAGGCTGCCTTTCCCGTGACCCACGCGTTGTACGCATTTTAGACAACACGGATTACTGGGTGTTCACCCTTCTGGACCCCCGCTACAAAGAGAATTTCTCATCTCTCATTCCTCCGGTGGAGAGGACAAGCAAAATGGTGCAATACCAGAAGGTTCTTGTTGAAAAATTGCTCCAAAATTTTCCATCTGACAACGCTGGCGGCAGAGTACGTGCTACCTTGGCCAACCGAGAAGGGGAGAAAAGGGGAGCACACAGCAGTTCCGACAAAGGCAGGGCAACACTCTCCAAGGCGTGGGACACCTTCATGACACCCCGCCAGCACCCTCACCCTGATGCGCAGCCTAGTGTCACAAGGAGGGAAAAGTTTTGGAAGATGGTGAAGGAGTACGTAGCAGACCGTGTCAGCGTCCTCAATGATCCCTCTGTGCCTTACAACTACTGGGTGTCCAAGCTGGAAACGTGGTATGAACTGGCACTCTACGCCTTGGAGGTGCTGGCCTGCCCTGCCGCCAGCGTTCTGTCTGAGCGGGTATTTAGTGCTGCTGGTGGCATCATAACAGATAAGCGTATCCGCCTTTCCACCGACAATGCTGATAGGTTGACACTTATAAAAATGAACAAGGCCTGGATTTCCCCTGACTTCTCCACTCCACTGGAGGAAAGCCCCGGGGGAACATAAACTCACTTTATATATGTTATTTACAATGATGGGAATACTCTGTATTCCCATTCACCCCTTCCACCCAAAAAACGGGTATATGGTTGACTCTTAATCTTCTCATCCTCCTCCTCCTCTTCCATATGCCCTGTGCTATAATTTTTATATAGGGCCAGCTAACCAGCGGGCCCTGTGATATAATTTTTATATAGGGCCAGCTCACCAGCGGGCCCTGTTTGACAATTTTTATATAGGTCAGCTCACCAGCGGGCCTTCTCATATAATGTTTTATTGGGTCAGCTCTCTAACGGGCCCTCTCATATAATGTTTTATAGCGTCAGCTCACTAGCGGGCCTGCTCATATAATGTTTAGGATGGTCAGCTCTGCAGCAGACCCTCACCCATAATGTTTTAGATGGTCAGCTCAGCGCACGTTTCCCTCTTAATCATGGCCTCAGTTCAATAAAATCAAGGAAATTTTTGGGAGAATTTGCCTCTGCGCACGTTTCCCTCTTAATCATGGCCTCACTTCAGAAAATCAAGGAAATTTTTGGGAGAATTTGCCTCTGCGCACGTTTCCCTCTTAATCATGGCCTCACTTCAGAAAATCAAGGAAATTTTTGGGATAATTTGCAGATAATATACAAGTAAATATACAGCAAATATTGTTTGGTAACAATTTTTCGCCTAAAGTCGTTTTTATTTTCCTTTTTGTGTGTTTTATGGTCAGTCTGTAAAAATGGCGTACTACGGGCGAAAGATCGTTCCCAGCAGCGATGTTGGAGTCCAAGATGCATCCAGACATCCTCCCTATGCTGTCCCTGAACCATTTCTGTGGTGTTTCCATCATTTTCTGACCTTTTCCTATGAACCAGGCACCCTCCCCTCATCAGAGCAGGGGGTGCCTGGTGTAATGCTCGAGTCCTCCCATTGACTTCAATGGGGCTCGGGTGCTCGGCCGAGCACTCGAGCCTCCGGGGGCGCTCGGTCAGAGCACCCGAACACCCGAGCATTGGGGTGCTCGCTCATCACAACTGACCACACATGGCAGTGTGATGGAGGAGAATCGATACCAGGTCATCAGGTGGCATATGAGGAGATTCCATCCCGCAGAATATGCTAGGGTTCATATTTACTATTAAACTGTCAGCAAGTTGTCATGTGTCCTTAGAGGGGTCTGGACAAGGGGTACAGCGACAGCGGCAGTACTTGGTTTCGGGTGTCATGGTGTTTGGATACAGTTGTGCCACCAGATGTTATTTACCACACACACTGTGCACATTGTAGTTGCTTATAGAAGCCACAGTTCCTGTTCTCAACGGAAAAATATATTCTAATAAAAACACACCCATGATGATTTTGGAGGAGGGGCAGGTGGAGAAGATTTAATGGTCAACTTGTTCTTTTCTCGAAAAAAGTGGAAAAAAGCGGAAATCTGCACTTTTCACAGGAAATGTTTTCGCAAAGCTGAAAGTGTCATTTTTTTAGCCGATTTCAGTTTGAGACAGAAAGTTTCACCCATCCCTACTCCTGAGTCCATAATTGTGTAATTTGCAACTGCTGTTCTTGCTGTTGCTGCTGAGTAGTTTAAGCAACAATATGATTAGTCAGCTGAAAGGGAATGGGATCAAAAATAGCAGTAACATGAGTGATGGATGATGAAGGTTCCATTTGCCACAGCTAGCTCCAGTGATGAGCCTGAGGCAGTAGCAGCACAATAAGTAGCTCCCAGGATATGTGGAGAAAAGAAGAAGTTGGCCAATAGTTCTTTGCCACATGCCCCTCTTCCAAAATCATGGGTTTGTTGTCATTAGAATAGAAATTTTTCCCTTGAGAGCAGGAACTGTGCCTATCGTCAGCAACTGCAATGCGCACAGTGTGTTTGGTAAATAACATCTGGGGGCACAATTGTATCCAAACACCATGACACCAGAACCCAAATACTGCCGCTGTCACTATACCCCTTGTCCATAACCTGCTAAGGACAACTTGCTGACAGTTTAATAGCTATGATGAACCCTCCCTGCCACCATCTTAGCATATTTTGTGGGATGGAATCTCCTCAGATGCTGCTTGATGCCCTGCTTGCAATTCTCCTCCAGCACACTGCCATGTTTGGTCAGTGCATCACACAGTGTACAATGGATGGAGACGAACTGCCACATCCTAACATCAACAGAGTGGCTATCATTTGGTGGGGGAGGTAATGAACGAGGAGGATTGGCAGAAGATGTGGTTACCCAAGAAGGTGATGGCGAGCTAGACTCTGCCTGGGTTGTTCTATTCCTCCTACTTGATCTCCGCCTCGCCTCACCTCTTGTTGCCTTTCTGGTGAGTCAGGGACAGCAAAAGCTGTGCTTGATTTCTGTGGTGGGTGTTTGGCTTTAACATGTTTGGAGTAAATGTCATGGTGTCTGTGTTTCATGTGTGATATGAGGGAGCTTGTGCCAAGGTGTGTTCCCTCCTTTCCTCTTTTCACTGACTTGTCACAAATTGTGCACAGTGCCGTTGCTGATGACTGTACAGTGCCTGCCCCAAAAGAAAAATAGTCCCACACCATGATGGGGAAGGGGAAAGGTGTCTGTGTCTTCATTGTCTGTGGCAGCGGACAATGTTGCTGCTGTTGCTGCTATTGCCTCAGAGTCAGCACTGTAACTAGGATCAGGAGTATTGCTACTGCTGGCAAGTGGAACCTGTCCTAGTCCCACATCACTTGTTGACCCCATTCCCACTTTGTCCACAGTGGTCTGTGGCACATTACCTGCTCCTCAGCCTCCTGCTACCCTTGCATCTCAGCATCAGAAGGAATTAGAGCAGTGGCAAATTCCTCTAATTCCAAGATGTCCTTGCTAGTGGTGGTGGTGATGCCCATCCTCACTCCCGTCTCCCATTCCTTCTCAGTTTCTGCTAAAAAGGCCATCAATGTCTCTTCCACCCCAGCTTCTCCAGCATCATCACCACCACTAGTCCCTACATGCTGTTGTTGCTGCTGCTCTATTCCAGACATCTCACTGCTGCTTGGAGGAGGTGACACTTCCCATACTTGCCATTGCCTTTTAACCTTGAAAAAGAAGGCAGACTAGCACTAGCAGGAATAGCAGCATGCACAGGCAGCTGATCTGTGCTCCTGTTGTTGGTGGTGGTATTAATTCTCAGCCTGCTCTCATTACCCAGCACCATTTCTGGCCTCTTCAGGTTCATGTTCCACCTGGACACTGTATTGAAGAGAAGGGGAGGACTCCCAGTCCCAGGGTCAGGAGAATGGTGTGGGCTATTCTGGATGCTGTAAAATGTTTCCCCTACCACTCCTGCTGCTTCACCATTACTACTACTACTAACACCAACCACATCAAGTTCAGTCGCAGAGTCTTCCTCCTCAGTCTCACAATCACTAGTAATATCAGGATATTTTTGATTACCCCCTCCTTCACTCCTAAGTCTAACAAGCTGCTGGACCTTAGTAGCATAGTACTAGCAGTGGCAGGACTGCTTGGGAATGGCAAGTGTGATTTAGGGTCCCTTGCTGTCACACATCATTTTCTCATTCCCCCCTGAGTTCTACAAGAAACCCTAGCAGCAGGCAAAGTATTGGTGGCAGCAGGTTCAAAACTGGCAGCATGTTTAGTACTAGCAACAGGTACAACACTAGTGGCTACAGGATCATTAATGGTGGCACTGGCAGCAGGGGCAGCACGTCTGGCAACAGGTACAACTGTAGTGGCTGCAGTTACAGCAATGGTGGCATTGGCAGCAGGGGCAGCACGTCTGGCAAAAAGGTACAACACTATTGGCTGCCGTTACAGAAATGGTGGCACTGGCAGCAGGGGCAGCACATCTTGCAACTGTCACAGTTTCCAGGAATAAACCAGGAGTCAGTACAATAAAGTAAAACAATCTTTTATTAGAATAACAGTTATGCACGTAAGCATATAACACACAGAGGGTGATCAAAGAGGCAAGCACTGTATCAGAAATAGCAGTCTGCCAATAAATCCACTACACTGTCTGATACTAGGCCTCAGGCCACTGGAGCCTCCAGGTAATTCGGACCGCCCAAAGAACTAGCACTGACTCAGCCTGCAGTCAGTCTTGGAGTTTGATTGAGCCCCAGGTCCTCTCTAGGATGGGTGTCTGTGGAGCGTGGACCAACACACGGAGGAAACAGGCAGAGCCCACTAGTCAGCATCAGAAAGGATAGTCAGACAAGCCGGGTCATACAAGGAGTGGGTAGTCAGCCAGAGCCACAGGTTTGCACCAGAAAGGATGTCTAAGCCAAATCGGAACGCACAAGAAGAATGGTCAGACAGAGTCAAAGGTCAACACCAGAATGGATGGACAGACAGGCCGAGTCATACACAGTTCAGGTAGTCTGCGAGAGCCACAGGTCCGCACCAGATTGGGTGTCCACTACCCAAAGGGAGCAGGCAAAAGACTAGTCAGAGAGAGCCACAGGTCAGCACCAGAATGGATGGTCAGGCAAGCAAGGTCATACACAGAGCCCAAGGTAAATAGAACTGTATTGTACAACAATGCAAGGGCAACTGAGTCAGGACTCAGTCTGCATTTTAAACCATTCCTCAGGAAGTAGGTAGGAGGAGCAGCTCAGAGGGAGGAAGTAAGTAGGAGGAGACTACAGGAAGCAAACACACAAAACAGAGGCCTGCTGCATGCTTGTAGCCTCGCGCCTGCAGATGATGCTGAAACCAAGGTAAGCTGTAACAGCAACAGGTACAACACTAGTGGCTGCAGGATCAGAAATGGTGGCACTGGCAGCAGGGGCAGCACGTCTTGCAGCAGGCACAGGCAGCTGACCTGTCCTGCTCTCACTATCCTTTTCTCCCTTCCTTCCCATTCCCTTTTCTCCTTTCCTTCCCCTTCTTCCCTTCCTTCCCTTTTCTCCCTTACTTCCCATGCCCTTTTCTCCCTCCCTTCTTATTAAATTCCCCAAGATCCCTTGGGGTGATTTAGAGGGACTGGACAGCATTGGTTGAGTACTGATAGTCACTTCCTCTGCCTCAGCCTCAGACTCAGTGGACACTTAATAAGGGTCCTTCCAGTTCCTCTTTTTGCTGCTCATAGTGATAGGAGTCACTATGAGCCTCTCCTGCCTCAATTTTTGCTAAATATCACAAGAGAACAGTACAGCACGTCTGTCTCACTCTGTAGCTGCTTCTATTGTGCCTTTCTTCAGCGAAAACATCATGTTTTTATAGCGGAAGTCCGAAAACAATGTAAATCAATGGGCGAAAACATTTTAGCCATTGAAAAAATGGCGAAAGATTTTGGCCAATGGGCTAAAGATGCAAAAATTTTAACTGCTAGTTTTAAAGCGGATTTTCCCGTGAAAATGGATAACAACATGGTTTTCATGAAATTTCTCACGGGAACATGTTGACAACTTTCACCCATCCCTATTAATGACATAGGAGGCCCATCTAGTCTCAACACGGCTAGAAGGGAGCTCAAACTTTGGACCAAGCCCAGCACAAATGCATAGAGCAAGGATCAGTAGGTGTTTGGCACAGAGTTGACCCCCATCGCCAAACACGAGAGTACAAAGGGCAATCAAAATGTGGGTCAATTAGCTGGGGTGCCACATTCCTCTAAGCCTCGGGTCAAAGGGTTGGAAGCAGGGAGAAGGCGGAAGTCACGGATAAAAAGGTTGAACATAAACCTAGGAACCACAATGTACTCCACCCTAGACTCAGAATGGAGGTTGCATAAAGGCACTGTTAAAGTTTACAGAAAGCACACTAGGACTGTTGAAGGTGTGGGTTTGGGGCAGGACAATTTGGCACAAGCCCAAAGCTGAATCATGTCAGAGAGAATAAGAATAGCAAGACCAAGGGCCCACCCCCCAATGAAAATAAAGAAAAAGATGGGCTATAGAGTAGTAGGCCTCCATTTGACAGGGTCCCACATCCTACCAACCCCACAGTACCAGAAGGCAGACATGGAAGGAGACAAGAGTCATTTACAACAAAGCAAAAAGTGTTGTCAGATTACAAAGCTGACTGATCCTACCTCCCCCACTCAGGAAACTGCTACCCCATTCATCATCTCCCCTTGTAAGTGATGTTAGCATCATCCGAACCGGCTTGGACAGGGAAAACCCAGTCCCAAGGTGGCTTGGACAAGGCCGCACCCTGATCTGCACTTGATTCCCAGGCAGATAGTCTCTCTGATCACCAACCACAACACCCGCCCCCACCCCACAGCCCCTGAAAACCCAACAGAGCCCCTGGGTGTCACCCAGACAGGCTTGAGGAACCCCAAAGGTTCCCCTGCGTTGACATGGGGAAGGCTCTGATGGCCATAAAAAGATATTGTTAAATAAAAGAAAGGAGCAGAAAGCTCCCAGATTCCCCAAAAACTAAAGCCAAGGTCCCAGTGTTAGAAAGACAGCGCCTCTGCTTATCTGATCTATGAGGCGATGGAAATCAGTCCCAGTCTCTTCTAGAAGTAGCAGTGGTACAATCTCCAGCAGGTTGCTTCTCTTGCTATCTAGGCCTAGGGCTGTGGACCAGTGATCTCTTTTCTCCCTCGGAAGCGAGCCAGTAGACTGTGGGTCAGGAGGGGCCAAAGGGATCTCAGCTCCAGCAGGTGGCTCAAGGCCTGACATACAGCAAAACTCTTGTATCTCCGAGGGGTCATGAAGTAGCGCTGAAGTGCCATTTCTGTTTCTGTACCTAGCACATTACCTAGTCACTATAGTGACACCTCTTATACTTTATGATAGGTTGGTGCATCGCTTTACTTGTATAGAGCTGAAGTAAAGTTGTGGGAGGCAGAAAGATGGAAAGGGAAGCCCCATTTGTATATTACTCCAAGGTTATGTAGATGATCTGTTAGACTACGGAAGGCCCAGCATTTCTGCAGGGTGTGTGGCGAATTTGATTTCACAAACATCCCTGCTCTTCATCATAACTGGAGCCTTATCTGAGAAGTTGTGCAAGCAACAGATCACGTCTCGTGGGCGGGAGCCAGGAGGGCTCTGGAGGGCAAAGGGCTCTGTAGGCATGACTGATTTTGAGTGGGGACTGTCAGGTGTACCCAAAATTTCAGCACATAACAATTGCAAGGAAGCCATCAGGTCTTTAGCAGGCACTGTCTCTGAGAAATCTTTGATCCTTATATTGCAGAGTCTGCCACGATTATCCAAGTCCTCTACTCTCAAAGTAAGTTGAGTGATGGTGTCCTCATGGCATTGTAGTGTTTGTTCAACAAAGCTAATCTGTGAACATAAGGCTTTCCTGTCGTCTTCCAAGACCTGCATTCTTTGGCCTATCTGAGTGAAGTCTCTTTAGGTTGGAGAGTTCAGCCTTCACTGTCTGCTTGAAGTCAAGCAATGTAGACCTTCATATCATCTTTTGTAAGAAATGGCACCAAGTCGGCCTTAGTCAGAGGAGGGGAGACCATCGGAGGCTGATTTTCTTTGTCCTGAGGGGAGGCTGTAGGTAATGGAGTACTTTCCAAATGTAGAACAGGAGGCGGCAGTTTCAGTGACAGAGTCAGAGTCTAGTAGTCTTGTGTGTTACAGCATGGCCCAAGCAGTGTGCTAAGGCCTCCTATGCCGAATCAGTAAAAAAATCTGATATTTTCTTCGAGGCTGGGCGCCCGATGCCCCTGCACCTGCTGTGAGGCATGTAGGGGTGAAGGAAGTATACAATAGATCTAGGGTACTGCCCAAAAGGGGTAAATAAGAGTTTAACAATCCAGGTGTCCAGTAGGAAATAGTTTAGGCAGCCATCTTAGGCAAGAATCAGGCCACACACCTCCTTCCTGGTTTTTAGCCAGAATAAGGAGGTCTTGCATTCCCTCAGGGGTTTATTGCCCAAGGTCATCTCAGAGTTTAACATCAACCAGGAAATTGCTCTTCCTCCTTTCGGTCCAGTGCCTTCCAACAAACAGGAGAAGGATTTTCATATGTTGGATGTAGTAGTTTGCTAAGTACTACACTCAGAGCAAGCAATCATTTCATAAATCAGACTCCCTGTTCGTCATCCCTGAGGGCCTGAATGTGGTCCATGCTGTGTTTAAGATTACCATTGCTTCCTGGTTAGGGATCTCTCTCTTCTTTTTTATCACAGACTTCTGAACTCTGTGGTTCTTGATCTTGTTCATTTGTTTGGTGTACCATTTCAGTGTCCATTGACACCTGAGGTTCATATTGTGCCATTTAGTCCTGTGGACTACATATCTACAGTGGAGGTGTTTTTTTTTGTTGTTGTTTTTTTTTTTTTTTTTCATTTTTGGTATAGCCCCATGGTTCCTGTGCTACACTATGGATGAAAGAGAAAATAGGATTTTAGTGAACTTCCCATTAAATCCTTTACTGCTAGATGACTTGGAATACAGGGCCCTGACCAAGAGGAAAAACATGTGGTGTAAGTCCCTGAGCAGAAAGATCTTCTTGGGGTCTTTGTTAAAGAGATATCCTTCTTTTTTCTCACTTCCTGTTTTTCCTCACTTTTTTATATGTTGAAACTGAGTAGAAGAGGTAAAGTTGGAAGGAAGAAGGGTCTCTCCACCTTAGGGGCCTTTCCAAAAACAATCAACAGGCCTACTACAGCACCATGGCAGTGGACAGAGTGAAAAGTATGTTTCATGAAATGCGTGGGGAAATAAAGAATATTGTTCATCACCTGGGTGCCTGGTAGTTTGCTCGTGATATGTGCCTACATTGAACTAACATCTGGGGGGTGCAATCCTATTGGGACCAGGCTTTCAGTATATAACATACAGATACGTAGAGAGTTTGTGGTCTCCTTTTTATATCCGAGGAGTCCGGTCTCTGAGACCATCAGAATTAAGCGACGTCAATATTGAGCCCGTCCATAAATGTGGATATTACATTGACGCATATTCATCAAGAAATTATCCTTTAAGTGTAACCCAGACTATAGCAGAAAAGTGACAAACATTATAGTCACTCTCAGATGTGTTACTCTCTTCTCCTTCTCTTTGATAGATGGAATGATTTGTTAAAAAGTTAATTGAGTTAGAGTATAAGATTAGAAGTCACTGGAGTTTTGGGCTTGAATTATATAAATTAAATGTTACCATTACTACAATTATCTTTTGTTTTTAATATTCATTTTGTCCTTGCAGATAATATTCTACACTTATGTAGGAAGCTCTTGATTTAATTTTTAGGTGAATACAAGAAATAAATTATTTTAACTTCATAAAGTATTTTGAATAAAACTATTTAATACTTGATGTATGTCAAATGGTGCTAAGATGAAATGATGGCTTTATACTAAATGCTTTGACAAAGTGACATAAAGGCACAAAAGAGCTGTCAGCTTTGAGGTAGCTATGTGCATTGGATCTATGGTATTGTCCTGCGAGGACCTTGATGTCCTTGCAAGACACTACCTTTGGCTGGGCAGAGGAGGTTCTGACAGGGCCATGCTGGAAGCAGGCAGTGGATGCAAGCATGCCCCCGCTGGGACCCTGTCAGGATGCTGCATTTGGACTTTGGAGCGGGAGAGGCAGCAATGGATAAGAGGTAAAATTTGTCTTTTTTTTTTTTTCTCGTGTATTATATGCACCCCCCACTTCACATAAGGTGAAGAGGGGCAAAATTGTGTATATTATACGCAAGATTTTATGGTATTAGCTAGCACTGTGTGTGGATGCTGAATGTTTAAAGTAACAAAACCCGTGCCCAAATGTTTTGTAGTGCTGCAGAACTCTTTGGGACATTTTAGTTCTAGATGTGTAGCTAGTCATTTATTACGTTTGGTGATTAACGATGTGTTGGCTGATGGTTATATCAATTATCTCACTTTCCTACTGTTGGTTAATCTGAGCTAGGAAAGCTTCGCTGAATCGCTTTTGCCACCAGGGAAACCTTCTTAGGAGTAGGACCAACACTTCCAAATTCTTCCTCTTCTCTTGCTGGTGGAGGTGTTGATGGGGATTTTGATTAGAATAGCATAAGTGTAAGTGGTGCGCCTGGTGTCACACTCACAGTAGCATCACCATCATCACCAGATTCTTCCTCCTGTCTTGCTGGTGGCAGTGCGATGTTGATGAGAGTGGCTTAAATATAGATGGTACACCATGTGTCATGCTCGCAGTAGCAAGCACCGGGTCAAGCTGGGACAGCTCCAACTTTTTTGTGCCATTGTTGCTCTCTAGGGCCCTTGGGATGTGTTGGGGGTGGCATCATGATTTTCTGATGGGGCTAGTGGGCTCTGAACATCACTTCTGTTTGTGCTACTGCTAGAGGATTCCTCCTGTACATCAGCAGTTCTCCAAATCCTCTCATTTTGGTACAGATTGCCTCAGTATATAGACTGTACTCAGTGCAGTAAGCAACTTTGTGAACATGGATTGCAGCTACCGTAGGCTATATATTTTCTAAACTGTAACTAAAATCTAATCTCTCTGCTTTCTAGCATATAGACTCTAGTTACACCTCACAAGATGGTGGGGAGTTTTTTATGTGTTCCCAATTACAGGTGAAATATGTTCACAGAATCCCACCACCACCCCTTCCCAGTAATAAAGAAAATCATTTGGTAATTAATGCCCAGCCTTAACTTACCTAATCTGGGCTTGAGAGAGATAATGAAACTGCATATATGGAAGACCTTCCCTAACCTATGATTGAGCCACATAATTGCACTGATATGGGTCATAAAACTAAAAATAAGCTTTGTATGCCTTAAGTGAAATCACTGCAGTGTTAGGGTTGGATCTTCTCTACACACAGGGTCAGTTTAAAGCTCCTGTTTGCAAAGAAATAGGGATCAGTCAAAAAGACCTATTCTTTACAAAGGACTTTTCACAGAAACCCACAATTTGCTGCTTTTTCCTAGGAAATTCCTGCACAAAGAAAACAAATAAAATGTCTGTGTTCTGCCTATACATATGGCATCCCAGTAGGATTCATACTAAGTAATATATGTAATTCTATAGGTACCAGTACAATGGAACAAGTCTGGGACTCTGAGGTCAGTTTGTGTGTTTCTATGGCTACCAGTAGGGATGGGCAAACATTTTCACCTCAAACTGAAATCGCCAAAAAATGGCACTTTCCACTTGGTGAATAATTACCTGTGAAAAGTGTTTTTTCCACTTTTTCCTGCCTTTTTCGCCCATTGAAATCAGTGGAAAGAAAAATATTTCTCCACCACACAAAAGTTTTCTACAGCCATAAAAAAGGCTGTCAGGTTCTCAAAGCATGCCATTTTGTGCTGATGCTGCTGAGGATGACCTAATGATGACTAATGATAATGCAGATCTAGAATATATCCCTCAACCATCCTTCTCTTGTTCAGATAAAGATTAAGTTGAGAGTGAGGATGATGACAGGGCTATAAGATTAGAAGAAAGTCAAAGGCTGAATCTTCCAGCACTTGTAAGGAGCACTGTGCCTGTCTATAAACTATTCGAGAAAGCCATTGGAAAGTCTGACCCTGAACAGGCACATATGTCAAAAAGCACACAGTCACCCTATCAGTCATCAAGCAGCAATGTTAGGAGACTAACATTCTTAAAAATGAACCAACATCTCATACCATCTGAGTATCAGGTAGCAGAAACCACAAATGACAGACAAACCCAGGAGAAATATATTAACAGCAGCACAGATGAGGAGGTGAAGGAGGGATGTGAAGAAGGGTTACCACATCTACCCCACTTGCTACCACTGCTATGACCGATAAGTAATGTGTGTCAGTAATCTGAGAAGGAGGATAGCATATGACATTGGTTAAAACAATATACATTCACAAATCACACCATGCTATTCCCCCCCACCACCACTACCATACAATATGCCACATTGTAGGTTGTACTTTATTTATATTTTTTATTACTTGACCTCATCATGAATATGTGCCAGTGTCACTTAAGCAGGAAGTTAGTGTTGTGGGAAAAGGACAAATGCATTCTGCATGCTAACACATTTTTCAATCCATGTGTTGCTGTAGGACACACAACTTTGATTTTCAGCTACTTATTTCTAAACTTCAGCCCTCAGAAGGAGTAATATTACAGTGGGAAATCTAGTACCTATAGTAAATATAGGTGAAAATGTGTTAAAATAGGTGAAAAATGTGTTTACATAGATGGAAAATGTGTCAAAATATGTGAAAAGGAGGAAATTTTTGCATAGGAGGAAAGGTGACATTTTTCACGGGAAAAGCAAAAAATTGGCACGTTTTCATTAAAAGTCACTCAGGACATTTTTCATACAACCCCATTAACATCTCCAGAAGGATATAGATACTCTAGAGAAAATTCAGAGAAGGGCTACTAAAATGGTGACTGGTTTACAGGAAAAGAAATATCAGGACAGGCTAAAGTGCAGGATGGAAGTACATTTCAAAGGAGTAAAAATGTTAGGACGAGAGGCTATAGTCTAAAACTAGAGGGACACAGGTTTAGATGTAATATAACAACGTTTTACTTCACTGAGAGGGTAGTAGATCATTGGAATAGCCTACCAGCAGAAGTGGTAGAAGTTAATACAGTGACAGAATTTAAACATGCATGGGATAGGCATAAAGCTGTCTTTAACTTAAGAAAAGACCAAGGACCAAAAAAGGTTTGAGGTTTTTACAGTAGGAAAATGGGCAGACTAGATAGGCCGAATGGTTCTTATCTGCCGTCTGATTCTATGTTTCTATGTGTGGTTTTAATGCTACTGTGGGACAAGGTTTGTGGGGGTCAGTATGTGTGGTTTTATGGCTACCCAGGGACAAGGCTGCTGGGGTCATTATTTATGAATCTATGGCTACCAGCCTGGTTGAGCAAGGCTGGGGGAAGATATGTGTGGTTTTATGGTTAACAGTGCAGTGGATTAAGGCTGGGGGATCAGTAGGCGTGTGGTGTGAAAAAGTGGAAATACTTTTTGTGGGAATCCCTGTGTAAGGTGAAAATTTCCATTTTTTCACACTTTTATCTTTTGAAGTAGACATTTTCACCCATCCCTACAAAGGAAGTGCAGAGAGGAGCCAAACTGTTAGCCCTGTGAAATTCACAGGGTTAAATATCCAAGCCACTTTGTCAGCTAGGGGATATTGTACCTTTTAAGACTGAACCTTGTGGGCTTGTACTCAAAGGGGTTAAAAAATTATATTAGCAACTGAACAGTCCCAAATATGTCTGAACCCTGGATGAAGACATATGTGAAATACAACCTAGTGGTCGGCCTTAATATTAATCAAAGTATTATACTGCAGGTAATGTCATTCTCTGATCACAAGCATCTAAAGCAAAATGGCAGAGAGAGAGAAAAAAAAAACTAAATCTCTGTGTGGGAAAATAAAACAAAGCTAAGCATATCCCTGAGATTAGATATTAAAATACACACAGGTGACTCAGATGAGCCACAACATACTTTTGTTAAAATGTAGCTGTCTGTTGATAGTGCTTGCTCCAAGGTGAACAAATAAACTACAAAAAAACTATGTCCATATGCCCTGTAGGTTTTATGGCAATCTTGAGATTTCAGTTTAACATGTTTTTTGAAAAAAAAAAGATATATAAATTTGTTGGTGTAGAACTTTAATCCATTATTTTTGAGGACTTTGGGGTGGAAAGGGTTCAAATATGATTATTTTATCTCACAACCCCATTAACCACCATTATATGCAAGTGTGATAAAGGCATTAATTCATCTAACCAGCTCTTATTATATACCCTCTAAACTATTGGTGGAGTGCAGTAAAAAGGCCCTTTTAAGGATTAACCCTTTAAAGACCAGGGAAATCTGAGGTTGTTTTCACTTAAGGACCGGAGCAATTTTGACCTTTTTGACTATGTTTTCCCTCTAAGTCTTTTACCATACCCCCATAAATTATATACTGTTTTTTTAAGCACAAATAGGGCTCGCTTTTGATGGCCCACTTATATGGATAACCCACCATTTACTTTATTAAAATTTAAAAAAAGTGAAAAAAAATGTAAAAAAACCACCATTTTTGTTTTTTTTCTTGGGATCAATTGGGCACAAAGGGTTAAATTTTTATGGAGAATGCATGAAAGGTATGACCGGTCAGTCATACCTACAAAATGCACAGTTTAAAGTGGCCACTGTCCCCCCTGGGTGAAAATCCCCATGTCCCTTTTTCCACCCTATTTTCCCACTTTTTTATCTATGACATTTGGCGGAGTGTATAAGTGTATTACATGGCTTCACAACAATACACTCCTTTCACTCAGAATGCTGGTACATGTGATCGCTGCTACAGTGATTACATGACCTGGCACAAGCAAGAAGGGCTGAAACTGAACGCCCCAGTCTCGGAGAGTTCAGTCTCAGCCTGGAATTAATGATAGCAGCGTGCATGGAGGCACGCTGCTATCATTTAAGCCCTGACAGTCCAGGACCGTCATGGGTCCTTAAGGGTATAACAAACCATGACGGTCCAGGACTGTCATGGTTCTTTAAGGGGTTAAATTACCCAAGGGGGATTGAGTAGTTTAACCTCTGTATGGCTGAGGGGTATCCAGCACATTGCTTTGCATGAATTGGATATCTCTCTCTGACACTCAAATGATTAAGGAAGCAGTCTTACCTCAGACCTGTAAAGTGACCTCTGGCCCCTTCCTCCTTACAGAGGTGCTGCAACTACACTTTACAGCTTTATGCTGGAGCAATAGTTGTGGGGGAAAGCAGTGAATTGCAATATAAACATGTGCAACGTTTCAGCAAGCGACAAAAGAATCTTGTCCTTTTGATGTGGGCGACATTCTAATGTTGCTCTTTTCATGCAGGCAACATGTTTCATGTGGCTCTTTTGTTGGTCGATCAATAGTGGGAAACATATCAAAAGGATACTCAATTTACTAGCCCTGCTATATGGTATCCCAGGAAGTATGTGTTTGTGTTTTCTTTGGGGTGTGTGTGTGTATGTGTGGGGGAAGGTTATGTTATAAGGAAGAGTTTGAAAACCTGAGGCCCTTCAGGACTACAACTCCCATCAGCCATTGGCTGGGGATGATGGGAATTGTAGTGCTGAACATCTGGGGGCATCAAGTTGTGCACAACACTTTGTAATGCAAAGCTACAACTTGTTGGAAGCATTTATTGGGTTTAAATGTTTCCATTACATTAATAGAATACAAGGAATTTGCATGTTTCCCCTATGGTTCAATTGGTTTGACCCAGACATTTCATTTCTTACTACAACAGCTTCTTTGTGCACCAAATAATTTTCTATTATTGCTTTATAATATTTATCACCATTTGCTGAAGTTATCATTACAATGTCTAGAATTTGAATTACTTGGCACCATTCCTTATTACACTAAATTAGACTGAAAACCTAATTAATTTACTACATCCTGTTTTAGATGCAGTCATAAGACACAATAAAATGCAAGCTTCATATTTACCTCCTGTTCAGAATTACTGTGTGAACTTTGACACTGTCAGCATTTTTTCATCCTGAGAACTGGATGTTACCGTACCTTAACTCTCTCATTGCTATGTGTGTGTTACAGCTCCCTTGTATGCTGGATCCAATGAAACTGCACCCTCTGCAGTTATGTCACTAGACCAAGCCCCTCACTATTCATTGCTTTATGATGAACAGTGTGTGAATGCTCCTAGTTTACAACAAAAGATCCTAAAGATAATTTTTTGTACCGGTACGTCCATCCAATACTGCCCGATATTACCCCTTCTCCCCAAGTACCCCTCACCCTTATTCCATCTCCCTTTTTTATATTTCATGCACCAGTTCTCCCCACCTAGTCTCTTACCATTTTTATTCCCCAACTTCCTAGTCTCCCACAGCCATACCACCACTGAGTACATGTTTAACCTCCTCTTTCTTACCTTCCTCACCTCTCTCTCTACACCATTATCCAACTTCCCTGTCCATACTCCTTTCTCCACATCACCCACTCATTTTTCTCTCACTGTCCTCCCCTCCCCTCGCTAACTCCTTGTTAAATGTCTCAAATCCATCCCCACCTCTGCTGTCTCTGCTCTACTGTGACATATGTATACCCTAGAAAATAAGATGAATGTTCGTACCATGTTAGTCGTAGAATTACAGGAGGCAATTATAGTAAAGTTGATACCTTTATTGGCTAACTAAGCAGATTCAAACACCACCAGATGTTAAAAACTCGGCCACTGATACTCTCTCTCATTTAAATTTTCAGGATTTCTTCAAGATCCCCAACAGCCAACCCTTCATTACCACAACAAACATCATCATCCTGCAAGATGGGGCCCCAAACACTAAAAAGGACCAACAACAAAGCTTGGAGAAATTATAACAACTTCATCAATACCAAATCAATCTCTGCTACATTCCAACAGTGCTGGTCTTTTACTCTTACTGCTACAATCCTATAGAACATTTCCCACTATGATTAGGTTACATCTAATAGGCATCAAACATTACCTCACTCTTTCCCATCCCCACTTGCCCTCTATATTTTCTTCTTCTTATATTAAATTATTTTCAACAGGCCTTTTCAAAACGTAAACAGAAGCATGCTACTGTCTTTTTAATAGTTGGCACGATTTTTATGAAACCTTCTAATCTCTTGTTCTCCAATAGTTTTGGACATCACATAGTATCCACATACCTGGATTTCTTTAGGTTTCTTAAACACAGTGAATTTTCATTTTCTACCAACTTTAGCCCCCTCCTTCAGAAATCAGACACATGAAACACCACAATCATTTCTCCCTTTGCCCGGCTGAATCTAAAACTAACCAGTTGAGTATAGGTATAGCTATTCCATGCTATTCTGCATATGAAAGATTGTGTTCAGTCACAATATTAAAGTTTCTGCACCTTCTTGGCCAATAACCCATACTATCACCTATGACAAACAGTCCACTAAAATTCTCCATATATGTTAAATACATTAGTTTTCTCCCTCAGAGAATTAAGCCCCCACTCATATTATTAAAAAATTATTCTGTTAGTTGTTTTCAAGATTCATTCCAGATTCAAAGCAGGAGATTAGATTGGCGCCTTCCTCTTTGACTCCCAATTCAACCTTTGGTTCCCAAGTTATTGTGGTCTAGGACTTCCCAGCTATTCAATACATAGGATGGCGAGAGTTGTAGTCCTCAACAACTTAGCAGCCAAAGGCTAGATACAGTTTGACTCTTTAATAGACCATATCTAGCACAGGCGGCCCATGTCAGGGTGTATACAATCATGGGCACTGAAGCTGGTGGGACTCCCAACTAGCACCTAAAGTTGGTTTCCCATGACTTGAGAATAGGCCATATGTACTAACAGCCCAATACAGAACGTATGCAACCATGGGCTCGCTAACTGTTGAGAGCTACAACTCCAAACTAGACATTGTCTCTCAAGGGATGATGAGAGTTGTATACCCCAAAAGTTAGAAAGCTCATGACTGACTGCACCCTGTATTGGGCCCTTAGTAAATATGGCCTTGTCTCATGCTAGTCTTCATTGTTATTAGTTTAACCCCTTGAATGATAGAGAGATTTCCATCACAATGAAAAGCATTGCATTGTGATTCACTCTGTCATTTGAGTTTAAGACACATTCCAACAATGAAATGTACACTTAACACTGTGGAAAAAAGACAAAGATACACTTTGTATGTCCAATTTATGATCTGATGAGTGCAATTTTTAATATGCATTTTCTCCTCGGCATGAGCTCTACATCTCTGAAAATATTTGCAAGGGGCAGTTATGGCATTGACATGGACACCACATCTCAGTAGTAACTGGTCACAAGGGACATTTCTAAATTAGCATGGATGATGTGGCATTGGTATGGACACCACATCTCAGTAACTGGACACAAGGGGCATTTATTCATCGGCATGATCAAAAAGTGATTGGACCATTGGAAACAAATATTTTGGTGTTGATATGAACACAACATGATGGAATATTGCATACATTCATTTTGGCATTGTTATGAATAGCATACAGATGTGGCATGAATTTCAATTGCATTTTATAACTTTATCTAGGTTATATCTATACATTAATCCATGGAATGAATATTAATAGGGTAGTCAGGAGGTGCTTCATCTCCAGACTGGCCACACTGGTGAGTTTGGAAAAGAAGAAGGACAGAACCAGCAGCATCAGACATGGAAGATGTTGACTGGTGAGCATCAGGATGTGGAGCATCTGTGGGTAGTTGCTGGGCTTCTGGTGATTATGCAGTGTGGAGACAGTAGTGCAGATGGTGTGGGGAGGGTTCAGGGACTGTGCCTGGTCTAATAGGTCTTTCACCTTATGTGAAGCAGCTTGGTGTGATGCACTTCTGCCTCCAGATTTAGCAGGTAACCTGTTGATACAACTGCTGTAGCCCCAGCTCCCTGACACTCTTATTGGTATTTGCAACAGGGGCATAACTTCATGTTGTACAGTTTTGATGGGGCCCAGAATACATTCTAGCTATGCCCCCAGGAGCAAGTTTGGGTGAGGTGGCCCCAAAAAATTGCTTGGACTGAGGACCTCAAATGACTAGTTATGCCACTGGTTAACATGGGTGACTGGTTGATAGTCAAAAGAGAGCCATCTGGTGTGCCCTGTCCTAGGTCTTCCACTGCCTTAAATCATTATAGAAGTAATGGAGATCAGCAGTCAACCTTGAGATTGCCACCTACAGCTGTTCTTGGTGATGCTGCTGGTCCATTTTCATCTGTCAGAGAAACCTGTTGATTGTGCAGAAAGCCTGATTCTTACATCTCATCTCCTTGTTATGACACTCATCAGTCTACAACAGCCAAGACTCATAGCTGTATAAAACAAAAGCACAAAACAAGGACATCTAAAAGCAGAGTTTATTCCTAAATATAGACTATTACACCCAATATGATTGCGTTTGCAGGATAAAATCAAAAGTTTAGATTATCTGACCTTCAGTTCCCGTTCGGTACCAGGCTCCCCCTTTCCCTTGGGACTGTCTCTTTAGTGCTCGCTATAGTGACCGTTGTTATCCGTCACTGCCACACTCCCATGTGATCCTCTATGACTTATCCCTCCAGTGCTGGGAGCTTCTTGTACTACTCCAATCCGGACTTGGTTCACTCCTGTTCTTGTGACATGGGATTTTCAAATACGTGAGTAGATAACCTATTTCTTTTGAGTTTTGCTAGTCTGGAATAGTCTCCTGGACCCCAATAACTGGAATTGTAGTCAATAGATTTAGAGCCACAGGTTTTCACCCATGAAATGCACTACAACACACCACCTGGTTCCGCGATGAAATCCACTGCCCTGAGGTGATGTATCATTTGGGCCTCGCCCTTGAGTGGTCAATAGGTCTGTAACAGAGAGTGAAACAATGTTTTGGAGACCAATATAGCATTCCAGGATTTTAAATTTTTTTTAAGACAATAGAGTTTGCTTTGGAAATTGCACTGGACGTTTCAGGTGCAGCGGGCTTGTTTTAAACAGAATAGGGGAACCTGAGGTCCTCAGCTGTTTCTTGTGATACTAAGGACCATGTAGGACTCAAGGGACATTCAAAACATTGCTTTAACAATTGATTGGACATCCATATGACACACAAAGGGTTTGATAGGAGGTCTTAATAAACATTTGGCGATGCATACTTATGAAACTGGGTCAGGTCAAGGGTACATATTTCATAATTTCAGGAGCAGGGGGGGTGTGCAAAACAAACTGCATCCTCCCCTGGAGGAAAGAGATCATCATCATTTATTGCAAACACTCTCTATAATACACAATTGATGAAGTGATGTCTTGCTTTAGCCCTCAACAAAATTCTCTATCAAGTCTCTATTGTCTATCAAGTCTGCCTCAGTCACAGAGCTAACATCAGGCTCCCTGTCAGCTGTCTGTCACCTAATATATTTATTTGTTTAATTATTTATGTATTCATTTTTAAACATTTTTGTTTTTATTTTATTTTTTTTAAGTTATTACCCTATCTTATCACAGTCAGTCCAAAAAAAAAAAAAAAGATAACTAAAAACAAAATCAACAACTTCTTTCCCCAGACTTCCCAGCACAGAGACAATAAAAGCAAAATCAGCAAGTGATTTGGACCCAGCTGCCTGTGTCTTGCCAGTCAGTCACACCAAATTTTGGGATATTTGGGGTCAACCTCTTTCCTCCCTTCTTCTCCCCCAGAGTGCCCACAGACTCCCCTAATACAGAGAACAAAAGTCCTACCTAAAAGACTCCCTAAACTAAGCTTAAATTCCTCTTTATTTGACTATCTTCTCTAGCTCAAAAACATGCTGCCTTCTCCTCTTACAGACACAGAATGGCATGCTGTGAGAGCCTGACAACCATTTATATGCCTGAAGGAAAAGTAGAGAAAACTTTCATGTGGTGGGTAAAAATTTTTCTTCCCATGGATTTCAATTCAATGAGCTAGGCAAAAAAAGTGGGAAAATGACGCTTTTCTCAGTCTCCAAACATTAAGTGCCATTTTTCACCGATTTTGGTTTGAGGCAAAAGTTTTCACACATCCCTAGTTAATATATGGGGATGTGTATGTGAGTGCATATGTATGCATGTATATACGATGCTTTGTGTGGTATATTAGTGTAGTGTATATCTGGATGCATATGTACAGGTTTATATGTATAAATACAAAGCACAAAACACTCCAAAAACTCTCAACTCTTTGATCTCTGTCACTAACTTCTAACACCTGAGCACTGTATCCTAACTCAATAATGCCCTGTGCATAACCAAAAAAAGGTATTGAAAAGCCCCTTATATAGAATGCCCTCAGTCGTTCCTCCTGGTGTGATGCTTGAATTTGTTATTGGCATAAAAAGTTTATAGATGTGTAGTAGATTTGAAAAATTATGTGAGAGATCAGCCAGGATTCACTATTGTGTATATGGTAGGTAGATCTGTCATTTTCAAGAAGCACAATGAAAGATGTGGTTGCAATTAGTGTTGAGCGAGCACCGCGATGCTCGGGTGCTCGGGTGCTCTGACCGAGCACCCCCTGCTGCTCGAGTGCTCGGCCGAGCACCCGAGCCCCATTCAAATGAATGGGAGCACTCGAGCATCAAACCAGGCACCCCCTGCTCTGATGAGCGGAGGGTGCCTGGTCAATGTCCCCCTTCATCTCCGCTATGCCCCTCTTCCACAATGTCCCCCTTCATCTCCTCTATGCCATAGAGGAGATGAAGGGGGACATTGTGGAAGAGGGGCATAGCGGAGATGAAGGGGGACATTGTGGAAGAGGGGCATAGACTCTATGCCCCTCTTCCACAATGTCCCCCTTCATCTCCGCTATGCCCCTCTTCCACAATGTCCCCCTTCATCTCCTCTATGGCATAGAGGAGATGAAGGGGGACATTGTGGAAGAGGGGCATAGCGGAGATGAAGGGGCACATTGTGACAGACGGGCATAGCGGAGATGAAGGGGGACATTGTGGAAGAGGGGCATAGAGTCTATGCCCCTCTTCCACAATGTCCCCCTTCATCTCCGCTATGCCCCCTTCATCTCCGCAATGCCCCTGTACCTCCATTCCCTGGTGGTCCAGCGGAGCGTCTTCGGATCTGTGCCTCTTCCGGCACAGATCCCCGCAACCCGAACATGTCGGGCGAGCACATGGCGGTACTCGTACGAGTACCGCCATGTGCCGAGCAGAGCGATGCTCGAGCCGATCCGAGCATCGGCCGAGCACGCTCGCTCAACATTAGTTGCAATGTAATTGGATATTTTTCTACTAAGTGGCAAAAAACATTTGGTGGTAAAACTTGGATGTAATGAAACTTGGCTCATGGCTACTCTATGCAGTCCCCAAAACTACTATTAGCCATTTGAGAGGATGGTAGGTCAGGAAACTGACACTATCCCACCATCTGGTAAGCCAAGTTGAAGACTGGCTCTCAACAGAAAATTCCAGGGTTATATGAATAGTCTTCATATGGCCACTGTGCTGGGCTTTCATGTCTGATATGGGGGAGGGGTCTATGGAGACCTGTATCATTCATGATTGAAAACTGTCCTGCACAATCCAGCAGCACTACACATGACAAGTATCAGTATTTTCTTTTCAGACCCCCATTCTATTCCCCTGTTGGTCTTCTGGGACTTACAGTGTAGATCCAAATTAATTGGTAGGTCTGTTCACAGGGGAGCAAATCTGCAAATAGGAGGTCTATCTGATGATAGTTGCCATTTGAAACCCTATGATCAGTTCCCCACTGTCTCTATGTTCTTTGTAATTTTGGAGTTCATTGGTTCAGTAAATTTTGATATAAGTTTAACAGGTTTTTCCATGAAAAGTAATTTGTGGAAAATAAGAACCTTTTCCCACCTTAGGTATTCTTATCCCTTTCTGCAGACATTTTCAGTCCATTGAACTGAGGTGAGATTGTGTGTGTGTATGTGCATGTGTTAATGTTTATTAGGTTCTCACTGACTTATCCATGAGTGACATGCGAGTGTGATGTTTAGGAATGTGACATGGAAAGTGCAAGAGCTCATATGCTAGAAAGTTGAGCCCACTAAAAAATGTTCTGCCTGTATGTAACACCTGATTTTCCTATCTGCAGGAACTTTTACAGAAACATCTCTCTTATTGCAGAAATTTCCCCTGGAATGAAAATAACCTATTCACCCATCCCTAACAGAAACTTTCAATCCAAAATATAATATCTAGCAATGTTAAGTTCAACTGACAAGGATATACATGACAGACCTCTCATCTGATCTTTATCCAAAACACAACATTAATGCTGAAATTATACCTTTATATTTCTTTCTAAAGGGTTTAGGTTTTTCTGTATGAAATATTCTGCAATTAACACAAAATGTGTTCTTTTTCCAGTCTGCAAACTAATAAATTATTTTAACTATGTAGGTTTAGTAACCAGCTGACACTCAGCAGGCTGTTGATACTGTAGCTGGAGGCATGACCAGCAGTATGGGGAGGAGATCAAGTGCATTTATCACACTAGTGATTGGCTTATTGGGAGACTAGTGCACAGATATATAGTAAATATAGGGTGTGAAAGATTCTACAGCATCAAATCCCAACCCAAAACAAGGTAAGCTTCATTTCAGGCACTTTGCTCTTTTTCCTGTCCAGACACTGTAAAGATCATTTGCTTCATATCACTCACTTTGTATACCTGTACATATTAAAGTATTTATTAAAAATTTTAAAAATATCAAGAAAATAACAGCTAAGCTCTTATATCACTGACCTTAAAATTAGAAAAACTATTTGAACCGCTTAGTTGCTAAAGACATCTACAATGCACTGCAGATGTTTTTGGCATTCAAGAGGTAAATCCACTTCATCAAATGTTGCAATAATAATTATTTAAACCAGTATTTACTCTTCTTATTCGTCTAATAACACAGCTACTGCAGAGCTGAAGTTACTTGATTCTCATAAAACATGTTTTGTAGGTCCTCCACTACTAAACCACTTGTGTTTAAACCTCTGTGATAGATATTTCTGTAGCAAGACTTCATTCTTCCATTTATATTCTCTTGCATTCAATTAGAGATTTTCTACGTTTAACCCTTTAAGGTCCAGAGAGATGTGCAACGCCTTGCTTCTCAATGAGTTGCATACCCTTATAATCCATAAAAGATTAAGGAATAGAACATATCTAGTATGAAAAATAAATCAATGCATAAAATTATATAAAGCAAATATTGTAGGAATTTGTTTACTGAAGAAAGCAATAGTACTCTCACTGTGGGAAGAAGCTTCATTCAAAAGATATTACAGTTCAAACTGACTTTAAGTGAATCTGACATTCTGTTAAGAGAACATAGGTTGTAGAGCTTTTCCTGAGCAAATTAAGAGTGCTCTGTGCTAGGATTTCCTTCAGAATGTTATTATATTTCAACTGTTATTTTTGTACAGATTCTTAGCAACAGTTATGAGGCTAAGGTTGAACTTGATGGACTTGTATCTTTTTTTTCTAATTTACTATGTTACTATGTAACAGTGATACCTGATGACCAGACAGATATTCTATTATATTTTATGGGAGAGGTGACCACATAATGTAGTGACAGTTTGAAATGTTATAACTATTAAAAAAAACAGCTCTCAGCAGTGAGAGTCATAACATAGGAACATGGATAATGAGGCTGGAAAAAGACATGCGTTCATACCTATACCATTTTACTCCAGCTGATTCAGAGGAAGGCAAAAAAAAATCCCATTGATTTTTAATTAAACTACAGGTTGGTAACACAATTACTTCCTGACTCCAAAAGGCTGTCAGATATTTCTCTGGATCAACATCTTATATGCATTGAAAACAACTGTCATAGTCTCAGTTTTGTTCTAAGGTAGAAAGGTATCCATTGCGTTTTTGAAAGCAACTACAGTATCTGCAAGCACAGCATCTGTAGGTAAAATTACTGCCTTTAGTATAAATACTCCCTACATTTGTTTTAGTTTAAATCACCTTTCCTCTAGTCTCAATTGTTGACTTCTTGTTTTTTGCTCAGCTCTTTGAGTAAATAATTCCTTAGAGAGTTATTTTATTGACTTTGAATACATTTGTAAATAGTAATCATACCACTCCTTAGACACCTCCTCAATAATGTAAACAAACCCAGTTTGACTGGCTCTTTATAACTCAGATCTTCCAATTCCTTTATCGAGTTTTATTCCATATCTACATTTTTCCAGTTCAATAATGTTTATTTAAAGAATTGGTGCCCAGATCTGTACTCCATATTCTAAATGAGGTCTTGCCCAGGATTTGTATAGAGGCAGAATTATATTCTCATCCCATGCACCTATACCCCTTTTCATACAGGATTGTAGCCTATTGGCTATTGCAGCAGCTGAGTGACACTGCTGTGAAGTCTATTGTCTATCAGTACTCCAAAATCTTTCTGTAATTAAAATTCCCCAAGTAATTGCTTATATAGTTTATATGCAGCATGTTTGTTTCTGCAGCCCAAATGCATTTATACATTTATCTATATTAAACCTCATCTGCCACTTTTCCACCCATTCACTTAGTTTATTCAAATATTTCTGCAGAGAAGAACCATCCTGCTCTGTAAGTATTTTTTATACAGCTTAGTGTCATGTTCAAAGATTGAGACTCTACTTTCAATACCCACTTGCAGATCATTAATAAGCAAGTTAAAAAGCATTGGGCCCAGGGCTGAAACCTGTGGCACCTCACTTGGCACTTAAACCAACTTGAAAAGCTTTTATGGTCAACAATTCTTTGCCATCAATCATTTAACTAGTTCTCTAACAATGCAATAGCACCTTCCAAACCAAGGCATTTTAATTAAAATAAATAACAAACTACTGGCCATTTTATTTATATAAGCCAGACTTGTTTGAGATTATTTTTTAGAGTTCTTCTGGAAGATGATATTAGCATTAGTTTTGCAAATGATGTCAGTTTAAGGAAAATGAAAGATGGGGATAATGGACAAATACTTTTTTTTAGCTATAGGAATTGAAAGAGCTGAGATGTTGTAAGCTTGAAGTGATATTTTCTGAATTTGAAAATTTGGATAGTCTTCAAAGGCAACATCTCCATTTGCTTTAATGTTAAAATCTTTCCGTTTCACAAAGGAACATGGATCTGTGATGGGAAGGAATTGGTTGTTGTTAAACAGTGGAGCACATATGGACGATGAAGAGTTCAGATCTGATGTAGCCCTAAGGGTTAGGTCTAGAACTCCCACTTGAAAGTTGAGGGTGGTGGTGCTGGGGAAAGTTGTGTTTTTGTTCCAGCCAGATGAGGCTTGTTAAGGGGCGGGGAGCAGAGAGGAGGACATATGACATATTTTTCTATTATCATCCAGTACATACTATCAAGATGTAGCAGCCATGAATGAACTTGGTGTAAATGTGTTACAGGATATTTGTTCTACATGGTCCCCTTTTTCATTAGTGAGCATTTGGATTATTGTAGAAAGCCTTGTTTTTCCCCTCTCTAAATAAAATATCAAAATTGCTTTTGTAAGACTTTTATGAATGAAGGAGGGACTCTAATGGGGAAGGTCTGGAAATAATACAAGGGTCTAGGAAGAATGCTCATTTTAATAGCCTTTAAAATCTGCACTATAAAGCGCCAGTCAACTTTGTCAAATTATTCTCTTGGTATCAAGGTTTAGTATAGATTTTTTCTAGTGTACATAATCGCTAATTAAGTACAGGTAGAGCAATCACAATGACTGAGCCACTAATTACTCACTTGTAGTTAAGCAGAGATATAAAGAAAATCTGAACTACTTGAGTCCCCCTAGGGCAAATTTTAGAATCCTGTTGTTAATATTATAAAAAGAAAAAAAAATAAACAAACAAACTTTATTCAGCCAGTTATCAAATCTCTAAATCAGTGATAGGCAACCAGATTCAGTGCAAGAGCCACTTATGTGGCCCCCAACACATACATGGTCCCTAACACATACTGAATTGTGGGTGTGGCCAGAGCAATCGGAAAGTTCCTGCACCATTTTTACACCCATTTGGTGCTAAAGAGATTGTCAGTGCACAGAGAAGCAAAGTGTTGGAGACCTCTAGAAACTAAGGGGGTTAACTCTTTTCTTCTGCCCTTGCTTTTAATAGGGCAAGGGTAATTGGGGACTGGAAAGATTCAAAGATTAGGGACTGGAAAGATTAAATCACTGAAAAGCTTCTCACCTTTGTCTCACCTTAGTACATCTTCCCCAGATAATCAGATCTGCTAAAAATCAAGTCCTGTTCATGAAGGAGTCACATATAGTTCTACTTCAGTTGGGATTGTTGTAGACATGTAGTGTAAACAAATGTAATCTTAAACCATTTCACAATTCCTTTGTATTATAATATGAATAACACTTTTCAGAGAGACTAAAGATGTAAACATAAATGTGTTTCTTTGTCTTCAGGTCCACAATGGGCTGGCTTTGGGGACCCGTGCTATGCACGCTGTTACTCTATGGTAAGTATACCAAGATTCTACTCATTATGAAATGATTATGATTCCCAAAGCATATGAGACATTTATTTAAACAGTTCTCTCTAAAAACAAAGCTGATCATTTTGAAAGATCCTTCAAAATTGTCTAAAATATTTATTTGTATTGAAAAAGTAATTATTTGTGTTGTGGTGAATGTATGCTAATTACAGCACAACTTTCTAAAACTACTTTCCCAAATAACACTTTAAATCCATATTCCTACACCTTCCTCCCACTGTTTAACCCATTAATGATCGCCCAGTCCTGCTCTCGGGTGGCCGTTAAGGACCACAGAGCTTTTTTTTTTGAGCATAGTATTCTGGGATGGCAGAGAGGCATGCCAGGACCATCACTGGTCCTTAAGCGCTTGGACCATCGTGAAGGTCCTAGCACGTCATGAGTCATGGGTCCTCAAGGGGTTAAAGGGATTTTAATTTATTATTTTAATTATGTGTTCTGTAAGTGCATAACATGTAACGTCAAATTTCCTTGACTTTTTATCTTTTTTTTCATCTTCACTTAACCAATTTTAGGATAGTGGGTAGATACCAAATGAATGAGTGTCACACTATGCAAAAATATATTTTTTATATTGGATTAACAATCAGTTTTAGAGACAACAATACATAAAAGAAAAAAGTGTGCCCAATAGTGTGATTCTGCGATGATCAACAGTAAAAGAAATAAAAGGATAATACTCATAAGTATGGTGGTCAGATAATGGTTAACCTGCCATACTGCGCAAGCGGAGAGTATTGCCCATCTGCACTCAGGTCGCTCCAGGGACTGTTCGCTGTATAGATGAAGACTATGCAGTATCAAAATGTTAATCCACAAGCACTTGAGAAAAGGTGGCTTTACGTATAAAACAATATACTATTTATTGATTAATATTAAATAAAAAACAATATAATAAAAATGTTATATTTCAAATTGCTATTTAAAAATTCAGATGCATTTCACAGTTTAAACACCTCTGCATTTTCAGAGAAAAAGATAAAACAACATTATTTTATCTCTGTCTTTGAAAAATCAGTGATGTTTACACTGTGAAATGAGTTAGACTTTTTTAATAGCAAATTTGCAATATGACATTTTTATTATATTGTTTTTTACTTCATGTTAAAAAATAGTATATTCTGTTACTTTTAGAGCCACCTTTTTTACATTTTTCTTGGATTAAGATTTTGATACTGCATAGTCTCCTCTATATAGAGAACAATCCCTGTAGCGACCCGAGCAGAGGCTGGTAATACTCTCCTCTTACACATTATGTCAGGTTAACCATTATCTGACCACCATATTTGTAAGTTCTATCCTTTTATTTCTTTTTACTGTTGATCATCACAGAGTACCACTATTGGGCACCATTTCTTTTGTGTTTCAGTGTATTTCTGGCCATGTGGCGAGAGTGAGGTTTTGAGCATTAGTCCACTTGTCTATTCCAAACACAAACTATATCTGGGGCAGTGCCTAATTCCAGATGGTGCATATAGCTGTGACCTACATAAGTAGGATCCCAGCCTTCTGTCTTGTGAGCATTCACTCACACTGTGTTTTTGGTGGAGGTATTGATTAATATCCGATCTGCACTAGGGAAGTCTACTTTTTTCTCCCTTTTTGTTTCATAGTTTTAAGGACAAGTTTCAAGAGCAATGTTCCCTTTATCAAGTCAGAAGCATGATGGTTTTAAAAACTGCAACATACTTTAAAGGTCTCAATAAGGAAGCACAGCTTTCTCTCCCGACTCCTCTTTCCCCATCTCTGCAGCCCAAATGCTATGAACTTTAGCAATTTGATTTTTCATATTCTGCACTTGCAGAATGTGTGATGCCAAAATGAAAAGTTACTATTCTTTTGACACAATGTACAAAATGAAATAATGGGGATCTCTTCCCTCCATTAGATTAAAACCAACTTTTTATTTTAAATCAAATGGAGTGAGGGTGGTCCCCCTTCTCCAGTACCTTTACAACTGTTGTAACCAATTCATAGGTAGAGAAAGGGTTCCCCACAAATTTCTGTCAATGCATTTGTCTTTACTTTCCTGATCTTGCTTGTTATGATAGATTGGGGTCACAATGTCCCACTCCCTCTATATTTAACCCAATCAAAGCCTTCCCAGTAGAAATAGATTACTTGACTTGTGCATAAGAAGGTAGAGACAATAATGTTTAAAAACAGAAGCAGCTCATATCCTTTGCCCTGCTGCATATTACTGATGTCTGTGGTTCTCAGAATTCATAACTTACTAGTTACACTGTAATCATTTGATTAATTGTACACCTCCCACCCCTTTTCCCAATGTCAGCAAATCTCGCTCAGATCTGAGAGTGGATCACTACGAAGGTCAATCTTCAGTCGGTATTAGGAAAAACCTGCCTTATACTGACAGAGGGAAGATTGTCCCTCTTTGTGATCTGTCTGGTCAATCTGACCAGACTTCAGATCTGAGGGGAAGTGGCTTCGAAACGGGAAAAGGGGCAGAAGGAGAAAAATTAATCATGATTACAATGTAAATAGCAAGTTATGAACTTTGAGAGCTGCAGACATCAGTACTATTCAATATGACAAATGATATGAGATGTTTCTTTTTTTAAACAGTACTAACCCATTAACCCTTTGAATGCCAGTGCTTTGCAATGTGTTGCGTACCCCTCTGGCTCTCAAAGGGTTAACATGCAAGAAGAAAGGGGTCCACAGGACTCAGCTCTCCTATTACTACACTAGGTATACAGTAGAGAGGCAAGTTTTAAGTAAGTTTAAAGTGGTGTCATTAAAATAAACACATACAACAACATACAAAAATTGGGTGCAATAAAAAAATAGCAAATACAACATATAGGTGATGTTTAAAACTCTATCAAAACTGCATAAGCTGCTTTGCTGTAACAGGGGAACTGTAACCACTTGAGGGCCAAGGCATTAAAAATCTGTCAGGCCCTCAAGGCATTTAGAAAATTAGAACTAAATAAAAGTTGGTACTTTTTTAATAACCCTTTCAGTCCCAGAGGGGTTTCAAAAGCATACACTGCAATATATATATTTAACCCTCCTGGTTTGCCAGTGGTTACACAAGTAAAACTGAACCTAGTCAATTACCCCTCTTCACCACTAGGAAGTACATAATGTTAAAAAAAATAAAATAATTGTTTTGACCAATGTATGCAATCAATAACACTTCTTCACTAATCCTTCAAATGTCAAGTCACATTGTTTTCTACTATTGAGATGGCACGGCCTTTATATATTTTTTTCTCTTTTTTGGCACTGTAGTCTATAGCTGGATAAAGCAATTTTGCTATCAGGAAATTATTATGTAGGTCTAATAAACTATGGGTAGAACTTCTATATACGTACTTTTTATGAAAGTTAAAAAATATATAACTAAATAGTAAGTAAATATTCCCAGTGCATTTCGTGACAGTTCTTCTCACTTTATCAAGGGAAAAAAATTCTGGTTTTTGACCACTGTATGTGTGAGTAAACAAATCAATTACACTTCTTCACTAGTCCTGTGAGTGTGAGATCACATGGTTTCCACATTTTTTTTTCCATTTATTTGGCGTTGTAGTCGATAGCTGGATAACTAAATTTTGCTATCAGGAAATTGTTTTACTGGTCTAATGAACCATGGGTAGAATTTCTTTAGAGGATTGCACATGCTGACTGTTGAAGTCTACCGTGTGTTGTGAGGAGGTGTAACCTAAAGGCAGACTAAAATGGAGCCAAGAAATATAAGCACCTGCAAATAATGGAACCGTATAACTAGTACTTGTACTAAACAATTAATGAGTTGCATATTCCTATAGCTATATTTCCCTTTAAATAATGAAAATATATATTTTGTATTACTTTATAAGTAAAAGGTGGTATCACGTTAGCCATTGAAAAAACAGGAGACTGGTAGAAAAGGATATCTTTATTGACTAACTAAGTAGTTTGACTTGATAGTTTGCTTTCTAAAGCTACTCATTTAGCCAGCAGAGGTATAACTCTACCAGTCTCCTGTATTATTTTATGGTATCTTTTAGTTTTCCTTTTTCCCCCTTCCACTGATATGGATAGAGGATGGACATGACTACAGTGGTCAATAAGAATAAGATAAAACATGTATTTGAAGAAAAAATAGGTCCTAATATAACATACATTCAGGAATACTTTGCATGTCCTTAGTTGTGCTGAAATAATAGTGCAGCATGTCATAGTAACTTTAATAGCCAGGGCACCATACAAACACATTTCAATATGCAGGGTTTGTCTACTTAACCCCTTTCTTTGCATTAGAACACTGGCCATCAGCATGAGAATGTACATCATTTTGAAACTCATGCTGCTTTGTATATATATATATATATATATGTATATATATATATATAGCAGCATGAGTTTGAAAAAAAAAATATATATATATATTTCTCCTGTGTTGAACAGAAAACATTTAACACATTAATGATGGAATAAACCACTATAATCTGTCATATGCATAACACCCCTATTTGTGACTTTCATGTTTTCATATTGTATCATATAGTTTTATTTTTTGTAGGATCCAGCATCGGAGACCCAACAGGAATGGAGTTTATTACTGTATTCATGCAAAACCACAGCCCAAAAGATCCTGCTCAGCTTCAACTTCAAATGACTGGAAATAAACCATCAACCTCTGTCTTGGTTACAATTAGTAATTCCAATTTCAGGAAAGAATTAAAGATTGGCCAAGGAGAAACAGTAATAATGCCTATTAGTGCATCTGTTGAGATGCATGGGACTGGAGTCTTTGCCTCCACTGTAGTAATAAAAGCTGATGCTGAAATAACTGTGATGACTTCCAACTACAAACATACTAGTGCTGACACCTCCTTGATTTATCCAATAAATCAATTAGGTACTGAGTACTATGTGGTTACCCCACCAGTAGGACCTGACTGCCAGGACAAGGAGTTTTCAGTAGTAGCATTTGGGAAGCGTACCACTGTTGAAATTGTCCCGGAAGGAACCATAAATTTAAAAGGAAATCAATTTCCAAAGGGTAGCAAACTGAAAATAACACTAGACCCAGATCAAGCCATTCAGATCCAAAGCAAGGAAGACTTGTCTGGTACCAACGTATTTGCTAATAATCCTGTGGTTGTCCTGAGTGGGCACACATGTGCACAGATTCATGAAGACTGTAACCATGTCTATGAACAGCTTCTACCTGTATCCAAATGGGGCTTTAACTACTTTATTCCAGGTTTGTCCTTTCAGCAAAAAGACAATTTTGCTTATGTTATTGCTTCTAAGGACACCAGTCTAAATTACAAGTCAGGAGCAGACAGTAAAGAATTGAAGATAAATGGTGGACAGATGACTGAATTAAAAGTCAGTGCTTCAACTCCTCTTACAGTCAAATCCAATGATAAAATTCAGGTCTTGCTTTACTGCCCAGCTGGTGTTTTCAAAGGGAAACCATTTGGTTCCTTCTTTACTAACATACCTGACAAAAAATCATTCCACCAATCTTTTATAATCCATGGTCAAAAAGAATTTGAAAACAACCTGGCCATTATTCTTGCCGAGACTCCTAAGAGAGAAGAAATACAGTTTGATGGGAAACCACTGGAGCAGGCCCAATGGAGAGAATTTCCAGGCTCTGATTACTCTTGGACTGAATACAGCTATGGTCCTGGCTTAAGTTATCACTCTGTATATCACCCCACAGTCCCAATTGGACTCTTAAGCATTGGCTTTTCTGGCTGCATTGGGTATGGTGCTGAGGCAGGACCAATCACTGGTAAGTTCTGCCCATCTAAAATGTCCTCTTTTTTATGTACTTTACCTCAAATAAAATCCTCCACATTATCAGAAAGGGAATGTAAAGTAAAAACACAACATTTCTTTTACACTACAACTGTGGTTCACAAACTGAGTCCTGTGAAATCCCAGTTTTCTCTAAAAATTAAGTGGGGTTCCACATAGTGAGTTTAACCCTTTAAGGACCAGAGGTGTGTGCAACTCATTGCTTTTCAATGTGTTGCACGCCTCTCTGGTCTCTAATGAGTTCAGTTCATCTAATAGGGAGTTTCCATTGTCACAGTCTGATAAAAGACAAATACATTTGACAAAGAATGAAATCTTTAAGAATAGCAAAAAGATCAAATATATGCATGCAAATGCTCGTAGTCTGGTAAGATGGGGGAACTAGAAATGATTGCAACACATGAGAAGTATGATCTGATTGGTGTGTCTGAAACCTGGTTAGTTGATACATATGACTTAGCAGTCAATCTAGAGAGTTATTCACTTTCTGGGAGGGATAGGGTTAAAAAAGGGGAGAAGGGGTATGCTTATATGTAAAGCATGCCTGAAAACCTAGTTTAAGGGAAGATATAAATGAAGGGTCCAATGAAAAGGTAGAGGCCTTGTGGGTTGAAATACACACTGGGGGCACACATAATAAAAAAATGTTAGTGGAGATTTGCTACAAGCCACCTAATGTTGGGGAGTTGGAGGATGCCCAACTTTTACTGAAAATGGAAAAGGCTTCTAGGTCAGCAAAGGTAATTATAATGGGAGATTCCAACTATCCTGAAATTGACTGGAGGAATATAACTTCCGGCACAACAAGTTCAGTATGCGACTCCATGTCGACTAGTGAAGCGGAGAGAGGTATCGGAGGAAGTGGGCAGCAAATACAAGCTTGCCACCTGCTTCCTCCGATGTCTCTCTCCCCTCCACCCGCTTCCTCCAATGTCTCTGTCCTCTAGAATGTCCCCAGCCATGCTGATGCCCACAACAATATAGTAATAAAGAAATATGATGAAGGGAGCGCTATTTTCAGCGTAGGGTTGCTTCATCAATAGTTTAAGTATTGCATTCATTCATTAATAATGCCCTACCTCCTGTGTCCCATTGCTATTACTACTTTTGCTTCACTCTCCAACGGAGAGTGGAGCAAAAGTACTAATAGCAATGGGACACAGGAGGTAGGGCATTACAAATGAATGAATCTAAGTTAATATGTGTTTAATAATTGTATTTTAATAATAAAATGTTTAAAACACACACAAACATATATACAGACAAGGTATGTAGTCCATACCTTGCCTATTAACCCTTTGGGTACCAGAGGGGTAGGAAACATGCTAAGCAATGGTTTCCTACCTCTCTGGTACTCAAAAGGTTAATTGTGGAATAAAAGACAGATTTGTCCACTACATGGAAGTCCCTGAGGTGGATGTGGATGGGGTTAGTATGTCGCATATATGCAATATATGTGACATACTAAGGGGGGGATGTGGAAGGGGGCATTGTGTAGTGCTTGGTGTACAAGTTTTCTTTATTGTAACCCTTTGAATGCCGCAGGGGTGAGCAGTGCACATGCCTATGGCATTCAAAGCTCTCCATGATGCTGAAAGCCTTCTCTGTGTTCCCCTACTGGCTGGGTAGGGAAGCACAGAGAATGCTGTTCAGAACTGTCGACGTTGGTTTCGGATTTTCTGACTGAACTTTCTACTATGGAGTGCTGTGATTGGCTGTGGTGCTAGGTAACATTTTTATTGTGTGTTTTTAGGGAAGATTTTCTATGAGAAGCAGGTTTAAGGTGAATGTGTATTTTCTTGGTCTTTGCTCGTTAGCCTTTCTGGATAAGGAAGATTTGAATCTCATGTTACCCAGTCTTGGTTAACTTACGAAGGCAGTTCTTTTCTTCACGTTGGTTTTAACTCCAACATTTGGATTGAGCCCTTAATTTACTAATAGCAAGACTATTATACTGAATATTTATTGATTCACTTTCATCAGGCATAGTACCCTGTGATTGGAGGAAAGCTGATGTAGTTCCATTGTTTAAATAGGGAGCAAGATCCAAACCAGGAAATTATAGACCCGTGAGCTTGACTTCCATAGTGGGTAAGATACTAGAAGGGTTACTAACTGACACTATTGAGAACTATATGAAGACAAACAATATTATTAGTAGGAATCAGCATGGTTTCATGAAGAATAGATCATGTCAGACTAATTTACTTGCATTTTATGAATGAGGAAGTAGTAATTTTGACAGGGTAATTGATGTTGATGTAGTATACTTGGATTTTGCGAAAACCTTTGATACAGTGCCTCACAACAGGTTACTGCATAAATTAAAAGGCTTCAGTTTGGGAGGTGTTATCTGTACATTGATTGAGAACTGGTTAAATGATAGATGGCAGAGAGTTGTTGTAAATAAAACCTTTTCAGATTGGTCTAAAGTTATAAGTGGGGGTCTGCAGGGTTCAGTTCTGGGCCCAATGCTTTTAATTGGTTATTAATAATGTAGAAGTGGGAACTGAAAGTAGCATCTCAATCTTTGCTGATGACACTAAGCTGTGTCAGGAAATACATACAGAGCTGGATGTTTTTTTCTCTGCAGAAGGAATTAGATAAACTGAGTGAATGGGCAGAAAACTGGCAGATGACATTTAATGTAGATACATGTAAGGTTTGCATTTGGGATGTAGAACCAAACTTGCTACATAAACTCTAAATGGGAAAAACGTGGTGAATCCTCATTAAAGAAAGATTTAGGTGTACTTATAGATGATAGACTTCACAGTAGTGTGCAGAGTCACTCAGCTGCTGCAAGAGCAAATAGGGTACTAGCCTGCATAAAAAGAGGTATAGCTGCAAGGTATGCTAATATTATCCTACCTCAGTATAAATCCTTGGTTAGAGTACAATTTTGGGTGCCAGTTCTTGAAAAAGACTGTTGAATCGGAAAAGGTGCAGAGACATGCAACTAAACTGATAAAGGGATTGGGGATCTGAATTATAAAGAGAGACTAGCCAAACTTGGTTTGTTTACATTAGAAAAGTCTAAGTGGTGGTATGATTACCATTTACAAATACATTCAAGGTCAATACATAGAACTATCCAATGAATTATCTATGCAAAGAGCTGAGCTAAGAATAAGAGGTCATCCATTAAGGCTAGAGGAAAGGCGCTTTTGACTAAAACAAAGGCAGGAATTCTTTACAGTAAGGGCGGTAAAGCTATGGAATTCTTTGCCATGGGATGTTGTACTTGCAGATAATACAACTGCTTTCAAAAAAGCAATGGATGTCTATCTAGCACAGAACAATATTGAAAATGATGACAGATAGCTTCAAAGCAGATAGGACGTTGATTCAGGGAACTATCTGACTGCCATTTGGAGTCATGAAGGAATTTTTTACCCATTTGGGGCAAATTTGGAAAATGCTCCAGAGGGATTTTTTTGCCTTCTTCTGGATCAAAAGGGGTGTTTTTGGCATGGTCTGGACTTAATGGACGCATGTAATGGTGGACAGTGAACCAGGGTTGGGATAGGAAATTGTGTATATGTAGTTCTGTGAATACCAGTGGACACATGGAAGATTAAAACATGTCATACAGTGGAACTTTGTTTTCTGTCATTTTTTTTCATTTAATAAGTAGTAGCATCCATTAAGAAAAACAGTATTTTATACCTTTACCTGATATAGTTAACCTAATCAGTTGGCATTGAATGAAAGGTATCAACTCCTTGATGCTGACAAAATATTAGCACCGTGGCATCTAGAAAGGTCTATTTATCAACTGAGTTTGAGACCTATCAAGCTTCCAAGAGCTAAAGGAAATGACTGTTCAGGTTCCATGAGATTTCAGGTCCAATGCAAACATTCCACCGCAGCAACAAGTTTGACGATCACTGTAGTGCACTATGTGCAATATATTGTGCACAAATAATATATTCCTTTTAAAATCCTGCTAAGCCGAGTTGACATTACATATACTTTAGTTTCAATTAAGATATGTATTTAAACTTCTTATTCCATGTGTTTTCTGTTTGTAATCTGTGTGATGGTTTTACAAGTTTTTTTGTTTAGCATTTAGAAACATTTTAACCCCAGCAGAGATGAGCTTCATAACCTGTGGGGTACAGACTGCATAATGAATTACTCATGTGACCTGAAATTGCCTTGCTCGATCTCCTTCTGAGGCTGCTAGAACACATGTGCTCCCACCAAATAGATGGAATAAATTAATGGAATGGGATAGTCATGCAAATCTTGTACAGATGGATGCTCCCACTGAGATGAGGTCTTGGAAAAGTCACATACCCTCCTTAATAACAATGGTTTTAAAACCAAAGACATATTTGATTTATTTATCTTACTATACCATACAACAGAACATTTCTCACTAATATGTATAGTTCCCTATATTATACATAATGTAAAGTTGATGGGATACCTGGACCATGGTCCCATCAACTTTATGACTCACTCAGAGCCAATGTTTCTTCTAATCTGTGGTGGTAAACCTGTGTTCTTTACCTGCTGTTGGACTTCATTTCCCAACATCTTCAGTCAACCATTTGCCAGATGATGGGTATTATAATTATCTTGCACATTGCACACCCCTGCTCCACGCTGTGTGATTTTAATAACATAATTACCTAATATATAATGTATATGAATTACAGCACAAATGTATGTATACATAATGGAATATTGTAATCATAATTTTTTAGGAAAACAATAGTAAGTATTTAATGGTGTACTATGCCTAAAACAAAATGTGGTTAGATAAACTTAAATATCCTTCACTCAAAGCTGGCATCTGTAAAAAAAATAAAATCTTCCTTGAACATGAGGTCTATAAAGTCTTATTTTAAGCATGCCATGCAAATGCACTCGTGTCTTTTTGCGGGGAACATCAGAACCCCTTAACAAAGCAATCTTCATAGCTAACTCAGAAGGCAAACTTCTGTAATATTTGTAAAATGTCAACTATACCATCCATTCTGACTAGAAGAGTAGTGGATACAGAATTCAATAACTTAACTGCCTAGATCCTGTTACTTATCACAAGTTTGTACAACTATCAAACTGTAATTTCATATGCCAGTCTGCACAAGGTTTGTTTTAGACTTTTAGATTTAGAATCTAGCATAAAATAGTTTGTTTTTCCTCATATTCTAGCTGGGAACAAATTATAATTAAATGAATATACTCTCATTTCATGCTTAAGTGATGATGTTTCTTTTAGCTTATTCAATACTTAAAGGGATAGTAATACTTCGTTTTAACTTTATTTTATTTTGCAGGCATTAAAAAAACATGAAGAATGATATAAGTCTTATCTCTCAAACCTTTATGGTTTAAGAGATATTCACAAGCAAAGTTTCCCCCTCCCGCCCCTTTTCCTAGTGTAAGCCATCTCTTCTCAGATGTGAATCTAGTTGTAAGACCAGACAGATAACAGCAGGGCACAATCTGCTTTGTATGAAAAGAATGAAAGACCTTCCTCCCTTGACAAGCTTTTCAGGTTTTTCCCTTATCTAAATTGAAGATTGTCCCTCTCTGCAGTCTACCTGGGCACCTCCCTTCTGATCTGGCCGAACGGGGGGTACTTTGCTTGTGAATATCTTTTAAACCATAAAGGTTTGAGAGATAAGACTTATATCATTCTTCATGTTTTTTTAATGCCTACAAAATAAAATAAAGATAAAATGAAGTATTACTATCCCTTTAATATTTAATGCATTGCTTCAGAGTGAAACATCTCTCCTATGCAAGGCTTTAAAGAAATTATATAGCAACTTTTAACAATCATGTTACATGACCAAATACGTATTAATATTGTCTTGTTGCATATAGGAGAAACAAAGAATCCAACAGGAAGAGAGGAAGAGCCAGAAAGTGAGTATACAGAACATGTTCACCCAACCATTCACTCCAATTTATAATGCACTGTGAGAAAGTTTGAGACAGGGCCAACTCTCTCTCCATAGTAAATGATACAAACATCACCTCCTGGGGACCACAATAGAAAATTGCAGGTTGAAGTAAATAAAGCAAGTTTGAGATCAGGATATACACTACACTATATGATCATTGCAGTGCACACTGGCAGACACAATACAGCTATCATAAGCTGTAGTACATATTCTTATCTGCACTCCTGTATATGATTGCTGTAGTGACCACCGACAGATACAATCCACTAGTGTAGGACTTAAATGCCAGCACCATACCATGTGCGTGGGAATGGCATGCTGTGAGGCCCACTGGAAAAGTAAATTGCCCTGCTTCAATGCCTTTCAATGTTATGTACTGACCAATCGTATGAAGGACACCTAACTAGGTGAAGCCATTTGCTGAAAGAAAGAATAAAAACAGGAATATTTTATTTTTATTATCTTGGATGCAATGAGAATTTTATTACCAGAAATCCAATCTTTTATCAGCACAGCAAAATGTTCTTAGAAACAATGTGAATTTTTATTGGCATTTCTAATACCAAATTTATTAGCAATGCATTATTTTTATGAGCTATGCAATTTTTTTTATAAGAAATGCATTTTTAAGGTACAGAATTACATTCTATTATTAGTAAAGCTGACAAACACAATCATAATCCTTATTTGTTTTGACCTGTGGTTTTAAAATGTTGATTTATGAAATAGAAACCATAGAATCTGGATGAGATTAGCCTAGCCCATGATTTAAAAATAAATAAAAGCTTTCTCATGGTAGAAATATGTCCCTGTTCCTTTAAAATCTGCAGTAATGTTCACGTGCAATAAAGAGGAACAAATCTGGGGCAAGTTAAGTACACAACAGGGAAAAATATAAACTTCCTAGAATTCTCATGCATTTGACCACTTAGCCCTTTGAGTGCCAGAGGGGTACCCAATGCATTGCTTTGTTAACCCATTAGTTGAGAAGCAAACACTTTAAACTAATCTTGCAATTAAGAAGGTAAAAGCCTCATGTAAATAATTAAAAATGCTTATTTCTCCTGTATAGATTAGTCAGTTTGTTTCAGAATTGAACTGCATCCATGTTTCTCTTTGCCCATGATCCTAAGTGTTGCTGTGTGTGTGCTCACTGGACTAGAGTAAAGTAAAATTCAGGAATACTGTAAACAGGGACAATAGTCCTGATGAAGGTCACACGGCTGAAATGATGGCAACTGCATGCCAATAAATCCAGCTTTAAAAAAAAAAGTGCTATACTTTGGATACCTCTCTGGTACTGCAATATTTAATGCTTTTTAATGGGCCTTAGTCCCCTAATAACACTATTGGAGAGAATGGCTTGTGCACCACAACAAACCAGAATTACTGCAAGGAAAGACACATATCTAATGGTCTACTCAAAGCCACTGCATACTGTTGTATTGATAAAATATATTGGGCAATATTCACAAATAAAATGAGCCAACTGCACTATAGGTATCAAATGAAAATTCTCAGAATGTTTAATTTTAATAGGGGTTTCAATCCCATGAACACTGAAGAGGTCTTCAGTTCACCATTTTCCATTAGCACTGATTTTATCTCACAGATTCCTTCTGAAGTGTATGAGGGCTTTGTAGATAAAACCAGTGATACAGTCATAACCAGGACTTCATAAGAAGAGTTGGAGCAATTCTGGAGTAACCAAGTGCAGCATAGGGAGCAAATTAAATTTATATGGGGCTTTTAACCTTTTGACTGCTTAGATCTCTAACATTTTGTGAAGCAAAGCTTTTGGAGACTACTCTAGCATTCAGTTCTTTAAAATCCAGTTTAAATGAATAGTAATTTGTATTTCTCAGTTCTAGGCCATAAAGGAAAGCTATACTTTTGGAGTGATATTTCTAATACAGTCCTTCAGAAAGGATCTTTGTTTCAGTTATTTACATTTTACACGTGAATCATTGGGGTATATTGTAGCCTGTATGTGAAGAGAGAATTCAACAAAGATAATTAAATACAGACAACCACAGAAACATGGCAAAGCACCTAGAAGTAGACATACCTGACTGCTCTATTATGGACTCCTGCATAGTAAACTAAAAACAAATTAAGAGCTACTACTACTAACATATTGTTCCTCTTTAAAGGGATAGTAATACTTAACATATGTATACAGTATTTTGCAGGGTTTATCCTCCTGAGTAAAACTAGGGAACTCCTACTGCTGAGCGGCATTTTATTCAAAGTTATTACAGCTCAATCTTGAATTTTTTTATGTGCAGTATCACAATGGCCTGAAATTGTACAGTGACACTGTTGCTATACCATCTTATGGACAGCTGTGTTCAATTGACCATAAACCTCCATAGCATGATGTAGCAACAGCACCGCTGTAACATTTCAGGCCACTGTGATATTTCACTTAAATTTTAAGTATTACTATACATTTAAGTACCCCCTACAAGCCATAGGATATACAAAAAATGCCCATTGAGTTAAATGGGGCTTTTTAAACTTTGAAAGCTAGAGGTCTCCACTGTATTGCTTTACAAAATGGTGGACAATGTTGCAGCTGGTTTGCAACAGAATTGTTGTACCTTTTTTGATCCATTGTTATCATTGTAGTTTTCCAGCATTTTTTTTCTACTGCTAATTATTGTCATATAAAAATAATTTCTAATTTACCATTATAAAAAAATATTAATTATCTAAATCATTTTTGCAGGACCTGAATTTCCATTTCCATGGGGTACAGGTAAATCAAACCTTGTCATGGGAACACCATTGGTTTTTTAAAATCGCTTATTATAACAATATAACAAATTATATATTTAATTGAGCTTAAGCTTCCAGTATTAGAGTTATCAGGCATGCATACCATCATACTTCATTAAGCATGCATGTACACACAAATACACAAAGGCAAACATACACTCACGCATATGAACTCAGCTCAGTTCAATGTAAAATAAATAAATATTGTAGCTTCCATTGCATACTACAGTCCTTAAAGGAAAAGTATACTCTTGGAAAAAGTGGCTGGTAATTTGTCTAACAGACAGATTTACCTAAGCAGGTTTTGTTCACACAACAATCATTGATACAGATATAGTCATTGTTGAATTTGATCTTTATTGCAGTTATTTTCAAGTTTACACATGAGCCATTAAGGATTATTGTAGCCCATTGTTTGTTGTGAAGAGTTGTAAACACACTTGGCAATTTACTTACCTGTCCTTTCCTTGTGCTTTGGGTCTGAGTAGGTAGCACACCCCACCTCCATAGGCAAGACGGATAAAAAAAACTATAAAAAAAGTCCACCCCCCTCTATCCCCAGGACTGACATAAAGATGAACCACGAAGCTAGCTATATGACAAAAAAAATTAATTAGTGCCAAAGTCTAAAGAAGGAAGCCTCTGTGCTTCCTATACATACCCAAAGGTAAAACTATTTAAATTTGCGTAAAAAGAAATAAAAATAAAAGCTTATGATAACGGCCAGAATTATAAAACTGCTTCCAAGATTTTCTTACCAAAAGTAGTTCTCCCAACACTGAACACCTAGACAGTAATGTCATGTAAACCTGTGGACACATTGACGGGTAGCTTTAGAGAAAAGAAGAAAAAAAACAGGAGGCGCTCCTAGTGTAATATTTTCTGGGAACCAATAACACCAACCACCACCATAGGAAAATTACTCACAAAAATAATGGCTGAATACAACACTTATGTGTAGTTCAGCAATGATGCTTCGGGGATTTGATGACTGTTCCCCTAAAAACAGTATGTGATGGCAGCTCCTCTCCAAACAGCTCCCGGACTGGAGTAATAGTATATAAAACAAAGAGGAAAAAAAAAGGAAGGAGAAAGAAGTACCAGTAGTGCGTTATCCTCATATAACAGTTGCAAATATATAATATATAGATCCACTCACATTAACAATATGTTGATCTAAAGACTTAAGTCAGTGACCAACCATAAACACTTGCAGGGTACTTTACCCATCCCTGCTTGGGTTTCACGATCTCCAATCACGATCTCCGATCTAACAATCCAAATACCGAAGATGTATCTTCAATCACAGCACCCACGGCTGCTTTATCAACCAATCTGGCCTCAATAGAGCAAAAACTTTTTTTTGCTTTATTGAGGCCAGATTGGTTGATAAAGCAGCCGTCGGTGCTGTGAAACGTGTTCCCTGGAGCCTTGTTTTTGCTATTTGGCATATATTTGTTTTTAATAATAAATAATTGAAAGAATACGGCTACTAGTTTGTTATTTTATTTTGTATATTTTTATATATGGTGGTGATTGAAGATAAAACCACTACCACAACCATAACCTTGGTAAATACTCTTTGTGCATGTGAAATCCTGAAAGGGATGACAGAGGTACATCTGGGTTCTGGCATGAACTGGAATGTACTGATATACATTTTGAATATCGACTGTTGCCGTCCAGTGCCCCTCTGTAGGATACCGACTGATGTCCATATACCTCGCATCTTGAAATGTTCCTTAAAGGAAAGACAGAATTTGGAAGAGATCATTAAATATAGACAACTGCAGATACAATGCAAACATCTTGAAATAAACATTTCCTTACAGCTATATGAGGGACTCCTACATAGTAAAGTACAAATAAAGAGCTGTTTACGTCTAAGTTATTGTTCATATTTAAGTACCCTTAAACACCATAGAGCACACAAAAAATCCCATTTGAGTTCAATGGGACTTGTAGCTCAAGCATAGAGGGATCAACCATACTGACTTGCAATGGGGACATATCCTTAACCACTTGAATGTTGAGGTTTCAAATGCATTGAGGAGCAAGGCTTCGTAGACCATTGTAGCATTCATATGTTTAAATTCCCAATTTAAAATGATAGTACTTTGTATATCTTAACTACAGGGAAACTTTACTCCTAGAATAAATAGCTGGCATTTTGCCTAATAAAACACCTAGGCAGGTTCCCTTAAGCAATAAGTCATAACAAAATGTTTTTGTTACATTTGAACATTGTTGCTATTATTTACGGTTTACCTGAGTTATTTAGGACTATTGTAGCCCATTGTTTGTTGTGAGGAAGTGTGAACTAAAGACAGACTTCACCAAAGATAATTATATACAGACAGCTGCAGATCCAAAGCAAACATCTAGACATACTTACCTGAGAGCTGTATAAAAGACTCCTACATATTAAAGTAAAATACATGTACAGCAATAGCTCTTACTTCTAAGCTACTGTTCTTCTTTAAGTACCACAGCACATCATAGGACACAACAAAACATGTCTGTTGAGTTAAAAGGGCCTTTTCATCCTTTGGAATGTAGATGTTTCTAATTTATTACTTTACAAGATGTGGGTAATTATTATTTTTCCCTATGGTACAGCTGATTTGCCCTAGAATTGCTTCACTTGTTCCTTGTGCTTCTTTGTTATTTTGTTGTCTTATTATTTTCCAGTGATTGTTTTTTCTTTTTTTATTCATGATTATTTTATATTAGAATAATTCCATATTTACTGTTATCTTTTAAAAATTAATTGCCTAAATCATTTTTGCAGGACCTGGATTTCCATTTCCAGGGGTACAAGGTAAATAAAAAACTACTATGAGAAAATCATTGAAAGTTTAACTTTACTTATTATAAGGATGAAATAAAATAGTTATTTTCTTTTACATAGTAGCATAGTAAATTAGGTTGAAAAAAGACGCAAGTGCATCAAGTTCAACCTCTGCCAATAACCCAGAGAAATCAGAATTATATAAGCTTTCTTGCTGCCAAATAAGTTAGTCTTTATCTGAGCTTCCTGTTTCCTACTAATACACAGTATAACCATGTATGCTCCCTCTTGAAAGAAATGTATGTATGTATATCTTTATTTATTTGGGGCCACAGAGTGTACACAGTGCCTTACAATAGAAGTAAGTTACATTAAATAAAAGGGGATAAAATAAGTGCCACATTCATAGAAACATTAGAATAGATGTCCCTGCCCCAAGGAGTTTACAGTCTAAATTGGTAATAGGAGACAGACAACAGGGAATGAGGGTGTCAAGTGCTGAAGTTACAAGTGCTGTATTTGGCGAAAGGTAGTGCATGGTCCTAGTGCTCCAGAAGATAAGACAGAGGGGGATTGTTCTAGATGTAGGGAGATGGGTATGGCGTTCCAGAGGTAGGGAGAAGAAAGCGAGAAAGGTTTGAGACGGGATAGGGCAGAGGGTGTGGATGGTGTAAGAAGAAGGGCATTGTGTGCTGAGCGAAGAAGACAGCCAGGAACATAAGAGGAGATGAGGGAAGAGCTGTAAGGAGGAGTAGCAGTGTGGAGAGCATTAAAGGTGGGAAGAAGGACTTTGTATTTGATGCATTGCTGAATAGGGAGCCATGACAGATGTCTAAGAATTATGTGAGCAGGTTCAGTTTTTGGGGAGAGTGTGGTTATTCGTGCAGCAGAGTTTAAAACAGATTGCAAAGGTGAAAGATGAGTAGCAGGGAGGCCAGTTAGTAGAATATTGCAATAGTCTAAGCGGCACAGAATGAGGGCATGTACAAGAGTTTTAGTAGTTTGTTGGGAGAGGAACGGGTGGATTTTAGCAATGCTGCGGAGAAACAAGCTAGATGTTCTAGCAAATGAGTTAATGCGGGGGGAGAAGGAAAGAGAGGAGTCAAATATGGTCCCAAGGCAGCGTGCTGAGCTGACTGGATCAATGTCAATTCCATCAACTGTAATGGTGAAGCTAGGTGTTGGGCAAGGTTTTGGAGGGAAAATGAGCAGTTTACTTTTGGGCATGTTTATCTTCAGCTGACGGTGTGCCATCCAGGAGGAAATGGCCAAGAGGCAGTCTGAAATTTGTAGCTTGATTTGAGGTGAAAGATCAGGAGTGGAGATATAAATTTGGGTATCATCAGCATATAGAAGGTACTTGAAGCCAAATTAATTAATAAGTTCACCCAATGAAAGGGTGTACAGTGAAAAAAGCAATGGACCCAGAACAGAGCCTTGAGGCATCCCCACAGACAGAGGAACTGTGGAGGAGGGTTATTGCCAGAGGATACACAAAAGGAACATTGTGAGAGATAGGAGGAAAGCCATGAAGCAACTTGATTTTGAAAACCAAGATTGTGGAGAATTAGAGCAAGAAGAGAATGTTTAACTGTGTCAAAGGAAGTTGATAAGTCTAGTAATATAAGTATAGAAAACTGTCCTTTGGCTTTTGCAGTCTGGAGATCGTTAGCCACTCTACAGAGAGCTGTCTCAGTTGAGTGACCACACCAGAAGCCAGACTGCAAAGGGTCCAAAATATTGTTAGAGCTGAGGAATTTGGTTATTTGGGAGAAGGCAATGCATATTTAATCTTCTTTAATCTTCTTTTAAATGTAACCATTGTATCTGCCATTACCACATCCTTGTGCAAGGAACTTCACAGTTTAATAGACCTTACTGTAAAAAACCCTTCCTCTGCTGAAGCTGCTGAACTTTCCAGCATGAGTGCCATTAGGCATACACATAAGCATATATTATTTAGTACACATGAGCACACAAACACACATAGGCAAACATACACATAGACACATGCAAAGATTTATTCATTTCAGTTCTCTGTGGAAAGATTTTGGCAGAAATATGTTTTTCACAGAAATTATAGTGGGAGGCAATATGTCCACTTATTTCTTCCCACTGCAAACATTTTGCCCATTATTATATACAGGGAACTGCAGGTACAATGTAAATACATTGCCCTTGTATTTCCAGTATGCATCTTTTTCATTTTCTACTATTAATTATTTTTATAAGAATAATTTCTGATTTACTATTAGATAATATTAATTGCCTAAATAATTTTGCAGGACCGGGATTTCCATTTCCAGGTGGAAAAGGTAAATCTAAAACTGTTATGGGAAAACTATTGGATGTTTAATTTTACTTTATAATGATTAAATAAAAATAACATTTCCACAGGCTTAACATCTCAGTATGTATGTATGTATGTATCTTTATTTATATAGCGCCATACATGTACACAGCGCTTAACAGAAGTTGAAACAATACAATACAAAAACGACAGAACTGGGGTTAAGAGCATTAAGGTTAAGTACAATCATTACATTATTTGTGAGGGAAAGTGCAGCAAGGGAATCATACACTAGGAAAGGGACCCTGCCCCATGGAGCTTACAATCTAGGCTGAATTCATATTGACAAACAGAGACACTAGGAGGAGTATTATAAGTGCAGGTACAAGGTGTGGTGAAAGAAGTACAGAAGGATTCTGATGTGGCTGTCAGTGTGCAGAAGGAGGACATTGCTATTGAGATGCCTCCCTGAGCAAGTGGGTTTTGAGGAGTTGCTTGAAAGTATCAGCACCATCAGGCATTCCCACACTCATACATCATAATTATGCATGTACACATGGACACACATAGGCAAACATACATATACATTCACACAAACACGTGTGCACAAACACACAGAGTTCTTTGTTGGAATATGTTGGCAGAGATGTCTTTCTTACAGGAATTCTAGTGTGAGGTGAAGCAGATTGTTTTCCACCTAGTTGTTGTTTCCAACTCCTATGGCTGAAATAAGTGCATCTAGTAAAGCTGATTTTAGGGACAGGACATTGTACCCGTAGTTACCTGTATACAAGGATTGTAAAATTGTTTTAGTGAGAAAAATAGCAGGAAAATAATCTGCTTCACATCTCACTAGAATTGTTTCTGCCAGCATCTTCTTGCAGAGGAATTGGGTCCCAATTGATAACAGAGCAAAGTGTTCAAGAAGAGCCAATAAAGATTCCATGGAGGAAATGAAAGTACTACTGTAGTCTTAGTGCAAAGTCAGACTTCAAAAACATTTTTATTATATGGTGATCTGCAAAAGACTGTCTAAGGAAAGTGCCAAATCTAACAACTGAACATAATGATGCTAGGACTTACACCATTATAGAAGCGGTTGATTAGAATCTCCAGAAGCAATGCAATAGAAGTATTAAGGCTTGTATTTCACATTCCCTGTACCAAAAACAAAACTTTCTCAATCTGTGTTGCAATGCATTGGATACATCTCTGGAGCTCAAAGTGTTAACCTTCCAGTATAAGCACCATCACACGTATATAAACACAAACTGGCAACTGTGCATGCAGATACACCCAGTTACTCATCTCACTTCTCTGCAGTAAGGCGCTGGAAAAAACAAATCTAGTGAGATGTGAAGCAGATGATTTTCCTGCTATTGTTATCATTAAAACATTTATACAATCCTTGTACACAGGTAACTGCAAGTACAATATAAAAAACAAAAAGCTTGATAGCACCCCTTGCAATATAATCATGATCTGGTTATTGGCCTCTGGCAATCATTCAAAATTACACTCTGAGGTAAGCAGAGACTATGGGCTGTCAGTGACAACCTGGTCCTAGCTGCCCAGTGTACACAAGAGCAGGCTGGGGCCAACTCTTATATTCATGAGGTAAAGTTCATTATATTGTGTGTATATAAGAGATAAGGGTTGTTAAGAGGTTGAAGGAGTAGTACATTTTTTAAGGATAAAATGTTTATTATGGGTATTTCTCTACTAAGTAAACAAGTGTACTCACATTCACAAATGATTGCAACTTTAAATTATTGTTTTTTTTTTAATACATTTAAATGTTTTATTTTGGTCAAGGTGGGGTGCATGTCTATCAGCTTGCTGTATAGATGAATAATCAAGTATTACCTTTACCAGATCTCCTTTTGTTTGTTCAGTGGAAGAAAAATTAAATCTGTTGAAACCAATTCCAACTTTGTCAAAAGGGGGAAAATTCCTTCTTGACTTTAATACAGCAAGTGAGATTTCTTTGTGGATCAGCAAACTACCTGTGCTGAACCAATTGTTATAATACAGTGAATGCTGCAACATGCACTTTCATTTAGATTTCTTGTTTCTTCTTGTAAAACTAATATTTTGATTGTTTTTTAGTAAAATGGATCATACAGACTCCAACAGGACCAATGGAAGTTGAAGGGGGTGAGTATATTTATTTAATAGTTGATAATCCACACACACAGAGGCTGGTTGAGGCCTAGATTACATTGCAGATGATAAATGTTGTCACTGGTTTTATCTCACAGATTCCTACTTAACTGAATTTGAGAATTTGTAAACAAAACTAGAAAGAAAATTATAACCTGCATTGGAATCTAGGCCTTAAAAAAAAAAAGACTTGAAGTAATTCTATGACAAACAAAGTACAGCATAAGAAGTTAATAAAATGTAAATTGTATTTTTAACCCCTTGAATGCTGAGGTCTCAAATGCATTGAAGAGCAAGTCTTTGTAGACCATTATAGCATTCAAATGTTTAAATTCCCAATTTAAATTGATTGTAATTTGTATTTCTCAACTACAGCCCTTAAATGAAAACTTTACTCCTAGAATAAATTACTAGTGTTTTCTCTAATAAAATGACTTACCTAGTAAGGTTTCCTTAAGCAATTAGTCATAACATAGTTTTTGTATTGTTACATTTGAACTTTATTGCTGTTTTTTTACAGTTTACACTAGTTATTTAGGACTATTGTTTGTTGTGAGACGGTGTGTGAACTAAAGACATACTTCTAGATATAGGCTGACCTGAGAGCTGTATAAAGGACTCCTTCATAGTAAAGCAAAAATACATTTACAGCTACAGTTCTTACTACTAAGCAACTGTTCTCCAGAGTACCATAGGACACAAAAAAATGTCCATTGAGTCAAACAGGGCTTTAGAAAATGAGGGGTCTCAACCTTATTGCTTTACAAGATGTTTGAGACATCTATAGCATTCAAGGCTCAAAAACCCATTTTGTAATTGCTATTTTTCCCTATTGTATAGCTGGTTTGCCCCAGAATTGCTCCACTTTCACTTTTTTCATCTGACCTTTCATTGTCCTTGTATTTTACAGTATGTTCTTTTTTTCTTTTTCTAGTCTTGATTATTTTTATTTAAGAATGATCCCTTATTTACTGTTATTGAAAATAAATATTACTCTCCTAAATCATTTTTGCAGGACCTGAATTTCCATTTCCAGGAGAACAAGGTAAATCAAGAACTACCATGAGAAAATCATTGAATGTTTAACTTTACTTATTATAAAGATGAAATAAAATAGATATTTCCTTTTGCTTAACCTTCCAGTATGAGCTCCATCAGGCATGCACACACACATTTATTATTTAGCACTCATATACACACAAACACACCTAGCTCATGTACACATACACACTCACATGCACAACCATTTATTCACTTCAGTCTGTGGAAAGATCTTGGTAGGAAAATATTTTCCATGGGAATTCTAGGTAGAGGTAAAACAAATGGCTTTCCACTTTTTTCTTCCCACTGCAAACATATTTACCCATTGTTGTATACAGGGAACTGCAGGTACAATGTAAAATAAAAAGAAATATTGCTAGATCCCCTTGCATATTACTGACATTAAAGGAAAACTATACTCTTTAAAAAGGTGGCTGTTAATTTGTCTACCAGTAGGACATACCAAAGCAAGCTTTCATGAGTAATAACAACATAGTCTTTGTTGATTTTTGTTGTTGTTGTTGCAGTTATTTATGATTTGCACATGAGTCATTCAGGATTACTGTAGCCCACTGTTTGTTGTGAGGAGTTGTAAAATAAAGATGAATTTTAAAATACGTTAGGTATTTATAACACCAAGAGAGAGTCCTGTCTCACTAGTTAGAGAAGGTAAAATAAAAAAAGCTCTCTTTCCGTTAGGGTCTTCTAGTTATTAGTACCACCAATCGAAAATGAAAAGCTAAAGATAAGGGATGAAATCACAGAACTGCTTCCAAGTATTTTTTGCCTCCTTTGCTGCCTCAAGATTTTGACAGTAATGTTAAGGGTAAATAGGGATGCATTATATTCTAGACAAGAGTGTAACAACCTGTCCCATCACCAGCTAAACATGGAGGTCCCTAGCAGGTGGACTTCCACACTGAACATGCTAGAGCATTTGTATTAATAGAATAAGTCCATTTGTGAGTATAGAATACAAAACTGGAAAGCTTTGGAGGGACCATCTCTCACCTGGTCAATGACACCTAATGTCTGACCTAGGTGATCTGCTGAAACCTTTTGAAGACGCCATCTTGCTGTTTAATGATGTACGGGCAGGAATTAGTGAGATAATTCCACTACCCGGAAGCCAGGAGAATAACTGAGCTGCACCTCAAAATCAACAAACAAGAGACATCATAGAGCATGTGAAAGGTTTTTTTTATAGCTTTTCTTTTACCTGCTCTACTAGGGAGGCAGGACTCTCTCTGTGTCTTGCCAAGGAGACTCTGAAGGAGAAACTGAATACAACAACGATTCTCATATACAGACAACTGCAGCTACAATGCAAACATCTAGAAAAAAACATACCTAACTGCTGACTCCTACAATGCAACAAGAGCTATTTACTACTAAGTTATTGCTCTTCCTTAAGTACCCCTACACACCATAGAGGATACCAAAAGGGGCTTTTAAACCTTTGAAGACAATTAGTCTCCACCATATTTCTTTACATATTACTTTAGAGACTTCTTAAGCATTCAAGGATCAAAAACCTGGGAAGTGTTTTTATTTCTATGTTTCCCTATGGTGCAGCTGGTTTGCCCCAGAATTGCTCCACTTTTATCTTGTCTATCTGTTCCATTGTCTTTGTCTATTCCAGAATGTATTTTTTACTTTTTCTAATACTGATTATTTTTATATAAAAATAATTTCTGATTTACCATGAAAAAAATAATAATACCAAAATATTTTTTTACAGGACCTGGATTTCCATCTTCATTTCCATGGGGAAACGGTAAATTGAAAACTATGATGGGAAAACCACTGGATGTTTACTTATTATAGCAGTGAAATAAAATTGATATTTCAGTGGGCTTAATCTTCCAGTATGATTGCTCTCAGATGCACATACAAAACACCTAGGGCCATATGTTCAAAGGGATAATGACAAAAAATTGTCATATAAAAGACAAAAATAAGTCATTGTATGTATGAATGACATATTTTCTATAGAGTATACGACAAAAAACTAGTAATGTCCATTGTGTATGACACAACTCCAGAATTCATGGTGCAAAGGGGTGGGGCATGGACGTGGCTAAACTATTCTCCAGTGTTGTATAGAGGAAAAGAAAATTTGTTGTTAAGAAAAAAGTGGAGGGAATATGGAGTTCTGAATGTGAAAATTTTTGTCTTTAGTCAAGACATTTTTGTCGTTAGTTAAGACATTTTTAAAGACATTTTTGTCATTAGTTTCAGACTTTTTTCCTTAGTTAAGACATTTTTTTGTCATTACATATGACAGTTTCAGTCAGGACAAATGACATATTTCCAATCACAACCAACACTCTCTGAAAATATTAATGATCCCAACGACACTGTACTTTAAAAAGTTGTTACAAACGACAAAAGCTATTTCACTACTTCTTTGAACCTATGGCCCTTAGTGGCCGTGTGTGTGTACACACACACACACACACACACATAAACATCCACATAGACACACATAGACACACACACAAATATTTCTTTATATTTTCTTTCCTTATATACAGGCAGATAACTACAGGTACAATGTAAAATAAGTAGATATATAATAGATACTTAATAGATACTGAACTTATTAGAGGGCAAATATCACATTTTAATATGTCTGATGCTATGGCAACAGATTTAGTTAAATAACGGGCAGATGTTACACTGTGCATCCCTGACACATTTCCTGTTGGCCATTTGCAGGTCATTTTGACTAGTTTAGCGGCCTTATCACATTTTAGTTGTCTATTAACCCTTTGAGTGCCAGAAATGTTTTCAATGTATTGTATACACCCTGGCTCTCAAAGGGTTAATACCATTTATCTGAGTAAATCCCAGAACTACAGTATACTTCACCTATAATTAGAAAGTAGATGGAGAGAAGGAGAAGGGATTGCATGCAATTGCAATGAAGTAAGAGAAAGTCAGATAGAAACAATGAAGGTATTGGGGAAGAAATGAGAGAGAGATGGAGAAAGAAAGAGATAATGGACCCTTTAAGCTTTTTCTATAGTTATGCTCTCTTCTTAATATGTAAAGAAAACACACCATCTTATCGAGGGTGTCAGCATCCTTTAGGCACAGTATACTAGGGTCCTTAATGTTCAAAAAACGTGTCTGTTTGTGAATTATGATCTAAATTTAATTTTTACATCATTTTTTATAGACTGGAAAGGGATATTCAAAGAATCAAGTTTACTTTTGAAAATTGATGGTATTTACATTATTCTGTCAGAAAATGGAGAAAAGAAACACTTTGTACAGACATTGTGGTGCTTATGTATAAACAGTGGAGTAATTCTAGAGCAAACCAACAGCACCATAAGAGACAAATACACATTGTCAGAGATTTAAAATGCAATTTTAACCCTTGAAAGCTAGAGATGTAAAAAAATGCATTTCAAAGCAATTTGCTGGAGACCTCTCTAGCACTGAAGGGCTAAAGGCCCTATTTAAATGGTTAGTAATGTCTTAATGATTTAAAACGTAATATTGTAGTGCAGAAAATAAGAAATCCATCGGTACCATTCTTATCTCTCAAACCTTTATGGTTTGAGAGATAGAGCGTTCAAAATTTCCCTCTCCCTCCCCTTCTCCTGACATCAGCTGTAAGCAGATAGCAGGAGTTCCTGCTCCGGAGACCGACAGGCGGCTCTTCAGCAGAGCCGCAATATCGAGATTTAAAAAGAAATACTTCATTGGAATGGTCTACAAAGTGTGTTTGGTTTGGAAGCACACTTTTTGGACCGTTCCAAAAAAGTATTTATTTTAAATTTTCACTATTTCGGCTCTGCTGAAGAGCCTCCTCGAGTTGGCTGACTTCTGTCAGCTTTACAGCTGACATCAGGAGAAGAGGGACTTTAGAGCACTCTATCTCTCAAACCATAAATGTTTGAGAGATAGGAATAACACCGATGGATTTCTTATTTTCTGCACTACAATATTCCTTTTTATTTAATTAAGAAATCACTATCCCTTTAAGAAATAAACCTTTAAGATTTTTTAAATTCTTTCCTTTGATGCAGTTGGTTTGTCCCAAAATGGCTCCACTTTTAATGTGGAGGCAATTGGTGGAGTTAAATCTGGAATTTATATTGTCCTTTTTTAACATGGGATTTGGTTTGGTGATGTTTGACCACAACCACTGTCTCTTAAATTGTCTTTCATGTTGTTAATGAGTAAATAATTGTCCTTATCCCTTTGAAAATGTGTGGTTTTTAAGTCAAAGTAAAATTCTGAAGTTAGAAATGTCTTTTATGGCTACTTTTCTTGTGAAAAAGGGAGAAAATGGTTATAGTAGTGGCTTTAGCTACCACACAGTTTAGTAGCTGACTGTGCAGTTTCATTGCTGTGTATTCATTACATACCATGGGTATTGGACAGTAATACATTTTTATTTATTCTTTGGGTCTTGTTTTTCTTTAACCATTTTAACGCCAATGGAATGATGCACACCCTGCTGGCACTGAAAGGATAAGGGACATCTTTAATCAGCAGAGGGTAACCTGATGCCCTTTAATTCTTAAGGATTATACCACCCATCCTCAGTAAACTAGCAGCTGGTTAGGGTTGATGGGAGTTATAGTCCTCCACAGCATGAGGGCCTCAGGTTGCCCACCCCTGATTCAGACTTTTTATGACATTAGGTCTAATTTATTTTTTTTGCTTTTTTGTAGAACAACCATTTCAATGGCCAAAAGGTAATTTAAAGTTTCATTTTATCAATTCTTATTCACAGATACACTATTTAGCTATAGGGCAATGTGAGCAGTTGTCCAGGGCCCACTGAATGCAGCCTCCCACCCCCATACACACACAATAAGAAACTCTGAGACTCCTAAACTGTAGTTTGAAACCTTCTATACAATTCATGTTTTTCTCAATCTACTGTGAGTGGAAGCACTTAGCCTTGATTAAACCCAGTGAAAAAGATAGACACAGAGCAACGGTACGAATCTAAGTGCAGATAGTGGAGTAGGCTTGGTCAACCGTTATTATACACACTTCCCCCCTTTCAGATGGGTACTCACTAGAAATAGAGGCTTCTTCCAGCCTCTTGGAGTCTGCTCATGTAAGCCCTTTTATAGCTGGGCTTTTAGCTTCTTTAATTCTCTCCCACGTCTCTTCTGGATATCACCTAATTCTCAATCCAGACGCGTTGTTTAAACAAACTAGAGGAATACTACCTGGGCTATTGTGCTGCCACCATTTATTGGTAGTGATTTGACTTGTTTTAAATATTTGTTTTAATATACGTTTTTAGTTTGTTATACTACCAATATACTACATCAATATCCTCCAATCAATATATGAAAATTAAACTGCATCAATTCAGGTCAACAATGATATACTCTAGATCAACATAGAAAATGGCCTCCAACAAGTAGACACAATCTCCCCAAAACTATTTTCAGCTTGTTTAGAGCATATTTTCCACAAACTAAATTTTGACAAAGAAGGACATAAGATTAATGGAGCCTACATACATCACTTAAATTTTGCATAAAATATCATACTCTTTGCCAGGATTCCTGAAGAACTGCAAGAACGCATTGAATAGCTACAACATGGAAAGCAAAAGATACGGTCTGAAGATGAATATCAACAAAGCACATGTTTCACAATAAAAGCAGCTCCAGTTAATCTTAATAGTATTTGGGCCATGGGGAGTATTATTTCAAAACTGTCTGAGTTGTAGTTCAAGAGTAATTGAATGATAAAGTATCCCTCTCTTGCCCCTTTTACTGATGTAACACTGCTCACCTCAGAGCAGCAAGACTGTCCGGATGGATTGCAGAGAGGGACAATCTTCAGTGAGAATAAGGAAAAACCTGTTAAGAGGGGCAGGATTTTCCTTAAGCTCACAGTAAGAAGATTGTCCCTTGCTGTGAGTTGTCTGGTCCCAGGACCAGATTCAACATCTGATGGGAGGTGGCTTACACTAGGTAAAAGGGGAGGGAGGGGGATACTTTATCATTCAATTACTCTTTAACTACAGCTCTGACAGTATTGAAATAACACTCTCCATGGCCCAAATACTATGAAGAAATACATACAGGAGGAGAGCCCAAACAAATATTCTGTGAAAATATACACTTGCTTCAAAGAGATGTAAAAATGGAATTTACATATCCACATCCCTCCGGTCCATATTGAGGGGAACCGCTGTATGAGCCAGCAGGGAAATGCTGCCAATCCTCCCCGCAAATGGAAACCAAATACAGTTGTAGCAGTCCAAGGGTACAATCTACTGTGAAGCAGATTGCTCCAGGGAAAAGTAGCAGATGCGAGCAGACCAATGAATGTATATAAAAAGGGAATTTATTTGTATAAAACAATACAAAGAATAAAAACAAATGTTTTAGTATTACAAATCTCCTGACAAGTTTAGTGATCTGCCGATCACGTCTTCATTTCTCTGAAGAAGTGATCGTCATACTAACACAAGAATGCTAGAATGGTCTTCAATACTTTACAAAGTAATGTAACATAGTAACAGTAAATTAAGTTGAAAAAAGACACAAGTCCATCAAGTTCAACCTTTGCCTCATAACTCAGAGACATGCAAATTATGAAGCATTCCTCTTGCCAAATAAGTTTGTTTTTATCAGACCTTCCGGTCTTGCCTACAAATACACAGTAAAATCCTGTATGTTCCCTTTTGAAAGAAATGAATCTAATCTTCTCTTAAAATAATCCATTGTATCTGCCATAACCACATCCTTGGGCAAGGAATTCCATAATTTAACAGATCTTACTGTAAACATCCTTTCCTCTGCTGAAGCTGAAGCCTCCTCTAATCTCAGGGGGTGTCCCCTGGTTATTTGATCAGGCATTGGAATGAATAACTCACCAGAGAGATCCTTGTGTTAGATTTCTCTCTAGCATTCAAGTATAACACATCTCTTTTAAATCAATGAGATGTTTCATTTGCCCCATGTGTTGTAGATGGGTTTTCCAGAATGGCAGCTATTTGGTTTGCAGAATCCAGTCCTAAATTCCTGCATGTTTGCCACTCTCAGGTTACTTATTGGATGCCAAATTATATTCTCATCCTACTATTCCCTTACAATTTATTTTTATTTTAGGAAGTAAGTCTTAATAATATGTTTGTTTTCTTTTCCTTTTTAAACAGAAATTGAATTTCCGACTGGACCCCAAAAAGGTAATTTTGGGAAGATTTGAAATAGATGCTGAAAATGCTAAAAAAATGCTAATGATTATATAAAATGGAATTAAGCATTATTTAAAAGAGATGCTATTTAAATAGATGAATCAGAATAATAAGTGGAGATCTCTCCAACTGGATGCTGTGATTAATAATAAACAACACATTATTAAAGTACCATTGACCTTTTTTAATTTGCACACTCTACAAATGAATAATAGTTAAAGTCAAATTGCCTTTTGTATTTTTTATTCTTATCATTATTTTTGTTTTCTTCTTCATCTATGTTTTTACACTCTTATGCTTGTAATCATCTCTTGCTTTCTGCCAGGGTCTGTGAAAGTGGGGATAGTGATACAACATGAAGAAAGTACATTGTATTAGTATCCTGCTTTCATAGTCAACTGATATAGAGATGCAGGAATGTCACTGTCAGGGACATAAATATTTAAAAATAAGTGAAGAGTTAAAAAATAATACAAAGAATGGGCAATTTGACTTTAAATATTATATACTAGTGTATAAGCTCGTGTACACAGGCCAAGGTCCGGGTAATGTTTTGCAATGCATTGCATATCCCTCTGGCACTCAAAGGGTTAAGCGGCCGCTACCTCACTTCTCCACGCGATGCAGTCTTGCGTTGCCTCACTAACGCAATGCAAACATGCTCAGTAGAGACTGCCCGAAAGCAGGCAGTCTCTACTGTGCATGACTGCATCGTGACAAACATCCTAGCAAATTATTATATATGTTGATGATGATGATTTGAAGAACATTTCAAGACAAAATAAAAGTTGACTATCCATTTAACTCTTTTGTTTAAGAGATGTGTGCAGCTCATTGTTTGCATTGTACAAAACTCTGACCCTAAAAGGAGTAAAACTGTAAAAGCATAACAGCAAAATCATATAAAACAACATATTGCCGATGTTTAATTCAATCATTACAGTAATGTGAGCATCTTAATTCTTACTGTATATACTCTATCATTTTAATTGAATCCTAATGTTAAAAACATCCTGCCATTACATAAAACATAAGTTGTAAATTCACACGCACACACACAAGTGTGTGTGTGTGAAGAGTTTCCTTAACCTGAGAGAACTTGAAGTACCGGTACTCATTTTTTGGAAAAAAAAACCTTATCTGCCTTTTGCTACTGAGTAAAACAAGGGAACTCCCGCTGATGAGGGACAGTCCACTGAAAACTTATTACAGCTCAACCTTATTTTTCAATAAAATTTCAGTTTCCTGTTCTGGTCACAAAATTGTACTATTTCTTTTACTTACAGTACTATGCAGAGCCATATTAAATTGCCAAAAATCTCTCATAGAGAGGACATTACAAAAAATGGCTTTTACTTACACTAGTTGGCACTGTTGCTAACTATTTCATTAAGTAATAAGTTTGAACTCTAATACATTTTTGAAAAATGTCCCATTAGTGTTAGTACCCTTGATTAGTCACCAGGAAATATATATATATATACTGCTCTATTTTTATAATTAATATATAATATTTCATGTGATAGATACGGGGAAACAATTTTCCTTGCATTGCTCATTTCCTCATTTATATGCCACAAGACAGTTACCAGGAAATGAATAATGCAACACACACTTCAAATGAACAAATCACATTTGTCCCTGGATCAACATTCGACCTGTGCTGAAACCAGTTGTCTTAATGCATATACATTAAATTCTCCAACATGCTCTTGCACTTGCATATAAGCGCACATAATTCAGCATTAGCATGTCTTAATGTCAATGTAATGTATGGATTGTTATGTTTAGGAAAATTGATCACACAAACTCCAAAAGGACCAGAGGAATATGAAGGGGGTGAGTATATATACATTTTATCTGATATTCCACATACATGGAGGCTGATTGGGGCCTAGATTACATTGCAAGCAGTAAACATTATCACTGGTTTTATCACACTTTTATCAGTTGAAGCCTAAGAGGGAATACGTACATAAAATCAATGACAAAGTTACCACCCTCAGTGGAATTTAGGAGTGAATAAGAAATTGAGCAATCTAGGAGAAAATCAAGCACAGCATATGGAGCAAATTCCAGTTGATTTAAATTGGAACGTTAAGACTTTGAATGCTATAGAGGTTATCCCCTATAATGGGCTTGGATTGCCACAGAACTGCTTTTTTTCTGTGCATATGGCCCTTAGGATTGATTGATTGATCAGGCATGCCACAATGCCTATAGCTCACATTGGTAAGTTAAGCAAGGAAATACATTATGGAATAAGAGTGAAGACTTTCCATGTAGAAAGATGTCTCTACACATGCACCTATGCAGGCTCAGCTCCCCTTTAGAGTCAAAGAAAAATGCCAGTTGGGATCTAGCACATAAAGATGTCACAATCAACACTGTAATTGTCACATTCCTGAGGACAGGTCATGCTCAGGTCATGATTTTGAATTCTCTATGCATGGAGGAGCAAACCTGTACACAACCATACTAGCTAAGGTCCCGAGTTTAAAGGATAACACCCTGCAGTGAGTGTCTGCACAGATGTCAGGGTACCAGGTGAGCAAACACAGTCAGGAACAAGGTGAGCTGCAAAAGGACTGGCCAACTGAAGGATCTTCTGCACAAACACTTGTGGACTAGGTCAGTACCAAAGCAAAGTTTATCATTAGAGTCACTACTTGCCCCTTATTGTTGTGCACCAAGGTTAAAGTGGCCAATGCCTGGATAATGAAGTCAAAGGCAACAGTATAAACTAGGCAGGCACAAGGTTAGGTCAGACAGTCCAGATCAAGACCAGGTATAGGTACAGAATCTACAAGAAACAGCTGCTTGCCCCCAGATGATGAGCCCCTAGGTTTTTGCAGTTGCAAACAGGATGAGGGTCCAAGACAGTTCAGAGATCAAAGGCCGGGGGCTAGCAATGCAGGTGAGGGAACAAATCCAGATCAGGAGAGGTCAAGCAGAGTCCAGAGCATTGCCAGGGTCAAGAACCATTAGGAATCCCATGAAATAAGAAAACTGGCACATATTTATAGAAACAAACTGGAGTTATTCTGGAATAAACCAACTGCACCATACTGGACAACTACAAATTCCTGTTAAATTAAATTGAGTTTTTAACCCCTTGAATGCTATAGAGGTCTCCTATGCATTGCAAAGAAATGCACTGGTGACCTCTGTGGCATTCAAGGGGCTAAAAACTCTATACAGGTTCAACGGAATTTAGGAAATTGTATTTGTCCTCTATGGGCTAGTTGGTTTAATCCAAAATAACTCTACTTTGCTTTTATAACTAATGGCCATTGCGTTATAGTGAACAGAGAGTTGGATATGACCGTTTTGTTGTACTTGCTCATTGATAAATCTGCAAATGGCGACATTCAAGGGAAAGTTCATGCACATCTGAATATCTCAGGTTACTTAATGGATACCAAATTGTGATATCATTTTATTATTCCTTTACAAATTATTAATGCTTATCCTAAAATGAAGATAATATAATTCAATATGTTCATTTTACTCTTTTTTTTTTATAGAATATGTATTTCCAACTCCAGGACAAAAAGGTAATTTACTCATCCACCTGATTATTTTGGGAGACTTTATATTGAGGAAAATGGGAATAATTGTGATATAACATGAATTTAAATCAAATTGCTAAGAAATGGCATTAAATGGGTGAGTCAAAGTAATTAATGGTGATCACTGAAATTCTATAGTGTTAATTATTATAAACAAGAGATCATTTACTCTTTGGGCTGCATTGCTTGCATTGTATTGTACAGCTGTTTGGCACTCAAAGGGTTAAAACAGTATAAGCATTACAGCTAAATCTTTCATCTCCATATATCATGGCCAATATTAAATTACATTAGCACATAAAGGCAACCATCCTCACAGCAGTTATCTGTACACTACAGGGCTGAGCAGCACATTGGAAACTAATTCTTTGCAAGCCATACAGTTATATAAAACAGATTGTAGCTACAATCATACATAGATGTGTATGTCTGGGTATGTGTGTATATATATGTTTGGCTGTGTTTATACATATGTGTGTGTGTTTATATGTGTCTGTGTATGTGTGTTTGTGTGTGTGTGTGTGTGTGTGTGTGTGTGTGTGTGTGTATGTATCTTGTGTGTGTTTGTGAAAGAGAACTTGATGGAGCAGTAAACCTTTTAATGAAAAATATACATTATATGACTTTTCCTGTTGAATAAAACAAGGGTACTGCCATTGCTAAAAGGTTTTACATTCAAAGATAATTCAAGTTTAAATTTATATTAATGAAATTACAATCTATCTTGTTAGCAGGTGGTGATGTTCTTATCACGTACATGCCTTATGAGTAACAGTTGGCAATAATCTGATTAAATTTAAGCTGTGATTTGTTTTAAATGAAAAAAATCTCTCATCATTGGGAGTACACTGGCTTTACTAAGCAGGACAAACTGTATGATATGTCTTCAAAATAAAATATTAACTGCTCTTTTTCTTTAAATATTATATGTAAAATGTATGTACATATGTAAAGCAGCTGCATAGCACTTCTGGTGAAAGTCTCATTCTTTTGCAATCATCCACCATTTTAAACTCTTACGAAGGCAAGTAACACTATTTTCTAGCCTAAACACCACTCAAAAATCTAACACACATCACCTCCATTTGTAAACTTCTCCAATACACCTCAGGATGTCTGCTTACTTTTTAAGGACAATGTGCAGTCTATTCTTCAACCCATACCCTCCATACTAGAATAATTATCATTGCTTATTTCCTCCTGAAATCCCTTTCTTGGCCACCCTTAAAGGGATAGTAATACTTCGTTTTATCTTTATTTTATTTTGTAGGCATTAAAAAAACATGAAGAACGATATAAGTCTTATTTCTCAAACCTTTATGGTTTAAGAGATATTCACAAGCAAAGTATCCCCCCCTGTTCAGCCAGATCAGAAGGGAGGTGCCCAGGTAGACTGCAGAGAGGGACAATCTTCAATTAAGATAAGGGAAAAAGCTGAAAAACTTGTCAAGGGGGGAAGGGCTTTCATTGTTTTCATACAAAGAAGAGTGTCCCCTTCTGTTATCTGTCTGGTCATACAACCAGATTCACATCTGAGAAGAGATTGCTTACACTAGGTAAAAGGGGCGGGAGGGGGAAACTTTGCTTGTGAATATCTCATAAACCATATCATTCTTCATGTTTTTTTAATGCCTACAAAATAAAATAAAGTTAAAACGAAGTATTACTATCCCTTTAAGGTCTTTTTTTCCATACAAAATCCTTCTCCCTTCCTTTAATACTTTTTCTTCTTTTACAGTCTCTTACATGTCTTCTTTAATCCCATGCTACACCCTTCTGGATACCTATGTTCAGCTCAAGATTTCCTTCTGTTGCCTCCTTACACTATTCAGGTCATCCCTCAGCTGAAAATATTTTCATTGGCTACCCCTCAATGTTAGAATGCACTCACAATTATAGTCATAATTGCCCACACTGTTCACTTTCAACCTTCTCCTAAAAAGCCACCTGCTCAAGGAGGTATCTCAGTAACTCTATTCTCCTTATCAAAAGCATTTGGCACTTCCCTTACAAAAGCCTTGTGGTTATCCTCCTCCTATCTATTGTCACTTTCACTAATTAGACTGTAAGCTTTTGAGAACATAGTCCCCTCTCCAGAATATTGAACTGATCTCCAGCTAATAATTCAGTAATCACACTTTAGCCTGATGATCTTATCCTTGTCCTGTCCAGTAAAGTATTTTTACACGTATGACACTATATAAATACATATGCAAACAAACATACATATAAATACACAGATGATGAGGATAAAAAAGATGAGTCCTTTAAATACAATATTTGCAAGATCGACTTTGTCTAGTGAAAAGCAAATACATTGTCATTGATGCCTTGTTGACTTCAAAATGGCAATCAGATTTCACCCTGGATCAAGATCTTATCTGTGTTGAAACCAAGTGTTTTAATAAATATCTATTGAATGTTACAATATGCATTCTGATAAAACAACACTTTCATTTCATTTTTGATATAAAATTCATATTTTTATTAGGTTTAGGAAAATGGACCATACAGACTCCAACAGGACCAGTGGAATATGAAGGAGGTGAGTGTATATATAGACTATGTCTTATATTCCACACACTTGGAGACTGATTGAGGCCTAGGTTATATTGCAGATGACAACTGTTATCACTGGATTTATCTCATAGATTCCCACTGAAGCCTTTGTGGGGATATGTAGGTAAAACTAGTGATGAAATTATAACCTTTAAGTGAATTGAAGCTATTATCATGCAAAACACGTATAGCATTGAATGAAATAAAAATCTCCAAATTCAAGTGTATTTAAATGGCATGTTTAACCTTTTGAAAGCTCAAAAGATCTCCAATGCATTGGAAAGTAATGCTTTGTAGACCTACTAATATTTATTTTAAATGAATATTTTAAATCAGTGGTAATTTGAAAATGTGTTTTTCTCTACTACAGCCCTTAAAGGAAAATTTTACTCTTGGAAAGTGGCTGGTGATTTGTCTAACATAACAGGCAGGCAGGTGTCCTTCATGCAACAATCAGTCATAACAATTTGGTTATTGTTGAGTTTGAGCTTTGATGTGGTTATTTACAGTTTAAACATGAGTCATTCATGGCCATTGATTGCTATGAGGAGGTGTGAACAAAACACATATCTGCAAAGATCATTATATACATTATATGGTTTGAGAGATATTCACAAGCGAAGTTTCCCCTCCCACCCCTTTTACCTAGCATAAGCCATCTCTTCTCAGATATGGAATCTGGTTGTAAGACTAGACAAATAACAGAAGGGGACAATCTTCTACCTATGAGAACAATTAAGGCCCTGCCCCCCTCGACAAGTTTTTCAGGTTTTTCCCTTATCTTAATTGAAGATTGTCCCTCTCTGCAGTCTACCTGGTCACCTCCCTTCTGATCTGGCTGAACAGTGTTACATCAGTAAAAGTAACGGGAGGGGGATACTTTGTCATTGAATTACTCTTGAACTACAACTCTGACAGAATTGAAATAACACTCTCCAAAGTCCAAATACTATGATGATTAATTAGAGCTGCTTTTATTATGAAACATTACTATCCCTTTAAGAGCTACTTGCTTTGAAGATCTTGTTTCTCTTTAATTATGCCAAAGGACCCACAAAAATTGTCCATAAACCCTCTGGGTGCCAGAGAGCAATATGTTGAGTACCTTTCTGGCACTCAATGTGTTAAGTTAAATGTGGCTTTGAACCTTTGTAGTCTAGAGTTATTAGTCACATTGTTGGAGAAATCTCTAGACTTCACATATCAAATATGTAATTTTAATTAATAGGAATCTGAGAAATTATTTGATCCCTATGATGCAGCTGGTTTGATCCAGAATTGCTCTATCTTTAATTTGTGCATCTTTGTGTGCATTGTATTTTTTCTACTTCTGTTAATTTTCATTGAAGAATAATTTTTGATTTACTGTTATTTAAAAAATTGATTATCTGTATGATTTTTGCAGGACCTAAATTTCCATTTCCAGGTGAAAAAGGTAAATAAATGTGATGGGGAAACCACTGAATGTTTGATTGTGCTTGTATTTGTAAGGACAAAGTAATTTACAATAACTTCAGAAATAAATGTGATGGAAAAAGTATTATTAGATGTTTAGTTGTGTTTATATTTATAAGTCTGAAGTATACTACATATTTCATTGGGCCTTACTTTAAAGTATAAGTTCCACACGCACCCACATACACACACACACACACACCTCAATTCCCTGTAGGAATATGTCAGAAATAAAATCTTTCTCACATGAAGTGTAGTGGGAGGTGAACCAGGAATGGATCTTGAAAGCTATAAAGATACTGGACTGTTTAAAGAGCAGCCAGCAAATTTAACTAAGTCTGTTTGTGTGGTAGCAGAGTTAGTAAAAAGCCAGGGACTATACTGTACAGCACTAATGCATCTCCTTCAAGCAATGAGGGGGTCATCTTGACTCATGTAGCTGATGCACCAGGGCTCACTATGCAGTCCTGACTTTCTCTGCAAGTTTATTTCTCTGGAAGGAAAACTGCTGAGACAGCAACTATCACATGATAGTTGTCTATTAATGATCACTTACTTGGGTAAATCCCAGAATGACAGTTAAATTCCCCTTTAATGAGAAAATACAGGGAGTGTAGGAGAGAGGTCTACATGCAATTGCAATGGAGAAAGAAGAGAGTGAAAAATGGGAGGAAAGTGTGAGGAAGATAAAGAAAGAAGGAGAGGGAGAGACGGATATATATATATATATATATATATATATATATATATATATATATATATATAGAGAGAGAGAGAGAGAGAGAGAGAGAGAGAACCCACAGGGTTTTACTATTGCACACACATATTAATACCTAAAAATACAACACCTAATCTAAAGTAATGAGCTGTCCTTGATCATAGCACTCTATATGCTCAGTGTTAAAAAAAAATGCTATTTGGAAATTCTCATCTAAAAATACTAATCTTTCTATCATTGTGTTTAGGAGAGTGGATCATGGAGACAGAGAATCCATCAGGACCCGGAACAGTCAAATGGAGTGAGTACACATGATGCTCACAGGGAGAATGTTTAAATGATTAATTAACACATTAGAAAATAAGTCTCAGGAAGGATGATGTACGAAGCAGAAATGGAGTCTTTCTGCAGTAAATCAAATGCACCGTAGTGAAGTCTAAAAATGATGATCAATATAAATGTAGTGTTAATTTGTTGAATACTAGTGTTACCTAAACCATAACTTGGTTATGTGCTGGATAGCTCTCTAGAATTTGATGAGTTCAAATTCATAATTAATTGAATGAGCATTTGAGAAACTTTTATCTGTCACCTATGGGGCACTTGATTTTCACAGTTATGTTTAGTACATCATCCATATTGTCTCAATCTGTGATTCATTTATGAAGAACCCTGAGTGTCAGTCTCTTGGGCATGCAGCCTACTGACCGTATGTAGCTGGATGCCTGGATGCAGTGCAGCACTCAGTAAACAGAGGTTCATGGTTGTTAGCTCCGGAGCATAAACACAATCTATTTATATATTGGGAACTTTACACACATGAGATGAGATGTCCAGGACATCTCTTGCATGCAGTTCAACTTCCTCAGCTTCCTCAGCTTTATGAACAGGCTATATAACAAAACCCCTAGACAAATATGTATGTGAGCCTCTCTCTCCCCTTCTCTGCATGCTTCACTCCTCCCTGTGTAGGGGTTTTGGTATAATAGCCTGTTCATAAAGCTGCGGAAGGAGGCTGCCCCGGCATAAAGGTAAAAAAAAAAGACAAAAACTGTTAAGGCTCAAATAGAGTGGCTGGGAGGTGAAGCGAATCACTGGCTGTAGAAGTATTGTACGCAACCATTCAGTAGGCGACACGACAATCTTGTGCTGTCATGCACTGCGAGATTGTCATGTTGTTATTTTTATCCAGGCGACATGGTGAAAGTGTTAACTGTTCTCACGCTCTTTTGTGTGCGACTTTCAAAAGTGAACCATTGGTAAATATGTGTAAATACGTTCCCCTTTAATCTTTTCAGTTTTATTTGCTTTTTAAGTTTCACTTGTGTCATGTGAGTAGCATATTTTCAAAGCAATATAACAGCCTTATAAATATAAGGCTTAATGTGTTTAACCCTATTTTTTTATTTTTTGTTTTATAGAATATGAATTTCCAGCTCCAGGACAAAATGGTACTTAACTCATTAACCTGATCATTTGGGGGATATTTTATATAGAGAAATATGGTGATAATGGACTGGGGTCATAACATCCATTGAATTATAATTTAAAAATATATATGTTTTTTAAATGGATGAATAAAAAAATAATGTCCACTATAATCTGATACTGTGAAGTATGATAAATAAACAAGAGATAATTAATCCTTTGAGTTTCAAAGAGGTGTACAAATTACTGCTTTCCATTGTGTTGTACAACACTCTAGCACTTAAAGGGTTAAACCTGTTTTATCATTACACCTAAATCTAAAAAATCCATATATAATTGCATGCATTTAATTAAAGTGTTAGTACTGTCCCAAAAAAGTTTTTTTTGCATTTATAAGAGCTTAAAAAGCTGAGCTAAATGCAAAAACCCGTATCTCTCAAATCGCTATGGTTTGAGAGATACAGGCATTTAAACTTTCAGCTGTAAAGCTGTCAGCAGGAGACAGACACGGAGGCTCTGCAGCAGAGCTGCAATCTCGTTAGTTACAACAAATCCCTTCATTGGAATGGTCTAAAGTGTGTGCTTGCAAACCAGGCACACATTTTAGACCACTCCATTGAAGGGATTCATTGTATCTAACGAGATTGCAGCTCTGCTGCAGAGCCTCCGTGTCGACCAACATGGATCTCCTGTTGACAGCTTTACAGCTGAAAGCAGGACACATCAAAGTTTAAATGTCTGTATCTCTAAAACCATAGCGGTTTGAGAGATTTTTTTTTGCATTTAGCTCTGCTTTTTAAGCTCTTCTAAATGCAAAAAACTTTTTTGGACATTACTAACCCTTTAAATCTGTCCATCAATGTGACCATTGTCAAAGCAGTTGTCTGTGCTTTTTTAATTAAACCTTTAAAGGGATAGTAATACTTACAATGTAAAAAAAATATGTTGTAGGGGTTATCCCCCTGAGTAAAACAAGAGTACTCCCACTGCTGAGAGGTGTTTTATTCAAAAGTTATTAATTTTCAAAGTTTAATTTTTTAGGTGCAATATCACAGTGGCCTGAAATTGTACAGTGGCGCTGTTGCTACACGATCCTATGGACAATTCTGGTCAGTTGACCATAAATCTCCATAGGATGGTGTAGCATCAGCACCACTGTACAATTTCAGGCCACTGTGATATTGCACCTAAAAAATTCAACTTTGAAAATTAATAACTTTTGAATGAAAGACCTCTCAGCAGTGGGAGTACTCTTGTTTTACTCAGGGGGATAAACCCTACAACATATTTTTTTTTACATTTTAAGTATTACTGTCCCTTTAAGGATCAGAGGGGTGCACAACTCATTGGGGGAGATTACATGGTTACATAGTAGTTTAGGTTGAAAAAAGACTTGCATCCATCAAGTTCAACCCTTTTCCTATTCCTGTTTACCATCGTTGATCCAAAAGAAGGCAAAAAAAAAACCCTCAATACAGTAATTTCAAATCCTGCTTTGAATGGGTGGGGGGGTCCTTCTTGATTCTAAATGGCAATCAGATTTCTCCAGCACTAAATAAATATTAATTCACTAAGCGGTGACAATTCCTGTGTTATTCTATGGAGTCTATGCACTAAGATATTCAAAGTTGAAAAAATCATAGTATACTGGCTCCATAGAATAACATAGGAATTGGAGAAGTGATAAACTGGAGAAGTCACTCCAGTTTATCACTTCTCCAATTCCTATGTTATTCTATGGAGCCAGTATACTATGATTTTTTCAACTTTGAATATCTTAGTGCATAGACTCCATAGAATAACACAGGAATTGGAGAACTGATGTCACTAGAGACATCATCTCCATTTTATCACCTCTTTATCACAGCTTAGTGAATCTTCCCCTTTGTAAAGCAGGGCATTGTACACCTCTCTTCTCTTAAAATGGTTAATTTATAATGCTAAAACATCTTGTGGTTTTTTAAAATAGTAAGTTGTTACAGTATGCATGCATAATCTGAGAGAACTTAATTTCATAAGGACCAGGGGTATTTCACACTTGTGTAACAAAGGAAATTTTCGCATTATTGCTACCTACTAGTTTAACAATATATTATTTTTAAGGACTGCATAACAGGTAAAAGATAATTAAAAATGTATTATTATTATGTCCCTGATTGTTTGTACGAAACTAGTGCAGTTAAAGAAAACTACCTTAAAATCTTTTAATCTTCTTCTTCCAGTTGTGTAAATTCCATAAGTACAAGTTTGACACATAATATTTGGCATTACAGGCCGTATTTACAAGGCATGTGTTAAACTTTCTAAACTCTTGATTTTCAGATATTGGTGTTCTCAGATCTGAACTTCAATCGCAATCCAAGAACACAAAAATTACACACAAAAGTATACAGCATGACAAGTTCAGAGAAGTGTCATTTCAGTTTCCAGCCCATTAATGAATTGTTATCAATTAGCCAGAAGATGGCAGCATATTAAAAACAATCTTTCTTTTGCATGTCACTGCTTAAAAACTGCTGAAATATGTGACAACTATGGGTATTTATATCTGACGAGGTAGATAGAGGACTTTTTAGTAAAAGGGTACCGTATTGGTATAAGATGAGACAATGTACAGGGTGCCAGAAACAATAAACTGCTGCTACCATAATTTTCATACAGACTGTCAAATATAGCATGCTTGTACTCGAATAGCAGCAACAATTACAGAAAAGGTAGTCAAGGCATACAATTTCAGAAAGAAGACAACCTACTGAGGGTAACATGCTTTTCTACCACTAGGTTGGTGTGCACAAATATTTCCAGGCTGGGGAACATAGGAAAACAGGGGTTTGTTTTCAAATTACCTATATCATTGAAAACCATGGAAGTGAGTTCTGTACTATATTTGCTATAGGCCTTTTCCTATGGCATAAATTAGGGTACTCCTATTGATTAGAGATGCTCCACTCACAAATTATTACATCTTAAAATTTGTTTTCTAATTAAATTGCAAATTTACAATCCTCCCACCATTCTGGTCACCTGGTTGTATTGGTACTACAGAGACCCATATTCTAGTACAGTCTTTCCCAGATCTTCATTCTTTATCCAGTGGTTGGGAAATAAAATCCCAATTAAGCAAATTCCAGTTTTGCCCAAAGTGGGCAAAAAGTCCTTCCTGACTTTAAAACAGCAAATCAAATTTCTCCTCCTATCTGTGCTGAAACCAGTTGTTATAATAAACATACAGTGAATGTTACAATATGCACTTTCACATAACAACACTGTCATATAGCATTAATGTTTCTTAATGTTAAATAAATATTTGTATTATTACTTTTAGGAAAATGGATCATCCAGACTCCAACAGGACACTTGGAACATGAAGGGGGTAACTATATATACATAATATCTGATAATTCACACAATTAGAGATTGATTGAGACCAAGATTAGATTGCAAGTGATCAAAGTTATCATTGGATTTCTCTCTTAGATTACAACTAAACAAAATATGGGGGGGATTAGTAGATAAAACCATTGATACAGTCATCCCCTGCAATGAATTCCAGGCCTTAACAGGAAGAATAGGAAGGGGCAAACTAAGTGCAACATAGGAAGCAAACAAAATGTAAATGGTACTTGTAACCCCTGAAACTGTTTGCTAAACAATGCTTTGGAGACCTCTCTAGTTTTTGTGTTTAAAATCCCAATTTAAATCAATGCTCAGCAATATCCCTTAAAGGAAGAACTATACTGTTGAAGTAAGTGACTGGTGATTTGTGTAACAGATGTACTTACATGGGCAGGTTTCCTTCATACAGCAATTATTCATAATTATATAGTTTCTGTTGCATTTGATCTTTGTCTCCCGTCTTTCTACCACATTACTAAACCCTAGCCTTTTCCCACGGTATCCATAGAATCATACATACTTATGGATATATTTATTTATCATCCAAAAGTGTGAAACAGTTTCCCCAGATGGGTGAACCAGCCAAGGATATGTAGAAACACTGGATCTCTGCCCCACTAGGACATAATCTCCTGCTGCACCAGTCTCATAGATAAAAGGTTTAATTTAATTGAATTCATATTTATTGGTTTCTTCTTTTAAGATTTTGGGGACAGGGGTCCATAGTTCATAAATAAGAGAGGTTCCCAGGGATCTCATCTAATTATGCCAATCCTATTAATATTGTAATGGAAATTGCCAACCCTATTAATATTGTAACCTTTTTGAGTATGAATAATACTTTATAATGGGGTTTAATTACATGCATAGCTTTAAAAATTTAGCTAGGGATTTATTGGAGTTTTATATATATATATATATATATATATATATATATATATATATATATCTCAAATGTTATTGGCAAATATCCCAACAGATGAAGCAAACACATCAGGACTTTCAAAAAGAGTTAAAAGAAATGTGTTTATTTGTCAATGTTTTGGCTCTGTGGAGGGCCTTTCTCAAGACAACCAGAGCTGTACAGTTATCTTAAATACAGTATGATGCAGAATTGCTCTAAAAGAGAAGAGGAGAAGGTCAGTGATGTCATTCTACATGAAGAAATACTCATGTGCATATTATACATTATAGTTGTTAACCCTTAATGTGCCAGTTGCAATGAAATATGTGCAATTCTTATATTTCCTGACGATGAAGCTGGTTTGCTGCAGAATTGCTACATTATTGTCATTGAATTTTCCAGTATTTATGTTTTTAATTTTCCACTTCGGATTATGTTTTCTCAAGAATAATTTCAGATAAAACACTATAAAAAATGTATTTTTCTAATTATTTTGCAGGACCTCAATTTCCATTTCCAGGGGGAAAAGGTAAATGTAAAACTATGATGGGAAAACCATTTGATGTTTAACTTTATGTTTTATAATAAAATAAAATATATATGTCAATGGGTGTAACCTTTCAGTATAAACACCATCAGGCATTCCTGCACTGAGACACCATTAATTATGCATGGCCACACAAACATATATAGGTAACTAAACACAGACTTCATCAAATATCTTTATATACAGAGATTGCAGATACAGTGCAAACATCCAGAAAAGATACACATGACTGCAGCTGCATAAACACATTACGAGCTGCTTACTGATAGGTATTGTTTCCTTTTTAAGTACCCCCAAGCATCAGATTACCCATTGAGTTAAATGGGGCTCTTCAATGTTTAACACTTATAGGTATCCACTATGCTGCTTTGTAAGGTGTCAGAGACCTCTCTAACACTCAAATATTAAAAACTCAATTTAACTCAAAGTTAATTTTTTTAATTGTTGCCCCAGAATTGCTGTACCTTTACTTTGTGCATTTTACCCATTATTGTCATTGCATTTTCCAGTATGTAATTTTTTCATTTTCCTACCACTGCTTATTGTAATAAATTAATAATTTCTGATTTACTGGTATATAAAAAATAATAATTACCTAAATATTTCTTTGCAGTACCTGAATTTCCATTTCCAGGGGGAAAAGGTAAATAAAAAAGTGTCATGGCAAAACCAATGCATATAATTATACTTAATGTTAAAATCAAATAGAAAGTGTACTTAGCCTTTTAGTATTGGTGCAGTCAATCACGCCCGCACGCACACAAACATATATATATATATATATATATATATATATATATATATATATATATATATACATCTGAAACACAACTCCAATTATTGGAATAATGGCGCCTGTAGCAAAATAGCACTATCGCTACAATCCCAAATCCTGATGGTGAACAGGGTAGCCTGGGAGAGGGTAGCCTGGGAGTGCGCTAGTGCTAATTATAGGTAAATGTACCAAATGTAGACTTTGAATAAATACCTCTACATATGTCAACGATGCTGATGAATGTTCTTTCATGTGTGGAATAGAAATATTCTTTATATGTTGAGTTTCATAATATCTCTCCCATCTATATGTGAATTAAGTGAATTATATATATACTCAGTTTATAAAGAATATTTCTATTCCACACACGAAAGAACATTCATCCGCCTCACTGACATATGTAGAGGCACCCCAAGAGAAAAAAGCTAAGTATAAAGTAGGAACAGGGTAGCCTGGGAGAGGGTAGCCTAGGAGAGCACTAGTGCTAATTGTATAATAATAAAAACAAAGTATTTATTATCAAACATAGAATAAGAGACAACATACAATAATACACCAATAATATATGTCAAAAAAGACACAGAAAATAGCGCTATATAGAAAACAGTGAATTCACTGAAAATTGTTATATAAAAAGTTCTTCATAAAAATAGGCATATATCACCTCTAAAAATGATGTCCGAGTAAAGCAACTAATTAGATGCCTTTAATAGTGCTGATGAAGCGGGCAGGTGTAGGTAAATGTACCAAATGTAGAGTTTGAATAAATATCTCAACATATGTCAACGAGGCAGAGGAATGCTCTTTCTTGTGTGGAACAGAAATATTCTTTATACGCTGAGTTTCATAATATCTCTCCCGTCTATATGTGAATTATATATACTCAGCGTATGAAGAATATTTCTATTCCACACACTAAAGAACATTCATCCGCCTTGTTGACATATGTAGAGGTATTTATTCAAAGTCTACATTTGGTACATTTACCTACACCTGCCCACTTCATCAGCACTATTAAAGGCATCTAATTAGTTGCTTTACATGGAAATCATTTTTACAGGTGATATATGCCTATTTTTATGAAGAACTTTTTATTTACCAATTTTTAGTGACTTCACTGTTTTTTTTATATAGTGCTATTTTCTGTGTCTTTTTTGACATATATCATTGGTGTATTATTGTACATTGTCTCTTATTCTATGTTTGATAATAAATAAGTTGTATTATTATACAATTAACAATAGCACTCTCCCATTGTTTAATTTATGTATATATATATATATATATATATATATATATATATATATATATATATATATGATTAAGCATTCATACTCACAAATACAAATTTACTCACCTCAGTTCTTTGTGCGACGATGTTGTCAGAAACAGGTTTCTTTCAGGAATTCAAACTGTTTTCCTTTGGTTTCTTCCTGCTCTGAGCATCTTTACCCAACTTTATATAAAGGATAAATATTGTTAGACACCTTGTATATTACAGACCTTAAAGGAAAAACAGGCAGGTTTCCTTTGCTCATATCAGTCATAATGACAGTCTTTGTTCACTTTTCACATGAGTCATTCAGGATGATTGTAGTTGTGAGGAGTTTTAAAATAAATATGGCATTTTACTTATCTGTGGGATTCCTATGTAGACCCAAAGGGAAAAGAATTGGTAAAATCCATTTTGTCCTTCTGAGTCTGCTTACTAGCACCCCAAGAGAAAAAAGCTAAATATAAAGTAGGAAATTTTATAACTGCTTCCAAGATGTTCTTACTAAAACAACTTCCTTTGCTGCCTGATGATCTAGATGGTAATGTCTGCTAAACATGTGAACACAGCCTGATGATTTAGATGTTAATGTCTGCTAAACATGTAAACACAGCCTGATGATCTAGATGGTAATGTTTGCAAAACATATGGACACATGTGCCTCCTATAGCTGAAAGGGCCCTGGTTGAATATGCCCTGATGTTAGACATAGGCATTATCTTCTGAGACTTTTACACATATTCAATGTCAATCTATGTCATCTTAATATGATGCCTACTTGCCCTTATAAAGACCAATGAAGCTCACAAACTAGGAGATGAGTTGCCTAAATTATTTTTTAATTAAAAATGTACAAACAATGCTTTAAATCTAATTTATGTAGCAATTCTTCAGAAGGGGTGGAATAGAGGGATGAAGGGGATCAATTTTATGATCCCTTGACAAAAAAGAAAACTAGTCTTTGACAAAGAAGGTCCTTTCTTGCTGGAAGCATTATAGGTGTTTCAGAAACATAAACCAGGCTCTCCTAGGCCAGTTAGGGGCTATGAAGATCACCATTGTCTCAGAGATGGAAAAAGATCAGATATGTCAGACAGGCACAGGAGAGAGGAGCTCTTTGTGTACCCTTGGTGAAATAAGTAGACCACGGTCATCGTGTTGTCTGACTGCATATTCTCCACCTGAACCTTAATCCTGGAACAAGTTTCTTTCAATGTTCTTCAGAATGCCAGCAACTCTAGACAGTTCAAGTTAAACTTGCTCTTGGAGCAGGGCCAGAGCCCTGAAATGATTGATGTTGAAGAAATTCTCCCCAGAGGTTTTGCCAGCATCCATAGTCAAGATAGCCTACTGTGGATGAGCCTAAGGAAGACATATGGATAGGTTCCTTTTACACCACCAAGTACAAAATAGTTGTACCAGGGGGTGGACCCAAACATGGAAATGTCAAGACATAAGAGATCTGCTCCACTAAGGCAATCAACTGCTGCACTAGTCTTATTTGCAGGTGAGTCTAAGGAACTGCATCTATGGTTGCCATCATCAGTCCCAAAATGTACGTCAGATGCTTCAAAGGCAGCTGAATGGCAGACCTGAGGAGCAAGATCTGGCTTACAAACAAGGATGAAGATATTGCCCTGTGGAAGAAATGCTTGTACTTCTCTTGTATCTAAAATCATGGCCAGGGTAATCTTTGTACTGTCTAGAATGAAGTTCAATGTGTCCAAATTTGGCACCCTAAAGTCCATAAAGTTGAGATCAGTAGATCCATGAGAGGCTTTTACTAACTAGTCTTCCAAACATATTTTTCATGTTGATGAAATACTAAGTGCAAGAGTCATTAATTGAAAATACCACATGGTGGAAGCTTCTTTGATCACCACTTTGAGGTATATCTGCCTGCTGGCATGCACTGGAACCTGTAATTTGGTTCCCTTCCTGTGGAATATAGAAAGAACTGGAACCAACCAAATCATTTACAAAGAGTGTGACGAATGCACATCTCTGCACAACAAAATTGAGTGTTTTGTTCAAGGCATGGTAGCCACTCAGGTGCTGCTCAAGTCACATTTTTCACTCCCATGTGCCATTGCAGAGAGAAAATGTCCATATCCATATCAGACTGGTCCCATCCTCAGACAGTCCAGCTCTGAAATGTCAGGCAAATCCTGTCTGCACAATAGAAACAGTACAACCCAGACATATGTTTTGTCCTATGTGGGCCTTATCAGTGGGGTGCAGCTGATTATTTCTAGGCACATGGAGGGCAAGGACCCATACCTGGGTTCCCCTTCCACTTAGGGAGACTAGTAATGAACCTTGAAGGTGGCAGCATGGAAGTGAAGTGATGAACCTTGTAGGAGACAGCAAGAAAAAATGTACTTGAAACCTTGAATTATGTTTAATATCCAGGAATCCATTGGCAAGGAAATTTATGTAGTCTCCCTGCTAACAGAAACTGGGAACTGGCATCAAAACTAGGATTTGGTGTGCAAAACTAAGAAGACATGTTTTGGTGAACCATAACAGGACTTAGAAGGGCTTGGAAGGTGGCTTCTCATGTTTGGAAGATTCGTTTAGTTATTAAATGTTAAAAAAAAAGATTTGTGTAAAGAAAATCTGTCTCATGGAAGAAACCTCTCATTCTCAGACAAAATTACAATTTCAGAGAGGAAGTTTCCTTATCCATAACAGACTGGTCCCACCCTCAGACAGTCCAGCACCAAAATGTCAGGCAAATCTTCTCTGCATGAGAGAAACAGCCCAACCCCAGGTGTACTTTTTGGCCTATGTGGGCCTCGTCAGTGGATGCAGCTGATTCCCTATAAGCACATGGAGAGCAAGGGTCCAGGTCTGGGATAACTTTCCACTTAGGGAGACTAAAAAAACAAAAAGTATGACAGACACAAAATGAGAAAGAACAAAGTGGTAAGGTGCTGCTCAAGTCACTTTTTTCACTCCCATGTGCCACTGCTGAGAGTACATTTACATACCCATATCATACTGGTCCCTCCAAAATGTCAAGCAAATCCACTGTGTATGAAAAATGGCTCAACCTATAAAGAAAAGGTTGTAACATCTTGGGGAAGAAATTTCTATCCTCAGACAAAATTTCCATTAAAGGGCATAGCATACAACACATTCTTAAATTAAACTTCACCTTCCTCCTGCCTGATCCAATGCACCCTGCTGCCCAAAGCCATGTATATTGCTGCCATTTGCATGTTTTCTGTGGATGAATCAAATATGAAGTCAATAGCCTGATGTAGCAAAGAGATGGACTTCAGCAGCACCTGCCTGGAGATTTTATTGATAACATCTTCCAGCTGCATCAAATAAATGCAGATGGTAACTGCCTCATAACATCCACAATTGTCAGTCCTGATCTTCCTGTCTATTGGATACCTGAAACCTGAACCATCTTCTACTGGGATAGTAGTCTACTTGGACAAATGTGCTATATTCACATCAGCCTTAACTACATGACAATAATTCAATAATGATAAGCTATATGGTAATGAGAAGCAGCTGGTAGAAGTGTATTTTGCTAACAGTGTCCTCCAAAGACGCACTTGATATATAATTCCTTTGTATTAAATTATGGGATAGGTCAAGCAACAGATCCCTCTCTGTGTGTAGGAGGTTCCTAGAGTGTTGCTGCCCTCTATACACTAGTGAAGTGTACAGAAAGCTGTCATGACAAGAAGAGAAAAAAGACTGCAGAACCTTCAAAGAGCAAAAATCTTTTTCGATTACTAATGACCCCCCACCCCCAATATTAATTGTGCTTACCAGATATATGAGTATTTCACCTTAAGGTTTCTGATTCACACCATACCTGTTTTCTGCCTCCAGATTAATGATTTATTTCTCATAGAACAGACAGTGCGTTTGGTTCAAAAGCAACAATTTACTGGTATAAAGTAAAACAGTCAAATTCAAATGTTAATTCTATAGCCCAAAATGCTTCATATCACTTTGATACTTCTGTTTTTATCTTAAGAAACAATATAATTCAAGACACTTATTTTTCTTTCTTGAACAGGATTTGTATTCCCAACTGGACCACAAAAAGGTAATTTACTCATCCACCATACAACTGGAGAAGATGTTATATTGAGATAAAAAATTTGCTAAGGTTTATATAAAATATGTTTAAACATATTTTCATCTATTTTTTACACTATTTCTTCTAAAGGAAAAGAAAAAAGTAATTGTTTCCACTTGCCAAGAGCAGCAGATTCAAATGAATACAGCTAACATTTGGAAACATTTACATATATGTATTCAAAGTTGATGAAGTTGAAAGAGTACATTATGTACAATTTTTGCCAGATCTGCTTTGTTGACCAGTGGAAAGCAAATAAAATCCATTTGAAGCTAATTCTAATTTTGCCCAAAGTGGATAAAAAGCCTTCTTGATTTCAAAGTAGTAAATCAGATTTATCCCTGGATCAACAACCTACCTCTGTGGAAACCAGTTGTTATAATACATTTACAGTGAAAGTTACAACATGCAGTTTCATATAATAACACATAATCCAGCATTAGTATTTCTTAATGTTAACTTAATATGTGAATTGTTATGTTTAGGAAAATTGATCACACAGACTCCTAAAGGACCAGAGGAATATGAAGGGGGTGAGTATACACATATTGTATATGATATTCCCGGTGCTTACATTGCAGGTAATAAATGTTGCCCCTCTTTTTAGTCCACAGATTTCCATTGAAATCTAAGAGGGGACATGTAGATAAAATCAATGAAACAGATATCACCTGCAATGGAATCCAGTTCTTAATATGAGAATTGGAGCAATTTGGGGCAAACCAAGTGCAGCATAGAGAGAAAAAATCCATAAATTCCAGTTGATCTAAATTACAATGTTGTCTTTGAATGCTTTAGAGGTCACCAAGACATTGTGAAGCAAAGACTTGGAGACCTATAACTTTCAATGGTTTTATTTACCAATTTAAATGAATGGTACATTTTATTTGTCCCATATATTGCTGCAGAATTGCTCCAATTTTTCTTTTCATATGGACCATTGTGTATTTAAGTTGGATCATGTATGTATCGATGCCTGTAACACCTGTTGGTAACCTACTCAGACTCAATGCTCACTGGAGTCAAGAGAAAATGCTAAGAAGGATTTATCATGTGAAGATTACTCAAACCAACAATGTATCTGAATATGAGGGCATGTCTTGTACAGGTGATGTAATCTCTGTGCAGGTGATGTAATCTCTACACACAAACACACTAGTGGAGGGCCTGAGATTACATTCTAGATGTCCAGGTACCAGATGAATAAGCACAGGAAGGAACTAGGCAAGCTGGAACAGAATTGGCTGATTGAAGGATGTTCTGCATGAACACTATGATACTAGGCCAGAATTAATGAATCCAAGTCTCTAGGCAAGATAAGGGTGATGCCCCATTAAGCTGAGCCCCAATGTTTAAACAGTAATAGTACACACTCTGCAGACATAAGACTAGGTCTAGACAGTCCAAATCAAGACAAGGTATGGGTTTGAAATCTAAGAAGCAGCTGCTTGCCCCCAGAGGTTGACCCTCTAGGTGTGTTCCGCTATGATCAGAAATCTGAGGCAAAAGAGAGGTCAGGTAATCCGAGGTCAAGAGAGGAAGTATTTTGTACTCGCTTATTGGTAAATCTGCAAATGGCAACACACACAGTAAGCTTGTCTGAAAACCTCATGTTAGACAAGGGATGCTAAATTGTGTTATCTTTTTACTATTTCTTTAAACTATTAATGCTTATCTTAAGATGCCGAAAAATATAATTCATTATGTTTATTTTACTCTGTTTTCTAGAATATGTATTTCCAACTCCAGGACAAAATGGTAATTTTCTCATTCACATGATTATTTGGGGACATTTTATTGGAAGAAAAAAAGGATACTGGTGATATAAAATAAATTTAAGTATAATTTCAGAGAAATTATATTAAATGGTTGAAACTAAATAGGGAATGGTGACAACTGCAAATGATTATGATAAACAAACAAGATATAATTAACTATTTGAGTTTCAGAAAGGAATTCAACACATTACTTTGCACTGTTCTGCACAGCCCTTTTTCACTCAAAGAGTTAAAACTCTGTAAACATTAAAGCTAAATCTTACAACTCCACATATCATACAATATTAAATGACATTAGTACATAAAGGCAACCATCCTCATAGAAGTTGCCTGTGCTCTAGCATTTTAATTAAAGCCTTTAAGGATGAGAGAGGTATGCAATACATTGCTTTGCAATATGTTATACACCACTCTGTTCCTGGATCAACAGCCTACCCGTGCAGAAACAGTTGTCATAATACATGCACACTGAATGCTAAAACATGCACTTTCATATAACAATACTTTCTTTTAGAATTAATATTTCTTAATATTAAATTCCTATCTTTCGGTTTAGGAAAATGGATTATTCAGACTCCAAAAGGACCAGTGGAATATGAAGGGGGTGAGTAAATATATTTTATTGGATATTACACACATTGAGGGTGATTGACTACTGCACTGAATTGGAGGAGACATCTATTATCACTGATTTTACCTCAGAGATTCCCACTGAACTCTGTGTGGGTTTTGTAGATAAAACCAGTGATAACGTGATAAGCTGTTCTGGACCCAGACCTTAACATTAAGAACTGGAACTGTTCTTTGGTAAGACAAATACAGCATAGGGAGCAAATAAAACTCTCTAAATGTATTTATTGAAATGGGACCTGTAACCCGTTGAGAGGTCTCCAGTGCATTGGGAACCTAGGGGGGTGATGTATAAAAAGTCTTCTTAGCGTATTCTTAAGAATTGTTGCTAAAATTCACAACCCCTGGTCATATTTATAAAGAAACAAAGTCACGTTTATAAATATGTGTGTCTGAGAATATTCTGAGAATATTCGCACCTGCGAATATATATTCGCACGCATAGCGGTATTTTATACTTCCAATAAGAGCAGGTTTTACCTGGCGTTATGATTTAATCCCTAAAACTGGCTTTATTTTTGGCGCAATTAGCAAATTTCTTTATAAATACACTGGGACACATTTCTTATTTAGCGAAGACCATTTCTACTCCACTTTTCAAAAAAGTCTACTAACTGGAGTTAGCACTTAGAGAAATGTCGTTAGATGTTTATACATATACTTGTGTCACTTTGAGATACTTTTACAGGCACTTTCTTTATAACTACAGTTTTATACATCTCCCCTCTAGGGTTTAAAATCTCACTTTAAATCAATGGTAATTTCATATTTTTTCAACTACAACCCTTAATCCTTTCAATGTCAGAGGGGCATCCAATGCATTGAGTGCCAGAGGGTTATCTGGCACTCAGAGGGTTAAAGGAAAACTATAATCTCAATTTAAGTGTGTGATAATTTGTACTTCTCAACTACAGCCCTTAAATGAAAACTGTACACTTGGAGTAAGTAGATGATGATTGGTCTGACATAAAGACTTACCTAGGCAGGTTTCCTTCATACAGCAACCAGTCATATATATATATAGTTTTTATTAAATGTAATCATTGTTGCATTTATTTACAGTTTACGTGAGTCTTTCAGAACTATTGAGCTCACTGTTGGTTGTGAGGACTGAGGTGTGAACTAAACACAGACTGCATCAAAGATCATTATAAATACAGATAACTTCAGACAAAATACAAACATCTAGTTATAGATTTACGTGACTGCTGTATGAAGGACTCCTATATAGTAAAAGAAAAACACATCAAGAGCTACTTATTACTAAGATATTGTCCCTCTTGAAGCATCCCTGAGCACCACAAGACACACCAAAATTTTCCATCAAGTTAAATGGGCCCTTCAATCCTTTGAAGGCTAGAGCTGTTTCCACACTACTTCAAAAAGTGATGGAGACATCTCCAGTATTCAGGGATCAAATGTGTATTTTTAACCAATAGGACTTTGACGAAATATTTGCTGTATATAGTGCAGCTGGTTTGCTCCAGCCTCGTTCCACCTTTAGTTTGTGCACCTGACCCATTGTTGTCATTGCATTGTTCAGTATGTAGTTTTTCTTTCTCTGATTATTTTGCATCTAACACATTGCTGGCATTGTAGTTTTTCAGTATGTTTCTACTTCTGAATTGGATTATCTTCATACACGAATAATTTTTGTTTTACTGTAGTTTGAAATATTAATTACAGATATAATTTTTGCAGGACCTGATTACCCATTTCCAGGGGAAAAGGGTAAGTAGATGTAATGGGAAAACTATTGGATGTTTAATTGTGGTTATATGTATAAGGATGAAGTATAAAATATATTTCAGTGAGATTTACCTTAAAGTATCAGCACCATCAGGTATGCACACATTCATACATCAAACACACACACACACACACGCTCAAACACACACACATACACATATGCACAGACACACACACATTTATTTTCCTCAAATCTTTGTGGGAATATTTCTTCAGAAATGTCTTTCTCACAAGAATTCTACTGGTGGAGGTGAAACATGATTGGATATTGGATACTAAAGATGCACTGGACTGTTTAAAGGTCAACTAGCACATTTTATTATGTCTGCTTATGTGGTATCAGAGTTGATAAAAAGCCAGGGACTACACTGTTCAACCCCAATACATCGCCTGTAAGATATTTGGCAGTAAGTTTGACTCCCATAGCTGAAAAACCAGGCCTCACTATGCAGTCCTGAGTTCCTCTGTAAGTTTATTCTTCTGGGGCTAAACCTGCTGAGAAGACAACTATTAATGAATACCTACATGGATAATTCTCAGAACTACTGTATAGTTATCTTAAAATGAGAATGCACAGGAAGAGTAGGAGATGGGTTTACATGCAATTGCAATGGAAAAAGGAATAAGAAGTGAGAAGCAGCGGAGGCAAAATTGGGACTGAGGGGAAGAGTGTGGGGGAGATGGAGAAAGAATTAGAGAGAGATCACCCTATGCAGTTTTCTACTGTGCAGGCTTATTAATACCTGAATACAGTAAACCACGTAATCAAGGGTGATTAGTAGACCCTGATCATAGAATTCTACAGGCCAGAGGCATCCAAGTTTTTTCAGTTGTGGCCACATGATCAGAGTTAAGGACACTTTATTTTTTATTGATAACCATGGTGAATTATATCCTGTCAGTTATTAAAAAAAATTATTGATTAATTTATTGATCAAGTCATTGACAAGACTGATATTTAACAGACATCTATTTTTGAACTGTACAGTACGGGCAAGAACAGGATTAGAGATTAAAGGTCTACTACTTCATTTGTGGAAGCTCATTAAGTATAAAAATAGTTTTTAAAAAATTGTGGGCATACCCAGGTCAGGGAGGCCACATTTGCCCCATCGGCCGCATACTGGGTGCCCATGCTATATGCCCTATGCTTAAAAAGTGGCTGTTTGAAAATTCAATCTAAAATACTGAATGTATCATTGTTATGTTTAGGAGAATGGATCATGGAGACAAAGAATCCATCAGGACCAGAAACATTAACGTGGAGTGAGTATACCAAATATATAACATATGATGCACACAGTAAGAATTTTTGAACATTTAAATGATTCTTATTGGCAAAGAAGTCTCAACTGAGAATGGTGTATTATGCAGAACTAGCGGTGAATCACTAAGCAGCGATAGAGTGGTGTTGACTTCTCCATTTTATCACTTCTCCATTTATTATCTTATTCTATGGAACTTATGCACTAAGATCTTCAAAACTTAAGAAATGTTATTGAATTGGTTCCATAGAATAGCATAGGAATTGGAGAAGTGATAAACTGGAAAGACATCTCCACTTTATCACTTCTTTATCAGTCTTTGGTGAATCTCCCCCCTGGAGTCCTTCTACAGTAAGTCAACTGAACCCTAGGAATGGATAAAAAATGCCAATCAATATAAATATTGTGTTTAACCCTCAGAATGCTAAAGAGGTCTGCAAAGCACCGCCAAGTTCAAGGATATAAAATTCCTATTCAAATGAATGGGGATTTGGGGGAACTTTTATCTGTGATCTATGATAAACTTTGTTTTCTCCAGTCTTGGTTAGTACATCATCCCTATTGTAGCAATCTGTGATTCACTTATGAAGAACCTGTGTTAAAGTCTGTTGGGCATGCAGCCCACTAACCATATGTAGATGCATGCCTGAATTCACAGTGGTGCTTAATAAGCAGGTGTGAAATCAGACAATTTGAAGTAGCTACCACCTATTCAAATTTGCTATTTAGTACCTGCAGTTATATACACAGTGGCTTTGTGAATAGTTGTGAAGTGAAAACATAGTTTTTAAAGTATGTGGTATGCGCCTTTCAATGTTACAAAATATAATGATTTACTGAACTACTATATGAATGACTCCTAACACAAAATAGGAGTCCATTAATTGTAAATGTGCAGCTTCCTTTTAAAAAAGATTTATAATTAACTACAAGTTTCTGTGGATGCTGGTAATCTAAGTAGCAGAAGCACTTGCTAAACAGTAAGGACTATACTGCACTCTTGTATTTGTATTTTATATTGTTGCCACTGTATCTGCAGATGCCTGTATTTGCTTTGCACTATGGGGTGTGAGGCATATATGCAAAACTTCAGCCGATCCTATTCATAGAATAAAACATTTAGTTATTTTTTAAAAGATGGTGCTTGGTTGTTAGCTCTGGAGCAAAAGCACTTAACAACAGCCCAGATGCTGTACTTATACTCTTGGACAACTATACAAACTCTGCTAATAAAGGTTCCGGTGACGTCCTTGCCCATTTATATCCAGGTCTGTCAACCTCAAAATCATCCCTCACGTCCACAATATATATCATAATAACTTATCCCACAATAACTTTAACTTATGAAGCACCATCACCCCCAGGGGCCACTAATTCTTAAGCAGAACCAGGGTCCATTCATTTTAGCTTTGCAGTTAGTTTTTTTCTCTAAACATTAAACAACCGACTTTATGAATCTGAACACACATTAGTGAGTGGAGCAATTAGGCATGAAACCAAGTATATCACAAGGAACAAATAAATTACTTGTTTCCAATCCATCAAATTTGGTCTTCAGCAACTGTAGGCATTACTTGGAACTTGCTTTGCATCCCATCAAGATGTATTCTGGATACATACCAATTTTAAAAATAGTTATAAAATCTTAAGAAATTGTCACTCTTGCACCTCTCCAAATAGCCCAAAGCACCTTTCCAATAGTTCCCACAGTCCATAATCTACCTGATGCCATACAAGTTTGCAATGCATTGCTATTCAGTGCTTTGAAACATTGCCAGCAATGAAGGGTTAAACTAAAAAATCCTAATGTAACTTACCATTAGTCCATCCATTGTTGCGTTGGCTTGCAATCAGTGTTCCACTAGCCCAGGCAATACAGAAGCTGATCCTGTGAAAAAGACACATTAGTTTTTATTTAAGGCAAAAAATGGCATTAAACATATCAGGGTGAAGAGGTTTAAAATAATATGGAGTCTTGAGATCCAATATTATCCTTTTTTAGACCAAATGACGTAACTTTCATTCCCTCCCTAAACAATTAAACAAGAATATTGTATGGTACATTCACCCCATTTTTTTAAACAACATAAATGAATATGGGATCCATCAGGGACTATAAAATGGGGTACATAGGGTGCAGTTGTATTTGGGAACAGCTTAACTGACCGCTCTTCACAACTATACCACTTGAAAGAGAGTTCCTGGAATCTGTATACCTTGAACACGGCAGGAATATGTCCTTTCAAGCATTTATGCTGGTTTACTATCAATTACTGGTCTACCTCTCAATGTAAGCTGTATTTTATCCACCTCACTACATTATACATTGTTCATTTATGTCAGTGCCCCACTTATTGTTTCTTTGCAGAACTTTCCTCCTAGACAATCAATTTTACAGATGCATCTGTGCATATGACATATGATTCTTGAGTACATGTAGGTTCAGACCCCCACTGAAGACAAAGGGATATGCCAGTCAGGCTTGGCATATAAATATTATGAAAACCATAGCTGTACCCTTCTATTGGCTCAATGATAAATCTGCAAATGGCAATGCACAAATAAATATGAGAATTACAGGAGAATCCTGAATGTTTGCCAATCTCAGGTTACTTAACAGAGGCCAGATTATGTGTTAATTTTACTATTACTTTACAGACTATTAATTATTATCTTAAGATACAAATAAATATAATTAAATGTGTTTAACCTTTCTTTTTTATTGATAGAATATAAATTTCCTGCCCCAGGACAAAAAGGTAATTTACTCATTCACATTATCATTTCAGGAGATTTTATATAGAGGAAAAAAAGTGACAATGGGTATATAATATCCACTTAATTATAAATTAAATATGGTTTTTTTTTAAATGGATGAGTTAAAATAATTAATGATCGTTGAAATTTGATGCTGTGAATTATGGTAAACAAGCAAGAGATTATTAACTCTTTGGATTTCAGACAGGTGTACAATTGATTGCTTTGCATTGTAATGTAAAACCCTCTGAGCATTACAGCTAAATCTTATGAATCCAAGTACCTTGACAGGTATTAACATCTGTACAGTAATGCAACATCCTCAATGCAACTATCTGTACTTTTTTAATTACCATAGAAATGTACAACTCATTGTGAAGCAGGATGTTGCACACCTTCTTCTATGAGTAGTACCGTATAAAGTAGTGTGTTATAATCCCACTAGTTGAAGAGCCCGTTACACAGGCCACAGTGCCACTGCCAGCTGGTCGCGGGGCAGTCATGCACAGTAGAGACTGCCTACGCCGTGGCTGATACAGAGTTGGACGCTCTGAAGGAGTATCCAGCTCTGTATCAGCCTCGGCGTGGGCAGCCTCTACTGTGCATGACTGAGTTGTTACACACGTTTTAGCAAATTATTATATAGGATAAGGGATATTTTACAAATTTGTGGCCAAGCAAATGTTTACAATTTTGCTACCTACTAGTTTAAACAGGTTTCCCCTTTTTTAGTTTGTGTTCCATGTAATCTATATATTGTATTTTTTGAGCATTACATACACATTTGGTACCATTTTTAAACATCTACTCCATATTTGTTTGCAAAACACATAAAGATATTGAAAACAAATACAAATGTTCATTTCTATATGATTATGTCCATAATTGTGTCCACATAACTAGTGCAGTTACAAAAAATGTAGCAAATACCATGTATACATAGGTCTGACATTCATACGTGTACAATAGTAAATAGACACACAGAGATATTAAATAGTACAAATGGAACATGGAAAGCAAAAGGATCAGAGGGCCCTGCTCGTTAGAGCTTGCAGTCTAGAGGAAGATAGGTGGGACACAGAAGGATTAAGTTCCGTGTGGTGTAAATGCCTCCTGCCACATGAACTTCTAATCAGTGGGTGGAAGAAATACGTGCTTTTGAGTGCCATGGTCCAGTCATGTAGTGGTTCTGTTTGGGAGAAAAAGACTATGTGAAAACTGAGGTCAGGATGGGGTTGTAGGTGGGAGAGTGATTTTAGAAGGGAATGAGAATGATCAGAAGTTAGACAGGCTGTAGTTCTGACCTTGCTTATAACAGTCATGGAGGTAGTTGATAGGCTTCCCTGAAGAGGTGAGTTTTAAGGGAGCATCTGAAGATCTGAAGGCTGGTGGAGAGTCTGATGAGATGGGGAGGAATTCCAAAGCTCAGGTGCAGCACTGGAGATATTTTATAGGTGGGAGTGGGAGGATTTAATAAGAGCTGCAGAGAGAAGAAGGTCCTGTGCAGAGTGAAAGTGATGAGTGGGAGTGTATTTGAAAATGAGTGATGAAATATAGGGGAGTGCAGTGTTAGTATGTTAGTACCAGTATTTTTAATTTAATTCTATATGGTAATAGGAGCCAATGTAGGGATTGGCAAAGAGGAGTGGTATTAGAGGAGTGATGTGTGAGGTAGATTAGTCTGACAGCAGAGTTCATTATGGACTGTAGTGGGGTTAGCTGGATGAGAGGAAAGACAATTAGTAGTGAGTTACAGTAGTGAAGACGGGACATGATGAGTGTTTGAATTACCATTTAGTAGTATTGGGTGAGAAAATGTTAAATAGATGGAGGCGCATGAGTTGAAGATTGACTGAATGTGGGAAATGAAGGATAGGGCAGAGTTGAAGGTGACCCCCAGGCAACATGGTATAGAGGCTGGTGTGATGGTGGGTGCTGTTAACAGTGAAGCTAAAATCTGGTGAAAGGCTGATTGGAGAGGGAGGGATAATTATAAACTAGGTTTTGCAAAAGTTAAGTTTGAGATGACAGGAGGACATCCAGAAAGTCAAAGCAGGGAGACCATTAAATATCTGTGACACTAGGGAAGGGGAGAGGTCAGGGAAGGAAAGATAGATTTGGGTGTCATCAGCAAAGAGCTGATGATGAAACCCAAAGAAGTTTAATAGTTTGCCAAGGGACGAGGTGCAGATTGAAAATAGCAAGGGACCCAGTACTGAACCTTGTGGTACTCCAACAGACATTGGTTGAGCTGAAGTAGTGGAGCCAGAGTAGGACAGACTGAAGGAGCAGTTGCTCAGATATGATGAGATCCATGACAGGGTGGTGTCACAGAGACCTAGGGAGTGGAGAGCTTGGAAGAGTAGTGTGTGATCCACTGTGTTAAAGTAGCTGACAGGTCCAGGAGAATGAGTAGGGAGTAGTGACATTTTGACTTGCACTTTCAGATACCTACATTTCATTTTTTAAATGTTTCCTCCTGTTAAATTAATATTTTGGTTATGTTTAGGAACATGGGTCATAAAGACTCCAACAGAACAAGTGGAATATGAAGGAGGTGAGTACTTATACATACATAATAGCTGATATTGCACACACTTAGAGGCTGGTTGAAGCATAGATTATATATTGCAAGGTGATCAAAGTTATCACTACTTTTATCTCTTATCTCACAGATTCTCAATGAAGACTATGGTGATTAATAGATAAAACCAGTGATAAAGTTATAACCTGCACTGGAATTCAGACCTTAATAAGAAGAATTAGAGCAGTTATTGGACTAACTAAATGCAGCATAAGCAGCAACTAAAATTTAAATGGGACTTTTAACTCCTTAAACATTAAGAGGTCTTCATGCATTGTGAAACAAAGCTTTGTTGGCCTCTTACCAATAATGTGTTTAAAATGCCAAATTAAGTTATTGATAATTTGTCTTTCTCAACTATATCCCTTAAAGGAACCTTAAACTGTGCACTAGGAAAAAGTGGCTGTCTAACATAAAGACTTTCATAAGCAGGTTTTCTTCAAACAGCAATCAGTCATAACTATATAGTTTTGGGATTTTTTAAAAATGTGATGTTTGTTGCAGTTATTTACCATTGACACATAAGACATTCATGACTATTGTAATCCACTGTTTGCTGTGAGGAGGTGAGAACTGAACACAAACTGCAGCAAAGATCATTATATACAGATACAATGCAAACATCTTGATATAGATACACTTGACTGTATGAAGGACTCCTACATAATACAGTAAAACACATTAAGAGCTACTTACTGCAAGATATTGTTCTTCTTTATGTATTCCTAAGAATAATAGGACATACAAAAACTGTTCATTGAGTTAAATGTGCATTTAACCCTTTGAAGGTGAGAGTTATCCTCCATACTGCTTCACAAAGTGATGAAGGCAACACTAACATTCAGGGATCAGATACCTAATTTTAATCAATAGGAATTTTAGGAATTAGTTGCTCCCTTGAGCAGCTGTTTTGCCCCAGAATTCCTCCACCTTTACTGAGTGCATTTAGTCCATTGTTGGCATTTTATTTTTCATAGTTTTTTTCTACTTCTGATTATTTTTAAATAAGTATAATTTTTTATGTATTGTAATTAAAAATATTAATTACCTATATCTTTTTTGCAGGGCCTGAACTTCCAGGAGAAAAAGGTAAACAAATGTGATGGGGAAACCATTAGATGTTTAATTGTGTTTGTATTTCTAAGAATGAAGTTCTTTACAGTTTGCAGATGAGCTGTTCAGGACTAATGAAGCCCAATGTTTGTTGTGAGGAGGTGTGAAATGAACACTGATTGCAGCAATACAGACAGCTGCAAACACAATGCAAACATCTAGATATAGGTATACCTGACTGCTTTATGAAGGACTTCTACATAGTAAAGAAAAAACACATTAAAGAGATAGTAATGTTTCAAGATAAAAGCAGCTCCAATTAATCTTCATAGTATTTGGGCCATGGGGAGTGTTATTTCAATACTGTCAGAGTTGTAGTTCAAGAGTTATTGAATGATAAAGTATCCCCCTCCCACCCCTTTTACTGATGTAACACTGCTCAACTCAGAACAGAAAGATGGTGTCCAGATGGCTTGTAGAGAGGGACAATCTTCAATTAGTATAAGGGAAAAACCTGTCAATGAGGGCAGGATTTTCATTGTTCTCACAGTAAGAAGATTGTCCCTTGCTGTGAGCTGTCTGGACTTAGGGGAAGTGGCTTACATTAGGCAAAAGGGGTGGGAGGGGAATAATTTATCATTCAATTACTCTTGAACTACAACTCTGACAGTATTGAAATAACACTCTCCATGGCTCAAATATTATGAAAATTAATTGGAGCCGCTTTTATTTTGAAATATTACTACCCCTTTAAGAGCTACATGCTAATATGACATTGTTCCTCTTTATAAACACCTAAGCACCACAGGGCACACAAAAATAATCATTGAAGTTAAATGGGAAATTTCAGCCTTTGAAGACTAGAAGTCTCCACTATATTGCTTTACAAAGTGTTGCAAAAATCCCTTCCACTCAATTATCAATTTAAATCAATAGGAAGGTTTGTTACTTTTTTCCCTGTGGTGCAGCTGATTTGCCTCAGAATTGCTCTACCTTTATTTTGTGCATGTGGCCCATTATTGTCATTGTATTTTCCAGTATATTTTTTTCTACTGCTGTCTATTTTCATCTAAAAAAATGTCCTGATTTTCCATTATAAAATATTAATTAATTAAATTGATTAAATTAATTAAACTAAATAATTTTTGCAGGTCCAGGCTTTCCATTTCCAGGGGGAAAAGGTAAATCGAAAACTGTCATAAAAAACATTGCATGTTTAACTTTATTTACTATATAAATGAAATAAAAAAGTATTTCCTTGGCTTACCAGTGTGCGTGCCATAAGGCATGCACATACCCATATATCACTATACATGCCCACACATGAATGCACACATTCCCTTTTACTTGCCTCAGTTCTCTGTGGAAAGATGTCAGCAGAAACATATTTATTGCTGGAATTCTAATGGGAGGTGAAACAGTTCAATTTCTTCCTGCAGTGAACATTTTACCCATCCTTAAATACAGTCAACTGCATATGCAATGTAAAATATATTTCTCTTACCTCCAATATACACAGGTACCATTGGGTTGAGTCCCTCCTGGAGCGCAAGACACATCTCAGAAGACAGAGTCTTATGAGAGGAGACTCCTTCTTCCTCCTCCAGCTCAATCCTCTCCCTGCCTACTAATTCATGAGGCCTGCTAGAAGCTGGGAGGGCAAGACACAGTCTCTTAGTTTTTTAGTTTTTTTTTAATTTGTTTTTCACCTTATATATGGGGCTGCCCCATTTGGCAGATTACCATTACTGGGCTTCCCTGGAGTGGATTGACCAATGTATAGGTGTTCTGTTGACCTTCCAAGCACTGTGGAGGATATCTTGCTGCTGAGTTTTCCCTCCAAACAGAGTCTCTTGGGGCTCTATTGCTTCTCTCTGCAATGGTAAGCTGAAGACAGAAGACCGGTAAGTAACCCTTTGAGTGGTTTGGGCCACTTATATGCCAGTTACGTTGCCTCTCCATTCAGGGGTGATATGAACCTTGGTAGGCTCTTGCAGTCACTTTGGGTATGTTTAATTGCTGTAAGAGCTCTGGAGTAAGGATGGTTGCTTTTTTTCTATTGGGTTAACCTTTTCACTGCCGTTTTGGCTATTTTCATATTTCTGGGGCTTTGGGGGGTTTGTTTTACTTTCACCTCCACTTGTTCCTTATTTTATGTCTCCATCAGACATTCCCTGGTCTGCGGGTTACCTCAAATTTGACCGATTCTACCATAGTGGCCCCTTTTAGAATGGGAGCCTACCCACTGCCATCCTTACTCCATTGTCTTCTATAGGACATATCGCTGCCACCTCCTTACTCCATTGTCTTCTATAGGACATATCACTGCAACCATTTAAGATACAGCAACCAGAGAGTGCTCTATCTTCTTGTCTCCTCATGTCCTATTATCTGTCCACTTCCTCAATTTCAAAGGAACTCGTGGCAATTCCACAAACAGAGTTGTTGGAGTTACTAGGCAACAGCAACAGATAAGACTATGTTTCCCAGAATGCCCATTTTGCATGCTTTCTTCTGATTGGCTGACAGTTTCGTACTGGCCATTTTACTTCTCTTTGGTTATCATATGCAGAGGCAAACTCTCATTGCGTCTTCTGCTCAGATTAACCATTCGTTGGCCAGATAAGTGTAATTTTAGGGCTTTTAAAGAAGATATATTATTCTGGGCATATTTCTGGTATTTTATACTAGCATTGGGACACTTTATTGGGAAGTATGTTGGACTCTAAGGGACATGGGGGTAAATCTAAGGCAAAATACTCAGGGGAGTCCCTTACTTCCCTCACATACTGTTCTTCATTCCAAACAGGGCTTTCCGGAGAGTTTTCTGGATCTCTCTGTCCCTTCTGTGCTGAGCAGCCACTACCTCACCTGGGCACTCCACCACTGATCAAGACAATGCTTCAGTGGCTCAAATACCCTTCTCTCTGCAGGGAGTGCTTCAGTCTTGGAAGACCCCAACTATCTTTAATTATGTGGCCCCCATTCCTACAAGTGTTCCTCAGGTTCTTGGGGCTTCCTCTGAGAATAAATTGCCAGAAGGGTATGAGAATGATGGGGAATCTGAATATATGTATTCCTCCTACTCCTATGGAGATTTCTATGAGGCTGATCCTCTCCCCTTGGCTGAGGGACCCATTAGTCTCTGATGAGGGACTACCTCTACACATGTTTTCCAGAGGTGTAAGAAGTTTTCTGCTTTCTTCCTTCCTAATGCCATGCTCAACCAGATCCTTCTGGATAAGTGGAAGACCCCTGAAAAATGGCCGTTTCTCAATAAAAAGTTTTCTAAGCAGTATCCTTTTTCTGAGAAGGCCTTGGCACAGTGGGCCTCGCCACCAACTATGGACATTCCTTTTTCACACTTGGCTAAGACTACTGTTCTTCCTCTGGTGCAGCAGGTCTGAAGGAGCACGCAGACAGAAAGCTGGATTAAATCCTCAATGCTGCATTTGAGGCCACTGGTGCAGCACTTCGACATTTATTTTCCTCTGCCTGGGTTGACAGGGTTGTTGCCATTTGGGGCGAACAGCTACTTGAGGCTGTCCATGCTGATGTCCCTAAGGAGGATTTGTTGGTTCTTATGGGCAACATTAAAGAGGCCAACAACTATGTCTCTGAAGCACATGTTGTCATGGTCAGGTTATGTATTAAGGTCTCAGTTTTTCTGTTCCTGCACATCATGCACTGTGACGTGACACCTTAAGGATCGGCCTTGCATCCATGCAGCCTACACTTACAGACCACAACCATTTTTTTTCCTGATCTGAATCAGGGTTCCCTGAATGGCATGCAGCCACATGGGGACCCCTAAAATCCATGACGGTCCTGGCATATCATGGTTCCTTATTGCATGTTGGACCCATGACATGCCAGGACTGCCATGGTTCCTTAAGGGGTTAAGATTCGGTCTGTGGACCAATCTTCTGACATGTCACTGGTTTCTTTGACTTTTCAGGGCAAGTCCATGTCTGCACCTGAACTGAAACAGATTATAAGTGATGTTACTGGTGATAAGAGCAGTTTGTTGCCCGGGATTTCTGTGAAGCTTCTGTCCATTGCTGCAGAGCTTGCAATCTCCCCGCCACAAAGCCCAGAAAGCTGTGGCAACTCAAGCAAGCAGCTGCAACGTTTAAGTCTGACAAGCACTCTTCTGCATGACTTGCAGAGTCCTGGTCTGTCTCTCCCTGTAGGTGGGGTAATCTCTGCCTTTTTTCTAGATGCCTGGGAGTCTTCAGTCATGAGCTAGTGGGTCTTGGGCCTAAAAGAATCAAGCCTCGGCTGAGCAGTTGTGGAAGGCAGTGACTTGGTCCTCCTTGCATACTTTCACCAAACGCTACTGTGTCAAAGTTCTGGCCACAGCTGAGACCAGCTTTGGCTGGAAGGTCCTTCAGGGGTTCCTGCCTGTCTAGGGACATGCATACTTTGTTCTGCTATACTGTTGTTCAGTAGTTTCTGAGACCTGTTGACTCTTGTTCTTCTGTGCTTTGTAAGTTCAGTGTCTGTTGACACTTACTGCTTGGGTTATTCAGATACTGGATAGTCCTGGGGAACTCCGGTATCATAAGGATGTTTGTGAGGTCCTTTCTCATTTTTCCCCACCTCTGGGAGCTTAGCATTGGTATATCCCCATAGTACCTGTGTTCAAATTGGATGTAAGAGAAAATAGGATTTTAGTGTCCTGTTAAATTCTTTTCTCTTTAGTCTATATAGAATACAGGTCTCCCTCTCAGAGAAAGGGACCTTTGTGTCCTGGCAGCGGTATCCATTTTAGAGTATTTTCTCATAGGAGATTTTCTTCTCTTGCCCACTTACTTTGTGTGGCTTTGGTCACATGAATTCGGAGAGTTAGTAGGCGGGGATGAGGGTTTAGCTGGAGAAGGAGAGGGAGTCTCCACCCATAAGACTCTTCCTTTTGAGATGTGTCCTGCCCTCCATGGTACATGTGTTCCATATGGACTAAAGAAAAAATAATTTAACAGGTAAGAACACTAAAATCATATTATTGATAGCTCCCCCTGCATAGCGGATTATGATATAATCATAATCCAGTTACTGGTCTCTGGCAACCATTAGCATTTTTCCAGGAAGTAAGCAGGAACTCTAGGATATCACTGACAGCCTAGTCCCAGCTGCTCAGTATTCACAATAGCATTCAAAAGCCAGTTTATTTATATCTTATGTACATGGCATGAGTCATTAAGCACTACTTCCTTAGCTTTTAACTATATAAGTGTTTTTAAGGGGGTTAAAGGGCAACCAAAGTTTTTCTATGAAATTATATTTGTTATAGGTATTTTACTACTGAAAAAACAAGGGTACCCCCTCTCCTGAGAGTTGTGCCATACTGCTATTCACAATTTTCTGTTCTGGTCACCAGCTGGTATTGTTCCCATCACTTACTATAGAGATCCATAATCAAGTACAGCAATCATTAATCGAATACAAGCTTTACCAGATCTCCTTTGTTGATTAAGTGGAATGAAAATAAAATCCCATTGAACCCAATTCCAATGTTGGCTAAAGTGCCAATTAGATTTCTCCCTGAATCAACATCCTACCTGTGCTGAAATTAGTTGTTATAATACATGGCCATTGAATGCTACAACATGCACTTTCACATAGCTTTCATTTAGAATTAATGCTTCATTGTATCTATTTAATATTTGCATTGTTATGTTTAGTAAAATGGATCATACAGACTCCAAAAGGACCAGTGGAAGTTGAAGGGGGTGAGTATAAATATTTATATATGTTGTAGCTGAGAATCCACACACATAAAGGTTGATTGAGGCCTAGATTTACTTGTAGATGATTAATGCTATGACTGAATTTATGTCACAGATTCTCACTGAAGTCTATGGGGAATTTATAGATAAAACCAGTGATAAAGGTATAACCTGCACTGGAATCCAGGCCTTGATAAGAAGAAATGGAACAATTCTGGGACAAATCAAATGCAACATAATGAGCAGATAAAACTGAATGGGACTTTTAACCCTTTGAGTGCCAGAGGGGAATGCAACACATTGCTCTACAATGCAATGCATACCCCTGGCACTCAGAGGGTTAACCTCTTGAAAGCTAAGATATCTCCATTGCATTAGGAAGCAATGCTTTGAAGACTTCTTTCTCATTCAAGTGTTTAAAATTCCAATTTAAATCAAAGGTATTTTATATTTCTCAACTACAGTCCTTCAAGGAAATCTATAATATTTGTTGCATTCGATCTTTCTTGTGGTTACTTAGAGTATACACATGGGTCATTCAGGACTGTTGTAGCACACTTTTTGTTGTGAGGAGGTGTAAACCACACAGAGTCTTCCACAAAGATCAATGTATACAGACAACTGCAGATACAATACAGACATCTAGATACAGACATACTTGACTGTGATATAAAGGACTCCTACACGGAAAAGGAAAAACACATTAAGAACTACATGTTACTATTCTTTCCTACTGTATAACTGTTTTGCTCCAGAATTGCTCCACATTTACTTTGTACATCTGGCATATTGTTGTCATTGTATCGTTTGTCATTTTCTACATCTAACTATTTGTATAAGAATAATTTCTGATTTACTATTAGAAAATATTAATTGACTAAATTATTTTGCAGAACCGGGATTTCCATTTCCAGGTGGAATAGGTAAATCTAAAACAGTTATAGGAAAATCATTGGATGTTTAACCTTATTAAATACAAACAAAATTTCCACATGCTCAACCTTCCAGCATCAGTGCCATCAGGCATGTTCAAATGAATTAATCATGCACACAGACAGATACACATAAGCAAACATACACACCCATTAAGCACACACACACCACACTCAGCACACACACACACACAGAGACACACCTATTTCTTCTTGCTAACTCTTGGCTGAAATACATGCTGATTTTAGAAACAGGAACTTTAGAGGAAACGGGTCCCAATGGATGGTAGAGCAAAGTGTTCAAGACCAAATTAGAATCTTGTAGAGGAAATTAAATAACTGCTGTAGGTCTCAGTGCAAAGACAGACTTCAAAAACCTTTTTTATTAGATGGTGATCTACAGAAGATTATCCAAGGAAAGTATCTAATGCTGACAACTGAACCGTAATCATTCTAGGACTTAAACCATTATTGAAGCCATTGGATAGAAACTCCAGAAGCAATGGAATAGAAATATCAAGGGGATCTATTTCACAATTCCTGTACCAAAAACAAAACGTTCTTCAGCTGTGATTTTACACCACAGAAAGCACTTTTTCCTGGAGTTAAGAAAGATGTCTGGGACCACGTATACAGCCCAAGATGCTGTATTGATGATGGAGTATAGGTTCTTGCAGTGACCTCTCTTTCAAGGAGCCATATAGAACCTTCCTTTGACAGGAGTTTTAGAAGCATAAACCAGGCTTTTCTTGGCCAATAATGGGCAATGAATATTATTGTTGTCTTGTTTTGCATAATCCACCTCAGGGCCACTGGAATCAGTCTCAGAGGTGGAAAAAGATAGGTCAAGTGAAAATCAAGGCATCTACTACATTGGGTGATCCTAGGGAAACTAAGAGAAAAACAAAGGTAGCTTTGCATTCTCTCTCTGCTAGCCCAAGGAAAATGAACGGAGTGCCCATTCTTTCTTTCCTGCTGAATTTCTGCTCAGGAATTGCATTTCCCTGTAAAGTCTCTTTATGCCCCTTTAGTGAGTTAAGTAAACCACTATAATCATGTTAGATAACAACCTGATATTGAGATAGTGACATATTGAGAACCACTACTGTCATTTATCCGTTTGTTTTGGGCTTCCCTTATAAGACACAATTTTGTGTGTAGATTAATTTTATATCCTTTAGCACTATACTTTCAAAGGTTGTCACAGATGGTGTGCTGTTGTCCTCTTTTCTTTTCTACTGTTTGTTCTTTAAGTGAAAGGTGCCATTGAGTACACCATGGACTTAAGCTGCAACCAAGAGACTGTTATACTAATATTTTGGACTTGGTGATTTCTATTTTATTGCAATATTTATTGGAGAGCTGTATGTGCATTTCTTTTTCTGATTTATAAAGTGTTGGAGGCATTTTTAGCATTCAGGGACCAAAAACACACTCTAATAAATGGGAAGTTTTCTAATTGTTATTTTTCCATATGGTGCAATGAGTTTGCCTCATTATTTCTCCACCTTTATTTTGTGTATCTGATCTAATCATATTGTAATTTCCAGTATGTATTTTTTGTTTTTTTCTACCACTGATTATTTTTATGTAAGAATAAATTCTGATTTAGCATTAGAAATATATCTCAATTATTTTTTGCAGGACCTCAATTTCCATTTCCAGGGGGAAAAGGTAAATCAAAAACTGTGATGTGAAAACCATTGATATTTAACTTTACATTTTATAAAGATTAATAAAGTTGATATTTCCATTGGCTTAACCTTCCGGTATAAGTGTTATCACACATGTACAAATGTATACATCATTAAACATACCTGAGCATACAAACACACTCAGACATGCAGACACGCCCATTTACTCACCTCAGGTCTATGTAGGAAGATTCTAGCAGAAACAATTCTAGTAGGATGTGAAACAGATAATTTTCCTGCTATTTTTCTCACTGAAAACATGTTTACCAGTCCTTATATAGAGGTAACTGCAGGCACAATGTAAAATATATATATTGATAGCACCATGTCCAATATAATCACAATCTGGTTTCCCAGCCTCTGGGAATCATTCAAAATTATTCTCTGAGGAAAGCTAAGACTCTGGACTGTCAGTGACAACCTGGTCCCAGCTGCACCAGTGTGCATAACATCCGGCTGGAGCCAATTTATTTATCTGTTATATAGAAGAGGTAAGGTCATTAATGCTCACTTCATTGTATTGTGTATATATACGAGATAAGGGTTGGTAAACAATAAAAGGAGCAATAAAACCTTTTTAAGTATGAAATACTTATTATAGGTATTTCTTTGAGTAAACAAGTGTACTCAAATTCACAAATGATTACACCTTTAAACCTTTAAATTAGTTTTTTAAATAAATGTAAATGTTTTATTCTGGACAAAGTGGGGTGGTGTTCCTATAGCCTATTATAGAGATCAATAATCAAGTACAACCTTTACTAGATCTCCTTCATTTATTCAGTAGAAGAAAAAAAAATGAAAAATAGTCAGAAAAAATAAAACAAATTTTGTCAAAGTGGGCAAATTAATTCCTGACTTCAATACAGCAAGTGGAATTACTCCCTGGATCAACATCCTACCTGTGCTGAATCAACTGTCATAATACATATACAGTGAATGCGTCAACATGCACTTTTTTATTATAGCACTTTCAGCATTCTTTTTAAATTAATATGTTGATTGTTTTATTTAGTAAAATGGATTATACAGACTCCAACAGGACCAATGGAAGTTGAAGGGGGTGAGTATATATTGTAACTGATAATCAGCACACTTGAAGGGATAGTAATACTTCGTTTTATCTTTATTTTTTTTTGTAGGCATTAAAAAAACATGAAGAACGATATAAGTCTTATCTCTTAAACCTTTATGGTTTGAGAGATATTCACAAGCAAAGCTTCCCCTCCTGCCCCTTTTACCTAGTGTAAGCCATCTCTTCTCAGATGTGGAAAGCAGTCCATAGACCAGACAGATAACAGAAGGGGACAATCTTCTTCCTATGAGAACAATGAAAGCCCTGCCCCCCTTGTCAAGTTTTTCAGGTTTTTCCCTTATCTTAATTGAAGATTGTCCCTCTCTGCAGTCTACCTGGGCACCTCCCTTCTGATCTGGCTGAGCAGTGTTACATCAGTAAAAGGGTAGGGAGGGGGATACTTTGTCACTGAATTACCCTTGAACTACAACTCTAACAGAATTGAAATAACACTCTCCAAAGTCCAAATACTATGACAATTAATTAAAGCTGCTTTTATTATGAAACATTACTATCCCATTAAAGACTGAGTGAGGCCTTGATTGCATTGCAGATATTCTATCACTGCTGGTTTCATCTCACAGTGTATAAGATAATTTGTAAATAAAATTTGGGAGAAAATTAGAATCTGCATAGCAAAAGAGTTGGAGTAATTCTACGACAAACAAAGTGCCACATAAGACAATACAATGTAAAATATATTTTGAATGCTGAGGTCTCAAATGCATTTAGGAGCAAGGCTTTGCAGACCTCCCTAGCATTCATATGTTTAAATTCCCAATTTAAAGTGATCATTTTTATTTTTCAACTACAGTCCTTAATGGAAAACTTTACTCCTAGGATTAAATGGCTTTTGTTTTGTCTGATAAAATTACCTAGGCAGGTTCCCTTCAGCAATCAGTCATAACAAATAGTTGTTGTTACATTTGAACTTTTTTGCTGTTATTTACAGTTTACATTAGTTATTTAGTACTATTGTAGCCCATTGTTTGCTGTGAGGAGGTGTGAACAGACATCTCTTGCATTCAAGGATCAAACATACCATTTTAAAGTAATTATTTTTCCCGATGGTTAACTTTTGAAACATTGCAAAGAAAATATTGTGCAGGTAGAAGCTGCATTAGCCATGTCACAGTGTTTAAAATGACGATATGGGAACCTCACTCTGCATAAACGCGCTAGGTTGTCATGTCACATCTTTAAACATAGCTACTTACTGGCCACAACAACCAGCATCCTTACCTTGCATTGCCTGTCTCTCTCTAATGATATAGGCAGGAAGCGGGGTGTGATGGTCATCAGGCTCAGAGCCGGATTAAGACTGTATTGGGCCCTAGGCAGGAACCCAAACTGAGGCCCCCCTCCCCCCCTACCCCGGACCATACTAATACTATACTGGCTTCTTTTATAAATAAGGTCTCTCTAGTAATTCCACTTAGAAAAATAATAGACTGCAAGTCTCAAAATTATACACTAGACTAGAAGAAGAATACTTACAGTATAACTAGGGGTACTATCATAATCCACCTCTACAGCCTGTGTCCACACCCTGTGTCCACCTCTACACCCTGTGTCCACACCCTGTGTCCACCTCCACACCCTGTGTCCACTTCAAGTGTCCACCTCCACACCCTTTGTCCACCTCCACACCCTGTGTCCACCTCCACACCCTGTGTCCACTTCAAGTGTCCACCTCCACACCCTGTGTCCACCTCTGCACCCTGTGTCCACACCCTGTGTCCACCTCCACACCCTGTGTCCACTTCAAGTGTCCACCTCCACACCCTGTGTCCACCTCCACACCCTGTGTCCACCTCCACGCCCTGTGTCCACACCCTGTGTCCACCTCCACACCCTGTGTCCACTTCAAGTGTCCACCTCCACACCCTGTGTCCACCTCTGCACCCTGTGTCCACACCCTGTGTCCACCTCCACACCCTGTGTCCACTTCAAGTGTCCACCTCCACACCCTGTGTCCACCTCTGCACCCTGTGTCCACACCCTGTGTCCACCTCCACACCCTGTGTCCACTTCAAGTGTCCACCTCCACACCCTGTGTCCACCTCCACACCCTGTGTCCACACCCTGTGTCCACCTCCACACCCTGTGTCCACCTCCACACCCTGTGTCCACTTCAAGTGTCCACCTCCACACCCTGTGTCCACCTCTGCACCCTGTGTCCACCTCCACACCCTGTGTCCACTTCAAGTGTCCACCTCCACACCCTGTGTCCACAGGCGCACTCAAACTTTTCATCAAGCCCCCATATAGTGCATATTTTGGGGCTGCTCAGATTTTCTATTAAAGTATTGCTGTTAACCCTTTGAGTACCAGAAGGTTAACAACGCATTGATTTGCAATGCGTTGTGTACCGCTCTGGCTCACAAAGGGTTAAATAAAGACAAGATAGTGAAGCTTGCAATATGATCTATATGTTTACAGAATTCCTTATGGTACACAGCGTTACAGACAGATGGGAAGCAGACTGAACGTATGGTCCCTAGGTTGCATAATTATTTAGGGTGACTGAGCAGAGTTGTTTTCTGCATGGGAGTGAATGACCTGCAGCACTTGGCTGGTTTTAGACTACAACTTCCATCATCTTCAGTTGCCTCCTTCCTGATGTTGTTTGACTACAGCTCTTTCATTCTCATTTGTGCAAATCCCACTACTGCGGTACTAGACCTCTCACCATCCTCCATTGTCCACCCAAACGCGACCTCACTGCACACACACACACACAGTCAACAGACTCCATAAAGGGAGCTGTAGGTGCCAGGATCCAGAGCGGACTGCAGGGCACTTAGGGCAGCAGTACAGGGGGCCCTGGTGACGCTATTGATTGGCAAAAAAAAAAAATGTAAAATTAAAAAAAAAAAAAATCTTGCAGTTTCACCAGGTCCGGCTCTGCTTGCCCGAAGCAGGGCAAAATGTGATAGAAATGTACCTGCCCAGCGCCCCGGAACTACATGTCCCGGGCGTCGGGCGATATAAATTCCACAACCCTGACTTAGCAGAGTCCAGGATGAGGTTTCCGGGCCCCCCTCATTTGGCCGGGCCCTAGGCAGGCGCCTTGTGCGCCTTGCCTGTGATCCGGCTCTGATCAGGCTTCATACATTGTGCTGCAAGCTTCCAAAACAAAGATCCAAGGGCTCACCACGTGAAGCATATGACTGGACCTGGATTAAACCCTTTGAGTGCAATACATATAGCCAGTCATATGCTTCACACAGTGAGGAGTTGCTGCTCTCATTTCAGGCAGAGTCTGGCCCTTGGATCTTTGTTTTGGAAGCTTGCAGCACAAAGTATGAAGCCTGATAACCATCCCTCCCCCTGCCTATTTCATTAGAGAGAGTGGGCAATGCAACCTAGTGCTTTTATGCAGAGCAAGGTTTTCATGTTGCCATTTTAAACACTGTGACATGGTTAATGTGGCTTCTAGCCGCACAATATATTTTTTTTAATGTTTCAAAAGGATACCTGGTACAGCTGGTATGCCCCAGAATTGCTCCACTTTTACTTTGTGCATCTGGATTATTGTTGTCCTTGTACTTTGCAGTTCTATTTTTTTTCTATTCTTGATTATTTTCATGTAAGAATAATTAATTATTTATGGTTATTTTTGTAATTATTTACCTAAATAATTTTTGCAGGACCTGGATTTCCATTTCCAGGGGGACAAGGTAAATCAAAATCTACCATGAGAAAATCATTGAATGTTTAAATTTACTTATAATAAGGATGAAATAAAATAGATATTTCCTTTTGATTAACCAGTATGAGAGTCATTTGGCATGCACACACTCATATATTGTTTAGCACACAAATGCACACAAACACATGTAGGCAAGTATACAAATACACATTCACACACCCATTTACTCACATCATTTATCTCTGGAAAGTTCTTGGTAGAAACATATTTTTCACAGGAATTCTAGTGGAAGGTGAAACAGATGGTTTTCATTGTGGTTCTTCCCACTGCAAACAGATTTAACCATGTTTTATATAGGATACTGTGCATTGTAAAATAATAAAATATTGTTAGATTCCCTTGCATACTGTAGCCATTAAAGGAAAACTATACTCTTTGAAAAGTGGCTGGTAATTTGTCTACCATAAGGACTTACCAAGGCAGACTTCCTTCATATAACAATTAGTCATACCAATATAGTTTTTGTTGATTTGATTTCTTTATTGCAGTTATTTACCGTTTGCACATGAGTCATTCAGTATTACTATAGTTCACTGTTTCTTTTGAGATGTGTGTTAACATACATGTCGATTTCATTTCCTTCACTGTAGGTAGCACATCAAGAGAGAGTCCTGTCTCACTAGTCAGAGAAGGTTAAAGAAAAACTATAAAAATAACCAAAGAAAGAATAATTGATGTTTAAGTAAAATTAATTCCAGTTCTTATTACCACTCAGATAGAGAATGCAAAGCTAAACATCAGGGAGGATATCACAGAACCTCTTCCAAGTCTTTCTGGTCAAAGGCAGCCTCTCCTGCTGCCTGAAGATATAGATGTTCATGTTACTTGGTAAATGGGGACACATTATATTCCAGACAAGAGTGTAACAACCTGTCTCATCGTTATCTAAAAATGGAGGTCGCTAGCAGGTTGAATTCCACACTGAACATGCTAGAGAATTTGCATGAGCATTTACAGGGAGCATACAATTCAAAACTGGAAGGCTTTGGAGAAACTATCTTTGTCACCTGATCTATAACAATTAATGTGAGAAATATGTGAGCTTCTGAAAGAGGAGGCCACCTTGATGGTTAGTGGGGCAGGGGCAGGAATTATGGCTGCTACAATGTGTACATTTTCCCTGCACTAGGACCCTACCACAAGAAGACAATGTTGACACAGGTGTTATGCTAGTCATATAACCTCCAGGCTGGGTTTCTCTTGTCTTCCTCTAGAATTTATTTCCCTATTCTTTGTGCTCTTGAGGAGGGACATGGGGCATAGTGTCAGTGGCTCTTGATTTCTTTTTTTTATGGGTGTTACTTGCTTAATATAAACATTGTGGTATCTATCGCATGTACTTCATGAGGGCAGATGTAGCAAGGTCTCTCCGCTCCTTCCCCTTTACACTACCTTATCACACATTTCAATGGCTTGCATTGTAAAGGTGGAATACACACTCTGAAGAATGCCTGGCCTGATGCAGGAAACTAATCTGAACTCAATGCTTTTAAATAATGTTGAGACCCAGAGGGATCCTGAATAAATATACCAGGTGGATGAATTAAGGGGAAAGAAAACCTAACCCACCCTCCAAGACTAGACTTAAAGGTACTCACCAGGAAGCCAGGAAAATAGCCGAACCTCAAAACTAACAAACAAGAGATAAAAAATGTTACTGCCTAAGGCATAGCGCATGTAGAAGGCATTTTATAGCTTTTCTTTTACCCGCCCTAACTAGGGATGCAGAACTCTCTCTTTTGATGTGTTGCCAAGGAGATACTGGACAGACAACTACAGATACAATGCAAACATCTAGAAAAAGAGATATCTAATTGTTGTGTGAAGAACAGTTATTGTTCCTCGTTAAGTAGTAGAGGATACCAAACACGTAAGAATAAGTTCTGAATTACAGTGAAAAAATTAGTAATTACCAAAATATTTTTTGCAGGTCCAGGATTTCCATTTCCATTTCCATTTCCATGGGGAAGCGGTAAATTGAAAACTATGATGGGAAAACCACTGGATGTTTACTTATTGTAGCAGTGAAATAAAATAGATATTTCAAATGGGCTTAGACTTCCAGTATGAGTGCTCTAAGGAGTGCACACACTAGTCTATCATGAAGCATGCATGCACATACAAACACATAGTGGCCAATGTGCGCACACATACACACACATATATATTTAGTAATCAATTGTCTGTGGGAAGATGTTGACAGAAACAATATTCTCACAGGAATTCTAGTAGTAGATTAAACTCAATGTTTTCCAAATATTTTTTTGGACTGCAAACATTTTGCTCACTCTTATATACAGGCAGCTAACTGCAGGTACAATGTAAAATAAATAGATATGTCATATAATGGACACTATATAGATACTGGACTAATTAGAGGGCAAATATCACATTTTTATATGTCTTCTATGATAACAGATTTAGTTAAAAAACAGCAAGGTGGTGCACTGTGCATCTGTAGGACATTTTCTCAAGGTTATTTGGGGGTCAATTAGATCCCTTTGGCTCCCTTATCACATCATAGTTGTCTGTTAATAAACATCAACCTGGGTAAATCTCATTAATACAGCATAGTTCACCTATAATGAGAAATAGGATGGAGAGTAGGAGAGGGGTTACATGCAAGTGCAATGCCTTACTCAGACAGAGAGAAACAATGAAGGTAGTGAGGAGGAAATGTGAGGGAGGGGGGAAATAAAGAGAAAAATTACCCTATAGGATTTTGCTGTTTTTGTGCTATCTTATTGATATCTAAATAAAACACACCATCTTATCTAGGGTGTCAGGACCTCCTGATCATAGAACACTAGGGGCCTTATGATTAAAGACTTGGAGAAAAATGGAGAAAGGAACCATTTTATACAGACAATGTGGTACTTATGTACATAAAGTGGAGTAATTCTAGAGAAAACCAACTGCACCATAGGTGACTAATACACATTCCCAGAATGGAGTTTTAACCTCTTGAAAGCTAGATAAGTCACCATTGTATTCCAAAGCAATTAAATGGAGACCTCGCAGCATTCAAAGGGTTAAAGGCCCCATTTAAAGGCATAGTAATACTTAATATGTAAAAAAAAATATATATTGTAGTGTTTATCCCCCTGAGTAAAAAAAGGGTACTCTCACTGCTGAATGGTGTTTTATTCAAAAGTTATTACAGCTCAAAGTTGAATATTTTAGGTGCAATATCACAGTGGACTGAGATTATACAGTGGCGCTGTTGTTACACCATCCTATGGACAGCACTGGTCCATAGACCCTAAATCTCCACAGGATGGTGCAGCAACAGCGCCAATGTACAATTTCAGGCCACTGTGATAGTGCCCCCAAAAAATTCAACTTTGCTCTGTAATAACTTATGAATAAAACACCTTTCAGCAGTGGGAGTTCCCTTGTTTTACTCATGGGGATAAACCCTACAACATATTGTTTTTACATTTTAAGTATTACTGTCCCTTTAAGAAATAAACCTTTAACATCTTTTGAATTCTTCCCTTTGATGCAGTTGGTTTGCCCCAGAATTACTCCACTTTTGTTGTGGAGGTAATTGGCGAAGTTAAATCTGGAATCAACATTGTCCTTTTTTGTACGTGGGATTTGTTTTGATATGGTTTGACCACACCCACTATAAAAACCATTTCTCTTAAATTGGAATGAAAATGAATCTGATAAAGGCTTTAGCTCCCACACAGTTTAGTAGCTGACTGTATGGTTTCATTGCTGTGTATTTGTTACAAACTTTGGGTACAGGCAGTAATACAGAGTTTTTTATACTTTGGGACTTGTTTTTATTTAACCACTTTAAGTGCCAGTGGAATAACCCTGCTGGCACTGCAAGTGATAAAGGTAGTCTTTATGCAGCAAATGGTAACCTGATGTCCTTTAAGTGTTAAGGATAATAACACCTATCATCCTCAGCAAACTAACAGCTGGCTAGGGTTGGTGGGAGTTGTAGTCCTCCACAACTTGAGGGACTCATGTTTTTATGTCGTTGAGGGCCTCATGTTTTTATGTCATTGAGTCTAACTTTTTTTTATTTATTTGTAGGACAACCATTCCCATCACCAAGTGGTAATTTAAAGTTTCATTTTATAATTTCTTATTCACAGATACAGTACTTAGCTATAGGTCAATGTGAGCAGTTGTCCAGGGCCCACTGAATGGAGCCCATCCCCCCACACTCACAATAAGAAACTTTGAGTCTCCTAAACAGTAATTAAATATAAATTTGTTGAAGTGAGATGTACTATGTTTTTAAATTTAAATTTACTAATTATGCTTCTCTGTAAATGAGGAGATAATTGCTGGTGATGTATTGATGATAGAACTGGATCTCACTGGCAATGTGCAATGTCTGTGTGCAGAGCAGAAAATTTGATCTCTCACAGTTCTTATAGACACCTCTCATTTCTCACTTAATGACTCTTATATGCTAGTTGTTTGCACAGCTTCTTTGTCTTTAATGGAAGGAATAACACAGGAACTGGAGAAGTGATTAACTGGAGAAGTCATCTCCACTTTATCTCTACTTTATCTCCACATTATCACCGCTTAGTGAATCTCCCCCCCCCCAGTTGTCTTAGTGCATGTGGCAGTCTGTGGTTCATTTATGAAGAAGTTCAAGAAGTATCACCTCTTAATAATAACTTTGAACTTACCTTACTATGGCCAGAAAATCAAAATGGTCCTATGAATTTTGTCCACATGCATTTGTTCCAGAGGTAACATCTTCAGTCCATCCTGGATACCATGTCCATGGAGAAGGGACATGACAAGCGTTCAGACCACATGACACAAACTTTGACACATGACACAAACCAGAATTTGTTAAAGAGTTTTGCTTGGCAATGTGTTGTTCGCCCAGATGGTAAGTAAAGGGTTAAATAGGCTAATACACTTTGCCTGCTTTAGTTAAGACAAAATAAAGAGGATTAAAAAACTGCCAACATCCATGACATCTAGGACAGGCTGAACATTTTACACTTGAACAAAAGCACAAGTGAATAATTCATAGGTGTCATTAGGATTTACTGACCATGTAAGGTAAGTGGGGGAGGCTTATTATTAGGAGGTGTACCTTTTCCTTTCAGTGTCAGGTTTTCTCTGTCTTATATGTAGCGGGGTGCAGACCTCAGTATACAGAGGTGGAATTAGACAATCCCATCTGAAGTCTACCTAAACTCACATTTGCTCCTGTAAATGTGGTGGGGAGAAGAATGCAGAAATAATATATATGGATATAAAAATCTTAGATGGGAGTGTGGTGGCAAAGCTAGAGGCACGAGACAGGATATGAGAGCCCAAAGCTGAATGACCGATGTGTAATTGAGACAAAGCCTTAATAAAAATAATTTAAAATGTTTAATTTCTTTTCCCTTTAAAACAGAATTGCCATTCCCAACTGAACCACAAAAAGGTAATTTACTAATCCCCATTATATGATATTATATAGATAGAAAAAGTTCTAATTATTATGTAAAATTAATTTAAGAATTATTTCAAAGAAATTGTATTTGAAATAGATTAATCAAAATAAAAAGTGTAGATCACTCCAAATGGATGCTGTGAGTAAAGATAAACATGATATTAAAGTAACAGAGCATTTTTATTTTGAATTTGCACACTCTGCAAATGCATATATGTACAATCAAATTGCCCATACATTTTATTGTTATTATTATTTTTGTTTTCATCACTTATTTTTTACACTAGTATGTTTGTAACCACCAGATCTCTTGACCTCTGTTTTCTCAGAGTTTTCTGCCAGGGACTGTGAAAGCAGGGATAGTTATGCAATGTAAATAATATTCAATGTAAAAACAGAGATACATTGTCTCACTATCCTGCTTTCATTGTCAACTGACAAAGAAATCCAGGAAGCTTACTGTCAGTGTAAACAATAGGTGAAGACTGCAAAAAATGAAGACGCAAAGTACAGACTTTACACATATACTTGCTGAAGATTTCACATCAAAAAGTGACTATTCCTTTAAATTCTTTGATTTCGGAGAGGTGTACAACTCTTTGTTTACATTGTACTGCACAACCCTCTGACACTTAAAGGGTTAAACATGACAGTTAAATTGTATAACAATAATGTGATCATCTACATATGTGCTGTCTGTACTCCCTAATTTAAGTAAACAGTAATTTTTATATAAATTAGTATTTTGTAAATTCACATATATGTGTGTATATAAGTTCATGTGTGAGTGTATGTGTGTGTGCATGTGTATCAGAGTTTTCTAACCTTGAAAGAATTTAAAGGAGCTCAGTTTTTATGCTTAGTAAAATTATAGAATTTCTACTGCGAAGAGACTTGAAAACTCATTAGAACTCAAAGAGGTTTTTAATTGGCAAATTCCTATTCTGGTTACCTTGTGGCATTGTTCCTTTCATTTACTATAGTAAATGATTAAAGTGGTCCTAGTGAAGGCATTCAAAAATTATATTTTTAACACCAGTTGACACTGTTGGTATCTGTTTTATTAAATAAAATAAATTTGAGCTGTAATACAATTTTTAAAACTCTCCCAACTGTGGGAGTACAATTGCTTTACTAATTAGGAAAAGCCATATGACATACATATTTGCATTAAAGTAAGTTTACTGCTCCTGTAGAAAATAAGAAATAATATTGCATGCATCACAGGAAGCAATTTTCCTTTGCACTCCTCATTTCCACTGTTTGTTACACCATCCTATATAATAATTCACTAAGGATGTTTGTCAGAAGCCATCATGTGCAGTAGAGACGGCTGCGTGCACTGCAGTCATGCGCAGTAGATACTGCCTGCGCCGAGGCTGAAATGGAGCGAGGCGCTCCAAATTCAGACCGGAGTCCTCTCTGTGCACCTTCCTGGGACTGCTGGTATCGTATCAGCCATGGTGCAGGCAGTCTCTACTGCGCACAACTGCATCGGTGCTACTGTGGCCCGTGTAAATGGGATTTTCAACTAGTTAGAAAATAAACAGAAATTATGAATGCAAAGGCAAATTGCTTCCTTTTCCTGCTGGGAGAAGTGGATTCAAATAAAATATACCTATATTTTGGAAACGTTTACATATTAATTAATCGTTGAAATGGATGAAGCAAGAGAAGAGTCTATTAAGTAAAGCTATTTCCAGATCACATTTGATGATTAAGTGGAAAGCAACTCAAATCCCATTGAAGCTAGTTCCAATTTCGTCCAACATGGGTAAAAAAAAGTCCTTCCTGATTTCAAAACGGCAAATCAGATTTCTCACTGGAACAACATCCTACCTCTGGTGAAACTAGTTGTTATAATGCATATAAAGTTAATGTTACAACATGCACTTTCGCATTACTGTTTATTAATGTTAACTTAATATTTGTTTTGTTATGTTTAGGAAAATTGATCACACAGACTCCTAAAGGACCACAGGAATATGAAGGAGGTGAGTATATATACATTATATCTGATATTCCACAAACATGGAGGGGGCTTGGGGCCTATATTACATTGCAGGTAATAAATGTTATGCCTGGTTTTATCGCACAGATTTCCATTGAAGCCTTAGAGGGGATATGCAAATAAAACCAATGATAAAGTTATAACCTGCAATGGAATCCAGTCCTTAATAAGATAACTGAAGCAATGCTGGGGCATACCAAGTACAGCAAAAGGTGCAAATAAAAATTCACCAAATTCAAGTTCATTTATATATGAATTTTAACTTCTTGAATGATGGACAGGTCTCCAACACATCGTGCAGCAGTGAATTGGAAACCTGTAACATTCAAGGATTTGCAATCCCAATTTAAAGGGTACTTTTTATTTGTCCCCTTTAAGGGCCTTGGTTTACCACTGAATTGCTCCACATTTTTTCTATGCATATGGTCCACATGTATTTAAGATGAATCAGACATGTTTATAAGTCAAGCAAGGAAATACATTATGGCACAGAAAGAAGTCATAGCACATGCACCTACGCAGACTCAGAGCCCCACTGGAGACAGAGGAAGATGACAGTCAGATTGTATAACCAAACAGTATTTCTGTCACATACCTGATAGTGGGTCTTGTTCAGGAAATGGAGTCTTGATGTAGGGAGGCACACACCTATACAAAAAAACACTAGTGGCAAGTTCAAATGTTCAGGTCTAGGTGAGCAAGGACCTGAGAACCAGGCAAGATACAACATAACTGGCAGACTGAATAATTTTCCTCTTGAACACTAGGAGACTAAGACAGAACAAAGGATTTTAAGTCTCTAGGCCAGCATCAGGGGAAGACTGTAGAATGATATCTTACCTCCTATGGTTTAGCCCCAAGGTCACCTGCTGCTGCATATAGGAGTCTATACCGACAGTATGAACCCAACAGGCACAAGGCTAAGACAGACAGTCTAGTTCAAGAATAGGTACAGGCCCAGGATATGTACAAAGTAGTTAATAAACCTCAGAGGTTGAGCTCCTGGGTGTGTACTGCTGCAAACAGAAATCTGAAGGTCCAAGTGAGAGGTACCAGTTCATAGTCAGAAGCAAGGCCAGGCAATCCGAGTTCAAGACAGATGGCAAGGATACATAAGTTAGAGACAGTCCAGAGATCAAAAGTAGGTGTCTAGCAACACATGTCAGAAAGCAATGGCAAAATTCCACAGTCCACAATATGCCAGAGTCAACAATATTGCCAAGATGAAAAACCAGGAGACGTACTAGACAAAGGGTTGAATGTGACAGTATCTTTGTACTTGCTCATTGATAAATCTGCAAAAGGCAACACATTGAGAAATATAAGATGTTTCTGCATGTTTAAAACTTTAAGGTTACTTAATGGGTGACACATTTTATTATTTTACTATTACTTTAGAAACCTTTAATACTTACAGTAAGATATAGATAAATATAGTTCAATATGTTTTTTTTTCTTTTTTATAGAATATGTATTTCCAACTCCAGGACAACATGGTAATTTACTTATCCACCAGATAATTTGGGAAGATTTTATATAGAGGGAAAATGGGATAGTGCTGATATAAAATTAATTTAATTATAATTTCAAAAAATGTTATTAATTGGTTGAGGCAAAATAATTTATTGTAGTCACTGCAACTTAATGTTCTTGATTATGATAAACAAACAAGATAATTAATTCTCAGTTAAACAACCCCTTGGCACTCAAGAGGTGAAAGCTGTGAAAGCATTACAGCTAAATCTTACAGGTAAACATGTCATAAAGATATTAAATGAAATCAGTACATTAACACAACCAACCTCATACCAGTTGTCTGTGCTCTAGCATTTTAATAAGCCATTTAAAGGCATAGTAATGTTTCATAATAAAAGCAGCTCTAATTAATCATCATAGTATGTGGGCCTTGTAGAGTGTTATTTCAATTCTGTCAGAGTTGTAGTTCAAGTGTAATTGAATTATAAAGTATCCCCCTCCCACCCCTTTTTCCCGATATAACATTGCTCAGCTCAGAGCAGCAGGGAGGTGCCCAGGAAGATTGCAGAGAGGGACAATCTTCAATTAAGATAAAGTAAAAAGCTGAAAAACCTGTCAAGAGGGGAAGGTCTTTCATTGTACTCACAGTAAGAAGATTGTCCCTTGCTGTTATCTGTCTGGTCAAACAACCAGATTCCACATCTGAGATGAGCAGTGTTACACTAGGTAAAAGGGGTGGGAGGGGGATGCTTTATCATTCAATTACTCTTGAACTACAAGTCTGACTACTGCAATAACACTCTCTAAGGCTCAAACACTATGAAGATTAATTGGAGCTGCTGTTTTTATGAGACATTGCTATCCCTTTAAGGACTACAGGTGTGTACAGCACAGTGCAAACCCCCTCAAGAAAACAGTATAATGAAATATGCATATGTGTGTGTGTGTGTGTGTCTGTGTGTGTGTGAAGGTTTGCATAAGAGAAAGTAAAGGGACAGTAATGTTTTATTTAATGAAGAAATATACATTATAGGACTTTTCTCACTGAATAAAACAAGGGCACTCCCACTACTAAGACATCTTCAATTCAAATGTTATTATAGTTTAAGGTTATTTTGCAGTGAAATTATAATGCTTTGTTGTATCACTTACTATAGCCAACCATTGTCAATTACACAAACTCCTAGAGATTGCATTATTAAAAAAATGCCTTTGAACATCTGTTGGCAATACTGCTGCTCAAATAAATACATCTGAGAGAGACAATCATTTTTTAATTAAATAAAAAATTTACCATCGTAGGGATTACCCTGTCATTACTCAGCAGGAAATGCCCTATGTCTTGTGCAGTTTTTATTTGTTCTGGGAAACAATTTACCTTTGCACTGCTGTCATCCTACTGTTTTGTACACCAAAAGAAACTGACCAGGAAATGAATGCAAAGACAAACTGCTTCCCTAATCTGCCGAGAATGACAGATTCCAGTGGAATATCTATTGGATATATCTGGTGAAACGACAATACTTTCATCAACTTCCTCCACTTTAAATAAATTTTATCTTACCCAGGCTAAACCGGTATAATTTAAAAATGTTGCACTCAAAAGAGCGTGCAACTACATGGGGCATTAGCCATGTCACTGTGATTAAAAGGGTGACATGAGAATCTCACCCTGAATAAAAAGCGCAAGATTCTAATGAACCAGCTAAGTCTAATCACCATTCACAAATCTAACACACATGACCTTTTTAAAATCTTTGATCCAATCAAAGTTGATAATTCTACCATTCACTCCGTAACCAAAGCAAACTGCCCAAAGTAGGTACAAAATTCCTTATACTCTTTAAAATATCAATCAGATTTCTACTTGGATCAACATCCTACCTATGCTGATGTCTTAAAAAAAAGTAATTGAACATCATAACATACACGTTCATAAAATAACATTTTCATTTAGTATTAGAATCTGTTAATATTCAATTTATATTTTGATTAGGTGTAGGAAAATGGACCATTCAGACTCCAAAAGGACCTGTGGAATATGACGGGGGTGAGTATATATACATGCTGTCAGATATGCCCCACTCTTGCCTAGATTGCAGGTGACAAAAGCTGTAACTAGCTTTAGCTCTTTGATTGTCACTGATGTCTATGGTGGGATATATAGATAAAACCAGTATTAATGTTATGAACTGCATTGGAATCCAAATCTTCATAAGAAGGAATGAGTTATAACAATATAGGCTTTGTTGTAGTTATTTATAATTTACATATGAGCCTTTTGGGACTATTGAAGATCATTGTTTGCTGTTAGGTGGTGTGAACTAAACACTGGCTGCAACAACACAAACAACTGAAGATGCAGTGCAAGCATCTACATATACACATGTCTGACCCCTACATAGAAAAGTAAAACAACATCGGTGGTTATTCACTAAGGCATGATAAAGAGGTGATAAAGTGGAGATGAATTCTTCAGTGATATCCCTTCTATAATTCCTATGTTATTCTATAGAGCCAATTCACTAACATATCTTAAGTTTGTGAGATCTTAGTGCATAGGCACCATAGAATAACATAGAAAATGAAGAAGTGATATCACTGAAGAAGTCATCTCCACTTTATCACCTATTTATCACACCTTAGTGAATACCCCCCCCCCCCTTGAGAACTTCTTACTGCTAAGATATTGGGGGAGATTCACTAAGTGGTGATAAAAAGGTGATAAAATGGAGATGACTTCTCCAGTTTATCTTCTCCAGTTCCTATGTTATTTTATGGATCCTATTCTCCAAAGTTGAAGAAATCCTAGTGCATAGACTCCATAGAATAACATAGGAATTGGAGAAGGGATAAACTGGAGAACTCATCTCCACTTTATCACCTCTTTATCACTGCTTAGTGAATCCCCCCCCCCGTGTCTCTTTAAGCATTCCTATGTGCCACAGGTCAGGCAAAAATGTCCTTTGAGTTCAATTATGTTTTTAACCCTTTGATGTCTAGAGGTCTTTGTAATATTGCTTCACAAAGATACTACTTTAACATTCAGGGATCAAAACCTCCTTTTAATCAGTTGGATTATGAGGAATTATTTGGTTAATATGGTGCATCTGATTTGCCCCACAATTACTCTATCTTTATTTTGTGCATCTGACCCATTGTGATTATTGTATTTTTCAGCAGTTTTATTTTTTTACTTTTAAATATTATCATGTAAGAATAATTTTTGATTTACTTCCATAATTTTTGCAGGACCTGAATTTCCATTTCCTGGGGAAAAAGGTAAATAAATATGATGAGAAAACCATTGGATGTTTAAATGTACTTATATTTATAAGGATGAAGTAAAACAGATATTTTAATTGGCCTGTATAAGCACCATAAGGCATGCACACAGTTATTCCTTAAGCACACAAACACATAAGCACACACAAACACACAGAATTCTCAGAGGACAAATATCAGCAGAAACAACTTTCTCACAAGAATTGTGGCGGGGGTTGAAACAGGATTGGATATTCAATACTATAGAGATACTGAACTATTCAAAGTCAACTAGGACATTTTACTAAGTCTGAATTTGTGGTAGCGGAGATTTAAAAAGCCAGGGACTACACTGTGCAACACCAATACATCCCCTTTAAGCCATTATGGAATTAATTTGACTTCTATTGTTTATCCACCAGGGATCACAATGCAGTCTTGACTTCCTCTGCAAGTTTATTCCTCTGGAAGGAAACCTGCTGAGAAGGCAAGATGGTTTTCTATTAATGAACACCTAGCAGGATTAATCTCAGAACTATGGTATAGTTGTTCTATATGAAAAGTACAGGGTGAGTAGGCTAGGATTTACATGCATTTGCAATGGAGAAATAAAAAAGGAGAGTAAGGCGATAGAGGCAACATTAGGAGTGAGGAGGAGAGTGTGAGGGAGAATGAAAAAGAAGAGGAATATAAACTTATAGGGTTTTACTATTGTGCTATTTTATTAATACCTAGATAAAAATCACCATTTAATCTAGGGTGTTTAGCATCCCCTGTTCATAATACTCTATAGGCCATATGTTTAAAAAATGCTGTTTGGAAATATTGCTCTAAAATACTGATCTTTTCCATGTTATGTTTAGGAGAATGGATCATGGAGACAAAGAATCCATTAGGACCAGGAACAATCCCATGGAGTGAGTATACATAATATAGATAATACATGATGTACACAGGGAGAAAGTCTGAAGGTTCAGCTGACATGTATTGGCAAATCTCAGTGAGAATGATGGACTAAGTAGAACTGGGGGGAGATTCAATAAGCAGTGATAAAGAGGTGATACAGTGGAGATGACTTCTCCAGTTTATCACTTCTCCCAATCCCATGTTATTCTATGGAGCCTAAGCACTAATATAGCTTCAGCTTTGGAGATCTTAGTGAATAGAGTATATAGAATAAAATAGGAACTGGAGAAGTCATCTACCGACAAAAAAATGCCATTGTGTGATAAAGTTAAGAGGTGTTTTCTCCCATAGAAAATGATGAAAATACCGTAATTTGGAATTCATATATCTGCGTTAGCTGTGAAGATCGGATAAGGGACTCAAGTAATCGCAGGAACGTTAAGACCCAGTTTTTTTGTGACTTGAGTCCCTTATCAGACCTTCAAATAGCCGACACAGAAACTTGAATGAAAAAAAAGTTAAAAAAACCCTAAGTCCTCAGTGGGTGTATTGATATGGGGCCATAAGCCCCATATCATTATATCCAAAGTATGAAAAATGTGTCAAACGTTAGTAGAATTAACCTTATGAGTGCCAATGGGGTATAATTATCCTGCCAGCATTCATAGGGTTAACCTAAGTTAAAAACCAACATCCCATTTAAAGTAACACTTAACATTAATCCTGATGTCCAGCGGAGTCCTTGTCTTCCTGGTCCTCTTCTGTCCTTCTTTCTTCTCTTCTTTCTTGTACCTTCCTGCCTTCTCTTCATTCTTCTTACTGTAAACACAAAATACAAGGATTTATACAACGCATAAACTATTACATCTTTTAACCCGTTGAGTGGCAGAGGGGTATGCAACGCATTGCAAAGCAATACGTTGTGGACCTCTCTGGGCTCAAAGTGTTAAGCAATGTTAAGTAAAGGGTTAATATGCTGCCATTATTTGTCATTGAAATAAGCCATTCTGGTATAAAAACTTGAGCCAATATAATATGTCAAAAAATATAATAATAATAATACACTTAGCTTTATTAACTGTCTCCGCTGATGTGTGCGATCACAGAGGTGGTGGCAGCAGAGACAGTGCTGTGTGCCACAGATTTCCCTCTTCTCACTCTCGGGCAGATGCCCATCCTGCAATGAGGGAATTTGAACAGAGACTGCCTTTATATATGGGCAGTCTCTGATCCAATTCCATCAAAGCCACTGGCTGAGATGTGCTTAAGCACATCCCAGCCAATCAGTTAAAAGCACAGTCACTTGAAACTGATTAGCTGGGATGTGTATAAGCACATCTCAGCTAATGGCTGTGAGGGAATTGGATTATCTCACATCATCTCCCCATAGGGAGGGAGGAGGAGGAAGCATCACTGGACACCTTCTTTGGACATTTATTTTAATAACATGGGGTATCCAATCTCAGGTTACTTAATAAAGGCAAATTATGCTTGTAGTTTACTATTGTAATGCAAAACTATTATTGTTTTTAATCATAAGATGCAAATAAATATTAAATGTGTTTATCTTTTTATTTCTGTGGTAGAATATGTATTTCCAACTCCAGGACAAAAAGGTATTTTTTTAATTCACACACATAACATCCTTTTAAATATAAGTTAATTTTTTTTTTAATGGATGAATCAAAATAATAAATGAGCACTGAAACTGGATGCTGTGAATTATGATTACGAAACAAGAAGTTATTAGCCCTTTGGGCTTTAGCGAGGTGTACAATACATTGCTTTGCATTGTATTGTACAATCATATGGCACTCAAAGGGTTTAACCTTTGTAAACATTACATCTAAATCTTATGTATAAACATATCATGCCAAGTATTTAATTAAATTTGTACAGCAAAGAAACCATCCTCAAAGCTATTGTTTGTTATTTTGTTTCTAATAATATCCTGTCTGCCAGAAATATCTGTGATTACCAATAAAACAAGGACTGGTTCTCAATCATTTGGTATATTTTCTTAAATGTATTTCCCATAAGTTTTTGCAAAACATAGTGAAAAAATAAACATAGTTAAAGAATTAAATTAAAAAGACGTTTTATTGTGACTCTCTCCATGATTGTTTCCACAAAACTAAAGCAGCTGTACAAAACTACATTACAAACTGTTCACCTGCTACTTGCAATTGTGCAAATGCCATATATGTAGAAGTTTGCTTTGTGTTTTGCACTTACAAGGCCATTTTACAAGGTGTGCATTCCAGTTTCCAGACTCTTCATTTTAAGAGATTGGAGAGCTGAGCAGTGGATGTCAATCACACTCAAAGACACAAAATATACCCATAAGAGAACACAAAATGCCAAGTTTAGTGAAGTGTCAGCTGAGTTTCTGTCCATGAATTAAAATAAAATTGTACTCTAATATTATGAATTGGTATATATATATGTAAATGTATATGTATGTGATTATATGCATATGGATGTGTCTGTGTGTATGAGTGTGTGAGTTTGTGTATAATGAGGGAGTATATAGATGTGTGTGTTTGTATAATGTGTGAGTATATAGATGTGTGTGTATGTGTATGATTGTATGTACTGCATTTATATATACGGTGTGTGTGTATATATGAATGAAAATGTACTCTCTTTTCTTATTTCTTCCCATTATCTTCCCCACCAGTAACCTGAGGTGGAGATCAAAGATACATATGGATCAGGGGGCTCCAAATGTACCCTGTGTCACACTTTTTTAAAATTTAAATGGAGGTAACATTTTAGAAGCCTGCTAGGAATGGCTGATGTCCCCAAATCTATTCATCTCCAGGCATCTAACATGCTATTCCCATTTGACTCTGTCCTTCATTAAACCCTGCCAACCCTCCATTTGCCTCCCCACATTTGCCTCTCTCAACCTATATTAGCTTATCTTTTGTATGGATGAAATGTCTCCAATGCATTGCAGACCATCTGGCATTAAAAAGGTTTTAATGGATTACATATATTATATAGAATGCATGGTTTCCTTACTTTATGTACTTCTCTGTAGCATAGAGAAGTTCCTGTGATGTAATCCTCAATGCATGTATTCAATCAGCAGTCTGGTCCCTTGCACACTGGCAGCACATAAACCTTTGGGTAATTATCCAGAAGTGCTAAGTAAGCGCATATGTGACAGGGCTTGTGATTGGTTGCATGCACTGAGGATGACAACGCCAAGGCTTCTCTTCAGCGCAATACATCACAGAGACAGAGTACTGTCAAGAGATGTATCATGAACAAATTATTACACCTTAAAATTATATTTAAAATAAAATGACAATATTCTATTCTGGCCACCAGGTGGTGGCGTACCTATCACTTGCCACTGAAAGCCATAATCATGTACAACCATTTCCAGGTCTCTTTTGTTGCACCAGTGGACAGAAAACACAATCTTACTGAAGCCAATTAAAATTTTGTACAAATTGCAGAGCAATTCCTTCCTGACTTTAAAATAGCAGTCATATTTCTCGCTGACTGAAACAATTACTAAATTAAAATGTTGTTATGTGAAAATGCATGTTGTAGCATACAAATGTAGCATTCATATTTCTTTGTGTTAAAATAATATTTGAATTGTTATGCTCAGGAAAATGGATCGTACAGATTCCAACAGGACAAGTGGAATATGAAGGAAGTGAGTATATATAGATAAATATATAGTATCTGGTATTGCACCCATTTAGAAGCTAAGGCGTAGATTACATTGCAGGTGATCAGTGTCATCACTAGATATATGTCTTAGATTCTCACTGAAGTTTAGGATTTATGGATAAAACACTGATAAAGGTATAATCCGCATTGGAATCCAGACCTTAACAAGAAGAACTGGAGTAGTTCTGGGGTAATCAAGTGCAGCAAAAGGAGTAAATAAAATTTAAATGAGACTGTTAACCACTTGAATGCTGGGGCCTCAAAAGCATTGCAAAGTAGTGCACTGGAGACCTTTCTAGCACTTCAATGTTTAAAACCTGCATTTAAATCAATGGTACTTTTATTTCTCAGTTACAGCCCTTAGTGGGAAAACTTAGTCGCTGGAGTAAGTGGCTGGTGATAGTCTAACAGAAAGACTTATCTTTGATTGATCTGATATCACATTGATTGTGATAATGATTTTATTGAGGTTTTTTTGTAGTTATTCACAGTTTACATAAAAATTATTCAGGATTATTGTAGCCTTATTATTATGGATGCATGAACTAAATATATATTTATATAGTCAAAGATATTTCTATACAGATAAATATTAGTATAGATCTATATAGACAGCTGCAGATTCAATGCAAACATCTAGATATTTGACCTTGACACCTGGGACATTTTGTATTGCCTATGGTGCAATGTGTTTTCCCCAAACTTGTTCCACTTTTAATTTATATATATGGCCCATTGTTGCTACTGTATTTTCCAGTACATATTTTTTATTTTTTTCTAACACTGATTGTTTTTGTATATGATTGCTGATTTACAGTTGTAAACAATAATATGTACCTATATAATTTTTGCAGAACCTCACTTTCCATTTCCAGGGGGACAAGGTAAATCTAAAACTGTTATGGGAAAACTATTTGATGTCCAACGTCTCTTATAATAACAATGAAATAAAATATATATTTCCACGTGTATAACATTCCAGTATGAGCTCCACCAAGCATGCACACACACACACACACACACACCGTTAAGCGCATATCTGCACAGGAATGGCAGGAATTCTATTGGGAGATGATTCCAATTGTTTTTTTCAAATAGTTTTAAGCATCCTTACATACAGGCAACTGCAGGTACAATGTAAAATGAATAAATATTCTAGCACCCCTTGCACTTGAAGGAAAACTATGCTTTTAGAATAATTAGTTGGGAATTTTGACTTATCTAGGCAGGTTTATTTCATACAGCAATCACTGATACAGATATAGTCTTTATTGAATTTGATCTTTGTTGCAGTTATATATAGTTTACAAAGGAATTGTTCAGGACTACTGTAGTCCATTGTTTGTTTTAAATAAAGCCAGCATGTTACTTAACTGTAAATTCAATTACTTTGGATTCTAATAAGTAGCGCTCCAAGAGAGACAGCCCCACCCCCCAGAAAAGAATTGACATTTAAGTGAAGTTTCCCCTGTCCTTCAGGGTCTCCTTGATAACACACCAAATGAAAGAATATCTAAATATTAGGGAGGGAATTTCAAACTGCTTCCATGTCTTTACGGCCAAAAGTAGCCTCCCCTGCTGTCTGAAGATCATTATGCTAATGTATACTTCAACTAATAGTATCTATACAGATCTCAGATGAGCTTGCACATTCTCTGCTCATGAAGCTGCAATGGCCCTAGTCAAATGTGCCAAGATGTTAACCAGATGAATCATCTGTTGAGCATTATAGGCCTCTTCAGCAGCAGACCTAACCTTCTTGATAAGGTAACTTTGGAAGCCTTTTTATCCTTAGAAAGACCAAAGAAGTTCAAAAAGAAGGAGCTGGTATCCCTCAATTCACTCTGGATATATATCTGCAAACAGCTCTTTATCTTTACCTCTAACTTTTGCAGCAGTTTGTCTTTTACAATCTGTGGATTAGGAAATTGAACCAGAAGGCAGATCTCCTGGATGGAGCACATTCTGGAGGAATCCAAAGAGCTATATATTCAGGCTTAAAGAGTAAGAATGGTGCCTGAATAGTTAAGGCCTAAAGCTTGCCAACATTTCCGGCTGAAATAAGTGTCACTAATAAAGATGATTTACGGACAGGAATTTAGTGGGTTCAAAAAGCGTTCAAAAATCCTCCTCTGCAGGATACTGACTGCTGCCCAAAAGGGTTTCTTTCTGTCTGATCTGCTACCAGATGGAAACCAACTGAGCTTTTGGGCACTATGATTATAGTTATGTTTGTTCTATGGAACCAATACCTTGGCTGACAATACATTCTGATCCCCTGAAGAAAAGCCTGTGTTTTATGAGAATGATGAGGCACTTGCATAGTGATGATCCTTGAAGGTGGTAATGAGGAGAAATTAATATTGTAGCCCTATTTAATTATTTTTTGTATATACAGGAATCTGGAATAATATTTTTTTCCTTTGTAAAGAAAACAATGCAATTTTGCTCTCAAAGAATCTGGAACCTGACTTTAACCCTTTGAGTGCCAGAGAGGCATGCAACAGATTGCAAAGCAATGCTTTGTGTACTCCCTGGCAAAACTGGGACTCAGTGTACCAATCCAAAGAGGAACCTTTTGGTGACTTGGATCCTCTTTAATAATAATATTTGGAGGATGGCTTTTTGCCTATTTTTATAGTTCTTAAAGGATCTTAACATTTTTATGAACAAAATATTTTATGCAACGGAAGAAGCTCTCCTTAGAAAGAGACTACAGAAGGGCATCTAAATATTTTCCAAAATAACTGACCTGATAGTTTCCACATTCCATCAACCTCTGAACTGATGTTTTTCACAAGCATGCCCACGCATTCCATAGGAAAGTTGTAGAAGCCTTATCTGCTGTTCTCCACCAAGGACACCTCTGATTTAGAATGTTTTTTCTCTCTGGATCTTCTGTGAATAAACTTAACCTCTCTGGGTGAATATGAGCAGGATGGACCAGACATATTTTCTTCCAATCTCAGAGACCGCCATGTCTCTATAGCAATAGAGGAGAAAAGAGATAGCATGGATGCAAAATCAGAAGGAATACTGGAATGAGCAAGAGTGACCTGGCTCACTGAAGTAGAGTTGACATTCAAGAGGCAGGAAGGGCATAACTTCTTCAAATAACTCTCCTCCAAATCCAAGCTTCACAGCAGACACTAAGCTCTTCCAGGTTTTTCCATTTGAACAAGAGAGATAACTAAAAGACATCTGTAATCCATTTCCAAAACCAGTAAATGAATTCCAGAAAAAAAAGGTAACCCAGACTCACACTGGGTAACTGGAACTTTCCATCCAACCTTTCCTGGTTTTCATCCCTGTACAAGATAGCCCACAATAGAGGCCTTCCATTTCCATATTTTAATTATTAAAAAAAAAGCCACCAGAATTAGTGTGAAGCCCACCTCTCTTAGATACTGCCTAAAATGGTAACTTCTGGTCTGTGTTAGGCGCACACCACAAATTCATTGACACCTAAACATCTTGAGTTATAAATGTGAAGCTCAGAGGCTTAAGGAGGCCAGCCTAGGAGCAAGCAGCTAAGCTAATCTTGCAGACCTGACCCAGTGGGATACAGCAGAACTGGAACAGGAGATTGCTTAGGGGGACAGAACTCCGCCTCCAGGACTGGCCTTGATGGAACCCAGCTGGAAACCAGGAGAAGAACCCAGCTGACCCTCAAAAGGATAGACAGCTGTTTCACCTTAAGTACAAAAAAATAATGGCAAAAAAAGAAACAGATGGTTCTCATCCTGGTGTAATACTGCAGTGCTCAAAACATATATAGAATAATAACTATTGATACTCACAAAAATAAGGACGTATTTCTAACAGCTCTGTATTGCATGTGGAAGATATATTGCTCCCACACAGACTGTAAAAGAATTCTTTCAATTGTTCACTGATCCTTAGGAATATGTGTACCTGACAGGACTCCACAGAAACAAACCGGAAAAAGAAGGGAAAAGAGAAGCACAATGGTATAATATGTCAAATGCAAGACCAAAGCCCTCCAAAATGGATAGGGACTCCCATTTCAATGAGGCTGTCATTTATTATAATCCAGCACTCCTGCAGGCAGGGATCATTGTAATATCCTGTCCCTGCTCAGATGTCCAATTCAGGGCCAAATTATTCTCCAAATTCAGGTCTCCATGTATAATAAATCAAGTGTCCACTAATAATATTAATATATATATATATATATATATATATATATATATATATATATATATCAACCCCAACAGTAGGAGAGCGCTCCAATAGACTGTAAATCAAATACTATTTATTAAAAATATAAAAACATATATAACAACTCAGCTCAAAATAAAACAATAGCAGTAAAACCTATACTGGGACAAAGCGCTAATATAATATCTACTGCTCCGGAGCTATTCAAACGTTGGTGCAGTTCAAGTTCCAGATAATGATTACTGCAATCAATGTCACCGAGAACAACGTCCTGGGGATGCTACTAGTCACAACTCTGTAGCCAGTTCACACTTTGTAGCCAGTTCACTCGGTCATTCAGAAGGAGTATTATACGGAAGATTGTTTACATTGAGAACACGAAGGGGATATTTACACCATACAATCAGATTGTTAAGTGATGGATTTATAGCGCATGCGGAGAGTGAAGGAGGTGATAAGAAGAGGTCAGGAGCTTACAAGAGAGATTACTCTGCCCGCGGTCAATATAAGGAGAGGACACTGCACGGAAGGACCGATATTTGGAGGTAACATATATATGGCGGATTTACCCTCAGTTGCCAGTTTCAGTGGTCTGACTTTAGGACAGTGGTCCATTACTTAAGAAAGACAGGAGAGTTCAGCAGTACCAGCATTACTGATCTTTGTTTAGCTGCCCGCATGTTAATATCACACTCCGTTGCTGCTTTGAACTTCGAATATTGCATCCAAGATAATATATATCACTTTACTTATAGAAGTTGGCTACAAAGTTGCAACTAGTAGGATCCCCAGGACGTTGTTCTCTGTGACATTGATTGCAGTAATCATTATCTGGAACTTGAAGTGCACCAACGTTTGAATAGCTCCGGAGCAGTAGATATTATAGCGCTTTGTCCCAGTATAGGTTTTACTGCTATTGTTTTACTTTGAGCTGTGTTATATGTTTTTATATTTTTAATAAATAGTATTTAATTTACAGTCAATTGGAGCACTCTCCTACTGTTGGGGTTGATGTAGTTTTTTTGCTCGGTACACTAAACGAGCTAGGGATTGTAGTGATTCAATTGACTGTATATATGAGGTTGATAATGGTGGTTTTATGAGCGCACAGATCGCCGTGATCACAGATTTGTCTGCATATATATATATATATATATATATATATATATATATATATTTAAATTTAAGACATAAAAAACAATAAAAAAATATATCTATGTGAGTAATTTGACAAATTTCTCAATTCTCCAGTCATTTGTTCAGGAACAAATAATCAAACTACTGTCTAGTGTCTGCATTTGAAAAGAATAATGGAGTTCTTAATTACTAAGCAAAACAACTGCACAATATGCAGATTTTCAAAGGTTTGAAACGCCTTACATGCTAGAGAGTTCCCCAATACATTCCAAAGCAATGCATTAGAGACCTCTCTAGCATTCAAGGGGTTAAAATCCCCATTTAACCCTTTGAGTGCCAGCGATATATCCAGTATATATTGTGTTGCAATGCACTGGATACCTTTCTGGCACTCATAGGGTTAAATCAGTGGACATTTTGGACTTTTTATTTCTCACATATGGTGCAGTTCTTTTGCCCCAGAATAATTCCACTTTTCTTATGGAGGTAATTTTTGGAGTTAAAACTGTATCATTTCTTTTTTTTTTTTTTAAATGTTTTTATGTTGATTACCCACACCAACATTTTTCTAAATTGTCTTTTGTATTGTTAAATATTAAAAAATATATATATATATGTCTTAAAAAATGTTTTAGATTCTACAGTTAGAAATGTCTTTTATGGCTACCTCTTCTTTTGAATGCAGGGCCCTAAGGGAGAAAATGGTTATTGTAGTGTCTTCAGGTCCCACACAGTTTAGTAGCTAACTGTATAGTTCCATTGCTGTGTATTTGTTACAGACTATGGGTATGGACAGTAATACATAGATATTTATCCGTTGTTATCCTTTCATTAACCACTTTTAGTGCCAGTGGAATGATGCACCTCCTGCTGGCACTGAAAGGGATAAGGGTAGTCTTAAAGCAACCTCAGGCTCTTCAAGCATTAAGGACTACAACTCCCATGAGCCCCAACCAACCAAAGGCTGTCTGGGGTTGATGGGAATTGTAGTCCTCCACAACTGGAGGAACTCAGGTTCCCCATTAATGATTTATACTTTTTTATGTCACTAAGTCTAAATGCTTTTTTGTTTGTTTGTTTGTTTGTTTGTTTGTTTTAGGACAACAATTTCCATGGCCAAATGGTAATTTAAAGTCTCATTTTATTATTTCTCATACACAAATATTTAGCTATACAGTGACTAATTGAGTTCACGGCTGGTTTAACAATAGGGCATTGGGAGCAATTGCCTGGGAATAACTGAAGAGAGCATCTCCTCCTGAATCAGACACTCTGATTCTTATGCATTTCAGTTTGGCAACTTCTGTAGTATCCTCTCCTTGTCATGAGGTGCACATGGTGCAGTCTGCTCGATAGATATAACCTTCACATTATATATAAATAGGTGTGATAACTCATTATTTCCCAAGCTAATATAAGTATAAGCACTTAGCACTGCATGAATCCAGTTGGTTTCTTCCATTTCCTGTGAGTGCATCATCCTCCCTGTCATTAGTTTTGTTCCATTTTCTTTTATACAAACTATGGCCTGGGTCTGAAATTCCTGGAAGAAATAATATTTTTCCTCATTATTTAGGAATAGTTTTTAAATATATAAATATAGGAATTTGCTGAAGCAAGATCGACTATGTTTTCTAAGCCTAAATTTGTGAATTTGGCTTCTCTGCAAATCTGGATATTAACTGCTGGTGATATACTGATGACAGAATGGAATTCCGCTATCAATGTGAACTGTCAATGTGCACAACATAGCCTGATCTTTTCACTGTGTGTTTAGAAGAATAGATCATACATATAGATAATCTACCAGGGAGCGGTAAAAATAAGATAGCTAATATATGGTGCACACAGGGGAGAGCCTACACTAACTGTAGTGGCATACTTAGGTCTAGGCCTAGTAAATCTAAATCTAGGGCAGCAGTTTGTGTAGCTTTGCCACTTTGAGCCTATTTATAATTTGTAAAGAAAATTCACTATTTAAAAAAAATGTATGGCTACTCTTTCCCAAAGAAACTTACCCAAAAGACCTTCTTCATAAATTAAAGTTTCCACTTTCTTAGAGACCCTTGAATGCTAGTTATATGCATTGTTTCTGTGTCTTTAGGGGAAGGGATCTGGTTAATGGAATAATAATGTTTCAAAATAAAAGCAGTTCCAATTAATCTCCATAGCATTTGGGCCATGGAGAGTGTTAAATCAATACTGTCAGAGTTTGAGTTCAAGAGTAATTGAATGATAAAGTATCCCCCTCTCACCCCTTTTACTGATGTATCACTGCTCAGCTCAGTGTGTGTCCAGGTAGATTGCATGGCAATGTGTGGTTCAATCCTCTGGTTATTAAAGGGTGAAATAGTCTAATGCACTCCACCTGCTTCAGTTTAAAAAACTTTCAGCTTCTGTCATGTCTGCGTCCATGACATCCAGAAGTAACTGGAAATATTATATCTTCAACAAAGACAAGGACAAAATTCAAAAAGTGCCATTAGGACTAATAATGTTATTATTAGGAGGAGTTACTTCTCATTTCAGGGTCAGTTTTTTCACTATCTAGATACAGCTAAATGCAGAGCTGACCTCAGTATTCAGAGGTGGAATTACACAATCACATCTGAAGTTTACTAAAACTCACATTTGCTTTTGTAACTAGTCAAGAAGTGAAAATACAGTTTTAACCCTTTAAGGACCTATGACATGACAGGACCATCACAACGGTTCCGGCACTTAATGACCGGTGATGGTCCTGGAACACCATGGTATTCTGGGGTGGCAGCATGGACATGTCACTCTGCCATCCCAGAATCCAATTTGCAGGAAAAAAACTCCTTAGTCCTTAACAGCAGCCCCTGTGCTAGATCAGGTTGTCATTAAGGGGTTAAGGTACTACTGTGCCTCTAAATTTGTCAGAAATATTATTCTATATTGAACTGCTGCTTCAAAAACAGGAGTTCATTATTTACAAAGATATAGCTTGTTTTTAGGATCCATACCAATAGGAATACGTGAATAATAAAAGAAAAGTAACACCCACTTATCTTACTATGGACAGAAAATCCCAAGGGCCCCTATAAATTATGTATAAGTGCTTTTGTTCAATAGATCACATCTTAAATCAGTTCTGGATATTGTGTCTGTGGAAGCAGACATGACAGTTACCACTAGGACCACAAGACCAAAGGGTCATATTAATAATCTAATAGGTACAATTCTGGGGTAAACTAAGAGAATCGCAGGAACCAAATGAAAACCACCCCATATCTCATTTGATTTTAATGGTCAGTTTAACCCATTGAATGCTAGAGTGGTAAACATAGCAATACAGTAAACAAGAGTGGCAAACAAAGCAAGTAATGTGTTAACCTTTTCAGCATTCAAGGGATAAAAATCCCCAATTAAATCAGTCAGAAGTTTTATTTGCCCCCTGTGTTGCAGTTGGTTTAGTTTTCTGAATCCGGCTCTAGGTTCTGGCATGTCTGCCAATCTCAGGTTACTTAGTGGAGGCCAAATTATGTTTCCATCTTACAAACTATATATTTTTGTCTTCCGAAATAAGACTTAAAAAAGATAATTTAATATGTTTGTTTTCTTTTTTAAATAGAATTTGTATTCCCAACTGAACCACAAAAAGGTAATTTACTATTCCACATTATGATGTGAGAAGATTTTAGTAAAAATGTGTTAATAATAAAATAATATGGATTTAAGCATTAGTTCAAATAAATGTTATTTAAATGTATGAATGGAAATAGGTGGAGATCACTCTGATTGGGTGCTGTGAATAATGATAATCCAAATAATGAAATAACAGTGACCTTTTATTTAGAATTTACACACTGCAAGTATTCAGTGTCACTTAATTGTTTTGCACTATTATGTTTGTAACCACCAGATCTCTTGATTTTTGTTTTCACAGAGCTTTCTTCCCCAGACTATGAAAGCAGATATAGTGATATAATATAAATAATATACAATGTGCAAAACAATGATACATAGGGGCTTATGCACTGAAGTGTGATAAAGAGGTGATAAAGTGGAGGAGACCGCTCCGGTGATATCACTTGTCCAGTTTCTATATTCTGTGGAGCCTATGCACTAAGATCCCTAAAGTTGGTGATATCTTAGTGCATAGTCTACATAGAATAACATAGTACTTGGAGAAGTGATATCACTGGAGAACTCATCTCCATTTTATCACCTCTTTATCACTGCTTAGTGCATCTCCCCCGTTGTATCACTATCCTGCTTTCATGGTCAACTGACAGAGAGAGAGATGCAGGAAACTTACTGTCAGTGACATAAAACTGACAAAGTACAATCAATTTGACAAATTAAACACTTGCAGACTATTTGAATTCAAAATAAAAGCTGATGATCCCTTTATATCCTTTACAGAGAGGTGTATAACTCACTACTTGCATTGTACTGTATAGCCCTCTGAAACCCAAAGGGTTAAAACTGAGTAAGCATTAAAGCTAAATTGTATAACACTACATATAGGGAGAGATGCGCTAAGGTGTGATAAAGAGGTGATAAAGTGGAGATGACTTCTCCAGTGATATCACTTCTCCATTTCATATGTTATTCTATGGAGCCACTGCATTAAGATTTATCCAACTCTGGCGATGTTAGTGCATAAGCTCCATAGAATAACAAAGGAACTGGAGAAGTGATATCAGCGGAGAACTCATCTCCACTTTATCACCTCTTTATCAATCTTTAGTGCATAACCCCTATTGTGTCAGACATCTTAATACATTTTGTCTTTTGTTCTATCATTTTAGTTAAATATTAAAGGGACAACAGAATATTGTTAACATTAAAGGGATGGTAATATCCTATGTTATAGTCCTTAAAAAGTTGAACAAAGCGCAAAAGCAGTATCTCTCAAACTGCTATGGTTTGAGAGATATCTGCATTTAAAGTTCGATGTTTCCTGCTGTCAGCAGGGGATCTATGTCACCCAGCACAAAGGCTCTGCAGCAGAGCCACAATCACGTTATTTAAAATGAATGACTTCATTAGAAGGGTTTGCAAGCACACTTTTTAGACCATTCCAATGGATATTTGTTGTAAATAACGCAATTTGCGGCTCTGCTTCAGAGCCTCCATGTTCGCCGACACGGATATCCTACTGACAGCTTTACAGCTGACAGCAGGAAACATTCTGCTGTTATATATATACATATATATATTTATATATGTGTGTGTGTGTGTGTGTGTGTATGTGTGTAAACCTTTGTCAAGCTTGATAAAGCTACCTATTTTAAAACCAGTTGTCATAATATATATGCACTGAAATATTCATTCATAATCCAGTATTACTGTTTCTTGATGTTAAATTAATATCTGGATTGCTATGTTTAGGAAAAATGACCACACAGACTCCAAAAGGACCAGAGGAATATGAAGGAGGTCAGTATATGCACATTGTATCTGATATTCCACACACTTGGAGGTTGACTAGGGCCTAGATTACATTGCCAGTAACAAATGTAATCCCTTGCTTTATCTCACATGTTTCCATTGAAGCCTAGAGGGGAGGTAAATAAAATCAAAGGTAAAGTTATCACCTGCAATGCAATTCAGGCCTTATTAAGAAGACTTGGAGCAATTATGGGGCAAAACAAATGCAGCATAGTGAGAAAATCGGAATTTTAAGCCATTGAATGCTATAGAGGTCACCAATACATTATGTAGAAATATTTTGGAAACCTCTAGCATTCAAGGGTTTAAAGGGTTTAAAATCCCAATTTAAATGAATGTTACTTTTTATTTGTGCCATGCAATTGACATGGTTTGCCACAGAATTGTTCCACATTTTCTATTCATATAGCCCACTGTGTATTTAATATGGAACAGGCAAATACTTTATGGAATAAGGAATATGGAATACGTAATAAGAACATTCCACATAGAAAGACACATTACACAATGCAGACTCAGAGACCCCCTGGGGTCAAAAGAAGATGGTATTTACTATCTGGCACATGAAGATTGTGTGAACCAGGCATGTAAAAGTCAAATATAATCAAGGAACACATATTCAATGTTTCTTTCAAAGATGGCTACGACATTGACTATCAGTTTCTGAGTTTTGAACATATGCAGAAACTGCATATCTGTCTGCATGTCAGTCTATATGCATGCATCTATGTCTGAATGTGCATCTGTCTCTGTGCATGAAACTTGTGCATCTCTACATGTGCCAGCAGTGGAGTAGAACAAGGCTAGAGTGTCAAACAGTGTATTGGTGATTCTATGTTGACCAGGAGACAGTGGAAAAAGGCTGGGGTGCCAGGCAGTGTACGTGTGTTTGTGTGATTACAGCAAAAGGTGGAACAAGGATAGAGTGACAGACTGTATATGTGTGGGATTTTCATTACCATTGGACAATGGAAGAAGGCTGGGGTGTCAGACAGTGCGTGTATGTGCATGTGTGTAGTTCTGTGACTTCAGTGGACAGTAGAACAAGGTTTGGGGTGTCATAAGGTGTATGGGTGATTCACTCACTACTAGTGGACAGAGGAACAAGGCTGGGGAAGGAGACAGTGTATGTGTGGTTCTGTGACTACTGTGGGCAGTGAAACAAGGGCTGGGGTGTCAGACAATGGATTGGTGGTTTAGTGGCTTCAACTGGACAGTGGAACAAGAGCTGGGGTGTCAGACAGTGTGGGTGGTTCGGTGACTGCAATTGAACAATGGAACAAGGTTGGGGAGGCAGATAGCATATGAATGGCTCAGTGGCTGGAACAAATCTGTAAACTAAAATTCAACTTAAGATATGCAGCTCATATGCCCATTTATTATTTGAGTGACACGGGGGTTTGCTTGCACTTGAAGGGTTAAAAATTACCAGTAACCACACACTGGCCGCTCCCCCCCCCCATTATTTGTGCAGTAACCCTTTTCTTGAGGCCTCTTTCAGTGGTGCTTTACAATGTATTGATTAAATCAATGCATGCAGGGCTGGATTTCCCTATAGACAGAGTGGATAACTGCCTAGAGCTCCAAATTGTGAGGGGAGTTTCAGCTGTGCTGGTCACACCCACATTCTGAATTGTGGGTGCAGTCAGAGCAAACTCAATGTCTCTGTACCAGTTTTATACCCCTTCACAGATTATTATTTAACCCCTTGGATGCTAGAGAGATCTCCAATACCTTACAAAGCAATGTATTGGAGATCTCTCAAGCAACCAAGGGGTTAATGCAATTTTTTTGTTGTCCAAAGATATTTCCTGTGCCAGGATAGGACTAGGGGTGGGATCATGTGAGGAATAGATGTGTGGCTATGGGTGGAGCTAAGTGCACCTAGGCAAAATGAAGGGATTCGGATCGCTAAGTCAGGATCAGGATGATGTATCACTGAAGAGCAACGACTTGCCCTCCAGATGTTGAGACTTTTGGCTGTAAACAGAATTCTATGAGTCCATGAAGAATTATAAAGTCATAGAAAGAAGTGAGGTCAGGCAAACCAAGGACAAGGCAGGCAGCAGGGGACATCAAATGAAGACAGTCCAGAGATCAAATGTGAACTGCTACAACACAGCTCAGGAAACAATGGCAAAAGGAAAGGGCAGAGTCCAGAACACTGACAGGGTTAAGAATCAGGAATATTCACAGATATGCATACATATATAGCATACAGACGGATGGTTTGACAGTATCTTTGTACTCACTCATTGATAAATCTGCAAATGACAACACATGGAGAAATACAAGAGAAAGTTCCTGCATGTCTGATAATCTTACGTTGCTTAATGGATGCCAAATTCTGTTGTCATTTTACCATTCCTTTACAAACTATTAATGCTTATTTTAAGATGCAAATAAATATAGTTCAAAGTTTTATTTTACTTTCTCTTCTAGAATATATATTTCCAACTCCAGAACAAAAAGGTAATTTTTGAGTAGATTTTATATAAAGAAAAGGGGATAATGATGAGTTTTCCAAAAATATGTATTTATATAATAGAATCAGAATAATTAATTGTCACTATAAGTGAATTTTGTAAATTATAGTAAACAAACAAAAATTAACCTTGGGTATCAGGGAGGAATACAATACATTGCTTTATTGTGCTGCACAACTCATCGGCGCGCAAAGGGTAAAACCGTGGAAGCATTACAGCTAAACCTTACAAATTCCCACAAGAATAGAAAAGATATGGAAACAAAGAATAAAAAGAACTAAAACACAATAAAAATAATGAAACACAATTCTTGCCCAGGTGCCTGAATAAAATAAGGTATTTAATACAAAACATGAGTAAAGAAATTGTTATCACAATCAGGAAATGGAATATCATCACACTGTGAGGCATGCAAATCAAAACCATGGTTTGCTGGCTGGCCCTCGACTTTGGAATGCACTTACTATTACCAATTTTCTACACTCATCATTTTTCAAGCATCTCCTAAAAGCCATCAGGTCAAGGAGACATCTCAGTAACAACATTCTCCTTGTGCACGTTAACGTTCACATCAAAATCATTCTGCACTTTGTTCACAAAATCCTCCCCATCCTCCTACTGACTCTGTATTTTGTCACTATTCCAAATTAGAGTAAACTCTCTGGAGTTGTTCCTCTTCCCAGTATAGGGTTATTTTGAGTGCACTGATCCCCAGTTAACCCTTTGAGCGCCAGAAGGGTACGGAACGCATTGCTTTGCAATGAGTTCCGTACCCCTCTGGCGCTGAAAGGGTTAATAATACAATAATAACACTTTACACTGCTGCTCTTATCATTGTCCTGTATTTTGTTTTTAGTTGTGCTAGTACTCTTTCTATAAACCATAATATATATATATATATATATATATATATATATATATATATATATATATATGTCACTATTTAAATATGTATATATTCATACATACATATACATACATAGATAAAGAGGAGGAAAAAAGACCAGGATTTGTCAAATACAATCTTTGCTTGATCTAGTCCAGAGGTAACCAAGTTCAGCCATCAAGTGCTATCAACAGTCAAGCATTTAAAGATTTCCTTTTTTGAGTACTGGTGGGTGAATCAAAATGAATTAACCACGGACTAACTCACTTATGCTTTATCAGGAAATCCTTAATTCCTGGCATGTTGAAGGATCTTGAAAATTGAACTTGGACACCCCGGAACTAGTGGAAAGCAAATAAAATGCAGATGAAGCCAAATAAGGAAAAAAATCCTATGTGTGTGAAATAATAATTATACAAAATAAGTATATTAATTAATCAATTGCTCATGTAAAAAAATATTTATTTATACTAGAAAACACATCAATAATATAACACAGTGTGGCCTACTGATATTCATTAATTTCACTGACCCATCTTACAATGTAAAAACATTGAGTGGCTCAAGGATGCAAAGGATACAAATGTTCATATATAAGAGTGCAAACCCTGAACCAGTCAAACTCAGTGTGCAAACCAATGGTAAGGCTCTCTTTTAAGCCATAAACTTGAATATTATTGGAAACATCCATTGTGGTATGGAATGAAATGGGTCCAGTAGCGTAAAACCAATTTATATTGATCAAAACATCAGTAGAATGTTAATACAAGATCCATACTCTCAAAGACCTCACAACCTCAGATGACTCAAGACAAACTACTTATCCCTTCTTATTTTCTTGTTCTAGGTGCTATTTGCTTTACAAGATTATTTTCAAATTCTCTGTGGTGTCTGCAGACACAACATGGGGGAGATTCACTAAGAAGTGATAAAGAGGTGATAAAAAGGAGATTACTTCTCCAGTTTCTCACTTCTTCAATTCATATTCTATTCTATGGACTCTGTGCACTAAGATTTCTTCAACTTTTGAGATCTTTGTGAAAAGGCTTCTTAGAATAACATAGGGACTGGAGAAGTGATAAACTGGAGAAGGTATCTCCACCATATCATTTGTTTATCACCTCTTAGTGAATCTCCCCATTGGTGTTGTCCTGCTAGCCTGGCTGCAGATTACATTTTAAGTTTAACAGTGCTGGGTGGCTGTTGTCAGATGTAGTACATAAATCTAATTAATATTAATATGAAACATTGTTTTATATTATTGATGTGTTTTTAGTATAATTAAATGCTTTTGTTTTTGATACATAATCAATGCTGTCTTTGCATATAGAAATGTGGTACTGGGTACTTCCAGGAAAAAAAGCCTTGTTTACTAAAACATGGCAATCAGAGTTCTCCCTGGATCAACATCCTACCAGTGCTGAAACCATTTATTTTAATAAAAATATAATGAATGAGCAACTCTCACTTTCATACAACAAAATATTCATTTCACATTAGCATTTCTTCTTAAGTTTCATATTTTGATTGTTATACTTAGGAAAGTGGATCATACAGACTCCAAAAGGACCAGTGGAATATGATGGTGGTAAGTTTAAATACATTGTCTCAGATTTTAAACACACCGATAGGCTAATTGAGTGCTAGATTACATTTCAGATTATCATTATTATATGTAGAATTATCTCACAGATGCCCCCTGAAGTCTATGGGGAGATTTGTCTAAAAAGAGTGATGGAATTCTCACCGACATTGGAATCCAGGCCTTAAAAAAATAATTGGAGTAATTCTGTGACAAACCAACTGCAGTCACTAAAATCCTCAAAATTAAGTTTATTTAAATGGATTTTTAACATCTTGATTGCTAGAGAGGTCTCCGTCACATAACAAACCAAGGGGGGGAGGGGTAAATTCCAAATTTAAATGAATTGTCATTTTTATTTATCAGTACAGCTCTTGGAAATTATACTTTTGGAATAAGTAGCTGGTGGAGGGTTTACATGTAGGTTTCCCTCATAGATATATTAATCATAACTATAAAGCTTTGTTTTATTTAACACCACTTAAGGACCACGTGGTCTGGGGGTGGGTGGGTTTAGAGGACCACAGCACTTTTTTTTGTTTGTTTGTTTTTTACACCAATGCATTATGGGATCGCAGAGCTGTGTGCAGCCATGCCATTATCCCAGAATTCCATGACATACCAGGAGCGTCACTGGTCCTTAATGTCCAGACAGGCATGACAGTCCTGGAATGTCACCCATCGTTAAGGGGTTAATATTCTTTTATTTACAGTTTACACATAAGTCACTCAGTGACTATTGTAGTCCATTGTCTGTTGTGAGGAGTGTGAACTAAACAGACTTCAGAAAACATGCAATACATACATCTAGATATAGACATAACTGACTGCTGTATGAAGACTCCTACATAATAAAGAGCTACTTATTACTGAGATATTTTCCTTGTTAAATACTCCTAAGCACCATAGAACACACAAAAAATATCCATTGATTTAAATTGGGCTTTTAACCTTTTGAAGGCAAGAGAGATACACCTTATTGCTTTGCAAAGTGTTGGAGACATTTCTAGCTTTCAGGCATCAAAAACCGAATTTCAATCAAAGTGGATGTTTGTAATTTTTCCCTACAGTGCAGCTGCTTTGCACTAGAATTGCTCCACCTTTATTTTGTGTATCTTCCCCACTGTTGTCATTGTATTTTCCAGTATGATTTTTTTTTCTGTTTTATTACAACTGATTATTTTCATGTAAAAATAATATCTGATTTACTAGTAAATAAAAATAATTACCTAAATATTTTTTGCAGGACCCAAATTTCCATTTCCAGGGGAAAATGGTAAATAAAAAAAAATATCATGGAAAAACCATGAAATATATAACTGTACTTACATTTATAAAGATGACTTAAAAAATATGTATTTCAGTATGAGTGTCATTAAGCATGAACGCATATATATATTTATATATATATACTAGTGTAAAAGCCTGTGTACACGGGCCAGCATTCTTCGTGTTTGGGCAATCTCTACTGCGCATGACTGCATCAGACAAACATACATCTGGCCTTTTATATTAAAGGATATATATATATATCAAGTGTACTTATCTCAGTTAATATCCAAAAACATGAGAGATTTAATCAGACATTGTTTCCAACCAAATGTTTTCAGTCCTATGACGGACCTTCATCCAGGATTGTGGATCCAACAATCCCCTCCTTATAGGTTTTGGATGACTGGAGAACCGTCTCATTCTCTGCTGCTGTCTTTGTATTTCTTTCTATTATTCACATTAAAATTATATATTTACATTGATATGTTATTGTGAGCTGGCGCTGTGAGTATTCTTTCTTGCTTCTTGTCTTCTTTTCTTCTTAGCTCATTGTAGCTGCCTCTTCACTTATTCCACTTAATTTTCTATATTATTAATATTATTGCACTATATCTATTTTTCTTTTTCACTCTGGCCCTTTAAGGACTAGGCCTATATGGCCTGTCCTGGCTTGCATCTGAATGGCTGTAATCATTCACCCCTCATATGACATGTGGGGGGTTGAAACAGGTACCTTTAAGGAGGGGATTGTTGGATCCACAATCCTCTAACACAATCACTATGCATACCTATTGAGGTGTTTACAGTAGGTAAATCCAGTTCATATGGATTTTATATTGTTTGTCTTCTGTTTTTAATTGCTCCTCACTGGGACCCACAAGCATTGTAAAGAAAGTATTTAGAGGGTCCCCCCTCCAGCGCATTTCCAAAAACATTTCTTCAGGGATTTTTAATTTAGATAGGGTTTTAATAGTATTAGAGTAGGACTTCCCAGAATGTTAGATACCGGGGTGTGGTGGCAAGCTTATACATGACTTGGTCAATTTGTGAATACTAAATTCTCACTAATTTTTCTCAGAAATATTTATATATGCATATTATAGGGCACATATTTACTAAGAAATATTATATATGAACGATGAGAGCAGGTTTGTGTTTTTGTCTGTCTGTTTTCACTTTGGGTCTGTTCCTGAGGTTTTGGGGGACTGGGGAACCCTCTCATTCTCTGCAGCTGTCTTTTTATCTCTTTCTATTATTCACATTAAAATTATATATTTACATGGCTATGTTATGGCTATGTTATTGTGAGCTGGCGCTGTGAGTATTCTTTCTTGCTTCATATATATATATATATATATATATATATATATATATATATATATGTATATATATATACTAATATGAAAGCCCGTATACATGGGCTGAAGTGCCACCCAATGGCCTCAGCTGCTGCCCCAGAGCTGGGAGCAGAGACAGGCGGTGGGCCGTTCAGAGCAACCTTCTCCGGATCAGCACATTTAGCCAGTCTCTAGTGTGCATGACTGCATCGTTCTGGCAGTCTCTACTGTGCATGTGTGGCTACGCACACATGGAGCTTCTCAGCCTAGCATTTTATATTATTTAAAATGACAAAATTACTGCAAAGTCCAATTGCTCTATATATATAATTCAATTGGTAATTCCTTAGTTATTATTAGTTGTATTATGTGCACATATACATATATATATTTCAGTCCCACTTGATTAAAGATATCAATGTTACTATCAATATTGAGATTGGATACTAAATACTTAAAGTGAACGTGTCCATTTTTTCTTTAGCGTGCAGGTCTTCCTTATATTAGTGATATATAAATAATATAGTATATCTCACGTACATTCTCTCCCAGCTCCAGACTTTGGATCCCCGGTTAATCAGCTCATATGACAATGGAATCTTAATATTATCTCGGGTCCTTAAATGTCTGATGTTATGTCCGTATGTCTGAGCGGACAGAGTAGTGTGTATGCTTGTTCTGGACAGACCTCCCGTCTTCACTCAAACGCCGGTATACCCGTATGATGCTTCCTGAGGAAGTGCTGTGTATCAGTATGAAAAGCGTAGGAGACTCTCTTCATTTGAGCTGAATACATTATATATCACTGTTTATGATCAGAGATACAAAGTTGCATTATACGGATATACCGGTGTTCGAGTGAAGACGGGAAGTCTGTCCAGAACAAGCATACACACTCCACTGCCCGCTAAGAGATACAGACATAACAACGGAAGAACCCGAGGTAACATTAAAATACTGTTGCCATACAAGTTGGTTAACTGGGGATCCAAAGTCTGGAGTCGGGAGAGGATGTAAGTGAAATATACTATATTATTTATATGTCAGTAATATGAGGAAGACGCTAAAGAAAAATGGACACATTCACTTTAAGTGTTTAGTCTTCATTCTCAATACTGATAGTAACAGTGACATCTTCAGTCTAGTGGGACTGAAATATACATATATATATATATATATATATATATATATATATATATATATATATATATATATATATATACAGATATTACAACTAATAATAACTCCACAGTTTCCACTTTAATTATATATATATATATATATATAGCGCTTTATTGTTGCAGTAATTTTGACATTTTAAACAAGTGTTTTAAATAAATGTTTGTGATAGAATACATTATATTGATTTATAAGGTAAATAGTGGCACTCCCCACTTTTGTATATATATATATATATATATATATATATATGTATATATATATATATTTGACTCCCTTATCTGATCCATCAGGGATCACTATGCATTCCTAACTTCCTCTCCAAGTTTATTTCTTTGGCAGAGAACATGCTGAGAGGGCATCTATCACATGATAGCTGTCTGTTAATGAAAACCTAAATGAGCTTTCTAATACCTAAATAGAATACAACTAATCCAAGTAATACAGGGTGATTTTCAGCACATGATCATAGTACTCTATAGGCCCTATATTCAAACAATTATGTATGCAAAATCTGATTGAAAAATACTGATCCTTTCATTGTTGTGTTCAGGAGAATGGACCATGGAGACAAAAAATCCCTCAGGACCAGGAACATTCACATGGAGTGAGTATACAGAATATATCTAATATATGATTCACACAGTGAGAATTTTTTAAGGTTCAAGTGACACTTATTGGAAAAGGACAGTCAATAAAAATATGTACTAAGAAGTAAAGAAGTAATTCTGGAGAAACCTAACTCTACCATAGGGACATTTTAAAGTAATGTCCAAGAAAAAATATTTTGCATTGTGTAGGGCTTAAAAAGTTGAATTAAATGCAAAAAAGTATCTCTCAAACCGCTATGGTTTGAGAGATATCTGAATTCAAAGTTTGATGTTGCGTGCTGTCAGCTGGAATGGTCTAAAAAGTGTGCTTGCAAACCAGGCATGCTTTGTAGACCTTTCTAATGAAGTCATTAGTTTTAAATAGCGTGATTGCGACTCTGCTGCAGAGCCTCCGTGTCAGCCGACATGGATCTCCTGCTGACAGCTTTACAGCTGACAGCATGAAACATCAAACTTTGAATGTAGATATCTCTCAAACCATAGCAGTTTTAGAGATACAGTTTTCTGCATTCAATTCAACTTTTTAAGCTCTACACAATGCAAAATATTTTTACTCGGACATTACTAACACTTTAAAAATCCTTATTGATATAAATGAGACATTTCATTCTGTAAATGTTAGAGAAGTATCCAAAACAATAACAGTTTTATCTTGGAGACCTCTCTAGATTTCAAAGTTAAAATTTCTATTTTAATGATAAGGAATTTGAGGCATTTGAATTTTTACCTATTGGGCACTTGATTTGTTTAATAATTCTCCAGTTCTTCTTAGTACATCATCCTGATTATAACAGTCTGTAATTCACTTATAAAGACCATGAGTGTCAGTCTGTTGGGTATGCAGCCCACTAACCATATGTAGATGGTTGCCTGAATGCATAGCAACGCTTAATAAACAGAGGGGAAACCAAGCAATCTGTAGCTCCAGAACATAGAAATATTTACACTGTTGGTTTTGTAAATAGTGAACACTGTGTTTTTATGGAATTGTACTTTTTAATGTGACAAAAATATGATACACTAAACTATTTTTTGAAGGAGTGCTCTGCTAACTATATCAGTTCTGTATTTCTATGGATAAAGTGTGGTACTGTGTAAGCCATAGAAAGAGCAGACTAGTAAAAGTGATGCCTTTATTGGACAATAGAGTCACTCTAGGATGCAAGCTTCCAAGACAACTTAGGTCTCTTCTTCAGGCAATTTATAATGAAGGCAGAGTACACAAAACATAGCAGGTTATGATATCATATATTTTGTATTCAGCCTTCATTAATATATTCTCTCCACCACTGTATGCGGCTGGATTCATAACAACTAACGGGTAATAAAAATAAAAAGTGGAACAGTTGTAGGGCAAACAAATTGAACCCTAGTGATCAAATTAAAATTATCTAATTTCCATTGTTTTGAAATGGGTTTTAACCCCGTGAACTCTGTGGCTCTCTATAACATTGCTTAACAATGCACTGGATAACTCTTGAGCATTGAAAGTATTAAAAGCCCCATTTAAAACAATGGAAATGTTTTATAAAACCACTATGCTGCAGCTGATTTGTTTCAGAATCAATCAACAATTTTCTATGCAGATGATATGCAAATGATACATTGTGCAATTTTGATAATTCTGGCATTTTTCCTGCTTATTGTATGTTTGAATCCTAGGCAAAGAAATGCTTATAGAATAAAGGTCAATCTTTTTTTTACGCATTCATGTGTGCACATCCCTTGTGATGCATGTGTAAGGATCTGGCATATGTATGTTATGTAAATCAATAGGGATGGGTGAAAAATGTTGCCTCAAACTGAAAGGCTGTCTGGCTGTCACAGCCATTCTGTGTTTATAAGAGGAGAGAGCAGCATGTTTTTGATGTAGAGGAGATAGGCAAATAAAGGGGAATTAAAGCTTAGCTTAGGGCATCATTTAGGTTCTCTGTATTAGTGGAGTCTGGGGGCACTCTAGGGGATAAGAAGGGAAGAAAGAGGTTGCACCCCAAATACTCAAAAATTCCATGTGACTGACTGACAAGACACAGGCAGCTAGGGATCTATTTGCTTGCTGATCTTGCTGTTATTGTCTCTGTGTTGGGTCGGTGGGGAAGTCTGGGGAAAGACGTTGATTTTGTTCTTCAGTTATACTTTTTTTTGGACAGACTGTGATAAGACAACAGGGTGGACAACTTAAAAAAATAAATAAATAAATAAATAAAATAAAAAAAAGAATAAAAAACTAAATATCTTAGGTGACAGCTGAATGGGCTTAGTCAAGGTATCATACAGCGCCATCAGTTGTGTTGTGCACTGTACAGTAAAAAAACACAGTGTAGTTGTAGTAATGTCCAGCAAATGCACAAGGGGAAGGGGGAGGGGTGGAGCAGTGCAGAGAAGTGAGAGTAAAGTAGTAGTTCAAAAACTGACTGCAGCAATGGTTGCTGCAGTGTGTGCAATGATGATGATCCCTCACTCCAAGAGAGGATGCAGTTTGTCAAGGTCCCAGCAAAACTAGTTCCAGCACCACCAGTGCCACTAGAAATATAGAACCATATAAAAAGAACACTGAAGATGACAACAAGTCACATTCAAGTGTTGATGATGCTGGCAGTAGCATAAAAGAGGAAGGTATAGCAGCTGAACCACCTGCTGCATCAGACCGTGAGACAACCAAGCACCAAAACACCTGTCCTCAAAGTAGTAATGAATTTTGTTACAGTAAAAGTAAAAAGAAATTGCTTGAGACCTCTAAAAGCTTAGAGGAATATAAGGGTAGTAGGGGGCAAGAACTGTCAGGTGATGCTGATGCTGCTGAGGATGACCTAATGATGACTGATGATGATGCAGCTCTAGAATATATCCCTCCAGCATCCTTCTCTTGTTAAGATACAGACAAAGTTGAGAGTGAGGATGATGACAGAGCTATAAGGTTAGCAGAAAGTCACAGGCTGTATCTTCCACCACTTTTAAGTAGCATTTTGCCTGTCTATAAAGTGTTTGAGAAAGGCATTGTAAAGTCTGACCCTGGACAAGTACAGATGTCAAAAAGCACACAGTCACCCTATCACTCATCCTCAGCATCATTGCCTCTTCATAGTCCAAGTCCCACTCAGCCACATACACCTGTTTTGAGTACCCAGCAACAGCAACAAAGGTTAACATCCAGAGTGTTAGATATGATGAGTATCTCTGGTGCTGTTGCTGTAAGTGCTGCACCTTTGACACCTAGTAGTATTGGCAGTAGAATTACATCAACATCCAGCTCTAGTAGTAGTAGTAGTAGTAGTAGTAGTAGTAGTAGTAGTAGTAGCAGAAACCACACATGACAGACAAATCCAGGACAAATATATTAACAGCAGCACAGATGAGGAGGTGGAGGATGGATGTGAAGAAGGGTTTCCATCATCTACCCCACTTGGAACCACTGCTATTACAGATAAGTAATGTGTGTCAATAATCTGAGAAGGAGGATAGAGTATGACAATGGTAAAAATACATACACGAATCACACCATGCCATTCCTCCACCACCACCACCACCACCTCTACAATACACATCTACCACATTGTAGGTTGTACTTTGTTTTTTAATTACTTGACATGATAATGAATATGTGCCAGAGTCACTTAAGCAGGTTAGTGTCGTGGGCAAAGGACAAATACATTCTGCATGCTAACACATTTATCAAGCCATATTTTGCTGTACGACTCACAACTTTGATGTTCAGTCACTTATTTCTAAACTTCAGCCCTCAGAAGAAGTAATGTTACAGAGGGAAATGTAGGACCTATAGGAAATATAGGCAAAAAATGTTTTAAAAATTTGTTAAAATAGGTGAAAAGGAGGAAATTTTTCCATAAGCGTAAAGGAAAAAAAATTGTCAAATTTTCACGAAAAGTCATGCGAGAAATTTTTCACACTTTTCACCCACCTCTATAAATCAACAATGTATCATTGCACTCAATCACTAGTAAATCTGCATGTAGCAATGCAAAGAAATACAAGAGAATCCTGCATGTCTGCCAAAGCAGTTACTTATTAGGGGCCAAATTATCCAGACCTAGTTCTTGTGGTCCATAGGGACCAAATTATATTTTCATTTTACTATTCTTTAACAAAATATACATTTTTTTTATTTTCTAGAATATCTACTTCCAGGTCCAGGACAACCAGGTAATTTACTCTTTCACCTGATCATTTGCAGATATTTTATATAGAGGACATAGTGGGGATGTATAAAAAGCGTTCTTAGTGTATACTTAAGAACTGTCACTAAAATTCACAACGCCTGGTCAAATATATAAATAAGTAAAGTCAAGTTTAGAAACATGACTATCTGAGAATATTATGAGAAAATTCGCACCTGCGAATATATTACATACATAGCGGTATGATATATTTCTATTAAGAACAGGTTATATCTTGCGTTAAGATTTAAGCCCTAAAACTGCCTTTATTTCTTGAGCAATTAGAGAATTTTTTTATAAATACATTGGGACACAATTCTTAGTTGACCAAGACCATCTCTACTTTTCAAAAAAAGTCAACTAACTGGAATTAGCACTTAGAGAAAGTGTCGCTAAATGTTTATACATATATGTCACTTTGAGACAACTTTACAGACACTTTCTTTATAACTCCAGTTTTATACATCTCCCCCAGGCTCTACAGGAATCATAACATCCATTTAAGTATAATTAAAATAAATCTTTCTTTTTACATTTATGAATGATAATGATTATCTCTGCTGTTGGATGTTAAGCTGTGTAATCATTACAGTTATATCTTATAAGTCCACATACCTTGTTATATATTTATTTAAACCTGCACAGTAATGTGACCATCCTCATAGTAGTTGTCTCTGCTCCAGCATATTAATTAACCCTTTAAAAGAATAGTAATGTTACGATTAGAACAACTCTGCAATACATCCTTGTAGTGTATACAACTGATCACTGCCATTAATAATGCTGCATTTGCTCTACATCACTTGAAATAATAATGTAAATTATCCCCTTCACACCCATTATACTTATGTCATCACTTGAGCCTCAGAACTGGAAGCAAATGGCAACACAAGACAGTCTTTCAGTATACGGAAAACCCTGCCCTCCTTCATCAAGTGGGGGAAGAGTTTTCTGTATACTGAATGGAGGAAGTTTGTGCTTTGTAGCTCTCTGACAGGACTTCATATCTATGAGGAGATGGCCTGACAATCGGAAAAAGGGCATCAGGAGGATAATCTATAATATTATTTCCAACGATGTAGAGCAAATTCAGCATTACTAAGTCAGTGATCGGTTTAATAGACTACAAGGATACAGTGCAATGTTGTTCTAACTGTAACATTGCTATCCCTTTAAGGACCAAAGATGTTGTTGCACACCCCTCTCTGCTTATTAGAAGGTTAAATCATAATGCTAAAAACAAATCTGCAATTTTATAAAATAGTATGTTGTGGAAGTTTGCATAGTCTGACAGAAATTAACTCCAAAGGACCAGGGGTATTATACATGTATATAACCAAAACATTCGGACATTTCTGTTATCTACTTGTTTAACCAGGCTTTATATTTTTAGTATACAGATGTAAGCAATATATTGCTTGTTTTCAGGATTGCAAAAGCTTTAATTTGATACCATTCCTAAATATATATATATATATATATATATATATATATATGTAACGGAAGCTGAGAAGGGACCGCGTCGCCTTCCGCCGTCGTTCCTGGGTCTCTCCTTCTCAACGCCAGATAAGCGCGGTCAGGTGCACCGGTTGGAGTATGGACAGTCACTGGAAACAGCCACAGGATCGCTGGAAGCAGGGAAGAGTCCACGTCGCCGCCTGACAGTCCACGAAGTTAGGTCGCAGGAAACTGGCAGCAGGCGGTCGGCGATTCAGGATACTTGGCGCAGATGGGTATCAGAGTGGATACTTTAGACCATAAGCAATACAAGACTCCAGGACTCCTTGTTCACTCCAAAACAGAACTCTCTTTATTGAAACAAACCACACATATTTATAGTCAAACCTTACATTCAAATAAATGGACCAAGCAAATACATTGGGAACATAATTCAATCACACAGTAGACAAAAGGTCAATGGTCTAACAAATACAATGACTCAGACTTCATTACATATCAAATACAAAAGGATTGCTGAACTCACACAATGGACATAAAGACTGGAGGGACTTGAATGAATTATCACCCAGCAGGGGGTCTCAATACAATAGCCTCAGTGCCTACAATACACATTGCAAGTAACATTAGGTAAACTCAAATTATTAACCCCCTAATGGCCCTGTTCCCTGAAAGCAGGCTATGATTTTTAGTCCTTTTTGGCACATCTGTCCACCAATATAATATCCCAAAGCTCTACATAGCCTGCGTCACTGGGCTGACAATCCATATGCCTAGACAAGGGTTGTTTTAGGCATGACAGGAATGTCCACAGTTTTTGGTTAAACAACCTTATGGCCAGACAAGGCCTAAGTAACGGATAACATCCGTTACATTTCTCCCCCTTTTAGTACCAAGCCAGCGGGTACAGCAGGAAACGCTGGCTTGGAGCTGTAGGAGGGCATAGAGATGGTGAGGCACTTGTCTGGACAGTACATTAGTCCGGAGGCCTTGGTCCTAGGCCAGTTTTAACTGTGGGGCCCCTTGTCCTGGGCCAGAGATTGAAATAGTCTTTCTGTCCTGGGCCAGGGGAAAACAGGAGCCCTTTGTCTGGGCCTGGTAGTGGTGCACAAGGCCCTGCTCCTGGGCCAGTGAAGAGAATGCCAGTTCCTTTGTCCTTAGTCCTGGGCCAGGGGAACTGGTACTGGGTTACCCTGACCAATAGCAGATTAGGGGGCCTCTCCTGGGCCCTTCTCCAGGCAGGGCTACAGTCAAATCCTTCTGGGTCTGGGGCCAGTGGCTCAGGGTCCAGAGCCAGTGTATAAGGGGGATCTCCCTGGGGCAATTGTGACTCTGGCTTCTGGACGTCAGAGTTTGGGGAGAGAGGCACATCTCCCCCTTTTAGTTGGGCCAGGGCCCCAGAGGCACAGGAGAGGATGTTTGTCCCACTCCCCTGTGCTGGGGCAACGTTCTGGGGCACATTCCCACCCCCCATGCAGAACTCAGGGAATTCAGGGGGCACAATCGTTGGGCTGGGGATGAGGACTGTTGTCCCATTCATCCCAGCCAGAGTTTCACAGGGCCTGGTGCGCTCGCTCCCACGCCCCACGCCAGGGGTTACAAGGGTGCTGATGGGGAACGCATTCCCACCCATCAGTTCACAGTTCAAATCCACAGGAGGAAATGGGGTCTTGGGGCAACATCCAGGGTCTTCCGGGGCAGTAGCAGCACTGCAGTGAGGCAGTGTGTTGGACCCTTCTTCTTTCTGGCCCCTCACATCAGGGCCATCTCTTCTCTTGGGGAGGAGGGCACTCTCAATCCTTCTAGCCATCTTATCCATGTACCTGGAGAATACATTCTTCCCCTTCTCCAGGGCAACAGCCACAGGGGACGGACTGGGGCTGCTGGTGGGGACCTGCATCTCCTTCACCACAGCAGGGGTTTCCCAGACCCTGGTGAGCTCGCTCCCACTCACCAGGTCAGGGTTTACAGGGGGGCTGATGGGGCACTCTTCTCCACCCATCAGTTCACACAACATATCCTCAGGAGGGCCAGCAGCACTGCTCTCTTCCAGTCCGCTGGGGTCCTCCTCTTGTAGGCCATCACTTTCCAGGGCCTTCTCTGCCTTGAGGGAGACCGCAGTCCCATCCCTCAAGGCGGCATCCTCTGTGGCCCTGGAGAGCACATACCGCTCCACTTCCAGGGCGTTTTCCAACCCCACAGGGGGCATCATCTTGGGGCTGCTGGTGAGCTCTTCCACACTCACTACAGCAGGGGGGTCATAGGGACTGATGGGCTCTCTCCCACCCATCAGCTGGGACATAAAATCGCTGCTGGTGGGGACCTGCATCTCATCCACCGCAGCTGGAAAGACAGGGGAAGGGGCAACATGCCTATCAGGGGAGACGTCTGTCCCATCCCCTGATGCCGAGGCATCTTCTTCACTGAGGAGGAACGCATTCCCACTCCTCAGCTCAGGGAAAATACAGTTCAGGGGCAAAGGGGTATCAGGAAGGACGATTTTCCCACTTCCTGATGCAGGGGCAACAACAGGGGCACTGGTGAGGAACGAATTCCCACTCACCAGTGTGGAGTGAACAGGGGAAACTCCATCCAGGTCCTCAGCTTCACTGAGGCCCTCCTCAGATGAGTGACCCCCCCAGTTTTCTTCTTCCTCTAGGGCCTCCCGAATTTCTTGCACTAATTTGGCATACATGTATTCCACCTCACACTCCCAACTGACTGTGTCGCTCAAGTCCTCTTGCAAGCTCATGGGGACGTACCCCCCTAGCATATCTTCTCTTTTGGCCAAAAGCTCCAAGAAACGGTCGTTTTCTGGACTGCCAAAGTTCGAATCCCACAGATAAGCATCCCATACCAGCCCTTGGATCTTACATCGCAAGCGGGCCGGGGAGAAGGTTACTGGGAGCATGGGGCCATACTCTTGTTCAATGTGATTTACCAGCATCCAGTAGGCATCTTGCATCCGTAGCTCCTCTGTGATGCAACCACCCAGTTCTGGAATAAAGTCATTTACAATATCGCCCAGCCAGAAACTCCACTGAGACCGGATTAATTCAAAGCGATCCTCATATGACCCAAAAGCATCCTCCATATCTCACTTGATGCAACCGATGAATGAAGGAGAAATCCCACCGCTATGCCACCAATGTAACGGAAGCTGCGAAGGGACCGCGTCGCCTTCCGCCGTCGTTCCTGGGTCTCTCCTTCTCAACGCCAGATAAGCGCGGTCAGGTGCACCGGTTGGAGTATGGACAGTCACTGGAAACAGCCACAGGATCGCTGGAAGCAGGGAAGCAGGGAAGAGTCCACGTCGCCGCCTGACAGTCCACGAAGTTAGGTCGCAGGAAACTGGCAGCAGGCGGTCGGCGATTCAGGATACTTGGCGCAGATGGGTATCAGAGTGGATACTTTAGACCATAAGCAATACAAGACTCCAGGACTCCTTGTTCACTCCAAAACAGAACTCTCTTTATTGAAACAAACCACACATATTTATAGTCAAACCTTACATTCAAATAAATGGACCAAGCAAATACATTGGGAACATAATTCAATCACACAGTAGACAAAAGGTCAATGGTCTAACAAATACAATGACTCAGACTTCATTACATATCAAATACAAAAGGATTGCTGAACTCACACAATGGACATAAAGACTGGAGGGACTTGAATGAATTATCACCCAGCAGGGGGTCTCAATACAATAGCCTCAGTGCCTACAATACACATTGCAAGTAACATTAGGTAAACTCAAATTATTAACCCCCTAATGGCCCTGTTCCCTGAAAGCAGGCTATGATTTTTAGTCCTTTTTGGCACATCTGTCCACCAATATAATATCCCAAAGCTCTACATAGCCTGCGTCACTGGGCTGACAATCCATATGCCTAGACAAGGGTTGTTTTAGGCATGACAGGAATGTCCACAGTTTTTGGTTAAACAACCTTATGGCCAGACAAGGCCTAAGTAACGGATAACATCCGTTACAATATATATATCACATTTTTGCAAAACATTAGGATATTGAAAAAATATATTATGATTATGTCCATATCAGGGTTCAGTGCTAGGTCCACTGCTTTTTAACATGTTTATAAATTACTTGGAAATAGAAATAGAAAGCAAAATATCAGTATTTGCAGATGAATAACACTAAATTAGGCAGGATAATTAATTCAGAACAGGATATTTGCTCTCTACAGAGGGATTTACATAGAATGGCAGAATGGTCAACCAAATGGAATATGAAGATTAATGTAGGAAAATGTAAAGTTATGCATTTGGGAAGATAAAATCCCAATGCTACTTATGAACTTAATGGAATCATTTAGTGGGCTCGTTGCTTGGGAAAGACCTGGGTATCCTTGTAAACTACAAACTTGGAAACAGTGACCAGTGTCAAGTAGCAGTAGCAAAAGCAAACAAAATCCTGTCTTGCATAAAAAGGGGTATTGAAGAAAGAGTGGATAACATCATGTTGCCATTGTACAAATCATTGTAAGACCTAAACTTGAATATAAAGTGCAAGTTTTCTAGAACTGGAGATGGTACAGCGAAGAGCAACAAAATTAATCAAGGAATGGAGGACTTGACATATAAGGAACGACTAGACAAACGTGGTTTATTTACTCAAGAGAAAAAACTACTAAGAGGAGATCGTATCACAATGTACAAGTATATGAGAAGTCAATACAAGGATCATTTTGGGGAGCCATTAATTCCAAGGCCTGACCAGGAGACACCCCTTGAGATTAGCGGAAAGGAGGTTTAGACTTCAGCAGAGGAAAGGGCTTTTTGCAGTAAGGTCTGTTAAATTATGGAATTCCTTGCCCAAGGATGTAGTTATGGCAGATACAATGGATACATTTAAGAGAAGATTAGATATATTTCTTATAAAACAGAACATACGGGATTATACTATGTATTAGTAGGTAAATCAGGATGGTCTGATGAAGACTAACTTATTTGGTAGCAGGAAAGCTATATAATCCTCATTTCTCTGGGTTATGAGGCAAGGGTTAAACTTGATGGCCTTGTATCTTTTTTCAACCTAATTTACTATGTTACTATGAATGCTTCCACATAAATAATAAATATACCTCAAAATATTTTCATTTACTTCTTTAAATCTTGGAATTACCATAGGTTTTTTGGAATTACAGGACAGTATTGACAAGGTGCACATGATTTTTTATTCCACAGAACTAGTGCAGTTATAGAAAGCTACATCAGATTTTTTAACCTATATCTTTCAGTTTTGGAAATACCATATATGTAAAGAATTCTAGTGCATTTCTGTATATACAGGGTCATATTTACAAGGTGCACATTATAGAGACTAAACTGGTGATTTTCAGAGGTTTCTTTGCTGGGCTTTGAACTTTAATCACAATCCAAAAGGTGCTGTCATCCTCCGTCAGTACATGTAACTGATCTCTGGTTCAGTTTGAAGTACACTGACAGCATAGCAACTTCCAGGCCATGTCCCCCAGAAGTGATATGTCAGTTTCCATGTGACCAGATTGGTGCTCAGTCATACACACTGAGAATGACAGTTCCAGGATTTCTCTTCATGTCACTACACTACAGAAACATAAATAAAGTATGGATGGTGGTAATTTTTTTATTGCACAGTTGCAAGTGGAGTTTGTTAGCCCCCTTGCATTACATATCATGATGGAATTACTGGCCTCCTGGACTCAATCAAACTGAATCCTGGAGGTAAGCTGTAACTCTGGGCTGTCATTGATAGCCCAGTTCCAGAGTCCTCAGTGTGCATAAGAGAGTACTGGGATCAACTTCATTATTTCTTAAATACATGAGATAAAGTTCACTGAGGCCCACTTGTTTGTCTCATCAAGGAGTTTAAGGAGTAATATACTTTTTTGAATGAAAAAATATTTGTTATTGGCATTTTCCTTCTGAATAAAACAAGGCTACTTCCACTGCTGAAATATGTTCCATTTAAGAAATTAATATATATATTAGTTTTTTAATTCAGTTGCAGTTTTCAGTTCTGGTCACCAGGTGGTATTGTTCCTATCATTTTCTATGAAGAGCCATAATTAAGTATGGGTGGATTTAGCACTCCATTGTTTATCCAATGGAAAGAATATAATATTCTAATTTTACCCAAACTAAGCAAAACATCAGCCATCGTAAAACATATACATTGAATGCATTCCCATATAAAAACACTTTCATTTAGCATTAATGTTTCTTAATGTTACATTTATATTTTGTTATATTTAGGTAAATGGATAATAGAGACTCCAACAGGAAAATTGGAATACGAAGGAGGTGAGTATTTTCACAGGGTATACACACTTAGATGCTGGTTGAAGCCTGGATTACATTGGAAGTGATCAATGTTATCATTACTTTTTATCTCATCGATTCCATCTGAAGTCTATGGGTGGATTTATAAATATAACCAGTGATAAAATTATAACCTACACTGTAATCTAGGTATTAATAAAATTTGGATCAATACTGGGGCAAACCAAGTTCAGGAAAAAGGAAAAATATCATTTTAGTAGTGCATGTCACCTTTTGAACATTAAGAGGTCATTAACAAATTGTGAAGTAAGGCTTTGGAGACCTAGTCTCTAGCATTCATGGATTTAAAACTAAAATTTAAATCAATGGTAATTTATATTTCTAGAATTCAGTCCTAAAGGAAACCTAAACTCCTGGAACAAAGGGCTAGTGATTTGTCTAATACAAACCTACCTATGCCGGCTTCCTTCGTACGACAATCAGTCATAACTATTTTGTTTTCAGTGAATTTGATCTTTGTTGCACTTGTATACAGTTTACAGATGAGTCATACAGGACTATTGTAGCCTACTGTGAACTAAACACATACTGTAACATATCTAATTATATACAGATATAAAAAAAAATAGAAGGTTTATAAATGTTATTTTTCCCTATGGTGCAGCTAGTTTGCCCCAGATTGCTCCAGCTTTAATTCATGCATTTAGCCCATTATTGTTAATGTATTTTCCAGTATGTATTTTTTCTTTTTGTGAACTGATTATTTTCACATAAGAATTATTTATTTTTTACTGTTATAACAAACACTAAGTACCTAAATTATTTTTACAGGACCTGATCTTCCACTTCCAGGGGGAAAAGGTAAACAAAAAGTTTGGAAAACTATTGGATGCTTAACTTTATTTATTAATCAAATTAAATAGATATTTCCATGGGATAAACGTATCAGTCATGTATTTACATACATACATCATTGAGAATGCAAGCATACACACACACATGGGCAAACGTGTATCTACAGCCACACATAGGAGAGCATGCACATACACCCTCACAGTAGAAAAAAGCAAAAATGCCAAAATTCAAAACTGTTGTTAATCACTGGGATAGTGCTTTGGATGAACATGTTAGTTTTAGCATGTGAATAGGAAAATATATCTACCTACTGGCCAGTTTTGGGTACTTTTATTTGCCCTTATTGTCCAAAATATGGTGATGAGCAACCATTTGAGAATAGTAAAAGAGCATTGACACACTGAGTACATAAGTTTCGTAATGCTTTCATTAAACTTTTAAATATTTATGTATTATTTATTTTTAATATTTATCTTAATATAGTAATATATGATAATATTGGTTAACTAATTTTTGTAGGTTTCCCGTTTCCCTTTCCAGGAGGAACAGGTAATTTACACTTTCACAGATTATCTGAAAAATGTTGAGATCTTTGCAAAATTCTGTAGCAAACCAACTGTACCATAAGTGACACATAAAATGCTCAAAGTTCTCAGAATTCCTTTGCGATTCTATAATTCTGGTGCTTCAATACTCAGCACTCTTTTGGACATCTTCTTTATTATATTCCCATTTTGTAATTTTCAACTTGTTTTTTTACATATAATATTCAAATTATTTTAAAATGTAGTAATAAAGTTAATTCATTTCATTTTTGTAGGATATCCATTTCCAATTCCAGGCAGTCCCGGTAGTAACATTTTTCAATCCTATTTAAAAAATGTTGTTAAATATATAAAGATATTGTTTAATGTGTATTCATTTGGGATGATAAATTAATTGAACGTTTAAAATTACTGAGTTGTTTTTATTGGCAAAACAAAATACAGAATTCTTGTTAATTATAACATGTGAATCAGAAAATACATGCACCTGTTGGCCAGAAAATCAGTAACTTCATTAACAGAGAAGCATCAAACTACTATTGTCATATACTCATTTAAATACTGTCATAATTTTACATTACTCAGTTTACAGTGCTAGAAAACTATAATATAAATTGTACATCTCTTTTATTATGTTCACAATTTGTAATTTTCAACTTGTTTATTTACATATAATGTTCAGATTACCTTATAATGTATTAATATAGTTAATTTCATTTTTGTAGGATATCCACTTCCAATTCCAGGCGGTCCCGGTAATAACATTTTTCAATCCTATTTGAACATTTTTGTTAAACATATAAATATATTGTTTAATATGTATTCATTTGGGATGAGAAAGCTAATGAAAATTTAAATTTACTGAGTTGGCATGATTGGTAAACCAAAATACAGAAATCTTGTTAATCACTGTGATTAGGATTTGGTTGAACAATAGCTCTGACTTACTAGCCCTCAAAATTACATGAATTCTAGTTTTTACAACATGTGAATCAGAAAACGAATACACCTAATGGAACATTTGAGAATGGGGAGGCATCAAACTACTATTGCTTTATATAAACAGTCATCATTTTATATTACTCAGTTTATAGTGATAGTAAATCTATAATATAAATTGTACATCTCCTTTATTATGTTCACGTTTTGTATTTTTCAATGTGTTTATTTCCATATAATGTTCACATTGTTTTAAAATGTAGTAATGCAGATAAATCCATTTTTGTAGGGTATCCACTTCCAATTCCAGGCGGTCCCGGTAGTAACATTTTTCAATCCTATTTAAAAAATGTTGTGAAATATATAAAGATATTGTTTAATGTGTATTCATTTGGGATGATAAATTAATTGAAAGTTTAAAATTACTGAGTAGTTTTTATTGACAAAACAAAATACACAATTGTTATTAATCACTGTGATTAGGATGTGATTGAATAATAGTTCTGATTTACTAGCCCTCAAAATTATGTAAATTCTAGTTTTTATAACATGTGAATCAGAAAATGCATGCACCTATCTTATATAAATACTGTCATAATTTTATTTTATTCAGTTTATAGTGATAGAAAACTATAATACAAATTGTACATCTCTTTTATTATGTTCACAATTTGTAATTTTCAACTTGTTTATTTACCTATAATGTTCACATTATTTTAAAATGTAGTAATATAGTTCATTTCATTTTTGTAGGATATCCACTTCCAATTCCAGGCAGTCCCGGTAGTAACATTTTTCAATCCTATTTAAAAAATGTTGTGAAATATATTAAAATATTGTTTAATGTGTATTCATTTGGGATGATAAATTAATTGAAAGTTTAAAATTACTGAGTTGTTTTTATTGGCAAAACAAAATACAAGAATTCTTGTTAATCACTATGATTAGGATTTGGTTAAACAATAGATCTGATTTACTAGGCCTCAAAATTACATAAATTCTAGTTTTTACAACATGTGAATCAGAAAATACATGCACCTGTTAGCCAGAAAATCAGTAACTTCATTAACAGAGAAGCATCAAACTACTATTGTCATATACTCATTTAAATACTGTCATAATTTTACATTACTCAGTTTACAGTGCTAGAAAACTATAATATAAATTGTACATCTCTTTTATTATGTTCACAATTTGTAATTTTCAACTTGTTTATTTACCAATAATGTTCACATTATTTTAAAATGTAGTAATATAGTTAATTTTATTTTTGTAGGATATCCACTTCCAATTCCAGGCGGTCCCGGTAATAACATTTTTTAATCCTGTTTAAAAAATTTTGTTAAACATATAAATATATTGTTTAATATGTATTCATTTGGGATGAGAAAGCTATTGAAAGTTTAAATTTACTGAGTTGGCATTATTGGTAAACCAAAATACAGAATTCTTGTTAATCACAGTGATTAGGATTTGGATGAACAATAGCTCTGATTTACTAGCCCTCAAAATTACATGAATTTTAGTTTTTACTACATGGGAATCAGAAAATGAATACACCTAATGGTACATTTGTGAACGGAGAGGCATCAAACTACTATTGCTTTATCTAAATTGTCATCATTTTATGTTACTCAGTTTATAGTGATAGTAAATCTGTAATATAAATTGTACATCTCCTTTATTATGTTCACATTTTGTAATTTTCAACTTGTTTATTTCCATTTAATGTTCACATTGTTTTAAAATGTAGTAATATAGATAATTTCTTTTTTGTAGGATATCCATTACCAATTCCAGGCGGTCCCGGTAATAAAATTTTTCAATTCTATTTAAAAATGTTGTGAAATATATAAAGATATTGTTTAATGTGTATTCATTTGGGATGATAATTGAAAGTTTAAAATTACTGAGTTTTTTTATTGGCAAAAAAAAATACAGAATTGTTGTTAATCACTGGGATTAGGATGTGATTGAACAATAGTTTTGATTTACTAGCCCTCAAAATTATGTAAATTCTAGTTTTTATAACATGTGAATCAGAAAATACATGCACCTGTTGGCCAGAAAATCAGAAACTTCATTAACAGAGAAACATCAAACTACTATTGTCACATACTCATTTAAATACTGTCATAATTTTACATTACTTAGTTTACAGTGCTAGAAAACTATAATATAAATTGTACATGTCTTTTATTATGTTCACAATTTGTAATTTTCAACTTGTTTATTTACATATAATGTTCAGATTACCTTAAAATGTAGTAATGTAGTTAATTTAATTTTTGTAGGATATCCACTTCCAATTCCAGGTGGTCCCGGTAATAACATTTTTCAATCCTATTTAAAAATTTTTGTTAAACATATACATATATTGTTTAATATGTATTCATTTGGGATGAGAAAGCTATTGAAAGTTTAAATTTACTGAGTTGGCATTATTGGTAAACTAAAATACAGAATTCTTGTTAATCACAGTGATTAGGATTTGGATGAACAATAGCTCTGATTTACTAGCCCTCAAAATTACATGAATTCTAGTTTTTACAACATGTGAATCAGAAAATGAATACACCTAATGGAACATTTGTGAACGGGGAGGCATCAAACTACTATTGCTTTATATAAATAGTCATCATTTTATATTACTCAGTTTATAGTGATAGTAAATCTGTAATATAAATTGTACGTCTCCTTTATTATGTTCACATTTTGTATTTTTCAACGTGTTTATTTCCATATAATGTCCACATTGTTTTAAAATGTAGTAATATAGATAAATCCATTTTTGTAGGATATCCACTTCCAATTCCAGGCAGTCCCGATAGTAACATTTTTCAATCCTATTTAAAAAATGTTGTGAAATATATAAAGATATTGTTTAATGTGTATTCATTTGGGATGATAAATTAATTGAAAGTTTAAAATTACTGAGTAGTTTTTATTGGCAAAACAAAATACAAGAATACTTTTTAATCACTATGATTAGGATTTGGTTAAACAATAGATCTGATTTACTAGGCCTCAAAATTACATAAATTCTAGTTTTTACAACATGTGAATCAGAAAATACATGCACCTGTTAGCCAGAAAATCAGTAACTTCATTAATAGAGAAGCATCAAACTACTATTGTCATATACTCATTTAAATACTGTCATAATTTTACATTACTCAGTTTACAGTGCTAGAAAACAATAATATAAATTGTACATCTCTTTTATTATGTTCACAATTTGTAATTTTCAACTTGTTTATTTACCAATAATGTTCACATTATTTTAAAATGTAGTAATATAGTTAATTTCATTTTTGTAGGATATCCACTTCCAATTCCAGGCGGTCCCGGTAATAACATTTTTTAATCCTGTTTAAAAAATTTTGTTATACATATAAATATATTGTTTAATATGTATTCATTTGGGATGAGAAAGCTATTGAAAGTTTAAATTTACTGAGTTGGCATTATTGGTAAACCAAAATACAGAATTCTTGTTAATCACAGTGATTAGGATTTGGATGAACAATAGCTCTGATTTACTAGCCCTCAAAATTACATGAATTTTAGTTTTTACTACATGGGAATCAGAAAATGAATACACCTAATGGTACATTTGTGAACGGAGAGGCATCAAACTACTATTGCTTTATCTAAATTGTCATCATTTTATGTTACTCAGTTTATAGTGATAGTAAATCTGTAATATAAATTGTACATCTCCTTTATTATGTTCACATTTTGTAATTTTCAACTTGTTTATTTCCATTTAATGTTCACATTGTTTTAAAATGTAGTAATATAGATAATTTCTTTTTTGTAGGATATCCATTACCAATTCCAGGCGGTCCCGGTAATAAAATTTTTCAATTCTATTTAAAAAATGTTGTGAAATATATAAAGATATTGTTTAATGTGTATTCATTTGGGATGATAAATTAATTGAAAGTTTAAAATTACTGAGTTTTTTTATTGGCAAAAAAAAATACAGAATTCTTGTTAATCACTGTGATTAGGATGTGATTGAACAATAGTTCTGATTTACTAGCCCTCAAAATTATGTAAATTCTAGTTTTTATAACATGTGACTTAGAAAATACATGCACCTGTTGGCCAGAAAATCAGAAACTTCATTAACAGAGAAACATCAAACTACTATTGTCATATACTCATTTAAATACTGTCATAATTTTACATTACTTAGTTTACAGTGCTAGAAAACTATAATATAAATTGTACATCTCTTTTATTATGTTCACAATTTGTAATTTTCAACTTGTTTATTTATATATAATGTTCAGATTACCTTAAAATGTAGTAATGTAGTTAATTTAATTTTTGTAGGATATCCACTTCCAATTCCAGGTGGTCCCGGTAATAACATTTTTCAATCCTATTTAAAAATTTTTGTTAAACATATACATATATTGTTTAATATGTATTCATTTGGGATGAGAAAGCTATTGAAAGTTTAAATTTACTGAGTTGGCATTATTGGTAAACTAAAATACAGAATTCTTGTTAATCACAGTGATTAGGATTTGGATGAACAATAGCTCTGATTTACTAGCCCTCAAAATTACATGAATTCTAGTTTTTACAACATGTGAATCAGAAAATGAATACACCTAATGGAACATTTGTGAACGGGGAGGCATCAAACTACTATTGCTTTATATAAATAGTCATCATTTTATATTACTCAGTTTATAGTGATAGTAAATCTGTAATATAAATTGTACGTCTCCTTTATTATGTTCACATTTTGTATTTTTCAACGTGTTTATTTCCATATAATGTCCACATTGTTTTAAAATGTAGTAATATAGATAAATCCATTTTTGTAGGGTATCCACTTCCAATTCCAGGCAGTCCCGATAGTAACATTTTTCAATCCTATTTAAAAAATGTTGTGAAATATATAAAGATATTGTTTAATGTGTATTCATTTGGGATGATAAATTAATTGAAAGTTTAAAATTACTGAGTAGTTTTTATTGGCAAAACAAAATACAAGAATACTTTTTAATCACTATGATTAGGATTTGGTTAAACAATAGATCTGATTTACTAGGCCTCAAAATTACATAAATTCTAGTTTTTACAACATGTGAATCAGAAAATACATGCACCTGTTAGCCAGAAAATCAGTAACTTCATTAACAGAGAAACATCAAACTACTATTGTCATATACTCATTTAAATACTGTCATAATTTTACATTACTCAGTTTACAGTGCTAGAAAACAATAATATAAATTGTACATCTCTTTTATTATGTTCACAATTTGTAATTTTCAACTTGTTTATTTACCAATAATGTTCACATTATTTTAAAATGTAGTAATATAGTTAATTTCATTTTTGTAGGATATCCACTTCCAATTCCAGGCGGTCCCGGTAATAACATTTTTTAATCCTGTTTAAAAAATTTTGTTATACATATAAATATATTGTTTAATATGTATTCATTTGGGATGAGAAAGCTATTGAAAGTTTAAATTTACTGAGTTGGCATTATTGGTAAACCAAAATACAGAATTCTTGTTAATCACAGTGATTAGGATTTGGATGAACAATAGCTCTGATTTACTAGCCCTCAAAATTACATGAATTTTAGTTTTTACTACATGGGAATCAGAAAATGAATACACCTAATGGTACATTTGTGAACGGAGAGGCATCAAACTACTATTGCTTTATCTAAATTGTCATCATTTTATGTTACTCAGTTTATAGTGATAGTAAATCTGTAATATAAATTGTACATCTCCTTTATTATGTTCACATTTTGTAATTTTCAACTTGTTTATTTCCATATAATGTTCACATTGTTTTAAAATGTAGTAATATAGATAATTTATTTTTTGTAGGATATCCATTACCAATTCCAGGTGGTCCCGGTAATAAAATTTTTCAATTCTATTTAAAAAATGTTTTAAAATATATAAAGATATTGTTTAATGTGTATTCATTTGGGATGATAAATTAATTGAAAGTTTAAAATTACTGAGTTTTTTTATTGGCAAAAGAAAATACAGAATTCTTGTTAATCACTATGATTAGGATGTGATTGAACAATAGTTCTGATTTACTAGCCTTCAAAATTACATAAATTCTAGTTTTTACCACGTGAATCAGAAAATGCATGCACCTATCTTATACTCATATAAATACTGTCATAATTTTATGTTATCCAGTTTATAGTGATAGAAAACTATAATATAAATTGTATATCTCTTTTATTATGTTCACAATTCGTAATTTTCAACTTATTCACCTATAATGTTCACATTATTTTAAAATGTAATAATATAGTTCATTTCATTTTTGTAGGATATCCATTTCCAGGTGGTCCCGGTAATAACATTTTTCTATTCTATTTAGAGATTTTTGTGGGGGTTTATGTTCACAATTTATAATTTTCAACCCGTTTATTTACATATAATGTTCACATTACTTTAAAATAATGTAAAATTGTTAATTTCATTTTTGTAGGATATCCATTTCCAATTCCTGGTGGTCCCAGTAATAGTATTTCTCAATCCTATTTAATGATTGTTGTTAAATATATAAAGATATTGGTTATATGTATTCATTTGGGATGAGAAAGCAATTGAAAGTTGAAAGTTTTTTAAAAAAAACCTATATGTTTTGGGGTATTTTTCTGCTGAGTAAAACAAGGGCGCTCCCACTGCTGTCAGTTTATTTAGTCAACTGCTTTAACAATTCAGTTTGTCTGAAAGTGAGTGTAATTACTTCCTGAGGTTTAGAATGACAGCATGACTCAGCCTTGGATATCCAATATCCTCTAGGCATAATAAAACATTTTACAGCACTTAAAGGGATATTATTGCCATGTTTTAAAAAAAGCGAATCTTGTAGGCATTAAAAAAATTAGACCAAATGCCCCGCAGTCCCATCTCTCAAACCTTTATGGTTTGAGAGATATTCTGCACTAAAGTTCCCTCTCTCACCCCTTTCCCTGACGTCAGCACTCAAGCTGACTGCAGAGGAATCTGGTCCCGGAACCTTGGAGGCTCTTCAGTAGAGCCAAGATTGCGTTATTGAGAAAGAAATACTTCGCTGGAATGGTCTACAAAGTGTGCTTGGTTTGTAAGCACACTTTGTGAACTGCTGCAGTGAAGGACTTATTTTTCAATAACATGATCTCAGCTTTGCTGAAGAGTCTCCACTTGTCCCGGGACTGGATTCCCCTGCAGTCAGCTAGAGAGCTGACATCAGGGAATGAAGAGGGACGGGGGAATATTAAGGTTTGAGAGATGGGACTGGGGGCATTTAGTTTAATTTTTTAATGCCTACAAGATTCACTTTTTTTAAAACTTGGCAATACTATCCCTTGAATTTATGGGCAATAGTGAACCTTTGATCACAGGGGTTTTAGAATAATGAAACTGTGGATATAATTTTTCCCCATTACAGAGATAAATGTTTAAATATTTTAGAGACATCTCCAACACACTGCAAAGCAATTCACTGAAGATGCCTCTAGCACACAAGGGGAGATTCTCTAAGGTGTGATAAAGAGGTAATAAAGTGGAGATGACTTCTCCAGTGATATCACTTTTCCAGTTCCTATGTTATTCCATGTGGCCTGTGCACTAAGATCTCCAAAGTAGGAGAAATTTTAGTGCATTGGCTCCATGATCCTCTTTATCACACCTTGGTGTATCTACCCCAAGATGTTAAAGGACATTCAAAAATCAATCATAGGACCTATCTTAACGTATATGTATATGGAAGCAAAGTATTTTTAAATTAATCCAGTCATTTTCTTATTGTTGAAAAACATTTCTGTAAAAAGAATAATGACTGGTTTAAAAATAATAATCTGCAATAGAAATTCCACTCAAATATAACTTTACTGAGTTAGTCTATCTATGGTTAATTTATAATACATAATTATATATGATACTTATTATATAATAATATAATAATTATAGTGTTCTGTGAACTGAGAAAGCAATTCCACATAATCTTATAATACTAGAAGGTAGCCAAGTGGTAGTCAGTTGCAGTTGCTCCCTGATAAAGGGAGGTTCAATAATTGACTTAAGCTAACCTGATTACCATAACTTTCAATTACCGTAATAAAATCCTAATGGCCCCAAATTTTGCATTCATATCATCATCAGTCAGTCCTGGATGTCATGTCAATGGAGGCGGACATGAAAGTTGCTAACAGGATCACAAGACACAAACATGGCAATGTGTGGTTCAATCCTCTGGTTATTAAAGCGTGACATTGTCTAATTCACTCTACCTGCTTCAGTTTAAAAAACTGTCAGCTTCTGTCATGTCTGCTTCCATGACATCCAGCAGTAACTGAAAATGTTATATTTTCAACAAGACAAGGACAAAATTCAAAATGCGCCATTGGGACTAATAATGTTATTATTAGGAGGAGTTACTTCTCATTTCATTGTCAGTTTTTCACTATCTAGATACAGCTAAATGCAGAGCTGACCTCGGTATACAGAGGTGATGTTACACAATCACATCTGAAGTTTACTAAAACTCACATTTGTTTTTGTAACTAGTCAAGAAGTGAAAACATAGTTTTAACCTCTTAAAGACCCATGACATGAAAGGACAGTCATGGTTTCAGCACTTAATGATGGGTGATGGTTCTGGAACCTGATGGAATTCTGGGGTGGCAGCACAGACATGCCACTCTGCCATCCCAGAATTCAATTTTGCAGAAAAAAAAACTCCTTAGTCCTTAAATGCGGCCACCATGCTGGATCGTGTTGTCGTTAAGGGGATAAGGTACTACTGTGCCTCTAAATTTGTTAGAAATATTATTCTATATTGAACTGCTGTTTCAAAAACATGAATTATAATTTACAAAGATATAGCTTGTTTTTAGGATTTGTACCAATAGGAATAAGTGAATCATAAAAGAAAACTAGCATCCACTTATCTTACTATGGGCAGAAAATCCCAGGGGCCCCTATATATTATGTATAAGCGCTGTTGTTCAATAGATCACATCTTAAATCAGTTCTAGATATTGTGTCTGTGGAAGCAGAAATGACATTTACCACTATGACCACAAGACCAAAGGATCATATTAATAAACTAACAGGAACAATTCTGGGGTAAACTAAGAGCATCGCAGGAACCAAATGAAAACCACCCCATATCTCAATTGATTTTAATGGTCAGTTTAACCCATTGAATGCTAGAGTGGTAAACAAAGCAATACAAAATAATGCGTTAACATTTTTTAACATTCAAGGGATAAAAATCCCCAATTAAATCAGTCAGAAGTTTTATTTGCCCCCTGTGTTGCTGAATCCAGCTCTAGGTTCCGGAATGTCTGCCAATCTCAGGTTACTTAGTGGAGGCCAAATTATGTTTTCATCTTACAAACTATATATTTTTGTCTTCCAAAGTAAGCCTTAATAAAGATAATTTAATATGTTTATTTTCTTTTTTAAATAGAACTTGTATTCCCAACTGAACCACAAAAAGGTAATTTACTATTCCACATTATGATGTGAGATGATTTTAGTAAAAATGTGTTAATAATAAAATAATGTGGATTTAAACATTAGTTCCAATAAATGCTATTTAAATGTATGAATTGAAATAAGAGGAGATCACTCTGATTGGGTGCTGTGAATAATGATAATCCAAATAATGAAATAACAGTACCTTTTATTTAGAATTTACACACTGCAAGTATTCAGTTTCACTTAATTATTTTACACTGTTATGTTTGTAACCACCAGATCTCTTGACTTTTTATTTTCCCGGAGCTTTCTTCCCCAGACTATGAAAGCAGATATTATGATATAATATAAATAATATACAATGCACAAAACAGTGATACATAGGGGCTTAGGCACTGAAGTGTGATAAAGAGGTGATAAAGTGGAGGAGACCGCTCTGGTGATATCACTTGTCCAATTTCTATATTCTGTGGACCCTATGCGCTAAGATCCATAAAGTTGGATATCTTAGTGCATAGTCTACATAGAATAACATAGACATTGAAGTGATTTCATTGGAGAACTCATCTCTAATTTATTACCTCTTTATCACTGCTTAGTGCATCTCCCCCATTGTATCATTATCCTGCTTTCATGGCCAACTGACAGAGAGAGAGATTCAGGAAACTTAATGTTAGTGACATAAAACTTACAAAGTACAATCAATTTGACATATTAAACACTTGCATACTATTTCAACTAAAATAAAAGGTGATGATCCCTTTATATCATTTGGTATCAGAGAGGTGTACAATTCACTACTTGCATTGTGCTGGATGACCCTTTGAAACTCAAAGGGTTAAAACTGAGTAAGCATTAAAGCTAAATTGTAAAACACTACATCTAGGGGAAGATGCACTAAGGTGCATCTCCAAGTCCTTGTTATTCTCCAAGTTCTATTCTATGGAGCCTAAGGAGCCTATGCACTATGATTTATCCAAATCTTAGTGCATAGGCTCTGTAGAATAACATACTGTAGTATGGAGAAGTGATATCAGTGGAGAACTGATCTCCACTTTATCACCTCTTTATCACTCTTTAGTGCATAACCCCCATTGTGTCAGGCATCTTAATACATTTTGCCTTTGTTCTATCATTTTAGCTAAATATTAATGGTAAAAATATTCTGCTGTTTTATATATATACTAGTTGAACAGCCCGTTACACGGGCCACAGTGCCTCTGGCAGCCGGTCGCGGGGCAGTCACACGCAGTGGAGACTGGCCGCGCCTCGGCTGATACAGAGCTGGACGCTCCTTCGGAGCGCCCAGCTCTGTATCAGCTGCGGCGTGGGCAGTCTCTACTGCGCATGACTGCCGCACGCGTAGCAGTGTCTACTGCGCATGTCGGGCGTTACACACAACTTAGCGAATTATTATATAGGATATATATATATATATATATATATATATATATATATATACACACACGTGTAAACCTTTGTCAAGCTTGACAAAGCTACCCATGCTAAAACCAGTTGTCATAGTACATAAGCACTGAAAGTTACAATATTCATAAAAACATAATCCAGCATTACTGTTTCTTAATGTTAAATTAATATCTGAATTGATATGTTTAGGAAAACTGACCACACAGACTCCAAAAGGACCAGAGGAATATGAAGGAGGTCAGTATATGCACATTGTATCTGGTATTCCACACACTTGGAGGTTGACTGGGGTCTAAATTACTTTACAAGTAATAAATGTTTTATCTCACACATTTCTATTGAAGCCTAGAGGGGATGTAAATAAAATCAATGTAAAGTTATCACCTGCAATGCAATCCAGGCCTTATTAAGAAGACTTGGAGCAAATATGGGGCAAAACAAGTGCAGTATAGAGAGCAAGTTGGGATTGTAAGCCATTGAATGCTATAGAAGTCACCAACATTGTGTAGAAATGCTTTGGAGACCTCTCGCATTCAAGAGTTTAAAATCCCATTTTAAATGAATGTTACTTTTTATTTGTGCCCTACAATTCACATGGTTTGCCACATAATTGTTCCACATTCTCTATTCCTATTACCCACTGTGTATTTAGGATGGAACAGGCATGTTCTGTGCCTATGCCACATGTTGGCAAACAAAGAAAGGAAATACTATATGGATTAAGAGTGAAAACGTTCCACACAGAAAGACACATGACACAATGCAGACTCAGAGACCCCCTGAGGTCAAAAGAAGATGGTATTCACTATCTGGCACATGAAGATTGTGTGAACCAGGCATGTAAAAGTCAAATATAATCAAGGAACACATATTGAATATTTCTTTCAAAGATGGCTACAAGATTGACTATCAGTTTCTGAGTTTTGAACATATGCAGAAACTGCATATCTTTGCATGCCAGTCTGTATGCATGCATCTATGTCTGAATGTGTCTCTGTCTTTGTGCATGAATCTTGTGCATTTCTACATGTGTCAGCAGTGGAATGGAACAAGCCTATAGTGTCAAACAGTGTATTGGTGATTTTTTGATGACCAGGAGACAGGGGGGAAAGGCTGGGGTGCCAGGCAGTGTAAGTGTGGTTGTGAGACCACAACAGAGAGTGCAACCAGGATAGAGTGCAGCATGGTGGCTCAGTGGTTAGCACTGTTGCCTTGCAGCACTGGGGTCTTGGGTTCAAATCCCACCAAGGACAACATCTGCAATGAGTTTGTATGTTCTCACTGTGTTTGCGTGGATTTCCTCCGGGTACTCCGGTTTCCTCCCACTCTCTAAAAAAAAACATACTGATAGGTGAATTTAGATTGTGAGCCCCAATGGGGACAGGAACCAATATGAGTGTAAAGCGCTGCGTAATCTGTGTGCGCTATATAAAAATAAAGAATTATTATTATTATTAGAGTGGCAGGCTGTATATGTGTGGGATTTTCAATACCAATGGAGAATGGAAGCAGGCTGGGTTGTGTGTAGTGTGTGTGTAGTTCTGTGACTTAAGTGAACAGTAGAACAAGGTTTAGGGTGTCAGAAGGTGTATGTGTGATTCACTCTCTACTTGTGGACAATTAAACAAGGCTGGGGAAGGAGACAGTGTATGTGTGGTTCTGTGAGCCACCCTACTGTGGGCAGTGAAACAAGGGCTGGGGTGTCAGACAGTGTGGGTGGTTCAGTGACTACAAGTGAACAGTGGAACAAGCCTGGGGAGGCAGATAGCATATAAATGGTTCAGTGGCTACCAGAGGACACTAGAACAAATCTGGGGTATCAGTAAACCAAAATTCACCTTAATATATGCTGCTCATATGCCCAATAATCATTTAAGTGACACAGGGGTTTACTTGCACTTGAAGGATTAAAACTTACCTGTAACCACACACCGGCAGCTCCCCCCCCCCCATAATTTGTACAGTAACTCTGTTCTTGATGCCTCCTACAGCTGTGCAGAGTGTGATCCTTCTTTAACTATGTGATAATCAAAGGGGGAGGGGTGCAGTGCTTTACAATGTACTTTATGGTACTCAAAGGGAAAAGCACTGCCACAGAGCTCCAAGCTGCCTCACATGTGAGGTGAAAGATTCTGTTATTGATCATATCAATGCATGCAGGACTGGATTTCCCTATAGACAGAGTGGGCAACTGCCTAGAGCTCAAAATTGTGAGGGGAGCCTCATCTGTGCTGGTCACAACCACATTCTGAATTGTGGGTGCAGTCAGAGCAATCTCAATGTCTCTGCCCCAGTTTTATACTCCTTCACAGACTATTATTTAAACCCCTGGATGCTAGAGAGATCTCCAATACTTTACAAAGCAATGTGTTGGAGATTTCTGAAGCAACCAAGGGGTTAATGCATTTTTCTTTTGTTCTCCTTGCTTGTTATAGGCCAAGGATATTTCCTCTGCCAGGATGGGACTAGGGTAGGATCATGTGAGGAATGGATGTGTGACTATGGTTGGAGCTAAGTGCATCTAGGCCAAAATGAAGGGATCCAGATCTCTTAGTCAGGATCAGGATGATGTATCACTGAAGAGCAACCACTTGCCCTGCAGATGTTGAGGCTTGTGGCTGTGAATAGAATTCTATGAGTCCAAGGTGAAATATAACGTCATAGAAAGAAGCGAGGTCAAGCACATCAAGAACAAGGCAGGCAGCAAGGCACCTCAAGTAAAGACAGTCCAGAGATCAAATGCACGTGGCTAGCAACACAGCTCAGGAAACAATGTCAAAAGTGGAGGGCAGAGTCCAGAACACTGACTGGGTTAAGAATCAGGAATATTCACAGATATGCATACATATATAGCATACAGAGGGATGGTTTGACAGTATCTTTGTACTCACTCATTCATAATTCTGCAAATGGCAACACATGGAGAAATAAAAGTGAAAGATCCTGCATGTCTGATAATCTTAGGTTGCTTAATGGATGCCAAATTCTGTTGTCATTTTACCATTCCTTCACAAACTATTAATGCTTATTTTAAGATGCAAATAAATATAGTTCAAAGTTTTATTTTACTTTCTTTTCTAGAATATATATTTCCAACTCCAGAACAAAAAGGTAATTTTTGTGTAGATTTTATATAAAGAAAAAAGGGATGATGATTTAAATCATTTTCCAAAAATGTGTATTTATATGATAGAATCAAAATAATTAATGATGATCACTACACGTGAATTCTGTAAATGATAGTAAATAAACAAGAGATACTTAACCTTGGGTATCAGGGAGGTAAACAATACATTGCTTTATTGTCTTGCACAACTCATCAGCACTCAAAGGGGAAAACTGTGGAAGCATTACAGCTTAAACCCTTAACGACCGGGGAATCCGCGGACGCGACTTAACGACCACGGAGCAATTTTTTTTTATTGCTCCGTTGTGTTCCGGACTCCCAGAATGGCGTGCAGCCGCGGGGGGAGCCCGGAACTCGATGACGGTCATAGTACGTCATCGGTCGTTAAGTCAAATCGACCCTTGACGTACTATGACCGTCAAGGGTGGTTAAGGGGTTAATCTTCCTACAAGAAAAGAAAATATATGGAAACAAAGAATAAAACGAAGTAAAACAAAATAAAAATAATGAAACACAATTCTTGCCCAGGTGCCTAAATTAAATAAGGTATTAAATACAAAACAAAACATGAGTAAAGTTATTGTTATCACAATCAGAAAATGAAATATCATCACACTGTGAGGCATGCAAATCAAAACCATAGTTTGCTCGCTGGCCCTCAACTTTGTAATGCACTTACTATTCCCAATTTTCCACACTCATTTTCAAGCATCTCCTAAAACCCATCTGGTCAAGGAGACATCTCAGTAACAACATTCTCCTTGTGCAAGTTAGGAATCACATCAAATTCATTCTGCACTTTGCTCACAAAATCCTTATACATACACATTTCATCCCCATCCTCCTATTGTCTCTTAATTTTGTTCCTATTCTAAACTAGAGTAAACTCTTTGGAGTAGTTCCTCTTCCCAGTGTATGATTAATTTGATTGCACTGATCCCCAGTTAATAATACAATGATCACACTTTACACTGATGCTCTTTCCTTGTCCTCTATTTTGTTTTTAGTTGTTCTAGTACTGTTTATGTAAAGCACTGTATATTTGTATGCCACTATTTAAATATGTATATATTCATACATAAAAGTACATGCATATATAATGAGGCAATAATTTGTCAATTACAATCTTTGCTTGATCTAGTGCAGAAGTGACCAATTTCAGCCATCAAGTGCTATCAACAGTCAAGGATTTAAGGATTTCCTTTTTTGAGTACTGGTGGGTGAATCAAAATGAATTAACCACTGACTAACTCACTTATGCTTTATCAGGAAATCCTTAAATCCTGGCATGCTGATGGCCCTTGATAATTGAACTTGGACACCCCAGATCTAGTGGAAAGCAAATAAAATGCAAATGAAGCCAAATAAGGAAAAAAGTTCTGTGTGTGTGAAATAATAATTATACAAAATAAGGCTACTAAATATGTAAAGAAAAACCTTCACCTAAGTGTTTATCAAAATAAACTAATGTAGACAAGTATATATTAATTAATTAATTGCTTATGTATTCAAAAATAAAATTATTTATTTATACTAGAAAACACATCATTAATATAACACAGTGTTTCCTACTGATACCCAATAATTTCACTGAACCCATCTTACAATGTAAAAACATTGAGTGACTCAAGGATACCAAGGATACAAATGTTCATATATAAGAGTGCAAAGTCCGTGAACCAGTCAAACTCAGTGTGCAAACCAATGGTAAGGCTCTCCTTTAAAGGGATTGTATTTCTTCGTTTTATCTTTATTTTATTTTGTAGGCTTTAAAAAAACCCATAAAGAATGATATAAGTTTTATCTCTCAAACCTTTTTGGTTTGAGAGATATTCACAAGCAAAGTTTCCCCTCCGACCCCTTTTACTTAGTGTAAGGCATCTCTTCTCAGATGTGAAATGTTGTCCATAGACCAGACAGATAACAGCAGGGGACAATCTTCTTCCTATGAGAACAAAGAAAGCCTTGCCCCCCTTGACAAGTTTTTCAGGTTTTTCCCTTATCATAATTGAAGATTGTCCCTCTCTGCAATCTGCCTGGGCACCTCCCTTCTGCTCTGGCTGAGCAGTGTTACATCAGTAAAAGGGGTGGGAGGGGGATACTTTGTCATTGAATTACTCTTGAACTACAACTCTGAAAGAAGTAACACTCTCCAAAGTCCAAATACTATGATGATTAATTGGAACTGCTTTTATTATGAAACAATACTATCCCTTTAAGCCAAAAACTTGAGCATTATTGGAAACTTTCACTGCGCTATGAAATGAAATGAGTTCAGTAGCGTAAAACCAATTTATTTTATTCAAAACATCAGTAGAATGTTAATACAAAATCCATACTCTCAAAGACCTCACAACCTCAGATGAATCAAGACAAACTTCTTATTCCTTTTTATTTTCTTGTTCTAGGTGCGATCTGCTTTACAACATTATTTTCAAATTCTCTCTGGTGTTTGCAGACACATCGGGGGGGAGATTCACTAAGGAGTGATAAAGAGGTGATAAAATGGATACGACTTCTCCAGTTTATCACTTCTCCAATTCCTATTCTATTCTGTGGACCCTGTGCACTAAGATTTCTTCAACTTTGGAGATCTTTGTGAAAAGGCTTCTTAGAATAACATAGGGACTGGAGAAGTGATAAACTGGAGAAGTCATCTCCACCATAACATTTCTTTATCACCTCTTAGTTAATCTCCCCACTGGCGTTGTCCTCCCAGCATGGCTGCAGATTAAATTTTAAGTGTAAGAGTGCTGGGTGGCTGTTGTCAGATGAGGTACATAAATCTAATTAACATCAATATGAAACATTGTTTTACATTATTGATGTGTTTTTAGTATGATTAAATACTTTTGTTTTTGATACATAATCAAGTGCTGTCTTCCAGTTTTGCCCAAAGTAGGTACAAAAAAAATCCTTGTTTACTACAACATGGCAATCAGAGTTCTCCCTGGATCAACATCCTACTTGTGCTGAAACCATGGCCTAGATGCACAAATGTCAAGGTGGTGTCAGTATGATATCGTCGATGTGTTTGAATCACTGCGACAATTCGATCTGCACACACATCGACATAATCACAAAAATTGTCGGATGGAAGGGGAAGGTTGGAGGAGGTCCCTGTTAGCATACAGGATTTTCGAAGTGCTGTTGACGTGGAAGGGATCTCCTCCTCTCACACATCACCAACACTACTACAATTCTGAACAGCATTCTCTGTGCTTCCCTACCTAGCCAGTAGGGGAACACAGAAAAGGCTTTCAGTACCATGGAAAGCAGTGAATGCCATAGGGATGTGCATTGCTCACCCCTGTGGTATTCAAAGGGTTAAGATCCAGCTGCAGTTTGTTTGTAAACATCGATGGGATAACACACATGTGAGAGATAAGGGTAGGCATACACTAAAAAAAGTTTTCAAATAGATAAGGACATATTAACCAATATGGTGATAGTTGATGTGACTGGTACAGCAGGTCTATATATATATATATAATGTCAACCAGAAAAGAGAAAAGTTCAGCTACTGAAACCAGTATCCCCACTATCAAGGTGAGACTCAGTTCAAGTGCCGAAAATTAGACCAGTTGTGCACCTTAAGGCCCTAATCAAAATATACAGTCAGAATTAATATATAACTTTTATTAGTATATTTAATTAACATGGTAACCAACCAAAATGATCACCTAAAATAGGAGATCAAGCTAGTGAGCTTAAAGGGATAGTAATGTTTCATAATAAAAGCAGCTCTAATTAGTCAACATAGTATTTGGACCTTGGAGAGTGTTATTTCAGTTCTGTCAGAGTTGTAGTTCAAGTAATGCAATGACAAAGTATACACTTCCCACTCCTTTTGCTGATGTAACACTGTTCAGCCAGATCAGGAGGGAGGTGCCCAGGTAGATTTCAGAGAGGGACAATCGACAATTAAGATAAGGGAAAAACCTGAAAAACTTGTCAAGAGTGGCAGGGCCTTCATTGTTCTCATAGCAAAAAGATTGTCCCCTTCTCTTATCTGTCTAGTCTTACAACCAGATTCCACATCTGAGAAGAGATGGCTTACACTAGGTAAAAGGGGAGGGAGGGGGAAACTCTGCTTGTGAATATCTCTCAAACCATAAAGGTTTGAGAGATAAGACATATCGTTCTTCATGTTTTATTAATACCTACAAAATAAAATAAAGATAAAATGAAGTATTACTATCCCTTTAAAAGTGGATCACTGTCCACCAAATGGGCATCACATGGGGGAGGGAAGCAAAATCAGTATAATAAGTGGTAATGATACTGATAGGTTTATGGTTCTGATGCCTGCAAGGCTTTCCTCAGTATTATCTAGTACAAAAATGATATTTCTAATGAGCACTAGTGCTGAGTTTGAGTCACAGACAGAAGTAAAAGTCAATCCTGGAATATATTCACATGATCATATTTACCCAATTGTAATATATGATCTGATTCTTCCCGTTACAAAACAGTATCCTTTGACTGAATACTGTTGTTAGAGTATATAGGGGGGTCTAATATCAGCACTCCTGTGTGTGTGTTCAATAATTGCTTTATTATTATAGCCGCTGTATTGAACTAATTTAAATGTGGAGGATCAAAGAGACCTGTGTGTTTTTATTCATATGTACTTTCAGTCAATCTATTGCTGCAGCACTGTAGTGGCTGAACAGGCTGCTAGTTTATTACTTCCTCTGTGTCAAGTCTTTATCACACTAGAGGGCTCATGTGTTCCATTGAGTCATTGGGGGAAGCGGGTGGAGGGGAGTGAGAGGCATTGGAGGAAGCAGGTGGCAAGCTTGTATTTGCTGCCCGCTTCCTCCGATACATCTCTCCCCTCCAAGATCATCGACATTGTCCTCTGCATGGAGTCGCACACTGAACGACTTCTCCCTCCTCACTCATATGCCTCTGCAGTATGGTGAAGGCATGTCGAATTGATGTTGATGTGGGTATTTTTTTGTCAGAGTTCTGGTGAAGTGATGTCGTAGACATTTTGTGAATACTGCAGAGGTGCCTACAACACTACTCCGACAGAACATCGACATTCATAGCCCTCTTCGACATTTAGTGCATCTAGGCCCATTTCTTTTAATAAAAATACAATGCTGCAACACTCACTTTCATAAAAATATTCCATTTCACGTTAGTGTTTCTTATTAATAGTTTCATATTTTGATTGCTATATTTAGGAAAATGGATCATACAGACTCCAACAGGACCAGTGGAATATGATGGGGGTAAGTTTATATACATTGTCTTTGATATTCCATACATAGGCTGATTGAGTCCTAGATTACATTTCAGGTGATCATTATTATGTAGAATTATCTCACAGATGCCCCCTGAAGTCTGTGTAGAGATTTGTAGCTAAAAAGAGTGATGGAATTCTCACCCGCATTGGAATCCAGGTCTTAAAAAATTAATTGAAGTCATTCTGAGACAAACCAAGTGCAGTTGCTAAAATCCACAAAATGAAGTTTATTTAAATGGATTTTTTAGCATCTTGATTGCTAGAGCGAGGTCTCCATCACATAGCAAAGCAATTGAGGGTTTTAACTCCAAATTTAAATTGTCATTTTTATTTATCAAGTACAGCCCTTGGAAATCATACTTTTGGAATATGTAGCTTTTGGAGGATTTACGTGCAGGTTTCCCTCATAGAGAAATTTGTCATAACTATAGAGTTTTGTTTTAATTACCCACTTAAGGACCATGTGGTCTGGGGGTGAGCAGCTTTAGAGGACCACAGCACTTTTTTTTTTTTCACACCAATGAATTCTGGGATCCAGGGGCGGATTGTCCTATCGGGGAATCGGGCATTCCCCGGTGGGCCGCCCAGTTATGGTCCAGTAGGGAGATCATATGATCTCACCTCTCCAGTCCACAACTTTGTGGATGCGAGGCACAACTCTCCAAAGCTGAGCAGCAGTGAAGACTGGGTCCTATTCTCTCTATCTGTCCCACCCCCAAGGTTAACTTAGCCATCCCTGCTCTGCCTGCAGTGTGTCCTGGTGCAGTGATTGATTAGCAGGCAGAGCTTCTTGGCCTCAACTACCTGGCAGTTCCAAATGGTGTTCATTTTTCTTTACTAAATTTATTGTTGCTAGAGAGGCTTAATGTATGATCTGTTAACCATTTAATCCCCTGTATTCTTTAGATAGGTATAAATAATCAGTTATTAACCATTTGCATGCCAGAGAGGATTATATCACTGTCTTATTCTGCTATTAACCCACTGAATTCCTCATAGGTGCATTACCTCACTGTTTAACCCCTTGTATGCTAGAGAGGCATAATTCATGAGTAATTGACCACTTGTATACCAGAAAGGTGAATAAAGATGTTAATTACTGATGAATTATGCCTCTTTAGCACACAAGGGATTATTCATTGAGGTACACATTCCTGTGCAATGTGTTGTGCACCTATGGGACAATCAATGGGTTAATCACAGAATGCATTAATGTATACCTCTCTGGCATGCAAGTGGTTAATACCTGATAATATATTGCATACAGTATTTATTGCTGAGCAATGCACTGTGTACCCACACCCCCTTCCTAGCACTCAAATACCAGCTAGTGGGCCAGTTAAATAAAAAATCCCCTAAGCTGGTATTGCACCACAATCCACCCCTGCTGGGATTGCAGAGCTGCGTTCAGTCGTGCTTCAATCCCAGAATTCCATGACGTGCCAGGAGCATCACAGGACCTTAATGTCTAGACTGGCATGACAGTCCTGGAATGTCACTCATCATTAAGGGGTTAATGTTTGTTTCAGTTATTTACAGTTTACACATAAGTCATTCAGTGACTATTGTAGTCCATTGTCTGTTGTGAGGAGTGTGAACTAAACAGACTTGAGAAAACATGCAATACATACATCTAGATATAGACATAACTGACTGCTGTATGAAGGACTCTTACATAGTAAAGAGCTACTTATTACTGAGATATTTTCCTTGTTAAATACTCCTAAGCACCATAGAGCACACAAAAAATATCCATTGATTTAAATTAGGCTTTTAACCTTTTGAAGGCAAGAGAGATACACCATATTGCTTTGCAAAGTGTTGGAGACATTTCTAGCTTTCAGGCATCAAAAACCCAATTTCAATCAAAGTGGATGTTTGTAATTGTAATTTTTCCCTACAGTGCAGCTGGTTTGCAGTAGAATTGCTCCACCTTTATTTTGTGTATCTGCCCCACTGTTGTCATTGTATTTTCCAGTATGATTTTTTTTCTGTTTTATTACAACTGTTTATTTCCATGTAAAAATAATATCTGATTTACTAGTAAATAAAAATAATTACCTAAATATTTTTTGCAGGACCCAAATTTCCATTTCCAGGGGAAAATGGTAAATAAAAAATTATCATGGAAAAACCATGAAATATATAACTGTACTTACATTTATAAAGATGACTTAAAAAATATGTATTTCAGTATGAGTGTCATTAAGCATGAACACATATATATATTTATATATATACTAGTGTAAAAGCCTGTGTACACGGGCCAGCATTCTTCGTGTTCGGGCAATCTCTACTGCACATGACTACATCAGACAAACATACATCTGGCCTTTTATATTAAAGGATATATATATATATATATCTATATATATAAAAGAAGACTTTGTGCCTGGCAAAACACACCCAGGGGCGGCAGTAAAAAGGATTACTGCTGCCATTGGGTGATTCTGTGGGAGTGTGATTTTTGGCCTGCCCCCACTATCCAGCCCGCCCACCACTATCTAAGGCTGAAAAAAAAAATGGCTGCCACACACTCCTACACCACAGACACATGCACATGCCCTCCCACACACACACTAGCAGACACATACACACATATACACACACACACGCTGAGGATGATGGGAACAATGTTCAAGCTACAGCTGGAAGGCCATGGTCCAATCTGTATTATGCAGCTTCTTCATTCCCTGTCTTTGAGCCTACACAGCTCTGCTAATTAATACAAGTGAGCTGATTTCTAAACAATCAGCAGGAGGATACTGGCTTGCTGAGAAAGTGGAAACAACGGCAGAGAGGTGATCAGGCAGTGCAGAGCAAGGCTTCAGCTGAGCTGGTAAATGGCAGAGACATGGATGTGACTGTATTTATATATTGCACAAAGAGAGAGAAAGAGAGCAGGTTGTTTGTCAGTCTGTCTGTAAGTAGAGGTGCCAGTTCCTGCAATCATCTCCATGCTGTACATAGCTCACTGTATAGCATGTATGACAAACTATTTATATATGGTCTGGCATTGTATAGTATACAGTCTGTGTATAAGGACTGGCACTATACAGTATAGGAGGGACAGTCCCTGTTTGACACCCAAATCCCTCTGCTCCTCTATTTAGGAGATCACACGGTGTGGTGTATATACAGTAGGCTGACCAGACCTCACCTTTAACCGGGGACACATAGGAAATAAGCATATTTCAGGAGTGCACCAAAATCAAAGCAGCCCTGCAGTATGCATTTTTCATATGTGTCACTGGTTAAAGGTGAGGTCTGGTCAGCCTAATGTACAAGTGTATCAGATTGCTCCACATCAGTAAAACCCACGGTAATGTGGGTATAAACTTCTGTATATATCTGTTAAATTAGTCTGTGTAAAAAAATACTTTCATCTTCTTCTAAATCATTCACTTACAGAAAGAGTAACTTAACCATTTCAATGCCAGAGGGGATGCAATGCATTGCTTACCCCCTGGCACTCAAAGGGTTAAAAATTCTCTAAAATACACCACCAGCCACGCCCCCAGTAACACCACCGAAAACACAAGTGTCCCTCTTTGGCCATATGAAATGTTGGGAGGTATGTTACTTACACTGCTCACACTGTATGTATTTATGTTCTGATTTGCAGCTGTGTGTCACTGTTTGTGTTGTCAGTGCATGTGTGTGTATATGTGTGTGTTGCATGTGTCTCTGTCTATCACTGTGTGTACCTTTCTGACACGTACACCCTACGCTATAATTCACTATCATAACATTTATTTAAAAAAAAAGAAACATTTCCTGCATAACATGACGGGCAACGCCGTCCCAAACTGCTAGTATATATATATATAGAGAGAGAGAGATAGAGATATTACAACTAATAATAACTCCAGAGTTACCACTTGAATTATATATATAGCACTTTATTTTTGCAGTAATTTTGACATTTAAACAAGTGTTTTATATAAATGTTTGTGATAGAATACATTGTATTGATTTATAAGGTAAATAGTGGCACTCCCCACTTAAATATATATATATATATATATATATATATATATATATATATATATATATATATTTGACTCCCTTATCTGATACATCAGGGATCACTATGCATTCCTAAATTCCTCTCCAAGTTTATTTCTTTGGCAGAGAACATGCTGAGAGGGCAACTGTCACATGATAGCTGTCTGTTAATAAAAACCTAAATGAGTAAATCCCAGAACTACAATATAGTTCTCCTTTAACGAGAGAGTATAGAGAGAGTAGGAGAGGGGATTAGATGAAATTGCAATTGAGAAATAAAAAGTGGAGATAAAATTTGGAGTGAGATGGAAAAAGACATAGATTAGATTTTACTATTGTGCAAGCTTTCTAATACCTAAATAGAATACAACTAATACAACTAATACAGGGTGATTTTCAGCACATGATCATAGTACTCTATAGGCCCTATGTTCAAACAATTATGTATGCAAAATCTGATTGAAAAATACTGATCCTTTCATTGTTATGTTCAGGAGAATGGACCATGGAGACAAAAAATCCCTCAGGACCAGGAACATTTACATGGAGTGAGTATACAGAATATATCTAATATATGATTCACACAGGGAGAATTTTTTAAGGTTCAAGTGACACTTATTGGAAAAGGACAGTCAATAAAAATATGTACTAAGAAGTAAAGAAGTAATTCTGGAGAAACCCAACTCTACTAGTGATGATCGAGCACCCCGATGCTCGGGTGTTCGGGTGCTCTGGCCGAGCGCCCCCGGAGGCTCGAGTGCTCGGCCGAGCATCCGAGCCCCATTGAAGTCAATGGGAGGACTCGAGCATTACACCAGGCACCCCCTGCTCTGATGAGGGGAGGGTGCCTGGTTCATAGGAAAAGGTCAGAAAATGATGGAAACACCACAGAAATGGTTCAGGGACAGCATAGGGAGGATGTCTGGATGCATCTTGGACTCCAACGTCGCTGCTGGGAACGATGTTTCGCCCGTAGTACGCTATTTTTACAGACTGACCGTAAAACACACAAAAAGGAAGATAAAAATGATTTTAGGCGAAAAATTGTTACCAAACAGTATTTGCTGTATATTTACTTGAACTATCAGGATCACGTCCACTTCCCCGTCCCTTTTTACCCGCCTTCTTCATATTAAACGGAATATATGCCGGTAATCTGCGGCTAGGCACACGAAACAGAATGTGACGCTAATCTGCGGCTAGGCACAGTGAACGGAATATGTGACGTTAATTTGTGAATTTGCACACTAAACAGAATGTGACAATAATCTATGGCTAGGCACACGTTTAAAATGGCCCTTTTTGTCACTGCGTTGTAAAATAATTGGCCCTGTGCACCTAACAGAATATGTCACCTTGTCACTGCACTGTGAAATATTTGTCCCTGTGCACCTAGTACAATGTCACCTTATAAATATCCCCCCCACAAAAAAAAAGAAATTGTGCCCCCCCAAACAAAATATAAATGCTGCCCCCACACACAACAGTCCTAAAACGGACTTTTGGGTCTTGAAAGAGTTCCAACAAGTTTATTCTCCCTACACTGACTTTCCCTGCCTGATCGCATCTCTCCCTGGCTAAGAATGAGCCGAACTCGCGCGTCGGGTGCTATACAGCACCCGATCACGGGTTCTGGCCAGCCAATCAGTGTAATGCCAGCAGCCAACATGGCTGCTGGCATTACACTGATGTCAGAGCCTCCCCGCACGTTTATTGGCTGCGCAGCAGCCGCGAAACGTGCGGGGAGGTGACCCGAACATGACGGACGAGCACATGCGGTACTCGTACGAGTACCGCCATGTGCCGAGCAGAGCGATGCTCGAGCCGAACCGAGCTTCGGCCGAGCATGCTTGCTCATCACTAAACTCTACCGAAGGGACATTTTAAAGTAATGTCCAAGAAAAAATATTTTGCATTCTGTAGTACTTAAAAAGTTGAATTCAATGCAAAAAATTATCTCTCAAACCGCTATGGTTTGAGAGATATCTGAATTCAAAGTTTGATGTTGCGCGCTGTCAGCTGGAATGGTCTAAAAAGTGTGCTTGCAAACCAAGCATGCTTTGTAGACCTTTCTAATGAAGTCATTAGTTTTAAATAATGTGATTGCAACTCTGCTGCAGAGCCTCCGTGTCACCCGACATGGATCTCCTGCTGACAGCTTTACAGCTGACAGCATGAAACATCAAACTTTGAATGTAGATATCTCTCAAACCATAGCAGTTTTAGAGATACAGTTTTCTGCATTCAATTCAAATTTTTAAGCTCTACACAATGCAAACTATTTTTACTGGGACATTACTAACACTTTAAAAATCCTTATTGCTATAAATGGGACATTTCATTCTGTAAATGTTAGAGAAGTATCCAAAACAATAACAGTTTTATTTTGGAGACCTCTCTAGATTTCAAAGTTAAAATTTCTATTTTAATGATAAGGAATTTTAGGCATTTTAATTTTTTACCTATTGGGCACTTGATTTGTTTTATAATTCTCCAGTTCTTCTTAGTACATCATCCTGATTATAACAGTCTGTGATTCACTTATAAAGACCATGAGTGTCAGTCTGTTGGGTATGCAGCCCACCATATGTAGATGGTTGCCTGAATGCATAGCAACAGTTAATAAACAGAGGGGAAACCATACAATCTGTAACTGCAGAACATAGAAATATTTACACTGTTGGTTTTGTAAATAGTCATGATTGAAGTGAACACTGTGTTTTTATGGAATTGTACTTTTTAATGTGATAAAAATATGATACACTCATCTATATCAATTCTGTATTTCTATGGATAAAGTGTGGTACTGTGTAAGCCATAGAAAAAGCAGACTAGTAAAAGTGATGTCTTTATTGGACAATGGAGTGACTCTAGGATGCAAGCTTCCAAGACAACTTAGGTATCTTCTTCAGGCAATTTATAATGAAGGCAGAGTACACAAAACGTAGCAGGTTATGATATCATATATTTTGTATTCAGCCTTCATTAAAACATTCTTTCCACCACTGTATGCTGCTGGATTCATAACAACTAACGGGTAATAAAAATAAAAAGTGGAACAGTTGTAGGGCAAACAAATTGAACCCTAGTGATCAAATGAAAATTATCTAATTTCCATTGTTTTGAATTGGGTTTTAACCCCGTGAACTCTGTGGCTATCTAAAACATTGCTTAACAATGCACTGGATAACTTGAGCATTGAAAGTATTAAAAGCCCAATTTAAATCAATGGAATTGTTTTATAAAACCACTATGCTGCAGTTGATTTGTTTCAGAATCAATCAACAATTTTCTAGGCACGTGATACATAGTGCAATTTTGATAATTCTGGCATTTTTCCTGCTTATTGTATGTTTGAATCCTAGGCAAAGAAATGCTTATAGAATAAAGATCAATATTTTTTTTTACGCATTCATCTGTGCACATCCCTTGTGATGCATGTGTAAGGCTCTGGTTTGTTATGTAAATCAATAGGGATGGGTGAAAATGTTGCCTCAAACTGAAAGTCTGTCTGGCTGTCACAGCCATTCTGTGTTTATAAGGGGAGAGAGTAGCATGTTTTTGATGTAGAGGAGATAGGCAAATAAAGGGGAATTAAAGCTTAGCATCATTTAGGTAGAACATTTGTTCTCTGTATTAGTGGAGTCTGGGGGCACTCTAGGGGATAAGAAGGGAAGAAAGAGGTTGCATCCCAAATACTCAAAAATTCCATGTGACTGACTGACAAGACACAGGCAGCTAGGGATCTATTTGCTTGCTGATCTTGCTGTTATTGTCTCTGTGTTGGGTCGGTGGGGAAGTCTGGGGAAAGACGTTGATTTTGTTCTTCAGTTATACTTTTTTTTGGACAGACTGTGATAAGACATCAGGGTGGACAACTTAAAAAATAAATAAATAAATAAAATAAAAAAAAGAATAAAAAACTAAATATCTTAGGTGACAGCTGAATGGGCTTAGGCAAGGTATCATACAGCGCCATCAGTTGTGTTGTGCACTGTACAGTAAAAAAACACAGTGTAGTTGCGTAATGTCCAGCAAATGCACAAGGGGAAGGGGGAGGGGTGGAGCAGTGCAGGGAAGTGAGAGTAAAGTAGTAGTTCAAAAACTGACTGCAGCAATGGTTGCTGCAGTGTGTGCAATGATGATGATCCCTCACTCCAAGAGAGGATGCAGTTTGTCAAGGTCCCAGCAAAACTAGTTCCAGCACCACCAGTGCCACTAGAAATATAGAACCATATAAAAAGAACACTGAAGATGACAACAAGTCACATTCAAGTGTTGATGATGCTGGCAGTAGCATAAAAGAGGAAGGTATAGCAGCTGAACCACCTGCTGCATCAGACCGTGAGACAACCAAGCACCAAAACACCTGTCCTCAAAGTAGTAATGAATTTTGTTACAGTAAAAGTAAAAAGAAATTGCTTGAGACCTCTAAAAGCTTAGAGGAATATAAGGGTAGTAGGGGGAAAGAACTGTCAGGTGATGCTGATGCTGCTGAGGATGACCTAATGATGACTAATGATGATGCAGATCTAGAATATATCCCTCCAGCATCCTTCTCTTGTTAAGATACAGACAAAGTTGAGCGTGAGGATGATGACAGAGCTATAAGGTTAGCAGAAAGTCACAGGCTGTATCTTCCACCACTTTTAAGTAGCATTTTGCCTGTCTATAAAGTGTTTGAGAAAGCCATTGTAAAGTCTGACCCTGGACAAGTACAGATGTCAAAAAGCACACAGTCACCCTATCAGTCATCCTCAGCATCATTGCCTCTTCATAGTCCAAGTCCCACTCAGCCACACACACCTGTTTTGAGTACCCAGCAACAGCAACACAGGTTAACATCCAGGTGTTAGATATGACGAGTACCTCTGGTGCTGTTGCTGTAAGTGCTGCACCTTTGACACCTAGTAGTATTGGCAGTAGAATTACATCAACATCCAGCTCCAGTAGTAGTAGTAGTAGTAGTAGTAGTAGTAGTAGTAGTAGTAGCAGAAACCACACATGACAGACAAATCCAGGACAAATATATTAACAGCAGCACAGATGAGGCGGAGGATGGATGTGAAGAAGGGTTTCCACCATCTACCCCACTTGGAACCACTGCTATTACAGATAAGTAATGTGTGTCAATAATCTGAGAAGGAGGATAGAGTATGACAATGGTAAAAATACATACACGAATCACACCATGCCATTCATCCACCACCACCACCACCACCACCACCTCTACAATACACATCTGCCACATTGTAGGTTGTACTTTGTTTTTTAATTACTTGGCATGATAATGAATATGTGCCAGTGTCACTTAAGGTTAGTGTCGTGGGCAAAGGACAAATGCATTCTGCATGCTAACACATTTTTCAAGCATATTTTGCTGTACGACTCACAACTTTGATGTTCAGCCACTTATCTCTAAACTTCAGCCCTCAGAAGAAGTAATATTACAGAGGGAAATGTAGAACCTATAGGAAATATAGGCGAAAAATGTTTTAATATAGGCGGAAAATTTGTTAAAATAGGTGAAAAGGAGGAAATTTTTGCATAAGCGGAAAGGAAAAAAATTGGCAAATTTTCACGAACAGTCATGTGAGAAATTTTTCACACTTTTCGCCCACCTCTATAAATCAACAATGTATCATTGCACTCAATCACTAGTAAATCTGCATGTAGCAATGCAAAGAAATACAAGAGAATCCTGCATGTCTGCCAAATCAGTTAATTATTAGGGGCCAAATTATCCAGACCTAGTTCTTGTGGTCCATAGGGACCAAATTATATTTTCATTTTACTATTCTTTAAAAAAATATGCATTTTTTATTTTCTAGAATATCTACTTCCAGGTCCAGGACAACCAGGTAATTTACTCTTTCACCTGATCATTTGAAGATATTTTATATAGAGGACATAGTGGGGGATGTATAAAAAGCATTCTTAGTGTATACTTAAGAACTGTCACTAAAATTCACAACGCCTGGTCAAATATATAAAGGAGTAAAGTCAAGTTTATAAATATGACTATCTGAGAATATTCTGAGAAAATTTGCATCTGTGAATATATTTTCGCATACATAGCGGTATGATATACTTCCATTAAGAAAAGGTTATATCTTGCGTTAAGATTTAAGCCCTAAAACTGCCTTTATTTTTTGAGCAATTAGAGAATTTTTTTATAAATACATTGGGACACAATTCTTAGTTGACCAAGACCATCTCTACTTTTCAAAAAAGTCAACTAACTGGAATTAGCACTTAGAGAAAGTGTCGCTAAATCTTTATACATATATGTATGTCACTTTGAGACAACTTTACAGACACTTTCTTTTTAACTCCAGTTTTATACATCTCCCCCATAGGCTCTACAGGAATCATAACATCCATTTAAGTATAATTAAAATAAATCTTTCTTTTTACATTTATGAATGATATTAATTATCTCTGCTGTTGGATGTTAAGCTGTGTAATCATTACAGTTGTATCTTATAAGTCCACATACCTTGTTATATATTTATTTAAACCTGTACAGTAATGTGACCATCCTCAAAGTGGTTGTCTCTGCTCCGGCATATTAATTAACCCTTTAAAAGGATAGTAATGTTACCATTAGAACAACGCTGCAATACATCCTTGTAGTGTATACAACTGATCCCTGTCATTAATAATGCTGAATTTGCTCTACATCACTTGAAATAATAATGTAAATTATCCCCTTCACACCCATTATACTTATGTCATCCCTTGAGCCTCAGAGCTGGAAGCAAATGGCAACACAAGACAGTCTTTCAGTATACGGAAAACCCTGCCCTCCTTCATCAAGTGGGGGAAGAGTTTGCCGTATACTGAATGAAGGAAGTTTGTGCTTTTTTAGCTCTCAGACAGGACTTCATATCTATGAGGAGATGGCCTGACAGTTGGAAAAAGGGCATCAGAAGGATAATCTATAATATTATTTCAAGCGATGTAGAGCAAATTCAGCATTACTAAGTCAGTGATAAATTTAATAGTCTACAAGGATACAGTGCAATGTTGTTCTAACTGTAACATTGCTATCCATTTAAGGACCAAAGATGTTGTTGCACACCCCTCTCTGCTTATTAGAAGGTTATTTCAGAGTTCTAAAAACAAATCTGCAATTTTATAAAATAGTATGTTGTGAAAGTTTGCATTATCTGACAGAAATTAACTCCCAATGAACCAGGGGTATTTTACATGTTTATAACCAAAACATTTGCACATTTCTGTTATCTATTTGTTTAACCAGGTTTTATATTTTTAGTATACAGATGTAAGCAATATATTACTTTTTTCGGGCTTGCAAAAGCTTTAATTTGATATAATTTCTAAATATATATATCACTTTTTTGCAAAACATTAAGATATTAAAAAATATATTATGATTATGTCCATATCAGGGTTCAGTGCTAGGTCCACTGCTTTTTAACATGTTTATAAATTACTTGGAAATAGATATAGAAAACAAAATATCAGTATTTGCAGATGAATAACACTAAATTAGGCAGGGTAATTAATTCAGAACAGGATATTTGCTCTCTACAGTGGAATTTACATAAAATGGCAGAATGGTCAACCAAATGGAATATGAAGATTAATGTAGGAAAGTGTAAAGTCATGCATTTGGGAAGATAAAATCCCAATGCTACTTATGAACTTAATGGAATCATTTTAGGGGGCTCGTTGCTAGGGAAAGACCTGGGTATCCTTGTAAACTACAATCTTGGAAAAAGTGACCACTGTCAAATAGCAGTAGCAAAAGCAAACAAATCCCTGTCTTGCATAAAAAGGGGTATTGAATAAAGAGTGGATAATATCACGTTGCCATTGTACAAATCATTGTAAGACTTCAACTTGAAAATACAGTGCAGTCTTTTAGAACTGGAGATAGTACAGCAAAGAGCAACAAAATTAATCAAGGGAATGGAGGACTTGACATATGAGGAACGACTAAATAAACTTGGTTTATTTACTCTAGAGAAAAGACGACTAAGAGGAGATCTTATCACAATGTACAAGTATATGAGAGGTCAATACAAGGATCTCTTTGGGGAGCCATTAATTCCAAGGCCTGATCAAATGACCAGGGGAAACCCCTTGAGATTAGCGGAAAGGAGGTTTAGACTTCAACAGAGGAAAGGGCTTTTTACAGTAAGGTCTGTTAAATTATGGAATTCCTTGCCCAAGGATGTGGTTATGGCAGATATAATGGATACATTTAAGAGAAGATTAGATATATTTCTTACAAAACCGAACATACGGGATTATACTGTGAATTAGTAGGCAAATCAGGATGGTCTGATGAAGATTAACTTATCTGGTAGCAGGAAAGCTATATAATCCTTATTTCTCTGGGTTAAACTTGATGGCCTTGTGTCTTTTTTCACCCTAATTTACTATGTTACTATGAATGCTTCCACATAAATAATAAATATATTATAATAAATAATAAATTTATTTACTTCTTTAAATCTTGGAATTACCATAGGTGTTTTGGAATTACAAGACAGTTTTGACAAGGTGCACATGTTTTTTTTCCACAGTACTAGCGCAGTTACAGAAAGCTACATCAGATTTTTTTTAACCTGTATCTTTCAGTTTTGGAAATACCATATATGTAAAGAATTCTAGTGCATTTCTGTATATACATGGTCATATTTACAAGTTGCACATTATAGAGTTCAAAATGGTGATTTTCAGATGTTTCTTTGCTGGGCTTTGAACTTTAATCACAATCCAAAAGGTGCTGTCATCCTCACATGTAACTGATCACTGGTTCAGTTTGAAGTACACTGACAGCATAGCAACTTCCAGGCCATGTCCCCCAGAAGTGATATGTTAGTTTCCATGTGACCAGATTGGTGCTCAGTCATACACATTGAGAATGACAATTCCAGGATTTCTCTTCATGTCACTGCACTACAGAAACATAAATAAAGTAAGGATGCTGGTAATTTTTTTATTGTACAGTTGCAAGTGGAGTTTGTTAGCCCCCTTGCATAACATATCATGATGCAATTACTGGCCTCCTGGAGTCAATCAAACTGTATCCTGGAGATAAGCTGTAACTCTGGGCTGTCATTGATAGCCCAGTTCCAGAGGCCTCAGTGTGCATAAGAGAGTACTGGGACCAACTTCATTATTTCTTATATACATGAGATAAAGTTCACTTAGGCCCACTTGTTTGTCTCATCAATGAGTTTAAGGAGTAATTTACTTTTTTGAATGAAAAAATATTTGTTATTGGCATTTTCCTTCTGAATAAAACAAGGCTACTTCCACTGCTGAAAGATGTTCCATTTAAGAAATTAATATGCATATTATTTTTTTAATTCAGTTGCAATTTTCAGTTCTGGTCACCAGGTGGTATTGTTCCTATCATTTACTATGGAGAGCCATAGTTAAGTATTGGTGGATTTAGCTCTCCGTTGTTTATCCAGTGGAAAGAATATAATATTCTAATTTTACCCAAACTGAGCAAAACATCAGACATCATAAAACATATACATTTAATGCTAGAACATGCATTCCCATATAACAACACTTTCATTTAGCATTAATGTTTCTTAATGTTACACTTATATTTTGTTATATTTAGGTAAATGGATAATAGAGACTCCAACAGGAAAATTGGAATACGAAGGAGGTGAGTATTTTCACATGGTATATGATATTGTACACACTTAGAGACTGGTTGAGGCCTGGATTACATTGGAGGTGATCAATGTTATCACTGCTTTTTATCTCATCGACTCCAACTGAAGTCTATGGGTGGATTTATAAATATAACCGGTGATAAAATTATAACCTACACTGGAATCTAGGTATTAATAAAATAATTGGATCAATTCTGGACCAAACCAAGTTCAGGAAAATGGAAAAATATCATTTTAGTAGGGCATGTCACCTTTTGAACATTAAGAGGTCACTAACAAATTGTGAAGTAAGGCTTTGGAGACCTAGGGCTCGATCCAAATGTTGGCGTTGGCAGAAAAAACTGGTGACGGTGGTCTTGTACCGTCAGTAAGCAATGCAAATGTTCCCACTAGTAAAAATAACGGCAGTTTTGAAACACACGTCGCCCGTCACCAGAACAGCAAGATCTCACCCATAGAGGATAATGTACAAGCGATGCCAAAAGCCATTCAAATGTTGGAGTTAGGGCTAACGCGAGTTAAATTGCAACATTTCACTCCAGAAATCTAACGCCTATTTTTTTTTGGAGAACATCACACAAGTCAGAGTACAAAACCACTGTCGCCAGTTCTGAACAGCATTCTGTGTGCTTTTCCCTACCCAGCCAGTAGGGGAACACAGAGATGGCTTTCAGCACCATGGACAGCTTTGAATGCTATAGGGATGTGCACTGATCACCCCTGTGGCATTCAAAGGGTTACAATAAAGAAAACTAGTACACCAAGCACTACACAATTCCCCCCTTCGACATCATCCCCCTTAGTATGTCACATATATTGCATAAATGGGACATGCTAACTCCATCCACATCCACCTCAGGTACTGCCATTTAGTCCACAAATCTGTCTGATATTCAACTCTTAACTCTTTGAGTACCAGAGAGGTAGGAAAGCATTAGTTAGCATGTTTCCTACCCCTCTGGTACCCAAAGGGTTAACAGGCAAGGTATGGACTACATACCTTGCCTATATATATATATGTGTGTGTGTGTGTGTGTGTTTTACACATTTTATTATTAAAAGACGTTTATTTAACACATATTTACTTAGATTCATTCATTTCTAATGCCCTACCTCCTGTGTCTCATTGCTATTAGTACTTTTGCTTCACTCTCACTCTCCAAAGTACTAATAGCAATGGGACACAGTAAGTAGGACATTATGAATGAATGAATCTAGCAAAGAAACGACTGAGGAAGCAGCCCTCTGCAGCGCTCCCTTGATATACTTTTATTGACATCTGATGGCTGCTGACATTGAAGAGGACAGAGGCATTGGAGGAAGTGGGAGGAGGGGAGAGAGACATAGGAGGAAGCGGGTGGCAAGCTTGTATTTGCTGCCTGCTTCCTTTGATACCTCTCTCCTCTCCTCACTCATTGGCATTGTCCCCTGACTGACGACGCACATTCTACAACTTCACCCCTTCAGTTGTAGAATGTTCGTCGCCAGGCAGGGGACAATGCCGACTCGTGAGGAGAGGAGAGAGGTATCGGAGGAAGTGGGCAGCAAATACAAGCTTGCCACCCACTTCCTCTGATGTCTCTCTCCCCTCCGCCCGCTTCCTCCAATGCCTCTGTCCTCTTCAATGTCAGCAGCCATCAGATGTTGACATATATATAGGCAAGGTATGTAGTCCATACCTTGCCTATTAAACCTTTGGGTACCAGAGGGGTAGGAAACATGCTAAGCAATGCTTTCCTACCTCTCTGGTACTCAAAGAGTTAAGAGTTGAATATCAGACAGTTTGTGGACTAAATGGCAGTACCTGAGGTGGATGTGGATGGCGTTAGTATGTCCCATTTATTCAATATATGTGACATACTAAGGGGGGGATGTCGAAGGGGGGCATTGTGTAGTGCTTGGTGTACCAGTTTTCTTTATTGTAACACTTTGAATGGCACAGGAGTGAGCAGTGCACATCTCTATGGCATTCAAAGCGGTCCATGGAGCTGAAAGCCATCTCTGTGTTCCCCTACTGGCTGGGTAAGGAAGCACAGAGAATGCTGTTCAGAACTGGCGACAGTGGTTTTGGATTTTTTCACTGAACTTTCTACTATGGAGTGCTGTGATTGACTGTGGTGCTAGGTAACATTTTTATCGTGTGTTTTTAGGTAAGATTTTCTATGCGACGCAGGTTTAAGGTTAACGTGTATTTTGTTGATCATCGCTCGTTAGCCTTTCTGGGTAAGGAAGATTTGAATCTCACGTTACCTGGTCTTGCTTAACTCGCGAAGGCAGTTTTTTTCTTCACGTCGGTTTTAACGCCAACATTTTGATGGAGCCCCTAGTCTCTAGCATTCATGGATTTAAAACTAAAATTTAAATCAATGGTAATTTGTATTTCTAGAATTCAGTCCTAAAGGAAAACTAAACTCTTGGAACAAAGAGCTAGTGATTTGTCTAATACAAACCTACCTAGGCAGGTTTCCTTCATACGGCAATCAGCCATAACTATTTCGTTTTCAGTGAATTTGATGTTTGTTGCACTTGTATACAGTTTACAGATGAGTCATACAGAACTATTGTAGCCTACTGTTTGTTCTGAGTAGGAGTGAACTAAACACATACTGTAACATATCTCATTATATAGAGATATAGCAGATAAACTTCAGCCATCTAGATATAGTGATACAGCAGACCCGGACTTCTGTATGAGAGACTCCTACATTCAAAAGTAGTAGCACATTAATAATAACTTGCTACAAAGATATTGCTCCTCTTTTTGTACCATAAGAAATACCAAATATAACTATTTATTTAAACTATACTTTTCAGCCGTTGGAGGACAGAGATCTTCATCATTTTGCTTTACAAAGTGTTGAAGACCAACCCCGTTTCAAAAAATTAGAAGTTTTATAAATGTTATTTTTCCCTATGGTGCAGTCAGTTTGCCCCAGATTGCTCCAGCTTTAATTCATGCATTTGGCCCATTATTGTTAACGTATTTTCTAGTATTTATTTTTTCTTTTTGTGAACTGATTATTTTCACATAAGAATTATTTATTTTTTACTGTTATAACAAACACTAAGTACCTAAATTATTTTTACAGGACCTGATCTTCCACTTCCAGGGGGAAAAGGTAAATAAAAAAGTTTGATTGGAAAACTATTGGATACTTAACTTTATTTATTAATCAAATTAAATAGATATTTCCATGTGATAAAAGTATCAGTCATGCGTTTACATACATACATCATTGAGCATGTAAGCATATAGACACACAGGCAAACGTGTATCTACATCCACACATAGGAGAGCATGCACATACACCCTCACAGTAGAAAAAAGCAAAAAAAAAAACAAAATTCAAAACTGTTGTTAATCACTGGGACAGTGCTTTGGATGAACAATGGCTCTGATTTTCTAGGTCTCAAAATTACATACATTTTAGTTTTAGCATGTGAATATTAAAATGCATCTACCTACTGGCCAGTTTTGGGAGTTTTTATTTGCCCCTTATTGTCCAGTATATGGTGATGCGCAACCACTTGAGAATAGTAAAAGAGCATTGACACACTGAGTTCATAAGTCTCGTAATGCTTTAATTTTAAACTTTTAAAAGTTTATATATTATTTATTTTCAATATTTCTCTTAATATAGTAATATATGATAATATTGGTTAACTAATTTTTGTAGGTTTCCCGTTTCCCTTTCCAGGAGGAACAGGTAATTTACACTTTCACTGATTATCTGAAAAATGTTGTGATCTTTGCAAAATTCTGGAGCAAACCAGCTGCACCATAGGTGACACATAAAATGCTCAAAGTCCTCAGAAACTGCTTTGCAATTCTATAATTCTGTTGCTTCAAAACTCTAATTTTGGGAACTTTTATGGGACAGTTAGTTTGCCTTAGTGTTGCTCCAGCTCTCTTTTGGACATCTTCTTTATTATACTCCCATTTTGTAATTTTCAACTTGTTTATTTACATATAATATTCACATTATTTTAAAATGTAGTAATATAGTTAATTAATTTCATTTTTTTTATGATATCCATTACCAATTCCAGGCAACCCCGGTAGTAACATTTTACAATCCTATTTAAAAAATGTTGTTAAATATATAAAGATATTGTTTAATGTGTATTCATTTGGGATGATAAATTAATTGAAAGTTTAAAATTACTGAGTTGTTTTTATTGGCAAAACAAAATACAGAATTCTTGTTAATCACTGTTATTATGATTTGGTTGAACGATAGCTCTGATTTACTAGGCCTCAAAATTACATTAATTCTAGTTTTTAAAACATGTGAATCAGAAAATACATGTACCTGTTGGCCAGGAAATCAGTAACTTCATTAACAGAGAGGCATCAAACTACTATTGTCATATACCCATATAAATACTGTCATAATTTTACATTACTTAGTTTACAGTGCTAGAAAACTATAATATAAATTGTACATCTCTTTTATTACGTTCACAATTTGTAATTTTCAACTTGTTTATTTACCTATAATGTTCACATTATTTTAAAATGTAGTAATATAGTTAATTTCATTTTTGTAGGATATCCACTTCCAATTCCAGGCGGTCCCGGTAATAACATTTTTCAATCCTATTTAAACATTTTTGTTAAACATATAAATATATTGTTTAATATTTATTCATTTGGGATGAGAAAGCTATTAAAAGTTTAAATTTACTGAGTTGGCATTATTGGTAAACCAAAATACAGAATTCTTGTTAATTACAGTGATTAGGATTTGGATGAACAATAGCTCTGATTTACTAGCCCTCAAAATTACATGAATTCTAGTTTTTACAACATGTGAATCAGAAAATGCATGCACCTAATGGAACCTCTGTGAACGGAGAGGCATCAAACTACCATTGCTTTATATAAATAGTTATCATTTTATGTTACTCAGTTTATAGTGATAGTAAATCTGTAATATAAATTGTACATCTCCTTTATTATGTTCATATTTCGTAATTTTCAACTTGTTTATTTCCATATAATGTTCACATTGTTTTAAAATGTAGTAATATAGATAATTTCATTTTTGTAGGGTATCCATTTCCAATTCCAGGCGGTCCCGGTAATGACATTTTTCAATCCTATTTAAAAAATGTTGTTAAATATATAAAGATATTGTTTAATGTGTATTCATTTAGGATGATAAATTAATTGAAAGTTTAAAATTACTGAGTTTTTTTTATTGGCAAAACAAAATACAGAATTCTTGTTAATCATTGTGATTATGATGTGATTGAACAATAGTTCTGATTTACTAGCCCTCAAAATTACATAAATTCTAGTTTTTACAACATGTGAATCAGAAAATGCATACACCTATCTTATACTCATATAAATACTGTGATAATTTTATATTATTCAGTTTAGAGTGATAGAAAACTATAATATAAATTGTACATCTCTTTTATTGTGTTTACAATTTGTAATTTTCAACTTCTTTTTTTTTACCTATGATGTTCACATTATTTTAAAATATAATAATATAGTTTATTTCATTTTTATAGGATTTCCATTTCCAGGTGGTCCCGGTAATGACATTTTTCTATTCTATTTAGAGATTTTGGGGGGGTTTATGTTCACAATTTATAATTTTCAACCCATTTATTTACATATAATGTTCACATTACTTTAAAGTATAGTAAAGTTGTTAATTTAATTTTTGTAGGATATCCATTTCCAATTCCAGGTGGTCCCAGTAATAGTATATTTCAATCCTATTTAATGATTGTTGTTAAATATATAAAGATATTGGTTATATGTATTCATTTGGGATGAGAAAGCAATTGAAAGTTGACATTTTTTTTTTAAAAAAACCTATATGCTTTGGAGTGTTTTTCTGCAGAGTAAAACAAGGGCACTCCCACTGCTGTCAGTTTATTTAGTCAACTGCTATAACAATTCAGTTTGTCTGGAAGTGAGTGTAATTACTTCCTGAGGCTTAGAATGAAAGCATGACTCAGCCTTGGATATCCAATATCCTCTAGGCATAAGAAAACATTTTACAGCACTAAAAGGGGCATTACTGCCATGTTTTAGAAAAAGCGAATCTTGTAGACATTAAAAAAATTAGACCAAATGCCCCTCAGTCCCATCTCTCAAACCTTTATGGTTTGAGAGATATTCTGCACTAAATTTCCCTCTCTCGCCCCTTTCCCTGACATCAGCACTCAAGATGACTGCAGAGGAATCTGGTCCTGGAACCGTTGGAGGCTCTTCAGTAGAGCTGAGATTGCGTTATTGAGAGAGAAATACTTCGCTGGAATGGTCTACAAAGTGTGCTTGGTTTGCAAGCACACTTTGTAAACTGTTCCAGTGAAGGATTTCTTTTTCAATAACACGCTCTCGGCTTTGCTGAAGAGCCTCCACTTGTCCCGGTACCAGATTCCCCTGCAGTCAGCTACAGAGCTGATGTCAAGGAAAGGAGAGGGAGGGGGAATATTAAGGTTTGAGAGATGGGACTGGGACTGGGGGCATTTAGTTTAATTTTTTTAATACCTACAAGATTCACTTTTTAAAACTTGATACTACTATGCCTTGAATGTATGGGCAATAGTGAACCTTTGATCACAGGGGTTTTAGAATAATGAAACTGTGGATATAATTTTTCCCCATTACAGAGATAAATGTTTAAATATTTTAGAGACATCTCCAACACACTACAAAGCAATTCACTGAAGATGCCTCTAGCACACAAAGGGAGATGCACTAAGGTGTGATAAAGAGGTGATAAAGTGGAGATGACTTCTCCAGTGATATCACTTTTTCAGTTCCAGTGTTATTCCATGTGGCCTATGCACTAAGATCTCCAAAGTAGGAGAAATTTTTGTGCATTGGCTCCATGATCCTCTTTATCACGCCTTGGTATATCTAGCCCAAGATGTTAAAGAACATTTTCTAATTCAAAAATCAATCATAGGACCTATCTTAACGTATATGTATATTGATGCAAAGTATTTTTAAATTAATCCAGTAATTTTCTTATTGTTGAAAAACATTTCTGTAAAAAAAATAATGACTGTTTTAAAAATAATAATCTGCAATATAAATTCCACTCAAATATAACTGTACTGAGTTAGTCTATCTATGGTTAATGTATAATACATAATTATATATGATTCTTATTATATAATGATATAATAATTATAGTGTTCTGTGAACTGAGTAAGCAATTCCACATAATCTTATATTACTAGAAGGTAGCCAAGTGGTAGTCAGTTGCAGTTACTCCCTGATAAAGGGAGGTTCAATAATTGACTCAAGCTAACCTGATTACCATAGCTTTCAATTAGCATAATAAAATCCTAATGGCCCCTAATTTTGCATTCATATCATCATCAGTCAATCCTGGATGTCATGTCAATGGAGGCAGACATGAAAATTGCTATTAGGACCACAGGACACAAACATGGCAATGTGTAGTTCAGTCCTCTGGTTATTAAAGATTGACATTGTCTAATGCACTCTACCCTCTTCAGTTTAAAAAACTGCCAGCTTCTGTCATGTCTGCTTCCATGACATCCAGAAGTAACTGAAAATGTTGTATCTTCAACAAAGACAAGGGCAAAATTCAAAAGGCGTCATTAGGACTAATAATGTTATTATTAGGAGGAGTTACTTCTCATTTCAGGGTCAGTTTTTCACTATCTAGATACAGCTAAATGCAGAGCTGACCTCGGTATACAGAGGTGATGTTACACAATCACTTCTGAAGTTTACTAAAACTCATATTTGTTTTTCTAACTAGTCAAGCAGTGAAAACACAGTTTTAACCTCTTAAAGACCCATGACATGACAGGACAGTCATGCTGGTTTCGGCACTTCATGATGGGTGATAGTCCTGGAACCTGATGGAATTCTGGGGTGGCAGTACAGACATACCACTCTGCCATCCCAGAATTCAATTTTGCAGAAAAAAAACCTTAATCCTTAACGGCAGCCCCTGTGCTGGATTGGGTTGTCGTTAAGGGGTTAAGGTACTACTGTGCCTCTAAATTTATCAGAAATATTATTCTATATTGAACTGCTGTTTCAAAAATAGGAGTTCATTATTTACAAAGATATAGCTTGTTTTTAGGATTCATACCAATAGGAATAGTTGAATCATAAAAGAGAAGTAAAACCCACTTATCTTACTATGGGCAGAAAATTCCAAGGGCCCCTATTAATTATGTATAAGTGCTTTTGTTCAATAGATCACATCGTAAATCAGTTCTGGATATTGTGTCTGTGGAAGCAGACATGACAGTTACCACTTAGACCACAAGCCCAAAGGGTCATATTAATATTCTAATAGGTACAATTCTGGGGTAAACTAAGAGCATCACAGGAACCAAATGAAAACCACCCCATATCTCATTTGATTTTAATGGTCAGTTTAACCCATTGAATGCTAGAGTGGTAAACAAAGCAATACAAAGTAATATGGTAACCTTTTTATCATTCAAAGGATAAAAATCCCCAATTAAATCAGTCAGAAATTTTATTTGCCCCCTGTGTTGCAGTTGGGTTTAGTTTGCTGAATCCGGCTCTATGTTCTGGAATGTCTGCCAATCTCAGGTTACTTAGTGGAGGCCAAATTCTGTTTCCATCTAACAAACTATATATTTTTGTCTTCCGAAGTAAGCCTTAATAAAGGTAATTTAATATGTTTATTTTCTTTTTTAAATAGAACTTGTATTCCCAACTGAACCACAAAAAGGTAATTTACTATTCCACATTATGATGTGAGAAGATTTTAGTAAAAATGTGTTAATAATAAAATAATGTGGATTTAAACATTAGTTCCAATAAATGCTATTTAAATGTATGAATTGAAATAAGTGGAGATCACTCTGATTGGGTGCTATGAATAATGATAATCCTAATAATGAAATAACAGTACCTTTTATTTAGAATTTACACACTGCAAGTATTCAGTTTTACTTAATTATTTTACACTATTATGTTTGTAACCACCAGATCTCTTGATTTTTTATTTTCACGGAGCTTTCTTCCCCAGACTATGAAAGCAGATATAGTGATATAATATAAATAATATACAATGCACAAAACAGTGATACATAGAGACTTAGGCACTAAAGTGTGATAAAGAGGTGATAAAGTGGAGAAGACCGCTCCGGTGATATCACTTCTCCAATTTCTATATTCTGTGGAGCCTATGCACTAAGATCCCTAAAGTTGGATATGTTAGTGCATAGACTCCATAGAATAACATAGTACTTGGAGAAGTGATATCACTGGAGAACTGAACTCCTTTTTATCACCTCTTTATCACTGATTAGTGCATCTCCCTCATTGCATCACTATCTTGGTTTCTTGGTCAACTGACAGAGAGAGATTCAGGAAAGTTACTGTCAATGACATAAAACTTACAAAGTACAATCAATTTGGCATATTAAACACTTGCATACTATTTCAAGTCAAAATAAAAGGTGATGATCCCTTTATATCCTTTGGTTTCAGATAGGTGTACAATTCACTACTTGCATTGTGCTGGATAACCCTCTGAAACTCAAAGGGTTAAAACTGAGTAAGCATTAATGCTAAATTGTATAACACTACATCTAGGGGAAGATGCACTAAGGTGTGATAAAGATGTGATAAAGCAGAGATGACTTCTCCAGTGATATAATTTCTCCAAGTCCTTGTTATTCTCCAAGTTCTATTCTATGGAGCCTAAGGAGCCTATGCACTATTATTTATCCAAATCTTAGTGCATAGGCTCTGTAGAATAACATACTGTAGTATGGATAAGTGATATCACCTTTATCACCTCTTTAGCAATCTTTAGTGCATAACCCCCATTGTGTCAGACATCTTAATACATTTTGCCTTTGTTCTATCCTTTTAGCTAAATATTAATGTTAAAATTTTTCTGCTGTTTTATATATATATATATATATATATATATATATATATATATATATATACTGTTACAATATTCTTAAAAACATAATCCAGCATTACTGTTTCTTAATGTTAAATTAATATTTGGATTGCTATGTTTAGGAAAACTGACCACACAGACTCCAAAAGGACCAGAAGAATATGAAGGAGGTTAGTATTTGCACATTGTATCTTGTATTACATACGTGGAGGTTGACTGGGGCCTTGATTACTTTACAAGTAGTAAATGTTATCCCTTGTTTTGTCTCACACATTTCTATTGAAGCCTAGAAGGGATGTAAATACAATCAATGTAAAGTTATCACCCGCAATGCAATCCAGGCCTTATTAAGAAGACTTGGAGCAAATATGGGGCAAAACAAGTGCAGTATAGAGAGCAAATTGAGATTGTAAGCCATTGAATGCTTTAGGTCACCAACATTGTGTAGAAATGCTTTGGAGACCTCTAGCATTTAAGTTTAAAATCCCAATTTAAATGAATGTTACTTTTTATTTGTGCCCTGCAATTCACATGGTTTGCCACATAATTGTTCCACATTCTCTATTCATATGGCCCACTCTGTATTTAGGATGGAACAGGCATGTTCTGTGCCTATACCACATGTTGGTAAACAAAGAAAGGAAATACTTTATGGAATAAGAGTGAGAACGTTCCACACAGAAAGACACATGACACAATGCAGACTCAGAGACCCCGTGAGGTCAAAAGAAGATGGTATTCACTATCTAGCACATGAAAATTGCGTGAACCAGGCATGTCAAAGTCAAATATAATCAAGGAACACATATTGAATATTTCTTTCAAAGATGGCTACAACATTGTTTTAAACATTTGCAGAAACTGCATATCTGCCTGCATGTCAGTCTGTATGCATGCATCTATGTCTGAATGTGTATCTGTCTCTGTGCATGAATCTTATCAATCTCTACATGTGCCAGCAGTGGAATGGAACAAGGGTAAAGTGTCAAACAGTGTACTGGTGATTCTATGATGACCAGGAGACAGGGGGAAAAAGGCTGGAGTGCCAGGCAGTGGAAATGTGTTTGTGTGACAACAGCAGAGAGTGCAACAAGGATAGAGTGGCAGGCTGTATATGTGTGGGATTTTCAATACCAATGGAGAATGGAAGAAGGCTGGGGTGTCAGACAGTGTGTGTGTGTATGTGTGTGTAGTTCTGTGACTTCAGTGAACAGTAGAACAAGGTTTAGGGTGTCAGAAGGTGTACGGGTGACAATATCTTTGTACTCACTCGTTCATAAATCTGCAAATGACAACACATGGAGAAATACAAGAGAGAGATCCAGCATGTCTGATAATCTTAGGCTGCTCAATGGATGCCAAAATCTGTTGTCATGTTACCATTCCTTCACAAACTATTAATGCTTATTTTAAGATGCAAATAAATATAGTTCAACATTTTATTTTACTTTCTCTTCTAGAATATATATTTCCAACTCCAGAACAAAAAGGTAATTTTTTTGTGTAGATTTTATATAAAGAAAAAGGGGATAATGATGATTTAAATCATTTTCCAAAAATGTGTATTTATATGATAGAATCAAAATAATTAATGGTGATCACTGCACGTGAATTCTGTAAATGATAGTAAATAAACAAGAGATACTTAACCTTGGGTATCAGGGAGGTATACAATACATTGCTTTATTGTCTTGCACAACTCATCAGCACTCAAAGGGTAAAACTTTGGAAGCATTACAGCGTAATCTTCCAAGTTCCCACAAGAATAGAAAAGATATGGAAACAAAGAATAAAAAGAACTAAAAACATACAAATAATGAAACACAATTGTTGCCCAGGTGCCTAAATGAAATAAGGTATTAAATACAAAACAAAACATGAGTAAAGTTATTGTTATCACAATCAGGAAATGGAATATCATCACACTGTGAGGAATACAAATCAAAACCATAGTTTGCTCTCTGGCCCTCGACTTTGGAATGCACTTACTATTCCCAATTTTCCACACTCATCATTTTCAAGCATCTCCTAAAACCCATCAGGTCAAGGAGACATCTCAGTAACAACATTCTCCTTGTGCACATTAGCAGTCACATCAAATTCATTCTGCACTTTTCTCACAAAATCCTTGTACATACACATTTCATCCCCCATCCTCTTACTGTCTATGTATTTTGTTCCTATTCTAAACTAGAGCAAACTCTTTGGAGTAGTTCCTCTTCCCAGTGTATGATTAATTTGAATGCACTGATCCCCAGTTAATAATACAATGATCACGATTAACACTGATGCTCTTTCCTTGTCCTGTATTTTGTTTTTAGTTGTGCTAGTACTGTTTATGTATAGCACTGCATATATGTATGCCTCTATTTTAAAAAAAATATTTATATATTCATACATGCATTTACATGCATATATAATGAGGCAAGAATTTGTCATTTACAATCTTTGCTTTATCTAGTCCAGAAGTGACCAAGTTCAGCCATTAAGTGCTATCAACAGTCAAGGATTTAAAGATTTCCTTTTTTGAGTACTGGTGGGTGAAACAAAATGAATTAACCACTGACTAACTCACTTATGCTTTATCAGGAAATCCTTAAATCCTGGCATGTTGATAGCCCTTGATAATTGAACATGGACACCCCAGATCTAGTGGAAAGCAAATAAAATTCAAATGAATCCAAATAAGAAAAAAGTTCCATGTGTGTGAAATAATAATTATACAAAATAAGGCCGGTAAATATGTAAAGAAACTCCCTCACCTAAGTGTTTATCAAAATAAACTAATGTAGAGAAGTATATATTAATTAATCAATTGCTTATGTATTCAAAAATAAAAGTATTTATTTATACTAGAAAACACATCATTAATATAACACAGTGTTGCCTACTGATATTCAATAATTTCACTGACCCCACCTTACAATGTAAAAACATTGAGAGACTCAAGGATACCAAGGATACAAATGTTCATTTATAAGAGTGCAAAGCCCCTGAACCAGTCAAACTCCGTGTGCAAACCAATGGTAAGTCTCTCCTTTTAGCCAAAAACTTGAGTATCATTGTAAACATTCACTGCGTTTTGGAATGAAATGGGTCCAGTAGCATAAAACCAATTAATTGTATTCAAAACCTCAGTAGAATGTTAATACAAACTCCATACTCTCAAAGACTTCACAGCCTCAATGACTCAAGACAAACTTCGTATTCCTTCTTATTTTCTTGTTCTAGGTGCTATTTGCTTTACAACATTATTTTCAAATTCTTTGTGGTGTCTGCAGACACATCATGGGGGAGATTCACTAAGGAGTGATAAAGAGGTGATAAAACGGATATGACTTCTACAGTTTCTCACTTCTCCAATTCCTATTCTATTCTGTGGACCCTGTGCACTAAGATCTCTTCAGCTTTGGAGATCTTTGTGAAAAGGCTTCTTAGAATAACATAGGGACTGGAGAAGTGATAAACTGGAGAAGTAATCTCCACCATAACATTTCTTTATCACCTCTTAGTTAATCTCCCCACTGGCGTTGTCCTCCCAGCATGGCTGCAGATTAAATTTTAAGTGTAAGAGTGCTGGGTGGCTGTTGTCAGATGAGTTACATAAATCTAATTAATATCAATATGAAACATTGTTTTATATTATTGATGTGGTTTTAGTATGATTAAATACTTTTGTTTTTGATACATAATCAAGTGCTGTCTTTGCATATAGAAATGTGGTGCTGGGTACTTCCAGTTTTGCCCAAAGTATGTAAAAAAATCCTTATTTACTACAACATGGCAATCAGAGTTCTCCCTGGATCAACATCCTACTTGTGCTAAAACCATAGGCTAGATGCACTAAATGTCAATGTGGTGTCAGTATGATATTTTTGCTGTGTTTGAATCACTGCAACAATTCGATCTGTACACACATCGACATAATCATAAAAATTGTCGGATGGAAGGGGAAGGTTGGAGGAGGTCCCTATTAGCATACAGGATTTTCGAAGTGCTGTCGATGTGGAAGGGATCTCCTTCTCTCACACATCACCAACACTACTACAGTTCTGAACAGCATTCACTGTGCTTCCCTACCTAGCCAGTAGGGGAACACAGAGAAAGTTTTCAGCACCATGGACAGCAGTGAATGCCATAGGGATGTGAATTGCTCACCCCTGGGGTATTCAAAGGGTTAAGAACCAGCTGCAGTTTGTTTGTAAACATCGATGGGATAACACACTTGTGAGAGATAAGGGTAGGCATACACTAAAAAAGTTTTCTAATAGGTAAGGACATATTAACTAACCAACATGGTGATAGTTGATGTGACTGGTACAGCAGGTCTATATATATATATAATGTCACCAGAAAAAAGTTCAGCTACTCAAACCAGTATCCCCACTATCAAGGTGAGACTCAGTTCAAGTGCAGAAAATTAGACCAGTTCTGCACCTTAAGGCCCTAATCAAAATATATAGTCAGAATTAATATATCACTTTTATTAGTATATCAAATTAAAATGGTAACCAACCAAAATGATCACCTAAAATAGGAGCTCAAGCTAGTGAACTTAAAAGTGGATCACTGTCCACCAAATGGGCATCACATGGGGGAGGGAAGCAAAATCAGTATAATAAGTGGTAATGATACTGATAGGTTTATGTTTCTAATGCCTGCAAGGCTTTCCTCAGTATTATCTAGTACCAAAATGATATTTCTAATGAGCACTAGTGCTGAGTTTGAGTCATAGACAGAAGTAAAAGTCAATCCTGGAATATATTCACATGATCATATTTACCCAATTGTAATAAATGAACTGATTCTTCCCATTACAAAATAGTATCCTTTGATTGAATACTGTCGTTAGAGTATATAGGAGAGTCTAATGTCAGCACTCCTGTGTGTGTGTGTGTTCAATAATAGCTTTATTATTATAGCCACTGTATTGAACTAATTTAAACGTTGAGGATCAAAGAGACCAGTGTATTTTTATTCAAATGTACTTTCAGTCAATCTATTGCTGTAGTGGCTAAACAGGCTACTAGTTTATTACTTCCTCTGTGTCAAGTCTTTATCACACTAGAGGGCTCATGTGTTCCACTGAGGCATTGGAGGATCGGTGGGAGGGGAGAGAGAGAGGCATCGGAGGAAGCAGGTGGCTTCCTCCAATACCTCTCTCCTCTCCTAGATTGACATTGTCCTCTGCATGGAGTTGCACACTGAACAACTTCTCCCTCCACTGCAGTATGGTGAAGGCATGTCAGATTGATGTTGATGTGGGTATTTTTTGTCAGAGTTCTGGTGAAGTGATGTCGTAGACACTTTGTGACTACTGCAGAGGTGCCTACAACACTACTCCGACAGAACATCAACATTCATAGCCCTCTTCTACCTTTAGTGCATCTAGGCCCATTTCTTTTAATAAAAATACAATGCTGCAACACTCACTTTCATAAAAAGAAATTCATTTCATGTTAGCGTTTCTTATTAATAGTTTCATATTTTGATTGCTATACTTAGGAAAATGGATCATACAGACTCCAACAGGACCAGTGGAATATGATGGGGGTAAGTTTATATGCATTGTCTCTGATATTCCACACACTGATAGGCTGATTGAGTCCTAGATTACATTGCAGGTGATCATTATTATATGTAGAATTATCTCACAGATGCCCCCTGAAGTCTGTGTAGAGGTTTGTAGCTAAAAAGAGTGATGGAATTATCACCCACATTGGAATCCAGTTGTTAAAAAAATAATTTAAGCAATTCTGAGACAAACCAAGTGCAGTTGTTAAAATCCTCAAAATGAAGTTTATTTAAATGGATTTTTTAGCATCATGATTGCTAGAGAGAGGTCTCCATCACATAGCAAAGCAATTGAGGGTTTTAACTCCAAATTTAAACTAATTGTCATTTTTATTTATCAAATACAGCCCTTGGAAATTATACTTCTGGAATATGTAGCTGGTGGAGGAAATTAGAGGGAGAAATTAGTCATAACTATAGAGTTTTGTTTTAATTACCCACTTAAGGACCATGTGGTCTGGGGGTGAGCAGCTGTAGAGGACCACAGCATTTTTTTTTTATACCAATGAATTCAGGGATCCAGGGGTGGATTGTCCTATCGGGGGATCGGGCATCCCCCGGTGGGCCGCCCAGTTATGGTCCAGTAGGGAGATCATATGATCTCACCTCTCCAGTCCACAACTTTGTAGATGCAAGGCACAACTCCCCAAAGCTGAGAAGCAGTGAAGACTGGGTCCTATTCTCTCTATCTGTCCCACCCCCAAGGTTGACTTAGCCATCCCAGCTCTGCCTGCAGTGTGTCCTGGTGCAGTGAATGATTAGCAGGCAGAGCTTCTTGGTCCCAACTTCCTGGCAGTTCCAAATGGTATTCATTTTTCTTTACTAAATGTATTGTTGCTAGAGAGGCTTAATGTATGATCTGTTAACCTTTTAACCCCCTGTATTCTTTAGATAGGTATAAATAATCAGTTATTAACCATTTGCATGCCAGAGAGGATTATATCACTGTCTTATTCTGCTATTAAACCACTGAATTCCTCATAGGTGCAGTACCTCACTGTTTAACCCCTTGTATTCCAGAGAGGCATAATTCACGAGTAATTGACCACTTGTATACCAGAGAGGTAAATAAAGATGTTAATTATTGATGAATTATGCCTCTTTAGCACACAAGGGATTATTCATTGAGGTACATATTCCTGTGCAATGTGTTGTGCATCTATGGGACAATCAATGGGTTAATCACAGAATGCATTACTGTACACCTCTCTGGCATGCAAGTGGTTAATAACTAATAATATAGTGCATACAGTAGTTATTGCTGAGCAATGCACTGTGTACCCACACCCCCTCCCTGGCACTCAAATACCAGCTAGTGGGCTAGTTAAATAAAAAATCCCACGAGCTGGTATTGTACCACATTCCGCCCCTGCTGGGACTGCAGAGCTGTGTTAAGCTGTGCTGCAATCCCAGAATTCCATAATGTACCAGCAGCATCACAGGACCTTAACGTCCAGACAGGCATGACAGTCCTGGAATGTCACCCATCGTTAAGGAGTTAATGTTTGTTTCAGTTATTTACAGTTTACACATAAGTCATTCAGGGACTATTGTAGTCCATTGTCTGTTGTGAGGAATGTGCACTAAACAGACCTTAGCAAAGGTCATTACAGATGCAATACAAACATCTTGATATAGACATAACTGACTGCTGTATGAAGGGCTCCTACATAGCAAAGAGTTACTTATTTCTGAGATATTTTCCTTGTTGAATACTGTTAAGCAGCATAGAGCACACAAAAAATATCAATTGATTTAAATTGGGCTTTTAACCTTTTGAAGGCAAGAGAGATACACCTTATTGCTTTGCAAAGTGTTGGAGACATTTATAGCTTTCAGGCATCAAAAACCCAATTTCAATCAAAGTGGATTTTTGTTATTGTTATTTTTCCCCACTGTGCAGCTGGTTTACACCAGAATTGCTCCACCTTTATTTTGTGTATCTGGCCCACTGTTGTCATTGTATTTTCCAGTTTTATATTTTTTTCTGTTTTACTGCAACTGATTATTTTCATGTAAAAATAAAATCTGATTTACTATTAAATAAAAATAATTACCTAAATATTTTTTGCAGGACCCAAATATCCATTTCCAGGGAAAAATGGTAAATAAAAAATTATCATGGAAAAACCATGAAATGTTTAACTGTACTTACATTATAAAGATGACTTAAAAAATATGTGTTTCAGTATGAGTGTCATTAAGCATGAACACACACACACACACACACACACACAAAACCTGTGTACACGGGCCAGCATTCTTCGCATTTGGGCAGTCTCTGCTGTGCATGACTACATAGGCAGTCTCTGCTGCACATGACTGCATTGGACAAACATACATCTGGCCTTTTATTTTATACATAGACTAGTGTTTATGCATCTTCTGGACAGACCTCCTGTCTCTACTCGAATACTGGTATACCCGTATGATGCTTCCAAAGAAAGTGCTGTGTACCAGTACAAAACGAGCAGGAGACTCTTTTCATTTGCGCTGAATACATTATATGTCACTGTTTATGGTCAGAGATACAAAGTTGCAGTATACGGATATACCGGTGTTCAAGTGAAGACATACTCCACTGCCCGCTAAGAGATACAGACATAACAACGGACACGTAAGGACCCGAGGTAACTAAAATACTGTTGCCATATGAGTTGGTTAACTGGGGATCCAAAGTCTGGAGTCGGGGGAGGATGTAAGTGAAATATACTATATTATTTATATGTCAGTAATATGAGGAAGACGCTAAAGAAAAAAAATGCACACATTCAGTTTAAGTGTTTAGTCTCCATTCCCAATACTGATAGTAACAGTGACATCTTCAATCTAGTGGGACTGAAATATATATATATATATATATATATATATATATATATATACACACATAATACAACTAATAATAACTCCACTTGAATTATATATAGCACTTTATGGACTTTGCAGTAATTTTGACATTTTAAACAAGTGTTTTATATAAATGTTTGTGATAGAATAAATTGTATTGATATATAAAGTAAATAGTAACGCTCTCCACTTATATTTATATATATATATATATATATATATATATATATATATATATATATACATACACATATACAGCAAAAAGAGGGTTGGAGGCACTCACGCTACAAATATTTAATGCCCAGGTGCACAGTCCTCAAATACAGTCATACACATAAGAATAATAGGAGGAGGCAGCACCAATGGGACATATTCCAAAGATATATTGATAGTGCACATAAACAACAAAAAGGTCAATGTTTCGATCCTAAAGCAGGACCTTTCTCAAGACAATTTTATAAAATGGCAGACAGTCTTTTAAAGGCACCACTAGAGACTCCACGTGTCCTCCAGGGCGCTGGTGACATCATCTCCCCGATGCCAGTATGGTGGTCTCAAGTGAAGACGCCAGCTCACATCTGAAATAGAAGTTAAGTTAAAGTAATGCATTCAAACAAGACAAGTTATTTTGCAAATGAAGTTACCTCGTTAGTGGGGACCATGTTATTACCACAATGTCTCCAGTGCATTGCACAGCTACACGTGTTCAACAAATAACGACATGAAGTGGAAAGCCCTAGAGACATGTAAATAAAGCAAACATCACACAGGGGATGTGTCTAGGAACACATCAAAAGAGTCTGTATGTTAAATTAAAAGATCCTTCCTAAAATTGACGGGATATTGGGCTACATGTAGGAGCACTCATGGGCACAATAAGTATTACAAGAAGTCCAGCCCTTGCTGTATGTGCCGGGCAGATTGAGAGAAATAGACTATACATAGCAATGCAATGCGTATGATCACAAATAAAGATAAATATAAGTACTAATCACAAAGGATGAATATCCTTGCAAATAAATGGTACTACTCATGGAGTACACTACTTCTTTACTGGTGACCATAAAATCTATGTTAATCCTTTTTACCTGTTGTGGAATGAGTTACATTCTTTTAAATTACATTGGATTACCATCTTTACCGGGAATCTCTTTATTAAACATTGCATCAGGACCAATATAGATGTATAAGGAATATCTTGATTGCTGATATTCATCCTTTGTGATTAGTACTCATATTTATCATTATTTGTGTTCATACGCATTGCATTCTTATGTATAGTCTATTTCTCTCAATCTGCCTGGCACATACAGCAAGGGCTGGACTTCTTGTAATACTTATTGTGCCCATGAGTGCTCCTACATGTAGCCCGATATCCCATCAGTTTTGGGAAGGATCTTGTCACTTAACATCCAGACTCTTTTGATTTGTTCCTGGACATGTCCCCTGTGTGATGTTTGCTTTATTTACATGTCTCTAGGGCTTTATTCTGTTGCGTGTTTGCCACTTCATGTCGTTATTTGTTGAACACATTTAGCTGTGCAATGCACAGGAGACATTGTCTCTTGTGCATTGCTACAGCTCTATATGGTAATAATGTGGTCCCCACTAGTGAGGTAGCTTCATTTGCAAGATAATTTGTTTTGTTTGAATGCATTACTTTATCTTAACTTCTATCTGAGATGTGAGCTGGCGTCTCCACTTGCGGCCACCATACTGGCATCGGGGAGATTACTAAGTCTGCTTCTGTTGTAGTAAAGTTGGTACAAGGGCAGAGGTTATACTGTGCACCCCTAAAATATATCCTGTAAGCTATTAGAGGATCAGTTTGACTCCGTTAGCTGATCCTTTAGGGATCACTATGCATTCCTAAATTCCTCTCCAAGTTTATTTCTTTGGCAGAGAACATGCTGAGAGGGCAACTATCACATGATACCTGACTGTTAATGAAAACCTAAATGAGTAAATCCCAGAATTACAGTATAGTTCTCCTCTAACGAGAGAGTATAAAGAGAGTAGGAGAGAGGATTAGATGAAATTGCAATGGAGAAAGAAAAAGTGAGAGTGAAACAGTGGAAATAAAATTTGGAGAGAGAAGGAATAAGACGTAGATTAGATTTTACTATTGTGCACTCTTCCTAATACCTAAATAAGATACAACTAATACAAGGTGATTTGCAGCACATGATCATAGTACTCTATAGGCCCTATGTTCAAACAATTATGTAAAGAAAATCTGATTGAAAAATACTGATCTTTTTATTGTTGTGTTCAGGAGAATGGACCATGGAGACAAAAAATCCCTCAGGACCAGGAACATTCACATGGAGTGAGTATACAGAACATATCTAATATATGATTCACACAGGGAGAATTTTTTAAGGTTCAAGTGACACTTATTGGAAAAGGACAGTTAGTAAAAATATGTACTAAGAAGTAAAGAAGTAATTCTGGAGTAAACCAACTCTTCCATAGGGATATTTTAAAAATCCTTATTGATATAAATGGGACATTTCATTTTGTAAATGTTAGAGAAGTATCCAAAACAATAACAGTTTAATATTGGAGACCTCTCTAGATTTCAAAGTTAAAATTTCTATTTTAATGGAAAGGAATTTGAGGCATTTGAATTTCACCTATTGGGCACTTGATTTACTTAATAATTCTCCAGTTCTTCTTAGTACATCATCCTGATTGTAACAGTCTGTGATTGACTTATAAAGACCATGAGTGTCAGTCTGGTGTGTATGCAGCCCACTAACCATATGTAGATAGATGCCTGAATGCATAGCAACACTTAATAAACAGAGGTGAAACCAATCAATGTCATCTGTAGCTGCACTATTTACACTGTTGGATTTGTAAATAGTTGTGATTGAAGTGAACACAGTGTTTTTATGGAATTGTACATTTTAATGTGACAAAAATATGATACACTGAAGTATTTTATGAAGAAATGCTATGCTATGCTATGCTAACTATGTATGCTAACTATGTGCGACCATTTAAAACGATACCCTGTAGTTCTATGGATAAAGTGTGGTACTGTGTAGCCATAGAAAAATCACACTAGTAAAAGTGATGCCTTTATTCAACAATGGAGTGGCTGTAGGAAGCAAGCTTCCAAGACAACTTAAGTCTCTACTTCATGCAATTTGTAATGAAGTGGAAGTACACAATACGTAACAGGTTACCATGTCATTTATTGTGTATTCAGCCTTCATTCATATTACATTCTCGACCACCACTGTATGCTGCTGCATTCATAAAAACTAACGGGTAATACAAATAAAAAGTGGAACAGTTGTAGGGCAAACAAATTGAACCCTAGTGATCAAATGAAAGTTATCTAATTTCTATTGTTTTTAATTGGGTTTTAACCCCGTGAACTCTGTGGCTCTGTAAAACATTGCTTAACAATGCACTGGATAACTCTGGAGCACTGAAAGTGTTAAAAGCCCAATTTAAAACAATGGAATTATTTTATAAATCCCCTATGCTGCAGTTTATATGTTTCAGAATCAATCCACATTTTTCTATGCACATGATACTTTGTGCACTTTTGATAATTCAGGCATTTTCCTGCTTATTGTATATGTTTGTATCCTAGGCAAGGAAATTCTTATTAAATAAAGGTGAATAAGCTTTCTGGACAGACTGTAATTTTTATTTATTCATCTGTGCACATCCCTTGTGATGCATGTGTATGTGTATGGATCTGGCATATGTATGTTGTGTAAATCAACAATGTATCATTGCACTCACTCACCGGAAAATCTGCATGTGGCAGTACAAAGAAATAAAAGAGAATCCTGCACATCTGCCAAATCAGGTTACTTACTAGGGGCCAAATTATCCAGACCTAGTTCTTGTGGTCCATAGGGGCCAAATTATGTTTTCATTTTACTATTCTTTAACAAAATATATATTTTTTTTTATTTTCTAGAATATCTACTTCCAGATCAAGGACAACCAGGTAATTTACTCTTTCACCTAATTATTTGCAGATATTTAATACAGAGGACATAGTGGGGGATGTATAAAAAGCGTTCTTAGTGTGTACTTAAGAATTGTCACTAAAATTCACAACGCCTGGTCAAATATATAAAGAAGTAAAGTCAAGTTTATAAATATGACTATCTGAGAATATTCTGAGAAAATTTGCACCTGCGAATATATTTTCGCATACATAGCGGTATGATATACTTGCATTTAGAACAGGTTATACCTGGCGTTAATATTTAAGCCCTAAAACTGCTTTTATTTTTTGAGCAATTAGCAAATTTCTTTATAAATACATTGGGACACAATTCTTAGTTAACCAAGACCATTTCCATTTTTCAAAAATGGAATTAGCGCTTAGAGAAAGTGGTGCTAAACATTTATACTTATACTTATGTCACTTTGAAACAATTTTACAGACACTTTCTTTATAACTCCAGTTTTATACATCTCCCCCAGGCTCTACAGGAATCATAACATCCTTTTAAGTATAATTAAAACAAATCTTTCTTTTTACATTTATGAATGATAATGATTATCTCTGCTGTTGGATGATAAGCTATGTAATCATTACAGTTATATCTTATAAGTCCACATACCTTGTTATATATTTATTTTAAACTGTACAGTAATGTGACCATCCTCAAAGTAGTTGTCTCTGCTCCAGCATATTAATTAACCCTTCAAAGGGATAGTAATGTTACAATTAGAACAATGCTGCAATAGATCCTTGTAGTGTATACAACTGATCACTGCCATTACTAATGCTGAATTTGCTCTACATCACATGAACTAATAATATAAATTATCCTCTTCATGCCTATTATACTTATGTCATCCTTCGAGCCTCAGAGCTGGAAGCGTATGGCAACATGAGACAATCTTCTTTCAGTATACAGAAAAAACCCTGCCCTCCTTCATCAAGGGGGGGGCAGAGTTTTCCGTATACTGAATGGAGGAAGGTTGTTCCTCGAAGCTCTCTGACAGGACTTCAGGTCTATGGGGAGGTGGCCTGACAGTCGGAAAAAGGGCTTCAGGAGCATAATCTATAATATTATTTCAAGCGATGTTGAGCAAATTCAGCATTACTAAAGTCAGTGATCAGCTGTATAGACTACAAGGATGCATGGCAAGGTTGTTCTAACTGTAACATTGCTATCCCTTTAAGGACCAAAGATGTTGTTGCACACCCCTCTCTGCTTATTAGAAGGTTAAATCATAATGCTAAAAACAAATCTGCAATTTTATAAAATAGTATGTTGTGGAAGTTTGCATTATCTGACAGAAATTAACTCCAAAGGACCAGGGTTATTATACATGTATATAACCAAAACATTTGCACATTTCTGTTATCTACTTGTTTAACCAGGTTTTATATTTTTAGTATTCAGCTGTAAGCAATATATTGCTTTTTTCAGGATTGCAAAAGCTTTAATTTGATACCATTTCTAAATACATATATCATTTTTTGCAAAACATTAAGATATTGAAAAAATATATTATGATTATGTCCATGTCAGGGTTCAGTGCTAAGTATACTGCTTTTTAAAAAGTTAATAAATGACTTGGAAATAGATTTAGAAAGCAAAATTTCAGTATTTGCAGATGAATAACACTAAATAATGCAGTGTAATTAATTCAGAACAGGATATTTGCTCTCTACAGTGGAATTTACATAAAATGGCAGAATGGGCAACCAAATGGAATATGAAGATTAATGTACGAAAGTGTAAAGTCATGCATTTGGGAAGATAAAATACCAATGCTACTTATGAACTTAATGGAATCATTTTAGTGGGCTCATTGTAAGGGAAAGACCTGGGTATCCTTGTAAACTACAGACTTGGAAACAGTGACCAGTGTCAAATAGCAGTAGCAAAAGCAAACAAAATCTTGTCTTGCATAAAAAGGGGTACTGAAGAAACAGTGGATTGTTATCATGTTGCCATTGTGCAAATCATTGTAAGACTTCAACTTGAATATAAAGTGCAGTTTTCTAGAACTGGAGATGGTACAGCGAAGAGCAACAAAATGAATCAAGGGAATGGAGGACTTGACATATGAGGAACGACTAGACAAACTTAGTTTATTTACTCTAGAGAAAAGACGACTAAGAGGAGATCTTATCACAATGTACAAGTATATGAGAGGTCAATACAAGGATCTCTTTGGGGAGCCATTAATTCCAAGGCCTGATCAAATGACCAGGGGAAACCCCTTGAGATTAGTGGAAAGGAGGTTTAGACTTCAGCAGAGGAAAGGGCTTGTTACAGTAAGGTCTGTTAAATTATAGAATTCCTTGCCCAAGGATGTGGTTATGGCAGATACAATGGATACATTTAAGAGCAGATTAGATACATATTTTACAAAACAGAACATACAGGATTATACTGTGCATTACTAGGCAAATCAGGATGGTCTGATAAAGACTAACTTATTTCGTAACAGGAAAGATATATAATCCTCATTTCTCTGGGTTAAACTTGATGGCCTTGTGTCTTTTTCAACCTAATTTACTATGTTACTATGAATACTTCCACATAAATAATAAATATACCTCAAAATATTTTCTTCTTTAAATCTTGGAATTACCATAGGTTTTTTGGAATTACAGGACAGTATTGACAAGGTGCACATGATTTTTTTTCCACAGTAATTGTGCAGTTACAGAAAGCTACATCAGATTTTTTAACCTATATCTTTCAGTTTTGAAAATACCATATATGTAAAGAATTCTAGTGCATTTCTGTATATACAGGGTCATATTTACAAGCTGCACATTATAGAGTACAAAATGGTGATTTTCAGATGTTTCTTTGCTGGGCTTTGAACTTTAATCACAATCCAAAAGGTGCTATCATCCTCACTCAGTACATGTAACTGATCTCTGGTTCAGTTTGAAGTACACTGACAGCATAGCAACTTCCAGGCCATGTCCCCCAGAAGTGATATGTCAGTTTCCATGTCACCAGACTGGTGCTCAGTCAGACACACTGAGAATGACAGTTCCAGGATTTCTCTTCATGTCACTGCACTACAGAAACATAAATAAAGTTGCAGTTGCAAGTGGAGTTTGCTAGACCCCCTTGTATAACATATCATGATCCAATTATTGTCCTCCTGGAACCAATCAAACTGTCATTGATAGCCCAGTTCCAGTGGTCTCAGTGTGCATAAGAGAGTACTGGGACCAACTTCATTATTTCTTATGTACATGAGATAAAGTTCACTGAGGCCCACTTGTTTGTCTCATTAAGGAGTTTAAGGAGTAATATACTTTTTTGAATGAAAAAATATTTGTTATTGGCATTTTCCTTCTGAATAAAACAAGGCTACTTCCACTGTTGATAGGTGTTCCATTTAAGAAATTATTATGTACATATTTTTTTTAATTAGGTGTTCAGTTCTGGTCACCAGGTGGTATTGTTCCTATCATTTACTATGGAGAGCCATAGTTAAGTATGGGTGGATTTAGCTCTCCATTGTTTATCCAATGGAAAGGATATAAAATTCTAGTTTTACCCAAACTGAGCAAAAACATTTTTCATTTGGTCAACATCCAACCTGTGCATAAAACCAGTTTTCATAAAACATATACATTGAATGCTACAACATGCACTTCCATAGAACAACACTTTCATTTAGCATTAATATTTCTTAATGTTACATTTATATTTTGATTGTTGTGTTTAGGTACATGGATCATAGAGACTCCAACAGGAAAACTGGAATACGAAGGAGGTGAGTATTTTTACATGGTATATGATATTGTACACACTTAGAGACTGGTTGAGGCCTGGATTACATTGGAGGTGATCAATGTTATCATTGCTTTTATCTCATCGATTCCAACTTAAGTCTATGGGTGGATTTATAAATGTAACTGGTGATAAAAGTATAACCTACACTGGAATCTAGGTATTAATACAATAATTGGATCAATTCTGGGGCAAACCAAGTTCAGGAAAAAGGAAAAATAACAGGGCATGTCACCTTTTGAAGTAAGGCTTTGGAGAACTAGTCTCTAGCATTCATGGATTTAAAACTAAAATTTAAATCAATGGTAATTTGTATTTCTGGAATTAAGCCTTAAAGGAAAACTACACTCCTGGTACAAAGGGCTAGTGATTTGTCTAATACAAACCAACCTAGGCAGACATCCTTCATACAGCAATCAGTCATAACTACATCGTTTTCGGTGAATTTGATCTTTGTTCCAGTTGTATACAGTTTACAGATGAGTCATTCAGGACTATTGTAACCTACTGTTTGTTCTGAGTAGGAGTGAACTAAACACATACTGTAGCATATCTCATTATATACAGATATAGCAGATAAGCTTTAGACATCCAGATATAGTGATACAGCAGATCCAGACATCTGTATAAGAGACTCCTACACCGAAAAGTAGTAGCACATCCTATATAATAATTCGCTAGAAAGTTTTTAAAGACTCAGTCATACGCAGTAGAGACTGCTGCATGTGCTGCAGTCATGCGTAGTAGAGACTGCCCGTGATGAGGCTGATACAGAGTGGGGCACTCTGAAGGAGCATCCAGCTCTGTATCAGCCGCGCCAGTCTCTACTGAGCATGACTGCACTGCGACTGGCTGACACTGTATCAGCCTTGGTGTGGGCAATCTCTACTGTGAATGACCGCCCTGCGACCGGCTGGCAGTGGCACTGTGGCCCATGTAACGGGCTCTTCAACTAGTTAATAATAACTTGCTACAAAGATATTGCTCCTCTTTAAGTACCATAGAATATACCAAATATACCTATAAAGTTAAACTGGACTTTTTCAGCCTTTGGAGGACAGAGATCTTCACCATGTTGCTTTACAAAGTGTTGAAGACAAACCCCGTTTCAAACAATTAGAAGCTTTATAAATGTTATTTTTCCCTATGGTGCAGCTGGCTTGCCCCAGATTGCTCCAGCTTTAATTCATGCATTTGGCCCATTGTTGTTAATGTATTTTCCAGTATGTATTTTTTTCTTTTTGTGAACTGATTATTTTCACATAAGAATTATTTATTTTTTACTGTTATAACAAACACTAAGTACCTAAATAATTTTACAGGACCAGATCTTCCACTTCCAGGGGGAAAAGGTAAATCAAAAAGTTTGATTGGTAAACTATTGGGTGCTTAACTTTATTATATTAATCACATTAAATAGATATTTCCATGGGATTAAACTCATCAGTCATGCATTTACATACATACATCATTGAGCATGCAAGCATACAAACAAAAATGGGCAAACGTGTATCTACATCCACACATAGGAGAGCATGCGCATACACCCACACAGTAGAAAAAAGCAGTCAGTCTGCACAGTGCAGACCTAGAACATCTCTTGTAAGTCAATAGAGGGTAATTTTGTCTACTAGACTTCCTATCTTCATCACAGTTGCAGCACAAGACATTTAATAGTTTATACTGTTTCACCTTCCCTATTTATTTGTGTGCTCTGGCCTTTATTTTCATGATGGCTTCAGAATTGGATATGCGCCAGCTTACCAATATGGGCCTCATCTTTCTCATCATGTCTGGGATTGCAAGGGACTTACTGACTTACTTTGCCTCTCCATACAAGTGTATGTTCTAACAAAATATTTAATATGTCATACACATTTCTCGATTATAAAGTTACAAGAAAAAAACATATTTAATACTTTAATCCTGCATTTGCATACCTTTGTGCTAGTGTCATAAATGCTATGTTTGGGTTTCTTGTTCTCACTACCAAACTTGTCACTCCCTTTCTTGATACTAGTAAGAAGTACTACTTACAATTCCTTATTGTTATGATACAGTAGATAGTTTTCTTTAATTAAGTCACGATTTGTAACATGTTTCTGTTTTGCTGATTATTTTTTTATTGATTTAAATTTACACATGCTTTTAACAGTTTTGGCTCTGTGAAGTTATATCCAGACTGTGTGTTTATTTATCCATGTTTGCTCTCAAAGAAAGCAATTGCTTTTTATGTAGTGAGAGAACGTTTGCCACTCCCTTAAATCATTAGAAGAACATTAGTTTGACTTGTCTTTTTCCCCTATTGGCTGATATTTTTCGCTCAACTATATACATTTTCAGCTTTAAATCAACATAACTATCCCTCTCTCTTAATGGGAGGTCACACCTGATGGTAATATTTTTTTTCATAATATCTGTTCATATTGTTATGCTACCACAGGACTCATGACCTAGGGACCTGTTTTCAAATGTTTCCTTCACACATTCATAAGGCACGGTTCCTCTGGATCAACAGTGGTGTTATTGGCATGGGCTGGACTTGATGGACGCATGTCTTTTTTCAGCCTTATCTACTATGTTACTATGTTACTATGTATGCTTAGTCTCATTTGTTAACTTAGGATTACAACTGCCAATGCCGTGTTTAGACAAGGCACACTTGAAGCATTCCTCTGCTTGTAGTCTCGATCATTAGTGCTTCTGGCAGGAGATAGTTTCATAGACAATAACTCATGTTATGGACAACTGTCTTAACCTTAAGATATTAATATTTACCAGACACAGATACCCTCAAACTTATTAGACAGACTTTATTTATATAAGAGACACATTTTCACATTAAAAATACACATCAAATACTCCAAAATCAATTTACCCATTATCATTCTACAGAGACAGATAAAAGAAGCAAAGAGTCATCATCATTCACACACATCTCCATCTGAACTATGTTACACTACGAAGGAAACAGATGGTTGTTGGAGTTGCTTTAAGAGGAATTAGCAGATGCACAGCTTACATTGGTTAACATTAGTGTTGAGCGAGCACCCCGATGCTCGGGTGCTCGGGTGCTCTGACCGAGCACCCCCTGAGGCTCGAGTGCTCGGCCGAGCACCCGAGCCCCATTGAAATGAATGGGGCGACACGAGCATTACACCAGGCACCCCCTGCTCTGATGAGGGGAGGGTGCCTGGTCAATGCCCCCCTTCATCTCCGCTATGCCCCCTTCATCTCCGAATGCCCCCTTCACCTCCGCAATGTCCCCCTTCATCTCCGCTATGCCCCTCTTCCACAATGTCCCCCTTCATCTCCGCTATGCCCCTCTTCCACAATGTCCCCCTTCATCTCCGCTATGCCCCTCTTCCACAATGTCCCCCTTCATCTCCTCTATGCCATAGAGGAGATGAAGGGGGACATTGTGGAAGAGGGGCATAGCGGAGATGAAGGGGGACATTGTGGAAGAGGGGCATAGAGGAGATGAAGGGGGACATTGTGGAAGAGGGGCATAGCGGAGATGAAGGGGGACATTGTGGAAGAGGGGCATAGAGTCTATGCCCCTCTTCCACAATGTCCCCCTTCATCTCCGCTATGCCCCTCTTCCACAATGTCCCCCTTCATCTCCGCAATGCCCCCTTCATCTCCGCAATGCCCCCGTACCTCCAGTCCCTGGTGGTCCAGCGGAGCGTCTTCAGATCTGTGCCTCTTCCGGCACAGATCCCCGCCACCCGAACATGGCGGGCGAGCACATGGCGGTACTCGACGAGTACCGCCATGTGCCGAGCAGAGCGATGCTCGAGCCGATCCGAGCATCGGCCGAGCACGCTCGCTCAACACTAGTTAACATCTATGCACCCAGTGTCTCCCACAGAGAGTTTATTATTGAGGTTTTAGAGAATATGGATGCTTTCCAATTAGGAATGCTGATCTCAGGGGGCATTTCAACTTACTTTTAAATCCACTGTTAGATTTCTCCAATACAATATCCTTAATTCCTAAATCCCATCTAAACCAATTCTTCAAAAATTTTAGCCATGATTGATTCATGGAGCCTCCTCAAAATGAATACTAAAAATTATTAACAAGCAACGTCATATTAACAAGCAACGTCAAACCTTCCCTATGTTAATGACAATATGAGACTCTAAAATGCTTTGTCAGAGGCAAACTTATTATAGCAGATTCTGCTTAAAAAATCACTGATCCTCATTATTTCCATAAAATCAGAAGTGATAAAATGGAAAAAGTCATCTCCATTTATGACCTCTTTATCACCTCTTAGTGAATGTCCCCCCATCTCCAGATCGCATGGTATTCTATTCAGGTGGGAGAGATATTAGTGTATAGGCTCTATAGAATAACCTGGGAACGGGAGAAGTGATATCACCTGTTTTTACACTTTAGTGCATATCCACCCTCTTGTATTTGGCAAGTTTAAATATGTGATTCTGAAATTAATAAATATTTGCACATATCCTCTAACAAAACAAATCTATACATTCATAAATGGGAAAGCATTTGAAAACTGTTGCTCCAGTATTGATCCATTTCCACTTTGTACATCACCCTTAATATATTCACATTTAGTAATTTTTCACTCATGTTTATTTCTATATATTTTACATATTGTTTTAAAATATAGCAATATAGGTTGTCTCATTTTTTGTGGATATCCATTTCCACTTCATGACAGTACCAGTAATTACAGTTTTCAATCATATTTAAAGATTATTGTTGAACAAAAAAAAATTACTTAAGATATATTCATTTAGGATGGGAAATCTATTCAAAGTTTACATTTTTACTGAGTTGGCAAACAAAATTCAAAACTGTTATTAATCACTGGGATAGTGCTTTGGATGAACAATGGCTCTGATTTACTAGGTCTCAAAATTATATACATTTTAGTTTTGACATGTGAATAGGAAAATGCATGTACCTATTGGCCAATTTTGAGAACTTTTATTTGTCCCTTATTGTGCAATATATGGTGATGAGCAACCACTTGAGAATAGTAAGAGTATTGACACATTAAGTACCTGAGTCTCATACTACTTTAATTTTAAACTTTTCATGGTTTACATAAATTATTTATTTTCAATATTTCTCTTAATATAGCAATATATGTTAATACTGGTAAACTAATTTTTCTAGGTTTCCCGTTTCCTTTTCCAGGAGGAATAGGTAATTTACATTTTCACTGATTATCTGAAAAATTTTGTGATCTTTGCAAAATTCTGGAGCAAACCAGCTGCACCATAGGTGACACTTAAAATGCTCACAGCCTTCAGAATTGCTTTGCAATTCTATAATTCAGGTGGTTAAAAACTCTAATTTTGGAAACTTTTATGGGGCAGTTAGTTTGCCCCAGTATTGCTAAGCTCTGTTTTGTACATCTCCTTTATTATGTTCACATTTTGTAATTTTCAACTTGTTTATTTACATATAATGTTCACATTATTTTAAAATGTAGTAATATAGTTACAGTTCCAGGAGGTCCCGGTAATAACATATTTCAATCCTATTTAAAAATGTTTGTTAAAAATATAAAGATATTATGTAATATGTATTCATTTGGGATGAGAAATCTATTGAAAGTTTAAATTTACTGAGTTGTCATTATTGGTAAAACAAAATACAGAACTCTTGTTAATCACTGTGATTAGGATTTGGTTGAACAATAGTTCTGATTTACTAGCCCTCAAAATTACATAAATTCATAAAATGTATGCACCTATTTTATACTCATATAAATACTGTCATAATTTTATATTATTCAATTTATCGTGGTATGAACCTATAATATAAATTGTACATCTTTTTTATTATGTTCACAATTTGTAATTTTCAACTTGTTTATTTACATATAATATTTTAAAATGAGGTAATATAGTTAATTTCATTTTTGTAGGCTATCCATTTCCAGTTGGTCCCGGTAATATCATTTTTCTATTCTATTTAGAGATTTTTTGGGGGGGTTTATATTCACAATTTATACTTTTCAACCCATTTATTTGCATATAATGTTCACATTATTTTAAAATGTAGTAAAATAGTTAATTTCATTTTTGTAGGATATCTATTTCCAATTACAGGTGGTCCCTGTAATATAATTTTTCAGAGGTTGAGGCGTATAAGCCACAACGACACTTTCAAAACCATCGTTGTTTGAACAACAGCAGTGCAGAATACAGTATATAGTATTAAAATGTGACAAAGAATGTCCCCCTTCGTCATTTTAACCTTTCCTCTTGAAAATTTGACTTGCAGTGCTTTCTTTCACCACATTAATTCGACAAATAATGTTCATATTTAAATTTTAACCCTCCCCCTTGAAAATTTGACTTGCAGTGCTTTCTTTCACCACATTAATTCAACAAATACTGTTCACATTCAAATATTAACCATTCCCCTTTAAAATTTGACTTAGAGTGGTCCCATGACCTTCTTTCTCCATTTTAATTGAATAATATTGCTCCCATTCAACATTGTTTATTCTCCAATGTTACTGATAAATACACTCTTTATGTGTCACAGTAATTCCTGTGCAACAATGTATAACTTACTGTGCTAAGTGTGAAAGACCTCTCACTCCTACTTTTTGTTGGCTAAATCCGTTTGATGTGTTAATGCTACAGTAAGAAGTGATACTGTTGTGAGGAAGGTTACTGAATAAGTGTGACCCAATTTACATAATAATAAGTGAAACTATTATAAAAAGGTAATGGGAGCACTCTAACTCAAATTTTAAAGGGGAAGTGTTAAAATTTGAATGTGAACAGTATTTGTCAAGTTAACGTGGTGAAAAAAAGCAATGCAAGTCGAATTTTAAAGGTGAACGGTTAAAATGTCGAAGGGAGCACTTTATATCAGATTTTGATAATGTGGGGAACACATCTAACAATAAACTTGATCTTTCTTTCATCAAACGTATGCCTATTTCCTTGGACTTTGACATTTTGCGTGTTTATTTAGGCAGTAGTTGAATAGAAGCAGCCAGCGCCAATTTTGTTAGTACTCTGAAATGTGCTGTCTACATCAGTTTTGTTTTACCGTGGTACTGCAATAGAATACCAATGTAACACATGTTTGCAAAATACACGTTGCTTGTTTTTCTTGTAACGCCAGTTTTAGCACAGTTAATAGAATCGAGCCCCAGAGGTTTTATTTGCCCCCTGTGTTGCAGTTGGGTTTAGTTTGCTGAATCCAGCTCTAGGTTCCGGCATGTCTGCCAATCTCAGGTGACTTAGTGGAGGCCAAATTATGTTTTCATCTTACAAACTATTTATTTTTGTCTTCCAAAGTAAGCTTTAAAGGGATAGTAATACTTCGTTTTATCTTGATTTTATTTTGCAGGCATTAAAAAAAACATGAAGAACGGTATAAGTCTTATCTCTCAAACCTTTATGGTTTGAGAGATATTCACAAGCAAAATTCCCCCTCCCGCCCCTTTTACCTAGTGTAAGCAATCTCTTCTCAGATATGGAATGCAGTCCATAGACCAGACAGATAACAGCAAGGGACAATATTCTTCCTATCAGAACAATGAAAGCCCTGCCCCCCTTGACAAGCTTTTCAGCTTTTTTCCTTATCTTAATTGAAGATTGTCCCTCTCTGCAATCTGCCTGGGCACCTCCCTTCTGCTCTGGCTGAGCAGTGTTACATCAGTAAAAGGGGTTGGGAGGGGAATACTTTGTTATTGAATTACACTTGAACTATAACTGACAGTATTGAAATAACACTCTCCAAAGTCCAAATACTAAGATAATTGGTTATAGCTGCTTTTATTATGAAACATTACTATCCCTTTAATAAAGATAATTTAATATGTTTGTTTTCCTTTTTAAACAGAACTTGTATTCCCAACTGAACCACAAAAAGGTAATTTATTATTCCACATTATGATGTGAGAAGATTTTAGTAAAAATGTGTTAATAATAAAATAATGTGGATTTAAGCATTAGTTCCAATAAGTGCTATTTAAATGTATGAATTGAAATAAGTGGAGATCACTCTGATTGGGTGCTGTGAATAATGATCATCAAAATAATGAAATAACAGTGACCTTTTATTTAGAATTTACACACTGCAAGTATTCAGTTTCACTTAATTCTTTTACACTATTATGTCTGTAACCACCAGATCTCTTGATTTTTGTTTTCATGGAGCTTTGTTCCCCAGACTATGAAAGCAGATACAGTGATATAAATAATATACAATGTACAAAACAGTGAAACATAGGGGCTTATGCACTGAAGTGTGATAAAGAGGTGATAAAGTGGAGGAGACCGCTCCGGTGATATCACTTACTCAATTTCTATATTCTGTGGAGCCTATGCACTAAGATCCCTAAAGGTGGTGATATCTTAGTGCATAGACTCCATAGAATAACATAGTACTTGGAGAAGTGATATCACTGGAGAACTGAACTCCATTTTATCATCTCTTTATCACTACTTAATGCATCTCCCTCATTGTATCACTATCCTGCTTTCATGGTCAACTGACAGAGAGAGATTCAGGAAACTTACTGTCAATGACATAAAACTTACAAAGTACAATCAATTTGACATATTAAACACTTGCAGAATATTTCAAGTCAAAATAAAAGGTGATGATCCCTGTATGTCCTTTGGTTTCAGAGAGGTGTACAACTCACTGCTTGCATTGCGCTCTCTAACCCTCTGAAACCCAAAGGGTTAAAACTGAGTAAGCATTTAAGCTAAATTGTATAACACTACATATAGGAGAAGATGCACTAAGGTGTGATAAAGAGGTGATAAAGTAGAGATGACTTCTCCAGTGATATCATTTCTCTAAGTCCTTGTTATTCTATGGAGCCAATGCACTAAGATTTATCCAACTTTGGAGATATTAGTGCATGGGCTCCATAGAATAACACAGGAATTGGTGAAGTGATATCAGTGGAGAACTCATATCCACTTTATCACGTCTTTATCACCTTTTAGTGCATAACCCCCATTATGTCAGGCACCTTAATACATTTTGTATTTGTTCTATCATTTTAGCTAAATATTAATGTTAAAAATATTCTGCTGTTTTATATATATATATATATATATATATATATATATATATATATACACACTGCTCCAAAAAATAAAGGGAACACTAAGTTTACACATCCTAGATCTGAGTGAATGAACTGACAACAAAATCACACAAAAATTCTCAGTGGAAATCAAATTTATCAACCCATGGAGGTCTGGATATGGAGTCACACTCAAAATCAAAATGGAAAACCGCACTACAGGCTGATCCAACTTTGATGTTATGTCCTTAAAACAAGTCAAAATGAGGCTCAGTAGTGTGTGTGGCCTCCACGTGCCCGTATGACCTCCCTACAATGCCTTGGCATGCTCCTGATGAGGTTGTGGATGGTCTCCTGAAGGATGTCCTCCCAGACCTGGACTAAAGCATCCTCCAACTCCTGGACAGGCTGTGGTGCAAAGTGGCGTTGGTGGATGGAGCGAGACATGATGTCCCAGATGTGCACAATCGGATTCAGGTCTAGGGAACGGGCGGGCCAGTTCATAGCATCAATGCCTTCCTCTTGAAGGAACTGCTGACACACTCCAGCCACATGAGGTCTAGCATTGTCTTGCATTAGGAGGAACCCAGGGCCAACCGCACCAGCATATGGTCTCACAAGGGGTCTGAGGATCTCATCTCGGTACCTAATGGCAGTCAGGCTACCTCTGGCAAGCACATGGAGGGCTGTGCGGCCCCCCAAAGAAATGCCACCCCACACCATTACTGACCCACCACCAAACAGGTCATGCTGGAGGATGTTGCAGGCAGCAGAACGTTCTCCACGGCGTCTCCATACTCTGTCACGTCTGTCACATGTGCTCAGTGTGAACCTGCTTTCATCTGTGAAGAGCACTGGGCGCCAGTGGCGTATTTGTCAATCTTGGTGTTCTCTGGCAAATGCCAAACGTCCTGCACGGTGTTGGGCTGTAAGCACAACCCCCACCTGTGGACGTCGGGCCCTCATACCACCCTCATGGAGTCTGTTTCTGACCGTTTGAGTGGACACATGCACATTTGTGGCTTGCTGGAGGTCATTTTGCAGGGCTCTGGCAGTGCTCCTCCTGCTCCTCCTTGCACAAAGGCGGAGATAGCGGTCCTGCAGCTGGGTTGTTGCCCTCCTACAGCCTCCTCCACGTCTCCTGATGTACTGGCCTGTCTCCTGGTAGCGCCTCCATGCTCTGGACACTACGCTGACAGACACAGCAAACCTTCTTGCCACAGCTCGCACTGATGTGCCATCCTGGATGATGCACCACCTGAGCCACTTGTGTGGGTTGTAGACTCCGGTCTCATGCTACCACTAGAGTGAAAGCACCGCCAGCATTCAAAAGTGACCAAAACATCAGCCAGGAAGCATAGGAACTGAGAAGTGGTCTGTGGTCACCACCTGCAGAACCACTCCTTTATTGAGGGTGTCTTGCTAATTGCCTATAATTTCCACCTGTTGTCTGTTCCATTTGCACAACAGCATGTGAAATTGATTGTCAATCAGTGTTGCTTCCTGAGTGGACAGTGTGATTTCACAGAAGTGTGACTGACTTCGAGTTACATTGTGTTGTTTAAGTGTTCCCTTTATTTTTTGGAGCCGTTTATATATATGAGTGTAAACCTTTGTCAAGCTTGACAAGCTACCCATGCTACATATGCACTGAAAGTTACAATATTCATAAACACAGACTCCAGTATTACTGTTTCTTAATGTTAAATTAATATTTGGATTGCTATGTTTAGGAAAACTGACCACACAGACTCCAGAAGGACCAAAGGAATATGAAGGAGGTCAGTATATGCACATTGCATCTGATATTCCACACACTTGCAGGTTGACTGCCCTTATTTTATCTCACACATTTCCATTGAAGCCTAGAGGGAATGTAAATAAAATCAATGTAAAGTTATCATCTGCAATGCAATCCAGCATTATTAAGAAGACTTGGAGCAATTATAGGACAAAACAACTGCAGTTTAGTGAGCAAATTGGGATTGTAAGCCATTGAACGCTATAGAAGTCACCAATACATTGTGTAGAAATGCATTGGAGACTTCTAGCATTCAAGAGTTTAAAATCCCAATTTAAATGAATGTTACTTTTTATTTGTGCCCTACAATTCACATGATTTGTCACAGAATTATTCCACATTCTCTATTCATATGGCGCACTGTGTATTTAGGATGGAACAGGCATGTTCTGTGCCTATGCCACATGTTGGTAAACAAAGAAAGGAAATACTTTATGGAATAAGAGTGAGAATGTTCCACACAGAAAGACACATGACACAATGCAGACTCAGAGACCCCCTGGGGTCAAAAGAAGATGGTATTCACTATCTGGCACATGACGATTGTGTGAACCAGGCATGTCAAAGTCAAATATAATCAAGGAACACATGTTCAATGTTTCTTTCAAAGAGGGCTACAACATTGACTATCAGTTTCTGAGTTTTGAACATGCAGAAACTGCATGTCTGTCTGCATGTCAGTCTATATGCATGCAACTATGTCTGAATGTGTATCTGTCTCTGTGCATGAATCTTGTGCATCTCTACAAGTGCCAGCAGTGGAGTGGAACAAGGCTGTCAAACAGTATATTGGTGATTCTATGATGACCAGGAGACAATGGAAAAGGCTGGGGTGCCAGGCAGTGTATGTGTGGTTGTGTGATTACAACAGAGAGTGCAACAAGGATAGAGGGACAGGCTGTATATGTGTGAGATTTTCAATACCAATGGATAATGGAAGAAGACTGGGGTGTCAGACAGTGCGTGTGTGTGTATTTCTGTGACTTCAGTGGACAGTAGAACAAGGTTTAGGGTGTCAGAAGATGTATGGGTGATTCACTCACAACTAGTGGACAATGGAACAAGACTGGTGAAGGAGACAGTGTATGTGTGGTTCTGTGAACCACCCTACTGTGGGCAGTGAAACAAGGGCTGGGGTGTCAGACAGTGGAACAAGCCAGCTGAGGCAAATAGCATATGAATAGTTCAGTGGCTACCAGAGGACACTGGAACAAATCTGGGGTATCAGTAAACCAAAATTCACCTTAATATATGCCACTCATAAGCCCATTAATCATTTGAGTGACACAGGTGTTTGCTTGCACTTGAAGGATTAAAACTTACCTGTAACCACACACCGGCAGCTCCCCCCCACATCATTTGTACAGTAACTCTGTTCTTGATGCCTCCTACAGCTGTGCAGAGTGTGATCCTTCTATAACCTTGTGATGATCAAAAGGGGGTGCAATGCTTTACAATGTACTTTAGGGTACTCAAAGGGAAAAGCACTGCCACAGAGCTCCAAACTGCCTCACATGTGAGCTGAAAGATTCTGTTATTGATTATATCGATGCATGCAGGACTGGATTTCCCTATAGACAGAGTGGGCAACTGCCTAGAGCTCAAAATTGTGAGGGGAGCCTCATCTGTGCAGGTCACACCCATATTCTGAATTGTGGGTGCAGTCAGCACAATCTCACTGTCTCTACACCAGTTTTATGCCCCATCACAGACTATTATTTAACTCCTGGATGCTAGAGAGATCTTCAATACCTTACAAAGCAATGTGTCGGAGATCTCTCAAGCAACCAATTAGTTAATGCATTTTTTTTTGTTCTCCTTGCTTGTTATAGGCCAAGGATATTTCCTTTACCAGGGTAGGACTATGGGTAGGATCATGTGAGGAATGGATGTGTGGCTATGAGTGGAGATCAGTGCACCTAGGCCAAAATGAAGGGATCCAGATCTCTAAGTCAGGATCAGGATGATATATCACTGAAGAGCAACCACTTGCACTCCAGATGTTGAGGCTTGTGGCTGTGAACATAGAAGAAGTCAGAGATGCTCAACTAGGCTCATGAGCTTGCAAGTGTATGCAACAGCTCACTGGGACTGTGTACTCGCACCCTGGGTGCAATCTTTTTTAGCTCACAAATGCCTTAAACAAAGAAGAAATATTCTGAAGCATATCATACAGGTTCTGCTGAAACAACAGTCCAGCCATGAAATGCCAAACAATTCTTCTCTGAACAAGGGAAGCAGCTAACCCCAGACTTACGTTTCGGCCTTGTTGGGCCTCGTCAGTGAGGTGTAGCTGATCCCTCTAGGCACCTGTGAGCAAGGGGTCCACTCCTGGATTCCCCCATTACTCTTAGGGTGAGTTAAGCTAAGAGCAGTTTTCTTAGAAGTAGAAGAAGTCAGAGATTCTCAGCTAGGCTTATGAGCTTGCAAGGGTATGCAGTAGCTCACTGGTACTGTGTCCTCGTGCCCAGGGTGCAATCTCTTTTAGCTTACAAATGCCATACACAGAGAAAAATATTCTGAAGTATTTCATACAGGTCCTGCCAAAATGACAGTCCAGCCACGAAATGCCAGACAATTCTTCTCTGAACAAGGAAAGTAGCTAACCCCAGACGTACGATTCAGCCGTGTTGGGCCTTGTCAGTGAGGTGCAGATGATCCCTCTAAGCATCTGTGAGCAAGGGGTCCATGTCTTGATTACCCCAGTAAACTTAGGGTGACTAACCCTAACAGCAGCATCTCTGACTTCTTCTCTTGTGGCTGTGAAGAGAATTCTATGAGTCCAAGGAGAAATAAAACATCATAGAAAGAAGCGAGGTCAGGCAAACCAAGGACAAGGCAGGCAGCAGGGCACCTCAAATCAAGACAGTCCAGAGATCAAATGCAGGTGGCTAGCAACACAGCTCACGAAACAATGCCAAAAGGAGAGGGCAGACTCCAGAACACTGACAGGGTTAAGAATCAGGAATATTCACAGATATGCATACATATATAGCAGGTTTGACAGTATCTTTGTACTCACTCATTCATAAATCTGCAAATGGCAACACATGGAGAAATACAAGAGAAAGTTTCTGCATGTCAGATAATCTTAGGTTGCTTAATGGATGCCAAATTCTGTTGTCATTTTACCATTCCTTCACAAACTATTAATGCTTATTTTAAGATGCAAATAAATATAGCTCAAAGTTTTATTTTACATTCTCTTCTAGAATATATATTTCCAACTCCAGAACAAAAAGGTAATTTTTGTGTAGATTTTTATATAAAGAAAAAGGGAATAATGATGATTTAAAATCATTTTCCAAAAATGTGTATTTATTTGATAGAATCAAAATAATCAATGGTGAACGCTACACGTGAATTCTGTAAATGATAGTGAACAAACAAGCGATACTTAACCTTGGGTATCAGGGAGGTGTACACTACATTTCTTTATTGTTTTGCACAACTCAACAGCATTCTAAGGGTAAAACTGTAGAAGCATTACAGCTTAATCTTCCAAGTTCCCAAAAGAATAGAAAATATATGGAAACAAAGAATAAAAAGAACTAAAACACAATAAAAATAATGAAACACAATTCTTGCCCAGGTGCCTAAATGAAATAAGGTATTAAATACAAAACAAAACATGAGTAAAGTTATTGTTATCACAATCAGGAAATGGAATATCATCACACTGTGAGGCATGCAAATCAAAACCATAGTTTGCTGGCTGGTCCTCGACTTTGGAATGCACTTACTATTCCCAATTTTCCATACTCATCATTTTCAAGCATCTCCAACAAACCCATCTGGTCAAGGAGACATCTCAGTAACAACATTCTCCTTGTGCACAATAACAATCACATCAAAATCATTCTGCAGTTTGCTCACAAAATCCTTCTACATACACATTTCATCCCCGTCCTCCAACTGTCTATGTATTTTGTTACTATTCTAAACTAGAGTAAACTCTAGTTCCCCTTCCCAGTGTATGATTCATTTGATTGCACTGATCCCCAGTTAATAATACAATGATCACACTTTACATTGATGGTCTTATCCTTGTCCTGTATTTTGTTTTTAGTTGTGCTAGTACTGTTTCTGTAAAGCACTGTATATATGTATGCCACTATTTAAATATGTATATTTTCATGCATGCATATACATGCATATATAATGAGGATGAAAAAAACAAGACTTTGTTAACTACATCTTTGCTTGATCTAGTCCAGAGGTAACCAATTTTAGCCATCAAGTGCTATCAACAGTCAAGGATTTAAAGATTTCCTTTTTTGAGTACTGGTGGGTGAATCATAATGAATTAAACACTGACTAACACACCTATGCTTTATCAGGAAATCCTTAATTCCTGGCATGTTGATGGATCTTGAAAACTGAACTTGGACACCCCAGATCTAGTGGAAAGAAAATAAAATACAAATGAATCCAAATAAGGAAAAAAAGTCCCGTGTGTGTGAAAGAATAATTATACAAAATAAGGCTGCTAAATATGTAAAGAAACTCCCTCACCTAAGTGTTTATCAAAATAAACTAATGTAGAGAAGTATATATTAATTAATCATTTGCTAATGTATTCAAAAATAAAAATATTTATTTATACTAGAAAACACATCACTAATATAACACAGTGTTGCCTTCTGATATTCATTCATTTCACTGACCCCATCTTACAATGTAAAAACATTGAGTGGCTCAAGGATACCAAGGATACAAATGTTCATATATAAGAGTGCAAAGTCCCTGAACCAGTCAAACTCAGTGTGCAAACCAATGGTAAGCCTCTCTTTTAAACCATAAACTTGAGAATTATTGGAAACATTCAGTGCGCTATGGAATAAAATGGGTCCAGTAGCGTAAAACCAATTAATTTTGTTCAAAACATCAGTAGAATGTTAATACAAAATCCGTATTCTCAAAGACCTCACAACCTCAGATGACTCAAGACAAACCTCTTATTCCTTCTTATTTTCTTGTTCTAGGTGCTATTTGCTTTCCAACATTATTTTCAAATTCTCCATGGTGTCTGCAGACACATCATGGGGGAGATTCACTAAGGAGTGATAAAGAGGTGATAAAAAGGATATGACTTCTCCAGTTTATCATTTCTCCAATTCCTATTCTATTCTATGGACACTGTGTACTACGATTTCTTCAACTTTTGTGAAAAGGCTTCTTAGAATAACATAGGGACTGGAGAAGTCATCTCCACCATATCATTTCTTTATCACCACTTAGTGAATATCTCCTCTGGTGTTGTCCTCCCAGCATGGTTGCAGATTAAGTTTTAAAGGGATAGTAATGGTTAATTTTAAGTTGATTTAATATTGTAGACATTAAAAAAATATTAACATCAATGTAAGTCTTATCTCTCAAACCTTTATGGTTTGAGCGATATAACTTGCTAAAGGTACCTTTTCCTGGCTGTTTTACTCAAGTCTGCCATCTAGCTGACAGCTGCCTATTCCAGTCATTTGACCAGACAGAGGCTCTTCAGCAGAGCTGAAATCACACTATTTAGAAATAAATACTTAATTGGAATGGTCTACAAATCTGCTTACAAGCCAGGCACACTTTATAGACCATTCCAAATTAAGTATTTATCTTTAGATATTGTTATATTGGCGCTGCTGAAGAGTCAGATCTGGTCAAGTGACCAGAATCTGCTTCTGACAGCTTTACAGCTCGTCAAGCAGAAAGGGGAGGGACCAGAGAACTTTATTTTCCTATATCTCTCAAACCATAATTGTTTGAGAGTTATGAATAAGTGCAAGTACTCTATTTTAATTGTGTCTACCATATAGTTCATACTTTTTTTCTGACATTACTATCCCTTTAAGTGTAACAGTGCTGGGTAGCTGTTTTCAGACGAGATACATAAATCTAATTAATATCAATATGAAACATTATTTTATATTATTGATGTGTTTTTAGTATCATTAAATACTTTTGTTTTTGATACATAATCAAGTGCTGTCTTTACATATAGAAATGTGGTGCTGGGTACTTCCAGTTTTGCCCAAAGTAGGTAAAAAAAATCCTTGTTTACTACCAATTAGAGTTCCCCCTGGATCAACATCCTGCCTGTGCTGAAACCATTTCTTTTAATAAAAATACAATGAATGCGCAACACTCACTTTCATAATACTAAATTTTCATTTCACATTAGTGTTTCTTCTTAATAGTTTCATATTTTGATTGTTATACGTAGGAAAATGGATAATACAGACTCCAACAGGACCAGTGGAATATGATGGGGGTAAGTTTATATACATTGTCTCTGATATTCCACATACCGATAGGCTGATTGAGTCCTAGATTACATTGCAGGTGATCATTGTTATCTCTAGAATTTTATCACAGATGCCCCCTGAAGTCTATGGGGAGATTTGTAGCTAAAAGAGTGATGGAATTCTCATCCGCATTGGAATCCAGGCCTTAAAAAAATAATTGGAGAAATTCTGAGACAAACCAAGTGCAGTCACTAAAATCCTCAAAATTAAGCTTATTTAAATGGATTTTTAGCATCTTGATTGCTAGAGAAGTTTCCATCACATAGCAAAGCAATTGAGGGTTTTAACTCCAAATTAAAATTAAGTAAATAAATGTACAGCCCTTGGAAATTATACTTTTGGAATAAGTAGCTGGTGGTTGATTTATGTGCAGGTTTCCCTCTTAGAGAAATCAGTCATAACTATAGAGTTTTGCTTTATTTAACCGCTTAAGGACCACACGGTCTGGGGGTGGATCGCTTTAAAGGACAATAGCACTTTTTTTTTTTTTTTTTTACACTGATGAATTCTGAGATGGTAGAGCTGTGTGCATCCACTCTGCAATCCCAGAATTCCATGAAGTGCCAGGAGCGCCACAGGTCCTTAAATGTCCAGACAGGCATGACAGTCCTTGAATGTCAACCATCTTTAAGGGGTTAATAGTTGTTTCAGTTATTTACAGTTTACACATAAGTCATTCAGTGACTATTGTAGTCCATTGTCTGTTGTGAGGAGTGTGAACTAAACAGACTTCAGAAAACATGCAATACAAACATCTAGATATAGACATAACTGACTTCTGTATGAAGGACTCCTACATAGTAAAGAGCTACTTATTACTGAGATATTTTCCTTGTTAAATACTCCTAAGCACCATAGAGCACACAAAAAATATCCATTGATTTAAATTGGGCTTTTAAACTTTTGAAGGCAAGAGAGATACACCTTATTGCTTTGCAAAGTGTTGGAGACATTTCTAGCATTCAGTCATTAAAAACCCAGTTTCAATCAGAGTGGATATTTGTAATTGTTATTTTTCCCTACAGTGCAGCTGGCTTGCACCAGAATTGCTCCGCCTTTACTTTGTGTATCTGGCCCACTGTTGTCATTGTATTTTCCAGTATGATTTTTTTATCTGTTTTACAACAACTGATTATTTTCATGTAAAAATAATATCTACTTTACTACTAAATAAAAATAATTACCTTAATATTTTTTGCAGGACCCAATTTTCCATTTCCAGGGGAAAATGGTAAATAAAAAATTGTGATGAAAAAAACATAAAATGTTTAACTGTACTTACATTTATAAAAATCACTTATATTTCAGTATGAGTGTCAAATACTCAAATACTTCATTATTCTCACCTGCTCACATGTACACACATTTACTCACTTCAGTTCTCGGTGGGAAGTTGCCAGTAGAAACTTCTTTCTCTCTGAAATTGTAGCCGGAGGTGAAACAGGTTATTTTCTGCCTATTTCTTCCTTGTGAGAACATTTTTACCCATACATACATACATGCAAAGCAGATACAATGCAAAAATAAACAAATAAAATAACTATATTAACCCTCTGAGTGTCATACCGGATAATATAAATATATATATATATATATATATATATATATATATATATATATATGAATAGCAACACTCACATGTTAATAAGTCTGCTTCTGTTGTAGCAGAGTTGGTACAATGGCAGAGGTTATACTGTGCAGCCCAAGAACATTTCCTGTAAGCCATTAGAGGGTCAGTTTGACTCTGTTAGCTGATCCATCAGGGATCACTATGCAGTCCTGAATTCCTCTCCAAGTTTATTTCCCTGTCAGAAAACATGCTGAGAGGGCAACTATCACATGATAGCTGACTGTTAATGAAAACCTAAATGAGTAATTTGCAGAACCACAGTATATTTGCCCTTTAATGAGAGAGTATAGAGAGAGTAGGAGAGGGATTAGATGAAATTGCAGTGAAGAAAGAAAAAGTGAGAGTGAAACAGTGGAGATAAAATTTGGAGAGAGATGGATAAAGACATAGACATCATCCTATTAGATTTTACTATTGTGCACGCTTACTAATACCTAAATGTGATACAACTAATACAACTAATACAGGGTGATTTGCAGCACACGATCATAGTACTCTATAGGCCCTATGCTCAAACAATTATGTAAAGAAAATCTGATTGAAAAATACTGATCCTTTTATTGTTGTGTTCAGGAGAATGGACCATGGAGACAAAAAATCCCTCAGGACCAGGAACATTCACATGGAGTGAGTATTCAGAATATATCTAATATATGATTCACACAGGGAGAATTTTTTAAGGTTCAACTGACACTTATTGGAAAAGAACAGTTAGTAAAAATATGTACTAAGAAGTAAAGAAGTAATTCTGGAGTAAACCAACTCTACTATAGGGACATTTTAAAAATCCTTATAGATATAAATGCAATATTTCATTATGTAAATGTTAGAGAAGTATCCAAAACAATAACAATTTTATATTGGAGATCTCTCTAGATTTCAAAGTTAAAATTTCTATTTCAATGAAAAGGAATTTGAGGCATTTGAATTTGTCACCTATTGGGTTCTTCTTAGTACATCATCCTGATTGTAACAGTCTGTGATTCTCTTAAAAAGACCATGAGTGTCAGTCTGGTGGGTATGCAGCCCACTAACCATATGTAGATGGATGCCTGGATGCATAGCAACACTTAATAAACAGAGGTGAAACCAATCAATGTCATCTGTAGCTGCAGAACCTGGAAATATTTACGCTGTTGGCTTTGTAAATAGTCGTTACTTGAGTGAACACAATGGTACCGTGGACAGTGTGGTACCGTGTAAGCCATATAAAAAGCAGACTAATAAAAGCGATGACTTTATTGGACAACTGAGTGGCCCTAGAATACAGCCTTTCAAGACAGCTTAGGTATCTTCTTCAGGCATTATAGAATGAAGGTGGAATACACAATACATGGCAGATTAACCTGACATATTGTATATTCAGTCTTCATTCTTATTACATTCTGTCCACCACTGTATGCTGTTGTATTCATAACAATTAATGGATAATATGAACAAATAAAAAGTGGAATAATTAAAGATCAAACAAATTGAACCCTAGTGATCAAATGAAAATTATTGAATTTCCTTTGTTTTGAATGTGGTTTTAACCCCGTGAACTGTGTGGCCTAAAACATTGCTTAACAGTGCACTGGATATCTCTTAAGCATTCAAAGTGTTAAAAACCCCATTTAAAACAATGGAATCTTTTTTATAAATCCCCTATGCTGCAGATGATTTGTTTCAGAATAAATCCACATTTTTTTATGCACATGATACATTGTGCAGTTTTGATAACTTGAGCATTTTTCCTGCTTATTGTATATGTTTGTATCCTAGGCAAGGAAATGCTTATACAATAAAGGTGAAGAGGCTTTCTGTACAGACTGTAACTTTTACACATTCATCTATGCACATCCCTTGTGATGCATGTGTATGTGTAAGGATCTTGCATATGTATATAGTGTAAATCAACAATGTATCATTGCACTCACTCACTAATAAATCTGCATGTGGCAATGCAAAGAAATATGAGAGAATCCCGCATGTCTGCCAAATCAGGTTACTTACTAGGGGCAAAATTATCTAGACCTTGTTCTTGTGGTCCATAAAGGCCAAATTATGTTTTCATTTTACTATTCTTTAACAAAATAGTAATCATTTTTTGTTTTTGTCTAGAATATCTACTTCCAGGTCCAGGGCAACCAGGTAATTTACTCTTTCACCTGATCGTTTTCAGATATTTTATATAGAAGGTGATGCATACATAAAAATTGACACCTGGTAAAATTTATAAAGAAGTAAAGTTATGTTTATAAATAAGACTATCTGAGAATATTCTGATAAAATTCGCACCTGCGAATATATTTTACCATACATAGAGATATGATATATTTCCATTAAGAACAGGTTATACCTGGAGTTAAGATTTAATCCCTAAAACTGCCTTTATTTTTTGTGCAATTAGGGAATTTCTTAATAAATACATTGAGACACAATTCTTATTTGGCCAAGACCATCTCTACTCCACTTTTCAAAAAAGTCGACTACTGGTTTTAGCACTTAAAAAAAATGTCACTAAACATTTATACATATACTTATGGCACTTTGAGACAAATTTACAGTCACTTTCTTTATAACTCCAGTTTTATAAATCTCCTTCATAGGTTCTAAAGGAATCATAGCATCCATTTAAGTATAATTAAAACAAATGTCGCTTTTTACATATATGAATGAACGTGATTAATTATATCTGCAGTTGGATGGTGTGAATTATGATAAACAAAATATACTTAACCCTTAGAGTATCAGAGAGGCACACCTTGTTTTGCAATGTGTTGCACAGCTCCACTGGCACTCAAATTGTTAAACTGTGTTAGCATTACAGTTATATCTTATACGTCCACATAGCTTGTCATAAATGTATTTAAACCTGTACAGTAATGTGACCATTCTCAGAGTAGTTGTCTCTGCTCCAGCATACTTCTGGGTTATGAGTCAAGGGTTGAACTTGATAGACTTGTGTCTTTTTTCAACATAATTTACTATGTAATATGAATGCTTCCACATAAATAGTAAATGTACAGAAAACTACCTCCAAATCTTTTCATTTACTTCTTTAAATCTTGGAAATACAAGTTTTTTTGGAATTACAGGACAGTATTGACAAGGTGAACATTATTTATGTAAATAATTCTAATGCATTTCTCTACATTCAGGTTTACATTTACCAGGTGCACATTATAGAGTCTAAACTGTTGGTTTTCAGATGTTTCTTTGCTGGGCTTTGAACTTTAATCACAATCCAAAAGGTGCTGTCATCCTCAGTCAGTACATGTAACTGATCTCTGGTTCAGTTTGAAGTACACTGACAGCATAGCAACTTCCAGGCCATGTCCCCCAGAAGTGATATGTCAGTTTCCATGTGACCAGATTGGTGCTCAGTCAGAAATACTGAGAATGACAGATCCATGAGTTCTCTTCAGGTCATAGCACTACAGAAACATAAAGAATGCTGGTAATTTTTTACCGCACAGTTGTAAGTGGAGTTTGCTAGCCCCCCTTGTATAACAAATAATGATCCAATTACTGGCCTCATGGAACCAATCAAACTATATCCTGGAGGTAAGCTGAAACTCTGGACCGTTGTTAATAGCCCAGTTCCAGTGTCCTCAGTGTGTATAAGAGAGTACTGGGACCAACTTCATTATTTCTTATATACATGAGACAAAGTTCACTTAGGCCCACTTGTTTGTCTCATTAAGGAGTTTAAGGAGTAATATTCTTTTTTGAATGAAAAAATATTTGTTATTGGCATTTTCCTTCTGAATAAAACAAGGCTACTTCCACTGTTGATAGGTGTTCCATTTAAGAAATTAATATGTATATATATTTTTTTTTTCATTACATTTTCAGTTCTGGTTACCAGGTGGTATTGTTCCTATCATTTACTATGGAGAGCCATAGTTAAGTATGGATGGATTTAGCTCTCCATTATTTATCCAATGGAAAGGATATAAAATTCTAGTTTTGCCCAAACTAAGCAAAAACATTTTTATTTGATCAACATCCAACCTGTGCAGACAACCAGCTTTCATAAAACATATACATTGAATGCTACAACATGCACTTCCATATAACAACACTTTCATTTAGCATTAATATTTCTTAATGTTACATTTATATTTTGATTGTTATGTTTAGGTACATGGATCATAGAGACTCCAACAGGAAAATTGGAATACGAAGGTGAGTATTTTCACATGGTATATGATATTGTGCACACTTAGAGGCTGGTCGAGGCCTGGATTACATTGTAGGTGATCAATTATATCATTGCTTTTATCTCATTGATTCCAACTGAAGTCTATGGGTGGATTTATAAATATTCCTGGTGATAAAATTATAACCTACTTTGGAATCTAGTCATTAATAAAATAATTGGATCAATTCTGGGGCAAACCAAGTTCAGGAAAAATATAACTTAAGTGAGTCATGTCACCTTTTGAACATTAAGAGGTCACTAAAATAGTGAAGTAAGGCTTTGGAGACCTAGTCTCCAGCATTCATGGATTTAAAACTAAAATGTAAATCAATGGTAATTTGTATTTGTAGAATTCAGCTCTAAAGGAAAACTACACTCCCGGAGCAAAGGGCTTATGATTTGTCTAATACAAACCTACCTAGGCAGGTTTCCTTCATACGGCAATCAGTCAAAACATATTGTTTTTGGTGAATTTGATCTTTGTTGCACTTGTATACAGTTTATAGATGAGTAATTCAGGACTATTGTAGCCTACTGTTTGTTTTTAGTAGGAGTGAACTAAAAACATACTGTAGCATATCTCATTATATACAGATATAGCGGATAAACTTCAGACATCTAGATATAGTGTTACAGCAGACCTGGACTTCTGAATGAGAGACTCGTATATTGAAAAGTAGTAACTTGCTACAATGATATTGCTCCTCTTTAAGTACCATAGGAGATACCAAATATACCTATTAAGTTAAACTGGGCTTTTTAGCCTTTGGAGGACAGAGATTTTCACCATATTGCTTTACAAAGTGTTGGAGATAAATCCTGTTTCAAACAATGGGAAGTTTTATAATTGTTTTTTTTCCTATGGTGCAGCTGATTTGGAGCTGTTTGCCCCAGAATTGCTCAAGCTTTAGTTCGTGCATTTGGCCCTTTATTGTTAATGTATTTTCCAGTATGTATTTTTTTCTTTTTTGTGAACTGATTATTTTCAGATAAGAATTATTTGTTTTTTACTGTTATAACAAACACTAAGTACCTAAATAATTTTACAGGACCTGATCTTCCACTTCCAGGGGGAAAAGGTAAATCAAAAAGTTTGATTGGAAAGCTATCAGATGCTTAACTTTACTTATTATATTAATCAAATAAAATATATATTTCCATGGGCTTAAACTCATCAGGCATGCACATACCTACATACATCATAGAGCATGCATGCATACAAACACACATGGGCAAATGTGTATCTACATCCACACATAGGAGAACATCCACTTACACCCTCACAGTAGAAAAAAAAGCAATCAGTCTGCACTGTGCAGACCTAGAACATCACAACTGCAACACAAAACATTTCATTGTTTATACTTTTTCATCTTCCCTATTTATTTATGTGCTCTGGCCTTTATTTTCATGATGGTTCCAGAATTGGATATGTGCCAGCTTACCAATATGAGCTTCATCTTTTTCATCATGTCTGGGACATGAAGGGGCTTATTGACTTATTTTGCCTCTCCTTACAAGTCTATGTTCTAACAAAATTTTTGCTATGTCATATACATTTCACCCTTCTAAAGTTACAAGAAAAAAACATCTTTGGTACTTTAATCCTGTCAGGGTGAGATATGAATTTTTATCTTTTTCTGCAAATTTTTGGACTTTATTATATATTATGCATACCTTTGTGTTAATGTCATAAATATATTGTTTGGGTTTCTGGTTCTCACTATCAGACTAGTCTCTCCCTTTCTTGATACTAGTAAGAAGTAGTACTTATAACTTCTTATTGTTATGGTACAGTATATAGTTTTGATTAAAATGAAGTCATGATTTGTAAAATTTTTTTGTATTGCTGATTATTTTTGGATTCATTTACTTTTACACATGCTTTTTACAGTTTGTGGCTCTGTGAAGTGATATCCAGATTCTGTGTTTATTTCTCCATGTTTGCCACTCTCTTAATTCAATAGAAGAACATTAACTAGACTTGTCTTTTGCCCCCTATTGGCTGATATTATTCTCTCAACTATATACATTTTCAGCTTTAAGTCAACTTAACTATCCCTTTCTCTTAATGGGAGGTCAAATCCTGGTGGTAATATTTTTTTCATAATATTTGTTCATATGGTTATACAACCACAGGACTCATGACCTATAGACCTATTTCCTTTACTTTTCCTTCACACATTCATAGAGCACTGTTGCATGCTTGGTCTCACTCCATTAACCTAGGTTTACAACTGCCAACTCCATGTTTAGGCAAGACACACTTGAAGCATTCCTCTGCTAGCCTGTACCCTGTTTTGCCTATCTACCAGCCCTGCCATCTTTGTTCTTATACTTTAGTCTGATTAAAAGTTGCAAAGGTCTTGTAGACTTCCTAGCTCCCATGATGGAATTGTGTTCCAATATAATCATTCTCATTTGTATAGGGATAGATATATTGAGTTTCTAAAGCAAAACCTTGACCTCTCATCTCTTATTGAATAAATAGGCCAACGGGGTTTTATTTGCCTTTTACAGCAATTGTTATCATCTGTCAGGTTTCACCAGTAGTTACTTTAATTTTAGTGCCCACCTCCCATTCACCCCCCAATGATTTTTCTCCCTATCCCCCCCACCCTCCATTTTTTCATCTTTCCTTACAGAGCTTGTAAACTCTATCATAAATCCTACTGGCAGGATATATTTTAATAGACAATAATTTTTATATTTTTAAACTAAAGTGCTCAATACTTCTCAGACACAGCCCTCAAACTTATTACACATATTTTATTTATATAAGAGACACATTTTCACATTAAAAATATACCTCAAATACTCCATAGGCAATTTACCCATTAACATTCTAGCACAGATGGATAAGAGAAGCAAAAGGTTGTCATCATCATTTCTACACATCTCCGTTTGAACTATGTAATACTGTGTAATACTATGAAGGATGCAGGTGGTGGTTGGATGTTTCTTGAAAGGAAATTAGCAGATGCACAGCTTACATTGGTTAACATCTATACATACATCTATATATACATCTGAGGTATTAGAGAATTTGTATGCTTTCCAATTAGGAATTCTGATCTTAAGGGGCATTTCAACTTAAGTTTAAATCCACTATTAGATTCCTCCACTATAACATCCTTGATTCCTAAATCCCATCTAAACCGATTCTTCAAATCTCTTAGCGATGATTGATTCATGGAGCCTCCTCAAAGTGAATACTAAAATGTATGCTTTCTTCTCTTTTTATCATCAGTCCCACTCCATTAGTGATTGTATTTCCCTCAAAAAGTCCTATTTCCCACAATATTCACAAATATACCACAAATTCACAAAATTGTAATTCAACTTCCTTATTTTTATTTAGGCAGTGATGTTGGAGATAGAATCCTACTATGCTGATAACATGTTTTCATATTAACAAACAACATCAAACCTTCCCAACGTTAATGACAATTTGAGACTTTAAACTGCTATGTCAGAGGCAAACTTATTATAGCAGATTCTGCTTAAATAATCACTTATCCTGATTGTTTCCATAAATTCAGAAGTGATAAAATGGAGAAGTCATCTCCACTTTATCACCTCTTTATCACCACTTAGTGAATGTCCCCCCATCCTTTCCAGTAATATCACTTCTCCTTCTTGCCTCTTTGTCACCTGTTTTCACATCTTAGGGCATACCCCCCATCTTGTATTTGGCAAGTTAATATATAGATTTGTCATTTATGTCTGTCATTCTGAAACTGATAAATATTTGCATATCCGCTAACAAAACAAATCTATACATTCCTGAATGGGAAAGCATATGAAAACTGTTGCTCCAGTATTGATCCAGTTCTAAAATATAGCAATATAGGTTGTCTAATTTTTGTAAGATATCCATTTCCATGTCCAGGCAGTACCAGTAATTAATGTTTCAGTCTTATTTAAAGATTATTGTTGAACAAAAAAATAAATTAGTTAGGATATATTCATTTAATATGGGAAATCTATTCCAAGTTGGCATTTTTTTTGTAAAACAAAATTCAAAACTGTTGTTCATCACTGGGATAGTGCTTTGGATGAACAAAAGCTCTGATTTACTAGGCCTCATAAATTCTTGTTTTAACATGTGAATAGGAAAATGCATGCACCTATTGGCCAATTTTGGGAATTTTATTTGCCCCTTATTGTGCAATATATGGTGATGAGCAACCACTTGAGATTAGTATTAGTATTGACACATTTAGTGCATTGTAATGCTTTCATTTTCAAGTTTTATAAGTTTGTATATTATTTATTTTCAATATTTCTCTTAATATAGCAATATATGTTAATATTGGTAAACTAATGTTGTAGGTTTCCCGTTTCCCTTTCCAGGAGGAACAGGTAATTTACATTTTCACTGATTATCTGAAAAATTTTGTGATCTTTGCAAAATTCTGGAGCAAACCAGCTGGACCAAAATTGCTCACAGTCCTCAGAATTGCTTTGCAATTCTATAATTCAGGTGGTTAAAAACTCTATCTATTTTTTGGACATTTTATGGGGCAGTTAGTTTACCCCGTGTTGTTCCAGTTTTGTTTTATACGTCTTCTTATTATGTTCACATTTTGTAATTTTCAACTCGTTTATTTACATATAATGTTTACATTATTTTAAAGTGTAGTAATATAGTTAATTTAATTTTTGTAGGATATCCATTTCCAATTCCAGGCAGTCCCAGTAATAATGTGTTTCAATCCTATATAAAGATTTTTGTTAAACATTTAAAGAAATTGTAGAGACAAAAAAGGGAGACAAGGCAGGGATCACCCCTATGCAAATCAACAGGACAAAAATTCAAACCTCCATGACACCCTCAAAGTGCCTACTCACAAAATAAATCTCTGACTCTTGGCATATACCAAAAAAGAGCTGATTGAGCCTCTGGGTTAAATCACTGCACCCAGCTACAGTATAACATGCAGAATGATTCCCGGCTGCTGTTCTTCTCCAACTCTCTCCTCATTGGTACAAGCAATCACAATATGAAAAAAAAGACAACAAAGGAGCCCCCTCCAATAGCGCAATTCGATTAAAACTTTTCAAACAATAAAATTGAAAGTTGCAGTTTTACTCACATTCTCTATTTGTCAGTTTGGTGATACCACCAAATCTGACTCAGCAAGCATACAGAGATTATTAGACCTGTCTCCATTCAGGTGAGTGGTAATTCAGCTCTGGTTCCACTTTACAGGTGTTTCTCTTGAAGTTTTAACAGGAACCGTGAAAATCCATAGAAAACATAACCTCTTGTTTAAAAAAATTATTTTTATTATATATAAAAAAATACCAACATAAGTATACACTTCACTATAAGGCTCTTACTCGTTTCACAGCTTATTCACTGCTTCATCAAAGATAATTAGCCCACAAAAAGATAAAAGGAAAGGGTGAAATGCGTAAGACCCTTATAGTGAAGTGTATACTTATGTTGGTATATTTTTATATATAATAAAAATAATTTTTTAAACAAGAGAATATGTTTTCTATGGATTTTCACTTTTCCTGCTGACACTTTAAGAGAGAGACTGGTCAAGTGGATCTGGAGCTGAATTGCCACGCTCTGAACGGAGACAGGTCTAATAATCTTTGTATACTTGCTGAGTCAGGTGGTATCATCAAACTGACATATATAAAGAATGTTAGTAACACTGCAACTTTCAATTTCATTATTTGAAAAGTTTTAATGAAATTGCAATATTGGGGAGCCTCCTTTGTTGTCTTTTTTCATATTGATATAAAGATATTGTTTAATATGTATTCATTTGGGATGAGAATATATTGAAAATTTAATTTTACTGAGTTGGCATTATTTGGGAAAACAAAATACAGAATTCTTATTCATCACTGTTATTAGGATTTGGTTGAAAAATAGCTCTGATTTACTAGCCCTCAAAATCATATGAATTCTAATTTTTACAATATGTGAATCACAAAATGAATGTACCTATTGGCCAGGAAATAGGCACCTTCATGAATGGAGAGGCATCAAAATACTATTGTCTTATACTCATATTAATAGACATCATTTTAAATTACTCAGTTTATAATGATAGTAAAATTATAATATCAATTGTACATATTTATTATGTACATATGTTGTCATTTTCAACTTGTTTATTTACATATAATGTTCACATTATTTTAAAATGTAATAATATAGTTGATTTCATTTCTGTAGGATATCCAATTCCAGGCAGTCCCGGTAATAACATTTTTCAATCCTATTTAAACATTTTTGTTAAACATATAAAGATATTGTTTAATATGTATTCATTTGGGATGAGAAATCTATTGATAATTTAAATTTACTGAGTTGGCATTATTGGTAAAACAAAATACAGAATTCTTGTTCAACACTGTGATTATGATTTGGTTGAACAACAGCTGTGATTAGGGTTTGGCTGAATAATAGTTCTGATTTACTAGCCCTCAAAATTACATGAATTCTAGTTTTTACAATAAGTGAATCAGAAAATGCATGCACCTATTGGCCAGGAAATAGGTACCTTCAGGAATGGAGAGGCATCAAACTACTATTATCTTCTACTCAAATAAATACTGTCATCATTTTATATTACTCAGTTTATAGTGATAGAAAACTATAATATAAATTGTACATCTCCTTTATTATGTTCACAATTTGTAATTTTCAACTTGTTTATTTATATAAAATGTTCACATTATTTTAAAATGTAGTAATATGATTAATTTCAATTTTGAAATTTCAATTTTGTAGGATATCCATTTCCAATACCAGGCGGTCCCGGTAATAACATTTTTCAATCCTAAAACATTTTTGTTAATTTGGCATTTTGGCATTAATTGGTAAAACAAAATACAGAATTCTTGAAATCACTGTGATTAGGATTTGGTTGTGCAATAGCAATGAATTATAGGAATTCTAGTTTTTACAACATGTGAATCAGAAAATGCATACACCTATTGGCTAGGAAATAGGTATCTTCATGAATGGAGAGGCATCAAAATACTATTGTATTATACTCATAAATACTGTCATCATTTTATATTACTCACTCACTATATAGTGATAGTAAAACTATATTGTAAATTGTACATATCCTTAAATACATTCATATTTTGTAATTTTCAACCTGCTTATTTACATATAATGTTCATATTATTTTAAAATGTAGTAATATAGTTAATTTCATTTTTGCAAGATATCCATTTCCAATTCCAGGAGGTCCCGGTACTAAAATGTTTCAATCCTATTTAAAGATTTTTTTAAACATATAAAGATAATGGTTAATATGTATTAATTATGGATGAGAATTTATTGAAAAATTAAATTTACTGAGTTGGCATTATTTGGTAAAACAAAATACAGAATTCTTGTTCATCACTTTGTTTATGATTTTGTTGAACTCTGATTTACTAGCCCTCAATATTACATGAATTCTAGTTTCTACAACATGTTAATCAGAAAATGCATGCACCTATTGGCCAGGAGATAGGTACCTTCATGAATGGAGAGGCATCAAAATACTGTTGTCTTATACTAATATAAATAGTCATCTTTTTATATTACTCAGTTTATAGTGATAGAAAACTGTAATATAAATTGTACATCTCCTTTATTAGGTTCATAATTTGTCATTTTCAACGTATTTATTTACATACAATGTTCACATTATTTTAAAATGTTGTAATATAGTTAATGTCATTTTTGTAGGATATCCATTTCCAATTCCAGGCGGTCCCGGTAATAACATTTTTCAATCCGATTTAAAAAATGTTGTAAAACATGTAAATATATTGTGTAAAATGTATTCATTTGGGATAAGAAATCTATTGAAAGTTTAAATTTACTGAGTTGGCATTATTTGGTAAAACAAAATACAGAATTCTTGTTCAACACTGTGATTATGATTTGGTTGAACAACAGCTCTGATTTACTAGCCCTCAATATTACATGAATTCTAGTTTCTACAACATGTTAATCAGAAAATGCATGCACCTATTGGCCAGGAGATAGGTACCTTCATGAATGGAGAGGCATCAAAATACTGTTGTCTTATACTAATATAAATAGTCATCTTTTTATATTACTCAGTTTATAGTGATAGAAAACTGTAATATAAATTGTACATCTCCTTTATTATGTTCATAATTTGTCATTTTCAACGTATTTATTTACATACAATGTTCACATTATTTTAAAATGTTGTAATATAGTTAATGTCATTTTTGTAGGATATCCATTTCCAATTCCAGGCGGTCCCGGTAATAACATTTTTCAATCCGATTTAAAAAATGTTGTAAAACATGTAAATATATTGTCTAAAATGTATTCATTTGGGAAAAGAAATCTATTGAAAGTTTAAATTTACTGAGTTGGCATTATTTGGTAAAACAAAATACAGAATTCTTGTTCAACACTGTGATTATGATTTGGTTGAACAACAGCTCTGATTTACTAGCCCTCAAAATTACATTAATTGTAGTTTTTACAACATGTGAATCAGAAAATGCATGAACCTATTGGCCAGGAGATAGGTACCTTCATGAATCGAGAGGCATCAAAATACTATTGTCTTATACTAATATAAATAGTCATCTTTTTATATTACTCAGTTTATAGTGATAGAAAACTGTAATATAAATTGTACATCTCCTTTATTATGTTCATAATTTGTCATTTTCAACGTATTTATTTACATACAATGTTCACATTATTTTAAAATGTTGTAATATAGTTAATTTCATTTTTGTAGGATATCCATTTCCAATTCCAGGCGGTCCCGGTAATAACATTTTTCAATCCGATTTAAAAAATGTTGTAAAACATGTAAATATATTGTGTAAAATGTATTCATTTGGGATAAGAAATCTATTGAAAGTTTAAATTTACTGAGTTGGCATTATTTGGTAAAACAAAATACAGAATTCTTGTTCAACACTGTGATTATGATTTGGTTGAACAACAGCTCTGATTTACTAGCCCTCAAAATTACATTAATTCTAGTTTTTACAACATGTGAATCAGAAAATGCATGAACCTATTGGCCAGGAAATCGGTACCTTCATGCATGGAGGGGCATCAAAGTACTTTTGTTTGATACTCATATAAATACTGTCATAATTTTATATTACTCAGTTTATAGTGATAGTAAAACTATAATATAAATTTTATATCTCCTTTGTTATATTTACATTTTGTAATTTTCAACTTGTTTATTTACATATAATGTCCACATTATTTAAAAATGTAGTAATATCGTTAATTTCATTTTTGTAGGATATCCAATTCCAGGTGGTCCCGGTAATAACATTTTCAATCCTATTTAAAAAATGTTGTGAAACATATGAAGATATTGTTTAATATGTTTTCATTTGGGATGAGAAATCTATTAAAAGTTTAAATTTACTGAGTTGGCATTTTTGGTAAAACAAAATACAGAATTTTTGTTCATCACTGTGATTATGATTTGGTTGAACAATTGCTCTGATTACAAGCTCTCAAAATTATGATTTCTAGTTTTTACAACATATGAATCAGAAAATGCATGCACCTATTGGCCAGGAAATATGTACCTTCATGAATGGAGAGGCATATAACTACTATTGTCTGGTACTCATATAAATACTGTCATAATTTTATATTACGCATTTTATAGTGATAGTAAAACTATAATATAAATTGTATATTTTATTTAGAAAATGTTTTATCAGGAAGAATATATTCAGATTTCTCTCATTTTCAAGTATGTCCTGGATAGTTTTCAGTAAAGGGTTACATATTTACACAAATTGAGAAGCGTTATATATAACATGTTATTATATATACATGCATACACATATGAATATACATATATATGGAATATTAAAATTACATACAGTTACACTCTTTTTTTAGATATAAAGAAGCCTTTACTTTTAAGGATTTTAGACTGGGACCAGATTTGATTATTTCAGGCAGATTGTTCCAGGCCTTTTGGACGCTGAAGGAGAAGGCAGATCTTCTTGCTTCTTTCTTATATTGTGCTATACGTAGAGTGTTGTTAGCAGTGGAGTGGAGGTCATAGTTAGTATGGAGATCAGGAGTGAGCATACTGTTCAGGTAGTCTGGTATTTTTCCAGAGAAGTGGTTGTGTACTAAGCAAGAAAGGTGAAGGGCACTTCTAGATTTGAGTTTTAGTTCTTTTAGCATATCACAGCGATGAGTAGTGTAATTACATTGGAGGCTAAAGTGCCATATTGAATTATACAGGGTGTCAAGTATACTAAGAAGGATTTCTGGCGCTTGAGCATATACTACATCACCATAGTCTATGACTGGCAGCTACATCTGTTGCACAATACATTTTCTAACCAGGGAACTTAAACATGATTTGTGTCTAAAAAGAGTTCTTATTGTGGGATAAAGCTTGGAGGTTAATTTGTCAGTATGATGCCCAAAAGCGAGGTTGGGGTCAAGCCACATATCAAGATATTTGAAGGAGACCACTGGGGCCAATTTACAATTAGACTCCATTACAATGGGTAGATGGATATTGCTGAGATTACGCAGTTTGTGCTTTGTGCCAAATATCATTGTGACAGCTTTGTCTGTGTTTAAAGGGATAGTAATGTTTCATAATAAAAGCAGCTCTAATTAATCTTCATAGTATTTGGGCATTGGAGAGTGTTATTTCAATTTTGTCAGAGTTGTAGTTCAAGAGTAATTGAATGATAAAGTGTCCTCCTTCCGCCCCTTTTACTGATATAACACTGGTCACCTAAGAGCAGCAGGGAGTGTTCAGGTAGATTGCAGAGAGAGGCAATATTCAATTAAGATAAGGGAAAAAGCTAAAAAACCTGTCAAGGGGGCAGGGTTTTCATTGTTCTCACATTAGAATATTGACCCTTAAATTGAGCTGTCTGGTCTATGGACTGGATTCCACATCTGAGGAGTGGGGCTTACACTAGGTAAAAGGGGCAGAAAGGGGAACTTTATCATTCAATTACTCTTGAACTACAACTCACAGTATTGAAATAACACTGTCTATGGCTCAATTGCTATGAAGATTAATTGGAGTTCCTGTTTTTGTGAAACATTACTATCACTTTAAGAACAGTTTGTTCCTTGCTATCCATCTTTCAACCTCACAGAAATCATGTTGTAATATGGCTTCAAGGTGTGATATGTTTGAGTTTTTAGCAAAGATTATGGTGTCATCTGCATACATGTGAAGATGATTTGCAAACCTTGGGCAGATCATTTATAAAAAGAGAAAATAGAAGAGTGCCAAGAATGGAGCCTTGAGGAACTCCACTTGTTACTTTGAGCGGAAGGGAGTCATTGCCAGCAACTGACACATACTGCATTCTGTCTGATAAATAGGATCGGAACCAGTTTAGAGACTTATTACTCAGTTCTGATCTTTGGAGTTTGTGTATAAGAATATTATGGTCTACTGAGTCAAAGGCCTTGGCAAAATCTAAGAAAATGGCTCCTGTGAGGTCACCATTTTCCATGCCCATCTGGATATAATTGGTTACTTTTAGGAGGGCCGTGACTGTTGAGTGATTTGGTCGAAAGACTGATTGGAGATGGGTGAAAAAACTGGTGTGTCGGTAATATTTATTTAGATGCAAGTGTACACATTTCTGTAGAATTTTGGATAAAGTGGGGAGTAGTGATATTGGTCTGTAGTTTGATACTACATTTTTATCCCCACTTTTGTGGATAGGCACAACTCTAGCCACCTTCCAGGATTGGGCATATACCCTGTTGCCAAAGAGGCATTAATTAAAGATGCAACTGGTTTGTCCATGACCATGGCACTGAGCTTTAATAGCATTGCTGGTAGTTTGTCAGGGCTAGATTGGGATTTCATTTTTGGGTTGAGGGGATGATCATATATTTCGCTTTCATTTACTGGCATGAAATTTAATTCATTTTAATAACTGGACCAGGCAACAGGTGCCAGTGAGTGTTCTACAGATGGCTGAACTTCTGAGTTATCTTTGTTTTGTGTAATCAGGGTTTTGGCATATCCAACAAAGTAGCTGTTAAATGCATTGGCTATCACTATGGGGCACTGTATTGTTTCTTTGTCTACGGTTATATTTGATGGGTGAGAATGATTAGGAGGATTGTAGAGGTTTTTAATAACCTTCCAAAAGTTAGCGGGCTTTGAAATGTTATTGTTTAACCCCTTAAGGACTAAATGACTTACTATGACCGTCATGGTTCTTAAATACTTAAGGACCGATGACGGTCATAGTATGTCACAAACGTTTTACTTACAGCACTCCACTGGGAGCGCTGTAAGTAAAATGAGGCCTAAAATTGACCGTTCCAAGACTGGAGCGATCTCTTTCAGGCACCAAAGCTGCGCACCGATACACGCAACAGGTCATGTGTATCAACGCTTCGGCAAGGACCAAATCGGTCCTCATGGGACTGAAAAGTCTCAGGACAGCAGGTTCTTAAGGAGTTAAGTATATCTCCTTTATTATATTCACATTTTGTAACTTTAAACTTGTAAATTTCCATATAATGTTCATATTATTTTAAAATTTATTAATATAGTTAATTTTTGCAGGATATCCAATTCCAGGCGGTCCCGGTAATAACATTTTTCTATTCTGTTTAAAGATTTTGGGGGTTTTTATGTTCATAATTTGTAATTTTGAACCCATTTATTTACATATAATGTTCACATTATTTTAAAATGTAGTAATATAGTTACTTTCATTTTTGTAGGATATCCATTTCCAATTCCAGGCGGTCCCGGTAATAACATTTTTCAACCCTATTTAAGGATTTTGTTAAGCATATAAAGATATTGGTTAATATGTATTCATTTGGAATGAGAAATCTATTGAAAGTTTAAATTTACTGAGTTGGCATTATTTGGTAAACAAAATACAGAACTCTTGTTCATCTCTGTGATTATGATTTGGTTGAACAATAACTCTGATTTACTAGCCCTCAGAATTCTAGTTTTTACAACATATGAATCAGAAAATGCATGCACCTATTGGCCAGGAAATAGGTACCTTCATGAATGGAGAGGCATCAAAATACTATTGTCTGATACTCATATAAATACTGTCATTTTATAATACTAATTTTATAGTGATAGTAAAACTATAATATAAATTGTATATCTCCTTGATTATGTTCACATTTTGTAATTTTAAACTTGTTTATTTCGATATAATGTTCATCTTATTTTAAAACGTATTAATATAGTTAATTTCATTTTTATAGGATATCCAATTCCAGGCGGTCCCGGTAATAACGTTTTTCTATTCTGTTTAAAGATATTTGGGGTTTTTATGTTCACAATTTGTCATTTTCAACCTGTTTACTTACATAAATTGTTCACATTACTTTAAAATGTAGTAATATCGTTACTTTCATTTTTGTAGGATATCCATTTCCAATTCCAGGCGGTCCCGGTAATAACATTTTTCAATCCTATTTAAGGATTTTTGTTAAACATACAAAGATATTGGTTAATATGTATTCATTTGGGATGAGAAATCTATTGAAAGTTTAAATTTACTGAGTTGGCATTATTTGTTAAACTAAATACAGAATTCTTGTTCATCACTGTGATTATGATTTGGTTGAACAATAACAATTTACTAGCCCTCAGAATTCTAGTTTTTATAACATATGAATAGGAAAATGCATGCACCTATTGGCCAGGAAATAGATACCTTCATGAATGGAGAGGCTTCAAAATACTATTGTCTGATACTCATATAAGTAGTCATCATTTCATATTACTCACTTTATAGTGACAGTAAAACTATAATACCGGCTTCACTTCCCATATAATTTTGCACCTCAAAATGTACTCATTTAAAGATTGTTTTTATATACAGAAAGTGACTAGTTAATATATGTGTCACCTACCCGCCGACTCCCTGCTCCGGTCCTCGCCCGGTCGGTCTCCCGCGGCGGCTGCCGCCTTGTGCGCATGCGCGGGCGGCTTCCTGGTCTCGGCCTCTTTCTCATGAATCCATGCGTCACGTGCGGATGACGTTGCACGCGACGCCTATATCTGTGTGCCGATCCCCGGCTTCGGTGCACTGTTATAGTGTTCCTGAAGCCTAGGCACTACTTCTTCTGCTGTGCAGTCCTTGAGCCTCTCTTGTGTGCTAGTCTCGCCCAGCTCAGACTCCTGGCCTCTCTGTGTATGACCCTGCTAGTTTGACCATCCCTTTGCCTGCCGAGTCAGCCTTCTCATCTCTGTGTATGACCCTGCTAGTTTGACCATCCTTTTGCCTGCCGAGTTAGCCTTCTCATCTCCGTGTATGACCCTGCTAGTTTGACCATCCTTTTGCCTGCCGAGCTTGCCTACTTGTTCCGTGCATGACCCTGCTGTCTTGACCATCCTTGCCTGCTGAGTTTGCCCATCTTGTCCAGACGGTGTATGACCCTGCGGGTCTTGTCCATTCTTTGTCAGCCGATTGGGGGTTCTCCTAGACGACGGCGTAGACCCTGCTTGCCGTCGTCTATTCGGAGGTTACTTCTGGCCTGTCGCAGATCACTCACCTAGTCTGACTCCTTTTTCTTCATCTGGAGAGTTTCAGCCACTTGTTGGCCTACGCACCCCAGCGACGCACCCCACACAACGTTCCCTAGCCAGCGCTCTCCCCTGCAGGAGAGATTGTGCTGTTTATTGTCAGGCTATCCTGGACTTGCTTCCAGCTCCTCTGGGACGAGTCATCCAGCCTTGCGGCTGGCATCTTTAACCGGCCGTAGCCGCAGCAAAGCTTGTCAATAGGCAGCCCACGCTCGACCAGCTACGCACCCTAGCGACGCTCCCCAGCACTCCCTCTCTTGCAGGATTCCTTCAATTGGGTGACAGTTATAACAGTGCCAATAACTACGATGTCGATCGATCCAGAGGATCTCTCGCAAGCGGTACTCCAACAAGCAGCTGTCCTGGACCGGCATTCCTCCAAGATACAGTGCTTGGACCAGAAACTGGATTCCATAACGGCCATGCTTCAGCGTATGCAGCTTCGTCTGGAGGCGTCTGGTTCCGCTACACCTACGCCTATCCCTGGGCCTGTCTCTCCTCCTGCTGCTCAGGCCTTTCTGCCCACTCGTATACCCCTTCCGGATAAGTTTGAAGGTGATGCCAAGCTCCTGCGCGGGTTCCTGAATCAATGCTTCCTTCATTTCAGAAGTCAACCCGAGGCTTTCGCTTCTGATCAGGTTCGTGTAACTTTTATCATCTTCTTGCTACGGGGGCAAGCCTTGGCCTGGGTGTCTCCGCTTATGGATCGTCAATCCCCTCTCCTACAGGATTGTGATAACTTCCTGGCTGCTTTTCGGTCTGTCTTTGACGTTCCTGGAAGACGAGCTATGGCGGAGGCTTCTCTCCTTGACCTGCAACAAGGCCACCAGCCATTTGCACAGTACGCCATCGAATTCCGCACCTTGGCGTACGAGACGGATTGGGGCGATGGGGCCTTGAAAGCAGCCTTCCGTCGCGGTCTTTCCGATCGTCTGAAGGACGAGCTGACCACCCGACCCATACCCGAGTCCCTTGAGGGTCTGATTTCTCTGTGCTCATCTCTGGAGACCCGCATACAGGAAAGACGGCAAGAGAGGGAACGGTCACGACGCCCTTTGGCACGTTCTATGGTGCGCCTAGCGCCCAAGTTCCACAACCCTCCTGCGGCAACCCATGAGACCGCTTCGGAACCTATGGAAATAGGTCGTGTTTTCCGCCTTCCTGAGGAGGAGAAGGCTAGGTGTCGGTCTTCAGGCCTCTGCCTGTATTGCGGGGGATCGGGACACATAGCCCGGTTGTGTCCCAACAAGCCGGGAAACGACAGGACTTAGGAGGAGTGGAGGGGATTCCCCTAAGTCATGCGTCGTACCCCTCCATGCGGAATCCACGGCTGACTGTTCCTGTCTCCCTTACCTGGCACACCGGGTCTCTTTCTACTAGGGCCTTGGTGGACTCCGGTGCGGCCGGTTCATTCCTTGATCACTCCTTTGCCCTGCAGCACGACATACCCTTGGTTCCTAGATCTCCGTCCGTTGGCATCGTCGTAGTCGATGGTTCTCCCCTGGGTACTGGCCGTATTACCCACAGGACCATTCCCTTGACATTACGAGTCGCTTCCACTCATGTAGAGTCCGTGGAATTTGATATTATTCATTCCTCCATGACGCCGGTCATCCTGGGTCACCCCTGGTTGGTAAAGAACAATCCCAGGATTGATTGGGCGGCCTCTTCACTGGTGTTTACCCACGACGCTTCTTCAGTCCTTTCACTGTCTTCTGTGGATCTTGATTCCCGACCCACGGAGGGGCCTTTCCCGGTGCCTACGCCTTATCGCTCCTTCCTGGATGTTTTCTCCAAGACCAGGTCTGAGGTCCTCCCCCCACATCGGGAGTACGATTGTGCCATTGAGCTTCTTCCTGGCTCCTCACCCCCTAAGGGACGGACGTATCCACTTTCCTTGCCTGAAACTGCGGCTCTCGAGGACTATATTCGTGAGAACCTAGCCAGGGGTTTCATCCGGTCCTCCTCTTCCCCTGCTGGAGCAGGGTTCTTTTTCGTAAAGAAGAAGGATGGCTCTCTCCACCCGTGCATTGACTATAGGGGTCTCAATGCAATTACACGGAGATATACCTATCCCTTGCCTCTTATTCCCGAACTCCTAGACAGGCTCCGTGGGTCCACTGTATTCACCAAGCTGGATCTACGTGGGGCCTATAACCTGGTACGCATACGAAAAGGAGACGAGTGGAAGACCGCCTTCAATACTCGCTTTGGGCATTACGAGTATCTCGTGATGCCTTTTGGCCTGTGCAATGCCCCTGCGGAATTCCAGGCGTTGGTAAACGACGTATTCCGGGACCTGCTACTCAAGTACGTCATCGTATATCTGGATGATATACTAATTTACTCTGCCTCCTTGACGGAACATCGAGAGCATGTACGGGTCGTTTTGTCTCGCCTGAGGGCTAATCGCCTGTACGCCAAGCTAGAGAAGTGCAGCTTCGAGAAATCTTCTCTCCCTTTTTTGGGATATATAGTGTCTGCATCAGGTATAGCCATGGATCCCAGCAAAGTCAGCGCTGTTCTGGACTGGCAGGTTCCTCGCATCCTCAAGGGGGTGCAGCGGTTCGTGGGCTTCTCCAATTATTACAGGCGGTTCATCAGGAACTTTTCCAGGATCATCCAGCCCATCGTACGCCTGACTTGTAAAGACTCCGATCCTCGCATATGGCCCCCAGAGGCACTTACTGCCTTCCGGATCCTCAAACAGGCCTTCACCTCGGCTCCGCTTCTCCTGTATCCAGATCCTGCATCTCCTTTCACCGTGGAAGTCGACGCCTCTGAATCTGCAGCTGGGGCTGTTTTGTCTCAGCGGATAGGTTCTTCTGGTACCTTACGACCGTGTTGCTACTTTTCACGTCGATTCTCTCCGGCAGAACGTAACTATGACACCGGAAATAGAGAATTGCTGGCCGTGAAGTTAGCCCTACAGGAGTGGCGATATCTCCTCGAGGGGTCCGCACATCCTGTTACTATTCTGACGGATCACCGAAATCTTGCCTATCTAGCCACGGCCAAACGACTCAATGCTCGACAGGCTCGGTGGTCTCTCTTCTTCTCACGGTTCAACTATACTATCACGTACATCCCTGGGACCAAGAACAAAAAGGCCGATGCCTTGTCCAGACAGTGTGAGGCAGTGTTTCTCCCAGATTCCGATCCGGAACCCATCATTCCGCCCTCGCTGATCCTGAGTGCCATTTCCACCGTCACTCTTCGGAAAATCCGTGAGGCTCAGTCCTCTTCGGTTCTGGGGTCTCATGTCCCTTCGGCACAACTGTTTGTTCCTGAACCATACCGCGCTGAGGTGTTGTCCTGGGCTCATTGCTCCCCCGTGGCTGGTCATCCAGGGGTTGATCGGACCTTAGATCTGCTCACGCGCTACTTCTGGTGGCCTACCTGTCGTTCGGACGTCAGCTCGTTGGTAGCCTCTTGCGAAGTGTGTGCCCGCATGAAAGTTCCACACACCCGTCCGGTGGGCTTGTTACAACCGCTACCGGTACCGTCTCTTCCTTGGACCCATTTGTCCATGGACTTCGTGGTGGACCTACCCCTATCTGCAGGTAAGACCACTATTCTGGTCGTGATAGACCGATTTACGAAGCAGGGGCATTTCATCCCTCTGTCCAAACTACCGTTGGCTCCGGAACTGGCCGAGATCTTTCTATCTGAGATTGTACGCCTTCATGGAGTTCCCCTGCACATAACCTCAGACAGGGGCACCCAGTTTGTGTCTAGATTCTGGAGATCCTTTTGTTCCCGTTTGGGTGTGACTCTTCATCACTCTTCGGCTTATCATCCGCAGACCAACGGACAGACTGAGAGGCTGAACCAGAATCTGGAACACTTCCTGCGGACATACAGCAACCACCAGCAGGACAATTGGGTTTCTTTACTGCCTTTGGCGGAACTGTCCTATAACTCCCTCCGTCATACCTCCCTGGGTTGCTCCCCATTTTTTGCTGCCCTCGGTTACAACCCCCGAGTGCTTTTGCTATCTCCGGGCACCTCTCTAGTACCCGCGGTGGAGAGCAGGGTGCGGTCCCTTGCCTCCCATTGGCAGTCCTTGCGCGCCTCCTTGCTTTCCGCTCAGGTGCGTCACAAGGTCGCTGCCGATCGTCGTCGGACTCCGGCGCCTCTCTATCGAATCGGCGATCGGGTATGGCTCTCCGCCAGACATATACGGCTCGCCCAGCCATCTGACAAGCTGGGTCCCCGGTACTTGGGTCCTTATCGGGTCCTGCGTAGGCTCTCTCCGGTCTCCTATAGATTGGCGTTACCCAGGAGTCTTCGCATTCACCCTGTTTTCCACGTTTCCCTGCTCAAGGCATTTCTACCTTCATCTATGCCTGCTGTAGCCCCTTCTCCTCCGGCTCCCGTTACGGTGGATGGCCAGGAGGAATACATCATTGATGCCATCCTGGACTCCCGCAGGGTTCGTGGTCGTCTTCAGTATTTGGTTAATTGGCAGGGTTACGGTCCCGAAGAAAGGTCCTGGGTTCCCTCCTCGGAGGTGCACCCTCCGGCCCTGGTCCGCGCCTTTCGTCGCTCCCACTCCGCGGGGCTGGCTGTTTGAGCTCCGGAGGCGCCCCTTGGGGGTGGGGCAGTGTCACCTACCCGCCGACTCCCTGCTCTGGTCCTCGCCCGGTCGGTCTCCTGCGGCGGCTGCCGCCTTGTGCGCATGCGCGGGCGGCTTCCTGGTCTCGGCCTCTTTTTCATGAATCCATGCGTCGCGTGCGGATGATGTTGCACGAGACGCCTATATCTGTGTGCCGATCCCCGGCTTCGGTGCACTGTTATAGTGTTCCTGAAGCCTAGGCACTACTTCTTCTGCTGTGCAGTCCTTGAGCCTCTCTTGTGTGCTAGTCTCACCCAGCTCAGACTCCTGGCCTCTCTGTGTATGACCCTGCTAGTTTGACCATCCCTTTGCCTGCCGAGTCAGCCTTCTCATCTCTGTGTATGACCCTGCTAGTTTGACCATCCTTTTGCCTGCCGAGTTAGCCTTCTCATCTCCGTGTATGACCCTGCTAGTTTGACCATCCTTTTGCCTGCCGAGCTTGCCTACTTGTTCCGTGCATGACCCTGCTGTCTTGACCATCCTTGCCTGCTGAGTTTGCCCATCTTGTCCAGACGGTGTATGACCCTGCGGGTCTTGTCCATTCTTTGTCAGCCGATTGGGGGTTCTCCTAGACGACGGCGTAGACCCTGCTTGCCGTCGTCTATTCGGAGGTTACTTCTGGCCTGTCGCAGATCACTCACCTAGTCTGACTCCTTTTTCTTCATCTGGAGAGTTTCAGCCACTTGTTGGCCTACGCACCCCAGCGACGCACCCCACACAACGTTCCCTAGCCAGCGCTCTCCCCTGCAGGAGAGATTGTGCTGTTTATTGTCAGGCTATCCTGGACTTGCTTCCAGCTCCTCTGGGACGAGTCATCCAGCCTTGCGGCTGGCATCTTTAACCGGCCGTAGCCGCAGCAAAGCTTGTCAATAGGCAGCCCACGCTCGACCAGCTACGCACCCTAGCGACGCTCCCCAGCACTCCCTCTCTTGCAGGATTCCTGCAATTGGGTGACAATATGTACAGGAAAACTATTTTTACATCGGTACACAGATACATTTACACTATTCAGTTTATCGTGATCCATTTCCTCTTAATAAATCAGCCTCATTTTGCTTTCATTTTCAGTTTCAGGTTATTTCCATTTAATTTACAAATTATTTTGAAATATAGCAATGCATAGGAATATAGTTTAATTTTGTAGAGTGTCCATTTCCACTTCCAGGCAGTAAAGGTAATTAAAATTTTCACTGATTATTCAGTTAGTTCAGTTCAGAATTTTGGGAACTTTTATTTTTCCACTCTGGTGTGGTTTATGGTAATGAGTAACCACTGGAGAATAGTAAAATAGTATTGACATGTTTCTATTTAGTAAGTCAACCTTATAATGCTTACATTTTATTCTTTTCAAATGTATCTATTATTTATTATTAAATTATATATAAATATAATAATATTTAGTAGTATATGTTAACTAATTTTTAAAGGGCATCCATTTCCCTTTTCGGGTGGTACAGGTACTTTACATTTACACTGATCATCAGAAAATTGTTGTGATTATTGAAAAATTCTTGAGAAAACAAGCTGTACCATACAATGCTGATAGTTCTCAGAGTTGCTTTACAACTCTAGAATTCAGGTGGTTAAAAGCTTTATCTAAGTCATCTGAGAATCATGGAAACATTTATTTGTCCTGTATGGGGCAGTTAGTTTTCCCAAGCGTTGCTCCATTGCTTACTGCACATAGCCTTTATCATGTTCACATTTTGTAATTTCCAAATCAAGTTTATTTCCATAAAAAGCTCACCTTATTTTGAAATGTAGTAATACAGTTTATCTTATTTTTGTAGGATATGCATTTGCATTTCCAGGCAGTACCAATAATTACATTTTTCAATCTTGGATATCCACTATCCTCTCTATGCTTAGGCATACCAATACATTTTACAGCACTCAGTTTATGGGCAATAGTGAACCTTTGATCACAGTGGTTATTAGAATAATGAAACTGGATTCATTTTTTCCCCATTACCGAGATACATTTTAGAAATATTTTTAGAGACAACTCCAACACACTGCAAAGCAATTCCCTGAAGATGCCTCTAGCACACCAGGATAAGAGATGAACTAAGGTGTGATAAAGAGGCGATGAAGAGGAGATGACTTCTCCAGTGTTATCAATTCTCCAGTTCATATGTTATTCTATGGAGCCTATGCACTAAGATCTCCAAAGCTGGATAAATCTTAGTGCATTAGCTCCATAGAATAACATAGAACTTGTAGAAATTATATCACGTGAGAAGTCATCTCCTTGTTATCCTTTTTATCACACCTTGGTGTATCTTCCCCAAAGTGTTAAAGAACATTTTCTAATTAAAAAATCAATCATAGGACATATCTTAACATATATATATATGGAAACAAAGTAATTTAAAATGGACCCAGTCATTTTCATATTGTAGAAAAACATTTCAGTAAAAGGAATAAGGACTTTATATGGCTAATTTAAAATGCATCATATAGATGATACTTAGTATATAATGATATCATAATTATAGTGTTCTGTGAACTGAGTGAGCAATACCACATAATCTTATTAAATATTAATATTACTAGAAGGTAGCCAAGGAGTAGCAAGTTTCATGACTTGTAAGTACGCTCCAGTGTCTGAAATTAATACAAATGTGCCTTTTACTGTTTCATTTAGGTACCATCTTTCCACCAACCGGACCAGTGACAACTGAAGGAAGTGAGTACATGCTGCCTTACTATATTACCTGTGACCTAGTTATTGCTCATTACTTATGACACAGCTTACTGATACAAATGTATTATTCATGCAGTCAGTTAAAAAAAAAAAAAATTCCTGAAGATTTTGGAAATGTTTTCTGTGTGTAATTGGAAATCTGCATTTGTATAACAGTCACTGGGCATACAAATACATATTAAAGTAGCTACACTGTCTAGCCTTGAGTATCATAAAGAGGTGGTAAACCATAATTATGGAAAACCATATCTTGTAGGGCTTATCCTAGTGAGTAGAACAAGGGTGCTTCCAATTCTAGGAAATGTTCATTTCAAAGATATAACATGGTTAACTTGACATTTGTTCTGATAGTTTGAGTTCAAAATGTTTTATTGCCTGGTGGCACCGTTACTACAGCCATCTGTTTGAACTTTGTGACTCATCCATATAAGCTACATTTACTGCCATGCCCTGGTCTATGATTTTATTTGCAAAACCAAAACATCAATAAGATAGGTTTGACAAGACCTTCCTGATGCAAATCCATGCTAACACTTATCTGGAAAATGTGCAACTTTCATATAAGCAACAATTATCTCTTTCAAATGGGTTTCCATTAATTTCTCAGTAACTGATGTTAGACTTAGAGGCCTGTACTTGTGTTTTTCATATTCATATATTCTTTTCTATGTGTACCACTCTGGCATTCAAACAGTTAAACAATGAACTTGTGATTAAAAAAATTAGTTTGTGAGAAACTGAAGGTGTGAAATAGCCTTAGTCCATAAAGCGTTAAGCAGCAATTACTCTAAAAACCCTGGCTAAGATTCTGTGATACCTATCATAAATGAAAAATGTATTTACTGTCTGTGTAAATATACATTTACTCCTAATTATTTTTTAATCTGTTACCTAATTTTGTTTTCAGAACCTATAGCTCCAGTTCCAGGGAAAGAAGGTAATTTACACATTGGCCTGGAGTATTTGCCAATTATAAGAAACAATAAGCAGCTGGTGAACTGATATTATGATGCAAGGAATATTCATTAATTTAAATGTACTGACCATATGCAGAAAGAAAAGAGGAACAATCATGTAAAAAGAGAACACATAAAAAGTTTGCTATGATTTGGAAACCTCTCTGGGAAGCGATGTGTTGAAAGCCCCATATAAAAAAAACAGGATTTTTTTGTCCCTGTGACACAGTCTATTTGCTCTAGGACTGCACCTCTTATATATCTTTGATCGTATGGAAATATACCTTTACTGATCTAGGATTCTTATGATATAGTTATATTCTTTTCCAATTACCTTATGGATGTAGTGAATATGATTGCTGGAGCTCCTTCTCTTATTTCTGTTTAATAAATGTGTATTATAGCAGCACTAAACAGACTAGACTGTTTATAGGATTTATGTAATAAATCATTATCTGTAATAATTATAAATACTCCCTTAAAAGCACACTTTGCAGGGAGATATTATTTGTGCCTCTCAACATCAGACCTGTAGTCTGAAGTCAAAGATCACGTTGTTTCCTCCAGATCTAAGTGAAACAAAACAATTTGTGTCTGCAAGCACTGAGAAGCTACTATACAGGTCTGATATTAAGGGAGGCATAGAAAACATCTTGCTGGAAAGTATACATTTAGGGGTTGTAGGGTCAGAAGTGTAATACAAAATGCAGGGGTCATCCTGCAAACTTTAAAGAGGGGCCGCATGCCCTGCCCCATATAAGCCTCAGATGCCAACTTCCACACCCTTAAAAATAAATGGATACAAAGAACAGTAACAACACTTTTAAACTAAAGTCTCTTATAATTTGAAGATATTCACACCATTGAAGAAGTTAAAGGGATAACAACCTCCAAAAATTAACATGCCTGGGGAGACTGAAATATTTCTCCATAGCCTAAATCCAGTCTTGCATAAGCTCTGAGAGAGCAGCCATTACCATCCTGTCCATTGCTCCAAATGATTTTCAATTGTTCCTCAAGAGGTAAACCTAATACTAAAATTATTACACTTCTCTTTATTATCACCTTGGATTGTAGAGCTGTCTCCAGGAGACATATCTGACCTCCAAGAGGATAATAGCATACAGATGGCCAAAGTGAGATACTTTTGGTTTAGGATGTGTTGCTGGGGGAAGGGCATTACTGATAACTTTTTTCATGACTTATTGATGTCTCTTTGTGTAAATGAATAAATGATTTAGAGAAAAACCAAAGTATTTTATTTCCTCAGACTTTAAAAAACATTATTGTGAATTGTATTGCTTTGGAGCAAAGTGATACACATATATATATATATGCACACCACACAGTCTGATCTACTAAAAAGAGGTACAACTGGGTGGGAACACCTAAAGAAGGACACTTGGGAGGTATACACATAATTGATTACCATATTGTGCAAGTAATTAGAATGAAGTGCCACACTGTCTTACAAAGGCACATTTCTGAAAAGTGATTTATTTTTCAAAGAGATGGAAAAATATAAAGACGGATTATAATTCTCTGAAATAAAACTCAACTTGTCTTAAGGTGGCAGGTGCACAGGGCTTATTTTAAAATAACTACAAACACAAATGTGCAGTGAGAATTGAGATCTATGCACTGAAAATTTTCAGTTCACAGATTTCATTCTGACTGAGCGTGAGCCTGACAGCCCTTTCAGTTTCTCACTTCTTAGAGACATGTGCTGTGGTCAACACTGTCATCACTGTCAACAGAAGAAATGGGTTATAATTATTATGCTGAATGTGCAGCAGTCGTTGAGCAATTTCATTACTTTGGGTTGGGACTTTTCTTTGATAACAGTCAGTTTGTTCCACAATTGTTCCAGTTTTGTTTTCATGTATGTGACCCTGTGTTTCAACCTTAACTACATGTGTCCTCATACATACTTCTGCACTTCCAGTGCTGACTAGCAGTTCCTTACATCATCTTCTTCCCTTTAGCTCTTGTATCAGGCCATGCCCTATATCCCAGCCAGTCATCATATACTTCTGCCACTTCTCTGATATCCCTATTCCCTCTCCCTATCATTGTACAGAATTACTAATTAATTTGTTTGTACCATACTTGTAATTACTTCATTATTGGGCAAATGGTGTCCCTCCAGCTTGTACTCTGTACTCTTGGAAAACACTACCATCATCCTCAGTCATCCATCAAGCAACTGATGATGATGGGAGGAAGCATAGTTCATAAGCAGGAGGGCCACATGTTTTTCAATAATTAAATAGCTAAAGCCACATTTGTTTCTAACTCTACACTTGCATTTTGCATTTGTCAATACTGGGCAACATGTGACATCAGCTTCAGTGATTTCCCTCTCTCGTTCTCTACATCTTCAGCCAACAGAGTTTGACTAATGCTCCCTCTATGTTAGTGCAGAGAGGACTAGGTATCGTAGAAAGAGTGATTGTGCACAACAGATCCATCTGTGGAAATTTATAGATAACATAATCTGCTGGTAGCAACTGGATTTTATACCCTTAAAGGAATATACTATTTAGCAAATCAACTGTATGAATTAATTAATGGATATTAAAGATGGTAAAACTGCATTAATATGCATATTTTAGTAATGCAAAAGCTTAGCAGTTCACTGTACTTGAATACCTATCAATTACTGACAGGACTGCCACAGTTCTGTACATGTAATAAGTGATGCCAAGCAGCCAAAGGAATGCGAAAACCAGCAGCATTTTAGATCTCCTCATCATTCAGTATGATGGAAATATCTCCTAGAATACAGAACTGTATATTTATTACCCACCCACCCATAACCCCCACACACCAGCGGTATCATCTACCAACCTCTCTGTTCTGTTTTGTTTTGCTCTGATTTGCCTCCACCCTCCACTGCTTCTCCCTCTCATCAGACCTCATACTATGCCATCACGCCAACATAGCAACTCCTAAGTCATCATACCACTGTAGTCACTCTTTCTCCTGTGCCACTTCATATTGTGTGCACATACAGTGGAAGCGGGGCGCAGTTGAGTTTAGTGAGTCACCGGGAGCCAGGGCCAACGGACCACACTGTCTGTGAGACCCAATATACTATAATGACCCACACTTTCTGGGTCCCTCCCAGTACCGGGTCCTCCACTACAACTCTGCCTCTGGTCTTTAAAAGATTAATAAATAGTTACTAAGGCTGATGTAAAAAAAAAGAATTAGAACAATTGGGGATTAAATCAACATAAGCAGACAAGACAAATACATTCTCCAGATGTACAGTGATTAAACAGGGCTTTTAAATAGTTGAATGTTAAGAGGTGTCTACTACATTCAAGTGGTTAAAATCCCAATTTTGACCAATGGGAATATTTTATTTGTCTTCCATGGTGAAGTTGTTTTTTCCCAAAATTTATTGAGGTCATCCTATTGTTGGTTCAATGAATGGGTGAATAAAGCAAACTTCAGGAAGCTATATACAAAATGGGTGAACTCACTGTCCTAGTACTGACAGAGTTTCCATTGCATTTAATTCACATCTGCTGTGCATTAAATTGATATCTGTTGTTAGTGGCAAGAATATAAGAAACATAGAAGAACACTTTGTAAGATTTGTATGCTAGCAAGGTCTCCAACAACATGTATTACAATTAAATGCAGATGTATGTCAAGAATCCAAGTGGTTAAACCATGTCACTCTTACCAAAAATGTTTTAAATTTCCTCATCATGGTTAATATTGAAATTAAAAATAAGATGGCTTTAATGTCCTAACTAGTGATTATGATATGTCACTTTAAACAAATAGTAAGTTGACATGTTTATTGTTGTGTTTAGGTGTATGGACAATAGAGGTACAGCAACCGGGTGGACCAGTAACAATTGAAGGGAGTGAGTATACACATAATATAATTGATAAGAAGAATCTACAAAATTGAATTGCATAGTATTAGCTTCATTTTATATATATGTATTTGCTAGATGAATGCTTTTGTCTTGTGTTTTTATGTACAGAAGCATTTAGTACATTTTTGTGTCCTGGTGCACATCTTGTATACAAAAAACTATTTAAAGACACCCTTATAAAAGTAAAATGAAACATTTTGAGCTACAGAAAATAGGACCCTTGAAGTACTTCCAATTCCTCTTACCTCTTGGTTCAGCAGGTGCAAAACAGCACTTTTGTACATATAGGCTAAGCTGGAAGGGACCATTCAGTGCACAAAAGATGTTGACGATCTTCATTTAGAGTGAAATTCTATGTTTGCATTGTATCAGTTCTATATGCAATAATTGTTTATAGAGCACTGCATGTGTAAAAGTATTTGAAAGTTTACATATGTAGCTAGATTTTCACAAAGCCTTGTAATTGTCAGAGAACAGATAAGAGGAGATATGGGAAGAACATATAAATTTGTAAGAGCAGCCATCTTGACATCAGCCAACTCATGTGGTGTGCACTGTAAGATCACTGTAATGCATACAGAAATAAGCACTCCATCAACATTGGACTTTAATGCCAGAAAGCACTGCATTCCAACTAGAATGCCCAGAAAAATGTGGTACCTCAATGTCTTGCATGGTACATTATATTAAACAAATCACAGAGGAAAGGACTTCTTTGAACTGCCCAGAAACTACTCTCTTGTCTTCTCCTTGGTGAAAGCAGAGTTATAAGGATGATTTTGTGTGGATATAGCTTAATTTATAGTGGAATCAGTTTTGGCATAAATATAAATAAATGTCTGGGCATAATCCAAACCAGAGGAAATTAGCTTCTCATTTGAAGAAAATACCTGGTTTGTCTATAGTTTTACTATTCCAGTAACTGGGATAAAATATCCAAAATATCACTCTACCATTTTCTACATATCTCAAACAACAGAGATTAGACACATCTCATATTTTACAGAATAATACTACTTACTACCCATATCTGTGTTTTGGTCCTATGTCTGATGGGTACAAAACTGTTTTTTGTTTTTTAATTAACCAATGCTCTGTTTGAATCTGGGTGGCAAGGGAAATCTTGTGGATGATGATGCATGGGATGTATAGCTATTGACAAGTTATTCAAATATTTGTATGCTACTATAAGCTAATTAGACAATGTAAGATTGCACATAATTGCCTCTTATTAAACCCAAGAATTAGGCAAAATGCTGAATCCTTTTATATCTTAAAGATTCTGAAAAGATTGAATTTCCTGGATTAAAGGGGAACTTTCACCTACACACATGTTTGCTTTAATCCACGTACCTTACCGATTCAAACTGTGCTGTGTTTTGGTTTTTTAAAAAAACGCAATAGAAAATAAGTTTGAGGGTTTACCTTTTCCCTCTTGACATATTCTCATTCTGATTGGCACAATTTGTGCCGATGAGAAAACATAACAGATCCTCCTCCCCGCTGGTCTGTCAGTAAGCTGGAGAACTCTCATTGGTAGAGATTGATATCTAGCCAATGAGAGTACTCCAACTTACTGACAGACCAGAGGGGAGGAGGATCTCCTGTATTCTCATCGGCAAGATGGTGCTGATCAGAATGAGGAGAAGAGGGATAAAGTTAACCCTCAAACTTAATTTCTATTGCGTTTTTTTTTTTAAACCGAAACCCAGCTCAACTTGAATCGGCAATGTAAGTGGATTAAAGCAAACATGTGTTTAAGTGAACGTTCCGCTTTAAACTACGTTGGGAACTTGTTAGCTTTGGGCCATAAACAATTTTACACTTTTTGGTTTGATAAGTAAGAATAATTCTTCATGATCTAGAAATAGTTATGTCATGTATCTCCTTTTATATGGTAAAGTAGTCTGTCTTTATGTATACGTTTTGCTATTTTTAAATGTTTGTATTTAATCAGTCCTTATCATCTGAGTGGCATTTTGAATTATTGGTTTTAATTATTACTTACTGTGTGATCAATTTTTTGCAGGACCTTTATCTCAAATACCTGGGAAAGAAGGTAATGTATAATTAATTTGCTTATTTGAAAATCAAATAATTAGAAAGTATACAGTAACAGACATTAGCATTTAATGCAAAATCCATTTAAATTATACCTTTGGTGAATTGGCATTTATAAAAATAAAAAAGTCAAAATGTAAAATTCCTAGTTATCAATGCTTTTGGTTAGGAGATTATGAGAAACAAATTTTCTTTCAATTGTGCAAGCAAAAAAAAAGCTAGTTCTTGGAAAACTAAAGTAACAAATATTATTGCCTGTTAAGAAAGTGAAGAATTTTAAAAATAATTGTCATTATACTACTAGATGAATTTTTGCTGTTCACACAGTCAGACACCCATTGCATTTTGTTTTCATTCTTACTCATATGCCTAGTGTACTTCCATTTATGAGTATAACTGCTTATATTTAAATGCAGATAGGCTCATGTACTATGAAGACTGGAAACAATTTTGGTGTAAACTATCTGGTTTATAAGTGACAAATAAACTTTTTCAAAACTTTCATTGATGTAAATGGGGTTTTTGCAGTCTTCATTACATTATAAATAGCTTGAATCAATGGGCATTTTAATTTGTTTTCTATGGCACTGTTCATTTGTCCCAGAATTGCTACAGTTTGTCTTCACACTCAGCCACAAAGTACTTTCAGTGCAAAGCAAAGCAGGGCCTGCAAAGCACAATAAGACAACATAAATGTCCACTATACTGATACAAAAATGCACAATATTGCCTGCTACATCTGTGTCACTGAAAAATATAACTACTTTAACAATTAGAGTAGTCCATCTTAAGGGGTCAGTTCAACTCTTTAATGACCAGAGGGCTCTCCATCAGGTCTTAAAGGGTTAATTTATACTTTAACCAAAATATTTGAAAATAGCTATTATATAGAATAAGATGGTACCTGTTATTATATTTGATCAAAACCATCCATGCAAATTCTAATAATACCAAAGGGGCATTTACATGGATGATCTGAAAAATAAAATATGAGTGACCACTGTTATTCCTAATGTATGAAAAACAATGAAGAATGTATTTTTATATGCAAACCTAACAGCACATACTCACATGACCTGGGGGAGATGCACTTAGGCATGATATAGAAATTATAAGGTGGCAATAACTTCTGCAGTGATATCAGTTCTCTAGTTCCTATGTTATTCTATGGAGCCAATGCACTAAGATTTTCCAACTTTGGATAGTGCATATGCTCTAATTAATAACAGGAACTAGAGATGTGATATCACTGGAGAAGTCATCTCCATTTTATCACCTCTTTATCATGCCTTAGTGCATAACCCCCCTGGGTAGAGAGACAAAAAGGCATGATAAAGAGATGATAAAGCGGAGATGACTTATTCAGTTATATCACTTCTCCAAGTCCTTTGTTATTCTATGGAGCCAATGCACTAAGTTTTTTTCCAGCTTTGGAGATCTTAATGCATAGGCTATATAGAATAGCATAGGAACCAGAGAAGTGATATAACTGGAGAAGTCATCTCTGCTTTATCACCTCTTTATCACTAGAGAAGCTATCTCCACTTTATCATCTCTTTATCATGCTTTAGTGCATAACCCCCCGGTGTTCTATTATCATTGGTAAAATTTAATTACTTACTGTCGATCTAAACTCATTTTTACATTATAATAAATCAGTTTAGTTAAATATATATTTATGTTTATACTTTTTTGCTTAGGAACATGGCTTATAGAAGTAGAACAGCCAAAAGGACCAACTGGACCTGAATGGAGTGAGTACATATATAGCAGATTTATTTATTTAGAAAATGTTTTACCAGGAAGAATACATTGAGATTTCTATCGTTTTCAAGTATGTCCTGGACATATGGATGGATGGATATATTCTCCACATACTACATACATAAAGCGGTAGATCTATATATTGTACAGAGTGTACAACTGAGTAAAACAAGGGTTCTCTGATTTCTGGGAGGTTTGTCTTTCCAGAATTATTATAATTTAAATAGTTGTTTTTTTTTTTTGTATTAACACTGTATTGTGTTGGCCATATATCAGGAAATTATTCTGTTGCATCCTATGGGTAAGGTGAGTCACTGATAACAGATATCCATAGTAACAGCATCATCACTTCATGTCAGTTTGAACTTTCAGTAAGTCATTAAACTCTACTCACTTTCTTACAGTGACATTTTACACTGTTTGAATAAAACAACTACCAGGAGAGGTATTACAGTTTTTTAACTCAGCAGGAAAACCCTTTAACAGAGATATTTTCATAAAATATTTAACTGGTCTCTGAGCAATTCTACAGCAAACCAGCTTCATCATAATGAACCTTCACATTCTCACTGATTTAAATAGAACAGTTTAACCCCTGGTATGCTAAAGAGGTTTCCAATGCATTGCTAATTTTCTGTGAAAAAAAAATCAAACTTGCTAGTTAGGCTTCACAAATGAGCATAATATTAAGAACCTTATGTTAAAAAGAAATTGGAGTAATTCTGAGGAAGTTCAACTGCACCATAAGGGGAAACTAAATATCTCCATCAATGTAATTTTGTCTTTTAACCCCCTGAATATTATAGAGGTTTCCAGTACATTGCAAAAAAGTATGTAAATTCCTGCTATATTGCTCACAGAGATGATCAATAAAGGGACATTCCAAATTCAGTGGTGATTACATTGCATTTGGCAGTAACAGTTGTTTCACATTATTATAATTATGACAATGCATATATATCTTTGATTTACTCTGTAAATTGTCTAGGAATTGAATATTTTATAGTTATCCCTCTTGTTGACCTAAAACAGACTATAAAGAGGCTGCTGTGGTGATGTATAAGAATACAATAAGAATACAATAAGAATACAATAAATGAAGCTGTATCAACTAGGGATGGGTGAAAAGTCAGAGAAATTTCCAGCAGGACTTACCGCAAAACTTCCCTCCCATAGACAATATTTAACATTTTCTACTTTTCTCCAGTGCCAATAAATTTCTCTAGAGAACTTTGACGTATTTTGCCTATGTTTTCTATGACCACAAGATTTCCCACTACAATCTTATGAGGGCTGAAGTGGAGAAATAAATAGCTAAAAGTTATGAGTCCTACAGCAACATATGCCTTTAAAAAAGTGTTAGTAGGCTGAGTGCCTTTGTTCTTTGTCCACAACACTAACTTTCTGCTTAAGTAACATTGGCACAACCATCCTTGAAAAATAACTGTGGCTTGGTGTAATCCAGCAGGGTAGAACACATGACGTCAGTTCTTTCAAGCCTCTGTTTTCAACAATAGAAAATGGCAGCATGTCAACCACCAATATTTCATTAAGTTTACTATTTCATAGGCTTACATTTGCATTATGTGTGTTTAGGTTTTTACTTCTTTCTAAGAACTTAGTGAGTGTGGGATGGGAGTACATAGTAGAAGAACTCTAACTTTATTGCTCATGGAGGCAGTGAGAGTGGTGGCTGTATGTGTAGGCACTCAGTGTCATACTTCTCTGCAGCAGGGGCAGAAAAACTTGGAACACTCTCTGACACATCAACAGCACTTCTATTATATTCCCCAGAGCCCTTCTGCTGTTGCTAGTTGTGGCACCTCAGACCTGTTGATTGTGTCTCCCCCATTCAGACCTGTTGTTGTGCTTCATGTGGGAACTCATTGAAGAGATGCCTAGGTGTGAACCTGCTTTCCCCTTGTTCATATGCTTCTTACACAGACAACAGATATCAATATGCTTAGCTTTTGGATTCTGAGTGAATTATCGCCATAATGTGGACTTCATAGACTGTGGTGTTCCTGAGAGGCTGCTACTACTACTATTACTTGCTGAAATTGTACTATTACTAGGATCCACAAGTGCTGCACTTCCAAGAGCAGCAGAGGCACTCATCAGAGCTAAAGCTGTAGATGCTGATAATCTGTGTTGTTGCTGGTTACTGAACACTAGTAGTGTGAGTGAGTGGCTGAGTGGGACTTAGACATGGAAGCATTGAAGATGCTGATGACAACTGACAGGATAGCTGTGCATTTTTGGAATCTTTGCTTGTCCAGGGTCAAACTCAAACAGTTTATTGACAGACACAGAGCTCGATGCTCAGTGGTGGAAGATTGAGCCATTGCATTTTTGTTAATTTCTGGCCATGTCATTATCTCTCTCACTGTCAACATCATCAGTATCTGAAGAAGAGGAGGATGCTAAAGGGATATATTCTAGATATACATCATAAAGACAATCATTCAGTCATCCTCAGCATCGTTCCCCACTTCTTGCCCACTGTCAGATATAGTAGTTGGTTGAGCTGCTACACTTTTGTCCATTATTTCATCATCAACAGTAGAATGCAACTTGTTGTTGTCTTCAGTGTTCTTCTTACAGATCTTTTTATAGCACTGGTGCTGGTGATTGTGGTGGAGGATCTTTTTGTGGGACATTGACAAACTGCATCCTCCCTGGGAGGAGAAGGATCACCATCATTTATTGTACACACTGCAGCATAAATGGGTGCAATCAGTATCTGGACTACCACATTACTCATATGTCCCTGCACTGCTTTTCTTTTACCCCTCCCCCTGCTCCTTGTGCATTTGCTAGACACTACTCAACTACTGTATGTGGTTTTACTCTAAAGTACACAACAGAGTTGATGGATTGTAATATCTTGCCTTGGCCCTCAACAAAATAATCAATCTCGTCTGGTGTTAATCAAGTCTGCCTCAGTCACACAGCTCATGTCAGGGTACCTGTCAGCTATCACCTTATTTTTTTATTATATATTTACATTTTTTAAAACTGTTTGTCCACCCTATGCTATCAAGGTAAAAAAACACAAAACCCGTTCAACAATTTCTTTCCCTAGACTCCCCAAGAAAGATCAGCAAGGAACTTGCACCGCAGCTGACTGTGTCTTTCATATCAAATCAGTCAGAGATAATTTGGTGGTATTTTGTGTCAACCTCCTTTGCTCCCTTCTCACTCACACCCCTAGACACATATAACATAGAGATAATAACAGCAAGGATATCAAGGTACTTGGACTATAGCTGCCTGTGTCTTTCAAATCAGATCAGTCAGACATAATGTTGGGGTATTTGGGTTCAACCTCCTTTGCTCCCTTCTCACACCCCCAGACACATATAACACAGACATAATAACAGCAAGATGAGCATGGAACGTGGACCTCAGATACCTGTGTCTTTTAAATCAAATTAGTCAGTCAGAATGTTGGGGTATCCTTTGCTCTCTTGCTATCCACCAGACTTCCCTAATACAGAGAACAAATGTCCTGCCTACAAGACTCCCTAAACTAAGCTTGAACTCCAGTTTATTAGCCTTTTTTCTAGCCTGGGAATGTGACACCCCTTTTATAATATACCTGTGGGGAAAATAAGGGAACCTTGCCATGTGCTTGGTAGTCTTCCCATTGATTCCAATGCAATGAGCTACGTGAAAAATGCGGGAAAACTGCACTTTTCTCAAAATATTTCAAGTTTGGTCAAAAGTGCCATTTTCTCCTGTTTTGCTTTTGAAGCAACTTTCATCCATCCCTGATATTAACCTTAAAGTACCTGTGAGTTTTCAAGAAAATCATTTGGTCATCATTAAAGAATCATGTAAAAAAAAGAATCACTATTGATGGAAAGATTTAAAAAAGAATTGAATGGAAAGTGTTCCTTGGAACAGAATTCACTTGGGGACAGTATAAAATAGGTAGTTTCTTGAGATCACAAATATATTTCAAAACCTAAAATACAATTTGGGTTGTTAATAATTGGATGCTCTACTAGTATGGACCTGTGACATTCTGTATATATAGTAAATACTCTGTATCTGTATATATTGTAATGGTCTATAATTATATGAATTTTATTGTTAAGCAAATAGTTTGTTAAAAATTGAGTGTTTAAAGAATCTCTACTTTTTTCCGTTAGGACCTGGTTTTCCAATTTGGGGGCCAAATGGTAATGCATAATTTTGATTGTTCATTTGGCATAGGTTGTTATTTACTGGATTCAAAAATTATGAATATAATGGATATTGTAATGTTTTTGTTTAGGAGAATGGATCATACCATCAGGACAGCCAACAGGACCAGTGCAAATAGAAGGGAGTGAGTATATAAAAGTACAAATTACATTTTTATATAGAATTGTATTTTCTTTTCTCAGGTAAGACATGATTAGTCAAATACATTGTTTTAACCATCAGAAAATTTATTTTTTCATACAATCCTGCATTATTTTGGTGGTGGATGTATTAATCGTATGTAAAGACCTTTCCTGTATTAAGCTATTTTTACTTTTATGCTACAAAAATAATAGAAAAAATAATAAGCTGGCACTCACCCAAGAAAAGCTTGATTATTAAGTTTATTTACTGCAGCAACAATGCACATTGGTAACTGGCAGTCTACTTGTTACATGCAAGCCAACATCTGTTTTGCTGTGGCAACCATATTGGGGGGGGGGAGCAAATCCTGGCCAAGAGGAAAAGGAAAGGATTGTGGGCAAAATCCCACCCTCAGATATGTTAGATGTGTTTAGTGGATTTATCAACAGATCAATAGCTAAGCAGTTGGTATGCCTCAAGTGTGCTAAGGTGGAAGCCTCTTGTATGCTGTGTGCAGGAGAATAGGCTGGTATTGTGCCCAATTGGCTGTGTGCCTGGGGGAATGGAACATCATGTGGATGCGTGGATAGGCGGAATTGTAGCAATGAAGACATACACATGTAAAAGGGCAAGTAACAGCCCAGTAATCTGTCTAATGAGGGAAAATCTCGAACAGAGTGTCAGCCTATCAGCCTATCTCATTCGTTTATCTATTCCATTATTTTAAATTGCTTCTCATTTGATTTAATCCTTCAGGAATGACAGCATAGTTACATATCTCAATGATATCTGCAAAAAATACACACACTTCCTTATAACCCATGAATAATATCACTATTTATCAATAATTTCACCAATTATTTTTTTTTATCCAGTTCTAAGATCTGCAGCATTCTTATTAGTTGTTGTTGTTTTTTGAGAGGGGGGCAGTGTGTGGAAAGCTTTACTAAAATGCACATAAGCTACATCTGCTGCCGCTCTATGGTCCATGATTTTAGTTGCAAAACCAAAACATCAGAACAATTTGTATGTCTAGACCTTCTTGATGCAAATCCATGCTAACACTTATCTTGAAAACGTAGTACTTTCAGATAAGCGCAATTCTCTCTTTCAATTGGGTTTCCATTTATTTTACAACAAGTGATGTTAAACTCATGGGCCTTTACTTGTTTTTGCATATTTATATATACTTTCCTATAAAAATATCACTAAATATCTGCAGTACATATCATAACAAAATAGAGCTTATTCTATCTCTAATGCTGAAACAATAATATCATTGTTATTAGCACATTAAACAAAGAACTTGTGAAATCACTGATAAAATTAATGCTTATGTTTATTAAGGTGTGAAATAGCCCCAGTCCATAAGGGGTTAAGCAGCAATTACTCTACAAATTCTGGCTATGATTCTGTAATACTGTTCATAAAAGAAAAATGTATTTTCTCTCTGTGTATTTGTGTAATTACTACTAATTCTCTTAATTTGTAACCTCATTTTCATTTCAGAACCTATAGCTCCAGTTCCAGGGAAAGAAGGTAATTTACACAATGTCCTGAGTATATTAAATTATAAGAAACACTAAGAAGCTGGTGAGCTGATATTAAGATGCAAAGGAATATTAATTTATATGAATGCAATGGCCATATGCAGAAAGTAAGAGGAGCAATTATGTACAGTAAGGAGTTAAATGCCCTTTGTAAATAGAAGGGGTCTTTTATTTTTCTCCTGTGACACAGTCTATTTGTTCCAAGATAACTCTCTTTTTTGCTTTGTAAATATGGAAATATACCTTTACTTTCCAGTTACATTATATACCTTGGCCTCGCCATACATATGGGTGTAATCCATGTGATTGCTGTAGCTCCTATTAAGACATAGCTCCATCTATATCTGTTAAAAAAATCTGAGCTATATCAGAGCTAAACAAACTATTTTTGTAATTTATTTAATACATCATTGCATCTCAAGTTTTATAATTTTGGCACCTCTCAACAACAGACCATAGTGGCTGCTTCTTGCTCCAGCACTCAAAGATTACATTGTTTCACCCAGTCCTGAGTGAAACAAAACAGTGTCTATCTGCATGAACTTTAACCCCTTAACAACTGGCCGATCAGCGCGGCTCGGTCACTCATCGACCACGGAGCATTTTTTTTTGGCTTGTTTCCTGAACAGCGTGCAGCCGTGGGGGGAGCCCGGAATTCCATGACAGTCATAGTACTTCATGGGTCGTTAACTCAGATCGACCCATGACGTACTATGACCGTCAAGGGTTGTTAAGTGGTTAAAGGGATAATAATGTTTCACAAAAACAGTAGCTTCAATTATTCTTCATAGTATTTGATCCATGGAGAGTGTTATTTTAATACTGTCAGAGTTGTTGTTCGAGAGTAATTGAATAATAAAGTTTCTCACTCCCACCCTTTTACCTAGTGTAAGCCACCTTCCTCAGATGCGAAATCTGGTCCACAGACCAGACAGCTCACAGCAAGGGACAATCTTCTTACTGTGAGAACAATGAAAACCCTTCCCCCTTGATAGGTTTATCAGGTTTTTCCATTATGCTAATTGAAGATTGTCTCTCTCTGCAAGCCATCTGCACACCACCTTTCGGTTCTGAGGTGAGCAGTGTTACATCAGTAAAAGAGGTGGGAGAGGGATACTTTATCATTCAATTGCTCTTGAACTACAACTCTGACTATACTGAAATAACACGCTCCATGGCCCAAATACTATGAAGATTAATTGGAGCTGCTTTTATTGTGAAACACTATCCCTTTAAGAAGTTGTTATACAGGTCTAATAATAAGGAAGGAGGAATGGAGAAAATCTCACTGCAAAGAGTATATTTAGGTGTTGTAGCAATGCATTACACATAGCCTCTGACCCTCTGAGCCTTAAAAGTTTAATAAATAGTTACTGACATAAAAATAATTAGAGCAATTGAGGATTACATCAACAGCACCACACAAATAAAATACATTCCCCCAAATTTACGATTAAACTGGGCTATTAAACATTGAATGCTTTATAAGTGTTCAATGAATTAAAGCAGTTAAAATCCCCACTTAAATCAAGGACATTTTTATTTGCTTCTCATGTTACAGTTGATTTCTTCCAGAATTAATTCCGGCCTTAGTCAGACACACAATGATTTGCAGAACATCCTGTCATCTTTTCATTTGAATGAATGGGCAAATCTAAGGAACACACACTGCTCCAGTACTGCTGGAATTAAAACTGAATATCCAGGAGTGTCCAATGTATTTCAATGACCTCTGCTGTTAGTGATAAGAATATATGAAACAGAAAAGAAGACCTTTCACACTAGAACGGTCTCAAACACCTTACATAACAACTAGATGCAGATATCTCAAGAATCCAAGTTATTAAACCACATCACTCTCACCAAAAATGTTTTATATTTCCGTATCATGGTTAATATCTAAGTTAGAAATTATACAGTTTTAATGTCCTAACTAGCAACTATGCTTTGTCACTTTAAACAAAGAGAAAGTTGACATTTTTATTGTTGTATTTAGGAGTATGGACGATAGAAGTACAGACGCCTAGTGGACCAGCGACAATTGAAGGGAGTGAGTATACACACAGTATAACTGATAAGATTAATTTATAAAACTGGAATGCATAAAATGAGTTTTAATTATGAATTTGTATTTGCTAAAGGATTGTGCCTGTTTTTATGTATAGAAACATTTAGTCTATTTCAATTTCAACTGTTCTGATGCACAACCTGTATAAAACAACTCTTTAAAGACACCCTTATACAACAAAAAGGAAACATTTTAACTGTAGAGAAACGGGGCCTTTAAATCACTAACAAACTCCCTGCTTCTTGGTTCATTTGGTGCAAAGCATCAATTTTGTAAATAAGTGCTAAGTCGTAGCTGGACCATTCAGTGCACAAAATATGTTCTTGCTCTTTATTATGTTGCATTGTATCAGTCCTATTTACAATACTATTTTTAGAGCACTGAATGTGTAAACATGTTTGAAGATCTAGAGATGTAGCTAGATTTTCAGGAAGTATTGCAATTGCAGAGAAAAGATAAGAAGAGCTGGGGGAAGAACATTTGAATTTGCAAGAGCAGCCACCTTGACATTAGTCTCTAACATTTGTGGTTACATTCAAAGGTATGCACTACAGTGTATGATCACTGTAATGCATATAGGAATACACACTCCACCAGCATTGGACTTTAATTCCAGAAAGCTTTACATGCCAACTTAAAAGCATGCCCAGAAAAAATGAGATATACTAACTAAATGGCCTCTGTGCCTTGCATAGTACATTTTACTGAGCAAGGCAGAAGGAAATAGCTGCCTTGAACTGCCCAGAGGCTACTCCTTTGTCTTCCTCTTGGTGAAAGCAGATTTATAAGGATGATTTTGTGTGAATGTAGCTTAATATAGAGTGGAATCAGTTTGTGTACATGAACCTTAATATCTGGGAATATACCAATCAGGGAGACTTCTCATTAGAAGAAAATAACTGCTTTGTTTATGGTTGCACTATTCTAGTAACAGAGAGAAAATATCCAAAAATATTTTTTTTCAGACTTCCACATATGCATACATTATAACATGAGATTGGACACATCTGCGATATTAACAGAATTATACATAGTAACATAGTAACATAGTAAATTAGGTTGAATAAAGACACACGTCCATCAAGTTCAACCTTTGCCTCATACCCTAGTGACATTAGAACTGTATAGCTAGCCTGCTACCAAATAAGTTATGATACTCCCCTTATCTGTGCTTTGGTCCTATATCTGGTAGGGACAAACCTGATTTTTTTTTTATTAGCTAGTGCTCCCTGTGAGTCTGGGTAGGAGGAGAAATCATGTGGATGATGATACATGGAAAATAAGCCATACCAAGTTATTGAAACATAAGTATGTGACTGTAAACTAATTGGAGAATACAAGCTTTTACATATTGCCTCTTATTAAACTCAAAAACCCTCTTATTAAACCCAAAAAAATTAACCAAAGCAAGGAAACGTTATGTTCAAGATTCAGAAAGGATTGCATTTCTTGGATTAGACAACTTTTGGGAGTTGTTAGTTTTGGGTCATAAACAATTACACACTTTTTTGGTCTGCTAAGCAAGAATAATTCTTCATATTCCAGGAATAGCTATGTCACGTGTCTCCTTTTATAAGGAAAATTAATCTATCTTTTTTTAAAACTTGTGCTATTTTTTAATATTTTTATTTTATCAGCCTTCATCATCAGAGTGGCATTTTGAATCATTAGTTTTAATTAATTACTGTGTCATCAATTTTTTGCAGGACCTCAATCTCAAATACCAGGGAAAGAAGGTAATGCATACATTCACTTGCTTATTTGAAAATCCAATAGTTATAAAGTATAAGGTGACAGACATTAGCATTTAATGCAAAGTCCATTTAAATAATAATTTTATTGAGTTGCAATTTATAAAAATTTTTAAAATTCCTAGTTATTTTGATAGGTAGAGTATGAAAAACAATGTAGAAGTCCTTTCAATTGTCCGTACTATAAGATGTCTCTCTTGGAATACTGAAGTAGCAAACATTATTGCCTGTTACAGAAAGTGAAGACTCTTAAAAACAATTCAACCATGCTACTAGATGAGCTTATGTTGTTCACACAACCAGATGTCCATTGTAGTTTCTCATTCTTATTCATATGCCCAGTTTTGTCCCATTACCTTTAATGAGTATAATTGCTTCTATTTAAATGCAGAGAGTCATGTGCCATGAAGAACTTAAACATTATTGGGGAAAACTATCTGTTCCTGAAGTGACAAACTTTTAAAAAATTCTCATTGATGTTAAAGAGGTTTTTGAATTCTCCACTTCATTATAAATGGTTTAAATACATTTTTGACTATGGCGCAGTTGATTGTCCCAGAATTGCTACAGTGTCACTGAAAAATGTGATCACTTTAATAATATGAGGAGTCCAACATAAGGGGTTGCCATTATGTTATGTCAGTTCAACTCTGTAATGACCAGAGGGCAGTTCCTCTTGTCTTAAAAAAATTAGACTTTCACCTAATTATTTAAAAATCTCCATTATACATAATAATGTGGTACCTGTTATATTATTATATGTGACCTAAAAGCATCACACTAGTTATAATTATACCAAAGGGGAATTTACATAGATTATCCAACCACTGTTATTCCTAATATATAAAAAAATGATGAATTTCTTTTAACTATGCATCCTAACAGTACATACTCACACGACAAGGGGGATATTAACTAAGGTGTGATAATGAGGTGATAAAGCAGAGATGACCTCTCCAGTGATATCACTTCTCCAAGTCGTATGTTATTCTATGGAGACAATGCTCTAAGATTTCTCAACTTTGGAGCTCTTAGTGCACAGGCTCTATATACTAACTCTGGAACTGGAGAAGTGATATCACTGGAGAAGTCATCTTTACTTTATCAACTCTTTATTATATCTTAGTACATAACCCCCCTAGTATTGCAAAATGTAATCACGTTAGCAACAATAAGTGTCCATCTAAACTCATTTTTACATTATACTAAATCATTTTTGTTAAAAATATATTTATGTCTTAGGAACATGGCTTGTGGAAGTAGAGCAGCCAAAAGGACCAACTGGAACTGGATGGAGTGAGTACATATGTAGCAGATGGAGGTATTCTCCATAAACTACATACACAAAGCAGTAGACCTTTTTATGAAAAAAAACAATCAAACATATATTGTAGGGCTTTTCCCACTCAGTAAAACAATGGTTTTCTCACTGCTAGGAGGTATGTCTTTCCAGGATTATTACAATTTAAAATATTGTTTTATTTTTGCATACAAAATATGTCAGTTTAGATATAACTTTAATTTGCTCTGTACATTGGCTGAGAATGGAATATTTTAGTTATCCCTCCATGTCGTCCTAAAACTAACTAGAAAGCGATTGCTGTGGTAGCTTATGGAAAAAAAAAATATTGCAATTAACCTTTAAGCACCTGTAGGTTTTCAAGCAAATTTATTGGGTTTAGAGTATGACCAAGGCAAGTTTCAAATCAATCTGGCTGTCATCAATAAAGAATCAGGTAAAAACAGAATCAATATTGATGAGAAGATTTCAGAAATAATTGAATGGGGAGAATATCACATTAGCAGTATCTTGAGTTCACATATACATTTCAGCACTGATACTCTTCTATTTTAGTCTATGGATATTTGGTATTTTGTATATATAGTAAAAAAAATCTGTATATATCATATTAATCTATTATAATATCAGTTGCATTGTTAAGCAAAAAATGGGACAGAAATTGAGCGTTTTAATATATCTCTGCTTATTTTACTTAGTGCCTGGTTTTCCAGTTTGGGGGCCAAATGGTAATGTATAACTTAGATTTTTTAATTTTGCATAGATTGTTATTTCCTGGAGTGAAAAATTATGAATATAATGCATATTTTCATATTTTGTTTAGGAGAATTGATCATACAACCAGGACAGCCAACAGCACCAGTGCAAATAGAAGGGAGTGAGTATAAAAAACACACAAATGTAATTTTTTATAGAATTGTATTTTCATTTCTCATTGAAGACATGATTAGTCAAATAAATAGTTTTACCATCAGAAATTGTATTTTCTCATAAAATCCTGCATAATTTTGGTGGTGGATGTATTAATCAATGTAAAGACCTTTCTTATACTAAGGTGTTTTTACTTTTTTCCTACAACAATAATAGAAGGAATAGTAAGCCGGCACACACCCGATTAAACGATTGATTATTAAGTTTGTTTTCTGCAGCAAGAATGCATGGGGGTAGTGGATCTCTTGTTACATGAAAGCCTGACACCTGTGCCGCTGCAGCATTTGTCAAGACATTCAGTATAGAATTGACATGTTAAAAATAATTCTTTTAGCTTTAGACTGGATGCCATTTGAAATATACCATTGTCAGCTCTGACCACTGTTTCTAGTGAGAGGATTCCAGGCCATCATTCATTGAAAAAGCAGTCAAACACAAAACATTTGAACCCTTTATATCCAATTACGTGACACTGATACTTTTGAGCATATAGTTTATTTCAACAAATAAATATGTCTAGCTCTTTTTGTAAATAAGAATCTATGTCAATAATTATTAAATGTATGTGATTACTACAAAACTACAGAAAGCCACAAGGAGGACAGCACTAAATTCTACTGATGAACACAGGCCTGGGTGCTAGCCAAAGTGCAGATAATACATTCAATCCAATGAGGAAACAATGAGGACCTTGATAGCAGAGAGTTATTTGTTCAGCTCAATAAAGGGTTGCTGTGAATACTTTTACCACCTTGGATTGTAAATGTAAACACAATTTGCATACTTTAAGATACATGGCCATAGTCTAGGTACCCCCATTGCCTAGGGGTGGGGCCAAAGCAAAAATACTTCTCTAAATGAAGCATCATGGATTATGTATCATGAGAGAGTAATCCTGAGGGGTCTTAATGAACATGTTTCTTTACATTGTTTCATATAAATGGTGTCCTGAATTGCACTGCTTTTCTTTGCAGTTCAAGACACAATATGGGCTAGCATAGTTCCTTTATTACTTATTATTTATGTTTGGTTTTAAGAACCTGGTTAGGAATAATGTAATAAAGTACCAATTTAATACACTGAACTTGCTTTAGCTTCACAGCATCACATCAAGATAAGATGCAGCACCTGCATTGCACAGACTATTATCCCTACTATGCTCCAATATATCCATATTAATGTACTAGAGTCTTCCTTGTTATTTAATCCATGCACCATTTTAGTTTCATTTCACTGAATACGCTCTAATTTATTTATGTATTTCTGGAAATATGCTCTCAAGAACAATATACCATAAACTTGGTGAGGGTGATCTAGTAATCTGTTAAGTAGCATAAGACCTTTCTTTTTCTCTACTGCTTCTTTTCTAGCCTAGTACCCAAAAGGCTCCCTCATGACTTTGCTTCATTGATTGCCTTCTTTTAAATAATCAGAATACCATTATGGCATTATTCTGACTGTTGTTTTTTATACCTTATTTGCATTTGTTTACATTTGTTGCCATTATGCTTTAAATTTCATACTTTTATTCATCCCTCTAACTTTTCAAATTATTTCTCATTTGATTTATTCCTTCACGATCTTACATCGTAAAGCAATCTTACATATATCTGTGTCATATGCAAAAAGGTACACCTTCCCTTGAAGCCACCAATAAAAACACTAACTACCGATAATATCACCAATTACCTTTTTGTTCAGTCCTACGCTCTGTAACATGACTATTAGTTTTCATGCAGGCAGTGTGGAAGACTTTACTAAAATCCAGATAAGCTACATCTACTGCCATAACCTGGTCTATGATTTTAGTTGCAAAACCAAAACATCAATAACATTTGTTTGACTAGACCTCCTGATGTAAATCCATATTAACACTTATTTTGAAAACTTGCAGCTTTTAGATAAGCAACAATTCTCTTTCAAATGGGTTGATGTTAGACTCACAGGCCTGTAATTGTTATGTTTTATTTTCATATTTATATAAATAACTATAAAATATCCAATAAATATCTGGGGTACATACTGCATGAAAACAAAAGTTTATTCCATCCCAAATGAGGAAAAAATACTATAACTTGCATTCACACATTCAATAATGAACTGTAAAAATAAAAGAGGATGAAAACCTTAAGGTGTGAAATAACCCCAGTTCATAAGAGGTTAAGATTCACTTAATTTATGATTCTGTGATAAATGAAAAATGTATTTAGTTTCTGTGTATTTATCCAATTACTACTAACTATCTTTTAATTATTAATCTAATATTCTTTTCAGAACCTATAGCTCCAGTTCCAGGGAAAGAAGGTAATTTACACACTGACCTGGGTACTTGTAAATTATAAGAAACAATACGAAACTGGTAAACTGATATTAAGATGCAAAATAATATACATTTATATAAATGCACAGGCCATATGCTGAAAGAAAGAGGAGTAATTATGTACAACCATGAACATATAGTTTGCTATCATTTGGAAACCTCTTTAGAATGCAAGGAGATGAAAGTCCCATTTAAGCAAAGGGGATTTTTGTTCCCTGTGACACAGTCTATTTGCTCCAAAATGTATCCTCTTATTTCTTTGAGCATATGGAAATATATCTTTACTGATGTAGGAAATATTATATAGTTATGTTCTTTTCCATTGACATTATATAAGTTGGCCTCACCATGACCTTGGTGTAATCCAGGTATATTTAATAAATATGCAATTTATTTAATAAATCATTACATCTCATAAGTACTCCCTTAAAAGCAAGCTTCTCAGGGAGATGTTCTTTGTACCTCTCAACATCAGACCTGAATAGTGGCTGTTTCTTGCTCATGCAGGCGAAGATCACATTGTTTCAACCAGTTCTGAGTGAAAATAAACAGTTTGTCTGTTTAAGAATCTGCTACACATGTTTGAAATTAAGGGAGGCATGGAGAACATCTCACTGCAAAGTGTATAATTAGGAGTTGCAATACACACCCCTCTGGTCCTTAGAAGATTAATAAATAGCTATTGAGCTTGACGTAATAAAAATAATTGGGGAACTGGGGAAAAATTCAACAGCACTACACAAGACAAATACATTCCCCCCAACTCACAGTGATTGAATTGGCCTTTTAAACTGTTAAATGGAAAGGTGTCCACTGCAGTGAAATGTTAAAATTCCCAAAGGGAATTTCTATTTGTCTCCCATGGTGCAGTTGTTTTTTTCCAGAATTGACCCAGGTCTTAATTAAATCTTAGATTTAAGTAACTTACTCGCAAACAGTTGAGGGTTCAATAAATGGGCAAAGAAAGCGCACCACAGGAAGACATACACATAATGGGAGAATACATTGCCCTAGTACTGCTGAAGCTAACACTCTGAGTGTCCAGGAATGTCCAATGCATTTCATTAACCTCTGCTGTTAGTGATGAGACTATAAAAACACTTAAGGACCCATTTAAAGCCTTGTATGCTAGCAAGGTCTCCAACACCTCATATTACAATTAAATGCAGATATCTCAAGAATCCAAGTGGTTAGACCATGTCACTCACACCAAAAATTTTAATATTTCTTTATCATTTTTAATACTTAAATTAGACAGCTTTAATGTCTAAGCAGTACTTATGATCTGTCAATTTAAACAAAGAGAAAGTTGACAATCTTATTGTTGTATGTAGGAGTATGGACTTTAATGTCTTAAAGGTATAGTAATGTAACACAAAAACAGCAGCTCCAATTAATTTTCATAGTATTTGGGCCATGAAGAGTGTTATTTCAATACTGTCAGAGTTGTAGTTCAAGAGTAAGTGAATGATAAAGTATCCCGCTCTCACCCCTTTTACCTAGTGTAAGCCAACTTCCCTTATATGTGCAATCTGGTCCTGGGACTGGACAGCTCATAGCAAGGGACAATCTTCTTACTGTAACCATAAGGAAAACCCTGCCCCCTTGACAGGTTTTTCAGGTTTTTCCTTACGCTCACTGGACTGTTCCTCTCTGCAATCTATCCAGACAGTCTTGCTGCTCTGAGGTGAGCAGTGTTACATTAGTAAAAGGGGCGGGAGGGGGATACTTTAACATTCAATCACTCTTGAACTACAACTCTGACAATATTAAAATAATACTCTCCCTGGCCTAAATACTATGGGGATAATTTAGAGCTGCTTTTACTGTGAAACATTATTATCCCTTTAAGTAGTAGTTATGCTCTGTCACTTTAAACAAAGAGAAAGTTGACAATTGATTGTTGTATTTAGGAGTATGGACTATAGAAGTACAGACACCCAGTGGACCAGCGACAATTGAAGGGAGTGAGTATACACACAATATAACTGATAAAAGGAATTTATAAAATGCATAGTATGAACTTCACTTATGTATATTTATTTGCTAACTGAATGTCTGTGCCTGTTTTTATGTACAAAAACATTTCAGTAAACAACAGTTCTGGTTCACAACTTGGATACAAGCAACTTATTATACTCACTTTTACAAGGAAAGGAAAACATTTTAAGCCTTACCCTAACAAACTCCCCTGCCTCTTCACTCAATAGGGACAAAGCAGCAATTTTGTACAAATGAGCTAAGATGGTGTAAACAAATCAGTGTACAAAAGGTGTTCAAATTCTTCTCAGGTGATAGTCTGTTCTTGCATTGTGTTATTACTATGTACAATTATTGTTTATAGTGCATTGAATGTATAAAAGTGTTTGAAGATCTACAGATGTCATTAGATTTTCACAAAGTCTTGCAGTTGCCAGAGAACAGGTAAAGGGAGATAAGCGGAGAACATATATTTGATAGAAAAGCCACCCTGACATTGATCTCCAACACCTGTGGATTCATCCAAGGGTATGCATTATTTTGTATGATCACTGTAACGCATACAGGCATATACACTCCAAAGGTATTTCATGCAAACTCCATAGCATGGTCAGGAAAATGAAGTGCGCTTGCTTCATTACTTCCATGACTTGCTTTGTATATTTTACTAAGCAAGGAACAGAGGAAAAGACTCCCTTGAACTGCCCAAAGACTACTGCATTGCATTTCCCTTGGTGAAAGCAGCGTTAGAAGGATGATTATGTGTGGTGTAGCTTAATATAGAATGGAATCAGTTTGTTTACATTCATATCAATCTCCAGGCATTCTCCAACCAGGGAGAATCAGAAGAATCAGAAGAAGAAAACAACTGCTTTGTCTGTGGTTGTACTATTCCAGTAACATTGCTAAAATAATCCAAAAATATCCTTCTTCAAATTGCCACACATCTCATACAGCAGAAGATGAGATTGGACACATCTCATACTTTCTAGAATAATGATACTACCCTTAACTGGGCTTTTGTCCTCTATCTAATAGTGGCAATGCTTTTTATATATTTGTATTTTTGTTTTTTATTAAACTAACCAATGGTCGATTTGAGTATGGGTAGCACTGAAAATTAACAAGTTATTGAAACATTGGTACATTTTACAATGCAAGCTTGCACAAAATTTCATCATTTTATTAAATACAAGAATAAGGCAAAACAAGGAACCATTTTTATGTTAAAAATTCAGTGATTAGATTTTCTGGATTAGAAAACTTCTGGGACTTCTTATTTTTGGGTCATAAACAATTTTTCCCTTTACTGGTCTGCTAAGCAGGAATAGTTCTTCATGATCTAGCTATAGTTATGTCATGTGTCTACTTTTATAAGGTAAAGTAATGTCTTTATGTACAAATTGTGCTAATGTTTTAAATATTTAAATTTTATCAGTTATCATCATCAGAGTGGCATTTTGTTTATTGTTAATTTAAATCACTGCTTACTGTGTGATCAATTTTTTTGTAGGACCTCAATCTCCAATACCAGGGAAAGAAGGTAATGTATACATCCACCTGCTTATTTGAAAATGTAGTGGTTTATATACAGTATAAGGTGACAGACATTAGCATTTAATGCAAAGTCCATTTAAATTATCATTTTGCTGAGTTGGCATTTGTAAAGAAATGTTCAAAGAAGTAGTGAAATAGCTTTTATCGTTTGTAACAACTTTTCAAAGTACATTGTTATTGGTCTCATTAATATTGTAATGTCGGTTGTGATCAGAAATATGGTGTTTGTCCTGACTGAAATTGTCGTATGTAATGACAAAAATATGTCTGAATTAACAACAAAAAATATCTTAAAAAATGTCTGAACTAACAAAACAAAAATGTCTTTAAAAATGTCAAACTATAACTATTAGAACAAACCATAGCTAGAAATATTATATTTTGAGCAGAGCATAGCTAATGCGCATCTGTAGGCCTTACAGAAGCAAAAGATTTTCCCTTACAGTCCCCTCTTTTGTTCTTATTAAAAGAACAATCAACCAACCCTTAATTGTTACACAAAGCCCCCCCCCCAGGTTGTTTGGTAATTATTCTGTCAATCATCTTAATAGGAGGGGGTTACTGGCAATGATGGAAAGGGGCGGACCTTTTCATAGACATCACTCAGTACTAGTGCTTGGAAAGGAACATCATAAGTGGGGTCTAACTTTTTAGGGGAATGTCTTCACACTGATTTTACCAACTGAGGGCATAGTGAAGCGGGCACAACTAATAAGGAATGGGCAGCACTGGGCGAAACAGCTGGTCATGAGAAGGATGGAAACACAAAGGAGAAAACCTGTCACCAGTGTCTTGAGCCAGGCAAAATTAGGAAGCCATGACCACAACCAATCTCAACACCCATCTCCTATTGTACTCTGTTTAATATTTTTAACTATGTCATGCAATCCCTGGATATGATCATGTATTGACATGGTCAGATAAATTGAAGCAACACATTCCCTCAAATTCCTCGCACCCATGGTTATGCTTCAATAACAGATAGTCAATGGCGGCCCTGTTTTGGAGTGTCATGCCCCTCAAGCTCTTGACATCAGCCAAGAGTTCTTCCATAGCAATAGAGGTGTGGTTAATAGCCTTGACCATAGCACAGGCGAGTTTTCTAACGATCTTTGCAGTGCCTACTGCCAAACCAGGGACCCCAATGACTGAAATGCCTAGAGATAAAATTTCTGCATCACTCATTAGCCTGACACTGGAATCACAATCCTCTGGCAATTGTAAGGCCTTCCGTTTGACCCGCCCTATATCTGGGATGGGTGTTCTTGTTGGTGGGTCAGATCTAGAGGGTAGTGATATGGCAATCCTACTAATAGCACATGGGCCACCTGTGGTGTTCCCTGGAATATAGAAGTAGGAAGTATTCCCACATGAAAGGAACCATCCTTTGGATAGCTTGACAGGGTAATAGGCAGTTTGGGTGGTAACTGTAAAATTACAGGTCATTCTATTGCGGGGTACCTGTGGTAGAGGGGCTTGAAGCCACCTACCAGTTATCTGTCCTCCTGGACCGAAAAAAAAACTAGGGAATCTGGAAAAATACACACAATATTCTGCTGGGGCAATATATATATATGGTATGTATGGATGTCATATTTGGCCACAAACTGTTAGCAGGGATAAAGTTGATCCAAATCTGACAAAAATTGGGGGTCTGCATTATGTCTAAAGCCATATATGACCACACATTTGGAGTATCTATTTCCCCAAAATGTCTGCGGGCCCTAAGGAGGACGGATCTAGTCTCATTACGAATCAGCATGGTTTCAGAATGATGCATATAGCAAAGCATAGTAATCATAGTAATGAGCCTTACAACACTCAAAATTATCATATAAACACATTCAAAGTTTCAATATGGTGGATCTGGGGTAAGTAATCCAGATCGGATGTAGCTCCTCCCACCAACAGAGTCATTGTCAGAGTATTCTTGGGGAGATTGTTCTTGATGGATTAGTGGCAGATAAAGAGTAAGAAATTCATCAACGAACTGTTCATCAAGAGAGGGTGTTATTTCATCAGAGGAGCCTTCTTGACGCTACATGTGTGTATCCATGTTGGGCTATTCTCAGTCAATACAGCTGTTCGGGTTCCTGCGAGGGCGGTAGTTCGTTTACCAAATGGGGGGTCCAAAGTCTTGTTTCAGACGAGTTATTTGACTAATACGGAGTCGCCTGGTTGGAATGGGTGCACTGGCTTGTCTGTAGGTAAGGGAAGAAAAAAGACTAACATCACCATAGATGCCATTCAATTTATCAATAGATTGTGATACATAGTCATATTTAATACGTTCTAAGTCACCTAAAGACTTGGGGCACTTATGTGGCTTTGCCTAGTACCTTTCCTCAATTTATCCTTAATTAAACTATTGTCCTATTGATCATCAGATGGCATCCAAATCTGGGAATTATTTCTGTACATAGTACTTTTGCAATGGTTTTGGCATTTTCCCTGGCCACAGGAAAAGGCTTTGACCCATTTGAAAATCCAATCACATATAACCAACAGGTATTGGATGCATCCTGATTTGGGCATGTGTGTAAAATCTATTTGTAACTGTTGCATTGGTCCCTCAGGGGGTGGCAACTGGTCATGAGCACTATGCATAATTATTTATTTTATTTATTTATTTATTTATTTATTTTTGTAAATTATTTATTATGTATATGAGACATCTATATATTTAATTCTCTACTAGTTCTATTTTTGTACATTATTTATTATGTATATGAGACATCTATATATTTAATTCTCTACTAGTTCTATCAAATTCATAATTACAAACCTAGTCTGTATGGAGTTATACGTCTGTTTCTTATCAGGTCTTTTAAGGTATCCCCATCCTACCCTCCTTGTCTGACCATAGACCATTATGGTCTAGTGTCAGACCCTCCTTTTACCAAAACTGTAGGTCATCCTTAGAGACTAATACTCGCAATGAGTATATATTGGGGATGGAAATGTAGGTATCGTTACCATGTGGAACTGAATGTCTGTGGTAGTATTACAAACTGGGCGGGGTGGACCATGTAAGGCTGGGTCTTTAGCAATGTCATTTACAAATGCATTCACACTAGGGTCACTGTTGTCAACTGTACCATGGCCCTTGCATGTGATTATTGCTATGGTTTATGGCAATAATATAAAATCCAACGGATCATTAACCACTTGATGATGTAAAAAAATTTCTGTCAGCTGTCACAAATCCTCTATTTTTCTATATAATTCCAACACTATGCACCACACCAAAAGCATACCTGAAATCTGTCACTATAGGCACATCTGTTTACTAATAATGAGCATGCTTGTATTACAGCTGTTAGTTAGCAGCTTGGACAGATAGAAAAGGGAAAGGGTTAGCCATTAATACCTTATCAGGTAATTGGACTACAGAAAATACTGCCAAGTATATACACCCCATCAGCTGGTTTTGTGCATGACCCATCCACATATATTGTCTCACTGCATTCAAAGGGAACAGACTACAGGTCAGGTCATAATGAGGTATCCATTATTCTTCTTCTTCATATATACATATATACATACACATATATATATATAGTGCCAAGTAATTCCTCAGTGCTTGTACAATAGGGAATGAATGATCTATAATTAATCATGTGCCTCAACCTCTGATATGTCAGAGGGAGAATATAAAAGTAATGTATGTTAGGTCACAAAGAGTACTGAGTGTGAAAGGTAATATTGCATATATAAATAGTATCATAACCAAATCCCTTCTGTGCACTCATGTGTCTAAACCGCCCCTACCATCAGACTGCTACTGCTCCTAAGCATTCAGACAGGCCCCGAACCACTGATGATATTGCTTTAAATAATAAACCACCAATCTACAGTGTAGTCATTTATTTTCCCTTGTAAGGATATCCTGAAACAGTGGGACCTCCCTCCTTACAGTACAGATGAACTGGAGAGAGTAGTTGGGCAGTCCCAGAACAGAAACAAAACATAAGGCTGTAGACTTTTGGCACTTTATATGCCATGTCCATAATCCATTGTATTACATCATGAGCATCTCTCAAGGTATCCTGTCTCAATGTGTAGTCGTGGTGAGAACAGTCTGAAATCCATTGTCTACAGTAAATACCATGCCTAGGAAAAATAACATTGCAGATTTTAGTCTTTGGCTTTGGGAGCAAGATAATGACTTTTACTCATTCAGGAGCCAGCAGCCACTGTCCATGTGACAGTACGAATCCTAGGTAGTTCACAGTCTCTTGACAATACTGTAGTTTAGCAGGTGATACCTTATGACCAGATGTTACAACAAAGAAGATGTATCTTTCACACAGGACTCTTCATCTGGGCTACACATCAACCACAAATCATCCACATACGGAAACAATGTGGAGCCACAATCAGGTGACGAAGACGCTAGGATTTTCCTGACTACAGCAAAATAGACAGTGGGGGAATCGATCACACAATCTATTTCACGCATACTGATTCCCTTTGTACGTGAAAGCAAACAGTGGTTGCATGTCAGGGCACCCTGGAATGCTAAAAACAGTGCTGCACAAAGAAAAACAGGTGGCAAATGATGGTACTGCAAACAAAATATAGTTTGTATCAGGCAATAGGAGTGCAGAGTGCTGAATTAACTCATTTCACTGCCCTTGTATGTAGAACTTTCAGCCAGCTAATAATTGGGAAGTGTGTGCAATGTGTCAGGTAAAATGTGTTATAGATACCATAGTGTAAATTGAGTCTAAGGATATAAACACTGATGCCTGAACCAGATTTTCCCCACAGATCCATAAAAACATTCCAGCATTTGCAACAATGGGACAATGAGTAGGGGTCAACCATATACCTTAAATTAAAACATTATTCCATACAATGCTGATACAATGCATATACACTGAGATCTAAAGCAAACCACTAACCCTAGCGGTGAGGGCACATTACAAGAAAATATTCTCATCAATAATATGTTAACATCCAAGTTTAATTATAAAGAACATACAAGTATTATAGGGTTAGTCATTTAGGTAGTTATGTGTTGATAAGCAGCAAGTTAACTGGACAAGTGTGATTAATTTAGAAAAAAAAATTACAGTCTGTAACACAATCTAAAACTATAAGCATGATTCATTTGAAGTCCAAAAACAAAACAACTTTACTACATTTACACCCCTCGGCATCTGTGCCTATCTACATTTCCCTCAACCACATCCAGTCATTTTTCATCCAGTTTCTCAGTTCACAAAACAGTAAATATTTAACACAGCAGTACACTATGAACAAAGAGATAGGGAGAGGAGTGAGGGAGGGGTAGCAGCTGCGGAGACAGAAACACTGACTTCTCATAGAGCTAAAATTTTACAAGTATGGCGTCCTTAACCTCTTCTCTGCCATCATCATGTGAATAAAGTATATCAATATCACTGGAAGCCTATTTCTGGTTCTCTAGCATCCTGATTCCATCTACCTCTGCATTTCCCTCTGCCTCACACTGAAATTATATTTCCACATTCTCTGTATCTTTTTTAAAACACCCCGTCACACCCATCATTCTTATTGCCATTTCCAAGGCTTCACTTTCTCAGCTATGCAAATTATCAATACACATTCTGACTACTTGAGCCACTTCATAACAAAGTGGTCCCAAATCATCTACCTTAATAAGTCCACATGCATTTTCCCAACCATTATCAAAACTTTTCCACAAACATTCACTTTCCAGTTCCTTCTATCTGAATGCTGTCTCTCTCTTTTTTTTTTTCATAATATATATCACCTCCTACGTCAGTCAAAAAGGGAAATCATCTTTCTCACTCAAATTATCACAATTAACTTCTGTAATTATACTAACAAAAATCTGTAATCAGAAGTAGTAAATTGCTGTCTCTTAATATATATATTTTGTAATCAATATTGTGATCTTAGGGGATTTAAATGGGATTAAGGCAAGATTTAGTCCATACAGTCATTACTAACATATCTGGGGACTTATTAACAACCTGGTCTCCCACTGTCATGAGCGGCATTTCTAGGACCAGGTCAAAAAAAAAAAAATTATTATTATTTTTTTTTTTTTTTTCTCGGTCTTATCTTCTGTCTCAACTTCAACAATTTCTCTTCTAACTCCTTTTAAAAGTAAACCTATTTCTTACTCACTTAACTATTTGGACTCTAGTAATGTTATATACATATTATGTATATATGCAGTATTTAACTCTTTATTGTCTTACCAGTATTACACTTCTTAATGGTTATTATAGAATTTCTAGGCTTAGATTGATTAATTCTCTTAGCAATAATATCAAAGTCTCAGTCCAAAATAAACAATGTCTGTCAGGTCAGTATAGAGTGATATACAAATACATACATACACAAACAACACATACACATACACACAAACAACGCAATTATAATTTTAAGTTTAAATGGTATCAGTGAGACCACTTACCAAGGTCAACAAAGCAATAAAAATAATATCATGCAAATGTTTTAGTCGTAACAGACAAAAATACAAGGACAGACAACAGAACAATATAACAAATTCAGGCATTACAAGTCCCTTATTTGTGTGTTTGCGTTTTCCTTTTAGATTAACTAATTTTCCTTCCGGTCAATAGGGTGTTCATGTACGCTGCCCCTAAAAAATCACAAGGTAAAATTTGCAATTCTTGTCTCCATAGGGCAGATTATCTACTCATACCCGCATATATATATATATATATATATATATCTCAGGGATAGACCCGGACAGATTATCTACTCTGTCCCGTACATATATCAAGGGGACAATTTAGAATGAACTATGTGGTCTAACCCCGTAAAATTATCTGGAGACAAAGTTATTGTTATTATTATTTTTTTTTTTTTGTAAAACAAACAATTTACTTATGGACAAATTATCAGGTACATTCTGTACAGAAGAATTATTAGTGAATAACAATTATTATAACGGCATAGTATCCAAACATTATTACTTAAACACATGCATTCAAGTTACATTAATAAGTGTTATATGAAAGTGCAGGGAAATGTAATGCCATATACATAACATGAAAAATGGTTAGGAACAGTCATATAACAAACAAGGACTAAAATACATATAATTCTGTTAGTATAACAATATGACTTATTCAATCTCGAGGAAGGGTGTGTGTCCATATTTTACAGGAGCCTGGTTACCCTGTAATCACTATTTCACTATATTGAGGTCAGGACTCGAACCTGCCTCCCAGCCAGGTGCCTAAACCACCTGGTTATGTTGGGCCTGGTTACCCAACTAAAATATTTACTGAGGCCAGGACTCGAACCTGCCTCCCAACCAGGTGCCTAAATCACCTGGTTACATTGGGCCTGGTTACCCAACTCCAATACAGACCAATCAGGTGCCTAAAACTACCCTATCAACCCACACATGACACTTTAAAACACTAAAAAAATCCTAAAATCATGTGTGTCACCTGATTAAGTTGGGCCTGGTTACCCAACTTCAATACAGACCAGTCATCCACAAATAATAATAATATCTTCAGAGACAAGTGAGCAGACCATATGTATAACAGCACATATATGAAAATACATATATATAAAAAAATATAGTCAACTCACGGTCTGTGAAGATCCTGCCGACTACGCCAAAATTGTTGTAGATAACTGTCTCTATCTTCTGTATACTCTGTTTAATATTTTGCCCGGGGACCTTGGACTCCCACACTGTTCCTCCGAGATATCCTAAGTCGCAGGCCTGGGGATAAGAAATGAATACACGCAGACACAAATCTTGTGCTATAACCTCTTATCCAATTTATTAAGCGAAATTCACCAGTTTATATAATGCAAAATCAGTGGGTGGTAGGCATGTTAATTAAGGGGAGAGATTTCCCCTCCCAGGATACATGAACAGATATGGACATTGTCGGTCATTTAACCAATGGGAATACAGAGGGAAGTTAAGAGTTAACAGGCTTCGGACACGTTCACACCTGCAAATTACTTCATCATTGGCAGAATGCCCCTTACCGCAATAAGACAAAACAAGTTATAAAAAGAATTGTTCTGGTCATGTTGTTCACAAATTCAAATGTCACAAGTTGATATCATTTACTAAATTAGTGCTTATCAAACTATAACTATTAGAACAAACCATAGCTAGAAATATTATATTTTGAGCAGAGCATAGCTAATGCGCATCTGTAGGCCTTGCAGAAGCAAAAGATTTTCCCTTACAAACAACAAAACTGTCTTAACTAAAGACAAAAATTCTCACATTCAGAACTTAACATTCCCTCCACTTTTTTCTTACCATACAAATTTTGTCTTTTTTAAGACATTTTTTGTCTTTAGTTATGACAAATTTTCTTTTCTTCTATACAACACTGGAGAATAGTTTAGCCATGCCCTTGCCACGCCCCTTTGCCCTTCAATTCTGGAGTTGTGTCATACACAACGGATATTACTAGTTTTTTGTCTTACACTGTATCGAAAATATGTCATTCATGCATACAATTACTTATTTTTGTCTTTCATACAATATTTTTTGTCGTTTTTCCCTTTGAACATATGGCCCAAAATGTTCAATTCCTAGTTATCACAGCTTTATTAAGGAGATTATGAAATACAATGTAGAATTTCATTCAAATGTGTATGTAATAAAAGATAGTTTTTGGAATACCAAAGTAACAAACATTATTGCATGCCATAAAAAGTGAATACTTTTAAAAATCATTTTCACTACTCTAGTAGATGAGTTTGTGCTGTTCATGCAATCAGGCACCATTGCATTTTGTTCTCATTCTTATTTATGTGTTCAGTGTGATTACATTTATGAGTATAATTGCTTCCATTTAAATGCAGAGAGGCTGATGTACTATGAAACATTGGAACAATTTTGGGGAAAACTATTTGTTCCATAAGTAACAAGTGGAATTTTTCTAAAATCTCATTGATGTAAATGGGTTTCTGCAGTCTTTGCTTCATATCAAATGGTTTACATCAACGGGAGTTGTCATTTGTTGTCTATGGCTCAGTTGATTTGTGCCAGAATTGCTACAGTTCTTCGTCATACTCAGCCTCAAAGTGCTTTCAGTGCAAAGCAAAGCAGGCCTGTACAGCACAAAATGACAACGTAAATGTTCACTATTTGTTACAAAAATGCATGGTTTTGCCTGCTACATTTGTGACACTGAGAAAATGTAATCACTTTAACAATAGGAGTACATCTTAAGGGGTTCCCATAAGTTATGTCAGTTGAACTCTGTAATAACAGAATGATTTGAAAATAACAATTTTACAGAATAAAGTGGTACCTGTTGTTTTATTATATGTGACCTAAAAGTATCCATTCTAATTATTATTATACCAAAGAAACATTTATATGGCTGACCCAATACATAAAATTTGAGTGACCACTGTTATTCCTAACGTATAAAAAACAATGATGAATTTCTTTTAACTATGCATCCTAACAGTACATACACACATGACCTGGGGATAGATTCACTAAGTGGTGATAAAGAGGTGATGAAGTGGAGATGACACCTCCAGTTTATCACTTCTCCAATTCCTGTGTTGTTCTGTGGAGCATATGCACTAAGATTTCTTCAGCTTTGGAGATCTTAGTGAATAGGATCGATTGAATAACATAGGAACTGGAGAAGTGATAAACTGGAGAAGTCATCTCCACTTTACCACCTCTTTATCACCTCTTTATCTGCTTAGATAATCTCCTCCTGATGTTCTAGTATCACTGACAAAATACAATTACTTCAGAAACAACAAGTGTCCATCTAAACTCATTTTTACATTATACTAAATCGTTTTAGTTAAATATATATTTATGTTTGTATTTTTTGCTTAGGAACATGGCTTATAGAAGTAGAACAACCAAAAGGACCAACTGGAACTGAATGGAGTGAGTACATATATAGCATATAGAGATATTATCCATGCACTGCATGTATAATGAGGTAGATTTAAGGGAGTAATAAACTTTTTTTTATGAAAAACTATGTATTATAGAAGTGTTTCTCAACGCCTGTCCTCAGGACCCACTAACAGGCCAGGACTTAGGGATTTCTCTGCTAGAGCAGAGGTGTGGTGATCAGAGGATCATTCACATTGATTAACTCACCTGTGCTCTAACAAGGAAATCATCAAATCCTGGCCTGTTAGTGGGTCCTGAGGCCAGGAGTTGAGAAATACTGTATTATAGGACTTGCCCCACTCAGTAAAACAGGGGTTCTCTGAACGCTAGGAACTTTTCCAGAATTATTAAAAATTAAAATAGTTATATTTTTGCATTAACACTGCCCTCTAGTGTTCAGTGTCAGATTTCCAAAAAGTATTTGAGGCATTCTATGGGTGTGTCACTGATAACAGTTCCCCATAAAATGTTATGGGAACAGCATCATCACCTCCTTTCAGTTTGAACTTTAAGGAAGTCATTAAACTCTACATTTTTCCTGACAGTGAAATGTTACAACTTTTTAATAAAACAACAACTACCAACAGAGATAGTATCATTATATTACTCAGCAGTAAAAGCCCTCTAAGAGAGAGATTTTCCTAAAAAAAATGCACTGTTCCTTTAATAAAAAGAGTGTGAGAAATTCTGAGGCAAACTAACTACAATATAGGGGACAAACACATACTCACCGATTTAAATGGTGCATTTAACACCTGTGAGAGATTCACTAAGCATGATAAAGAGTAGCTAAAGCACAGATTACTTGTCCAATGATATCACTTCTCCAATTCCTATGTTATTCTATCAAGCCTATGCACTAAGATTTCTCTAACTTTGGAGATCTTAGTGCAGAGGCTCTATAGAATAACATAGGAAGTGAAGAAGTGATTTCACTGGAGGAGTCATCTACATGTTATCACCTCTTTATCACGCCTTAGCGAATCCCATCCCCCCACCCCGGAATGCTAGAGAGGTTTCCAATGCATTTCTTACATGGAATAACAGGCTGCCACATTTTTTGTAAAGTTGATACCTTTATTGGCTAACTAAATGGATTTAAAATGCAAGCTTTCAAGACTTCTTAGGTCTCTTCCTCAGGCATGTTATACAGATAAATATGAAAACTTCTTTCTTAAATACAAGTACACATTACATTGTTTATAATGGAAATCAGATAAGAACGTTAGTGCAGATGCAAATTCCTTGAGTCCAGGTATTTATGATTCCAGAGGGACTGTCGTAAAAGTTAATTCACAATTAAGTAATGTGACAGAAACTCTATGTCATTAATAAAGAATCAGGTAAAACATTATCGCTCTTAATGGGAAGATATCAGAAAGAATTGAATGGGGAGAATATAACATTGGCAGTATCTTGAGTTCACATATATAATTCAGCACCCAAAATACCATTTGGATTGTTCATCATTGGACACTCACTTTCTCACCTATTTAAAAGGTGCATTTAAAGGGATAGTAACACTTCGTTTTAACTTTATTTTATTTTGTAGGCATTAAAAAAACATGAAGAATGATATAAGTCTTATCTCTCAAACCTTTATGGTTTATGAGATATTCACAAGCAAAGTTCCCCTCCCCGCCCCTTTTTCCTAGTGTAAGCCATCTCTTCTCAGATGTCAGTCTGGTTGTATGACAGTACAGATAACAGAAGGGGACAATCTTCTTTGTATTAAAACAATGAAAGCCCTTCCCCCCCTTGACAAGTTTTTCAGCTTTTTCCATTATCTTAATTGAAGATTGTCCCTCTCTGCAGTCTACCTGGGCATCTCCCTTCTTATCTGGCTGGACAGGGGGGGGATACTTTGTTTGTGAATATCTCTTAAACCATAAAGGTTTCAGAGATAAGACTTATATCATTCTTCATGTTTTTTTTAATGCCTACAAAATAAAATAAAGTTAAAATGAAGTATTACTATCCCTTTAGCACCTGGGGGAGATTCTGTGGAGACTATGCATTAAGATTTCTCCAGCTTTGGAGACATTGGCAGTGTCTTGAGTTCACATATACATTTCAGCACCCAAAATACCATTTGGATTGTTAATCATTGGATACTCTACTAGTTTAGTCTATGGATCTTTGGCATTTTGTATGTATATATATATATATATATATATATATATATCTTAAGAAAATCTCTCTCTATATATATCATATTGGTCATGACAATATAGTTGTATTGTTAAGCAAAGAGTGTGTCAGAAATGGAGTCTTTAATATATCTCTACTTTTTCCCCTTAGTGCCTGGTTTTCCAGTTTGGGGGCCAAATGGTAATGTATCGTTTTGATTTGATAACTGGATAGATTGTTATTTACTGGAGTACAAAATGTATGATTATAATGCATATTGTAATATTTTTGTTTAGGACAATTGATCATACAACCAGGACAGCCAACAGCACCAGTGCAAATAGAAGGGAGTGAGTATAAAAAATACACAAATTACATTGTTTTATATAATTATATTTTCATTTTTCAGGTAAGACACGATTAGTCAAATAATTTGTTTACCAGTATATTTTCTTATATAAATCCTGCATCATTTTGGTTGTGGCTGTAACAATCCTATGTAAAGTCCTTTCCTATACTAAGCTGTTTTTACTTTTACTCTACATCAGTAATATAAGGAATAATAATCTGGAAACACCTGATTAAAAGCTTGATTACTAATGTAATTTACTGCAGCAACAATGCACAGTGGTAGTTGGCAATCTCTGGTTACGTGCAAGCTGACCCCTGTTTCGTGCCTCTACAGCACTTTGTCAGGGCATTCTGTATAGAATTTGCATATATGTTACTTAAAGGAATAGTAATGTTTCATAATAATGGCAGCTCCAAATAATATTCATAGTATTTGGGCCATGGAAAGTGTTATTTCAACACTGTTAGAGTAAATGAATGATAAAATATCCCCATCCTGCCCCTTTTACTAATGTAACATTGCTCAGCTCAGAGCAGCAGGGTGGTGTCCAAGTGGATTGCAGAGAGGGACAATCTTCACTTAGCATAAGGGAAAAACCTGAAAAACCTTTCAATGGGGCAGGGCTTTCATTGTTCTCACAGTAAGAAGATTGTCCCTTGCTGTGTGCTGTCTGACCTGTGGAGCAGATTCCACATCTGAAGGGAGGTGCCTTACACTAGGTAAAAGGGGTGGGAGGGGGATACTTTATAATTCAATAACTCTTGAACTACAACTTTACAGTATGGAAATAACACTCTCCATGGCTCAAATACTATGACGATTAATTGGAGCTGCTGTTTTTGTGAAACATTACTATCCTTTTAAAGGGATAGTAATACTTTGTTTTAACTTTATTTTATTTTGTAGGCATTAAAAAAAACATGAAGAATGATATACCGAAAAATCTCGGGTATAATACGCACAATTTTACCCCACTTCACCTTATGTGAAGTGGGGGGTGCGTATTATACACAAGAGTTTAAAAAATAAAAAATAAAATAGGGTTGGCTGATCCCTTCCTTCCCTCCCCCGGGTCAAACCCGCTCTCAAAACAAGCCTTACTAGCTTGAAGTCCGCTTCTTCTGTGGATGAGGCAAAATAAAGAGTTCTGCACAGCTTCCTTGCGGGCGGCACGCTTCCCTTTGCCGCCCGCTTCCATCAATGGGCTTGCAGGACCTTCCGCCTACAGCCAATGGTAATGCCCTGTGTATCATGTTTCATGAACATGTTTGTTTAAATTGTTTCATATAAAAGATTTCACTGACTGCATTGCTTATCTTTGCAGACCAATACACAATGTGGGCTATCATAGGTCATTTATTACTAATTTTTATTTTTAAGAACCTGGTTAAGTATGATTAGAGCAATAAGGGAACCATTGTAATACAATGAATTTGCTTCATTCAGGAGCAGTGCACTAACATCCTTCACAGCAAGATAAGATTCAGCACCTTAATTGCAAACACTATTATCCCTACTGTCCTCCAATCTATGCATATTCAGGAGCTAGAGTCTTTCCTGATATGTTTTGCTATTTAATCCATGCACCATTTTAGTGTCTCATCAATCAATATTCTCTAATATACTGATGTCTTTCTGGAAAAATGTTCTCCTGAACAATAAACCATACAGTAGGTGAGGGTGAACTTGGGATCTGTTAATTAGCATTAGGACCTCTCTTTTTCATCTGCGTCTTTTGCAGCCTAGTGCCCAACAGGTTTCCCCATGGCTTTGCTTCATTGCTTGCCTTCTTTTAAATAACTAAAATACCATTATGTTAATATTCTGACTTTTGTTTTTTATGTCTTAAATGCATTTGTTTTCATTTATTGCTATTATGCTTTAAATCTCATACTTTTATTCATCTCTCTAACTTTTCATAGAAACATAGAAACATAGAATTTGACGGCAGATAAGAACCATTTTTGCCCATTTAGTCTGCCCATTTTCCTACAGTAAAAACCTCAAACCTGTTTTGGTCCTTGGTCTTTTCTTAAGTTAAGGACAGCCTTACGCCTATCCCATGCATGCTTAAATTCTGTCACTGTATTAACTTCTGCCACTTCTGCTGCTAGGCTATTCCACTTATCTACTACCCTCTCAGTGAAGTAAAACTTTCTTACATTACATCTAAACCTGTGTCCCTCTATTTTTCAACTATGGCCTCTTGTCCTAACATTTTTACTCCTTTGAAATATACTTCCATCCTGTACTTTGTTAAATCCCTTCATGTATTTGAATGTTTCAATCATATCCCCTCTCTCTCTCTTCTCTCCTCCAAGCTATACATGTACAGATCCTTTAGTCTATCCTGATATTTCTTTTCCTGTAAACCAGTCACCATTTTAGTAGCCCTTCTTTGAATTTTCTCTAGAGTATCTATATCCTTCTGGAGATGGGGTCTCCAGTACTGTACACAATACTCTAGGTGAGGTCTAACTAGAGATCTGTAGAGTGGCATGACCACTTCCTTTTTTCTGCTACTAATGCCCCTAGCTATACAACCCAGTACCCTGCTTGCATTCCCCACTGCTTTATTACATTGTCTGCCTACCTTTAAGTCATCAGAGATAATTACTTCCAAATCCCTTTCCTCTATTGTCTCTGACAGTACAGTACCCTTAATAGTATATTTTTCCTTTGGATTTTTATGTTCCAAGTGCATTATTTTACATTTATCAATGTTAAACTGCATCTGCCACACTCTTGACCATTTTTCTAATTTACCTAAATCATTTGTCATTTGTCTTATTCCCCCTGGAATGTCTACCCTATTGCAGATCTTGGTATCATCTGCAAAAAGGCATACCTTACCTTGAAGACCTTTTGCAATATCACTAATAAAAATATTAAAGAGAATAGGTACCAGTACAAATCCCTGAGGTACTCCACTAGTAACACTCCTTTCGTCTGAATATTCTCCACTGACTACCACCCTCTGTCTCCTTTCACTCAGCCATTGCCTTATCCATTTAACTATTTTTGCATCCAGACCCAAACACTGCAGTTTATTTATGAGTCTTCTATGTGGGACGGTGTCAAATGCTTTAATGAAATCTAGATAAGCTATATCTACTGCTCCCCCTTGGTCTATTATTTTAGTTACCCAGTCAAAAAAATCTATGAGGTTAGTTTGACAACATTAGTTTTTATGTGGGTAGTGTTGAAGACTTTACTAAAATACAGATAAACTACATTTACTGCCATAACCTGGTCTTAGATTTTAGTAGCAAATCCAAAACATCAATAATATGTGCTTCACTAGACCTTCCTGATGCAAATTCATGTTCCCCATCATCTTGAAAACTTTCAGCTTTCAGATAAGCAACAATTCTCTTTTTCAAATGGATTTCTATTATTTTCCAGCAACTGATGTTGGACTCACCGGCCTGTACTTGTTATGTTTTTTTGACATATTATATATATATATATATATATATATATATATATATATATATATATAAAACAAATATGCAATGATTATCTATGGTACATGTGATAACAAAATAAGCTTATTATATCAATAATGCTGAAATAATAATATAATGTGCATGAACACCTTAAAACATGAACTTGTGAAAACATAGAAAAAATTAAAGATGATGAGAACCTTACCATGTGAAATAGCTCCAGTCCATAAGGGGTTAAGTGGAAATTACTCTACAAATGCTAGCTATGATTCTGTAATATCTTTCATAAATGATAAATGTATTTGGTGTCTGTGTACTACTAATTATTTTTTAATTATTAATCTAATTTTCTTTTCAGAACCTATAGCTCCAGTTCCAGGGAAGGAAGGTAATCTACACTCTGACCTGGGTACTTGTAAATTAGAAAAAACAATAAAAAGCTGGTGAACGGATATTAAGATGTAAAATAATATTAATTACTATAAATGCACAGGCCATATGCAGAAAGTAAAGAGGAGCAATTATGTACAACGGTGAACATATAAAAAGTTTGCTATGATTTGGAAACCTCTTTAGAATGCAAGGAGATGAGAGTCCCATAGAAACAAAAGGGGATTTTTGTCCCCTGTGACACAGTGTATTTGCTCCAGAATTGATCCTCATATGGAAATTAAGGTGACCACATATCCCTTTAAATCAGGGGCACTTATAAAATACACACATTGCAGGACAGCACATGAATCAAAGCAACCCTGCAATGTGTGTATTTTATAAGTGTCCCTGAGTTAAAGGGATATGTGGTCACCTTAATGGAAATATACCTTTACTGATGTAGGAAACATGATGGAGCGATATTCTTTTCCAATGACATTATATACCTTGGCCTCATCATGCCTTTGGGTGTAATCTATGTGATGGCTGGAACTCCTTTTAATTATGTGTATTTAATAAATGTGTGATTTACCTAATAAATCATTAAATCTCATGTTTATAATACTCCCTTAAAAGCAAGCTTTTCAGGGAGATGTTCTTTGTGCCTCTTAAGATCAGACCTGAATAGTGGCTACTTCTTGCTCCTGCAGTCAAAGATCACATTGTTTCACCCAGTCCTGAGTGAAACTAGACAGTGATTGTCTGCACGAGCTTTAAGAAGCTTTAAATTCTGATATTAAGGTAGGCATAGAGAACATCTCACTTCAAAGCATATATTTAGGTGTTATTATAATGCATTCCACACCCTTCTGGTCCTTAAAAGATTAATAAATAGTTACTGAGGCTGACATAATAAAAATAATTAAAGAAGTTGGGGATAAAATGATCAACACCACACAATACAAATGCATTATCCCAAATTCACAGTCATTACAATGGGCTTTTAAACTATTGAATGAAGAGGTGTCTACTGCATTCAAGTGTTAAAATCTCCATTTTAACCAATGGGGATTTTTATTTATCTCTCATGGTGCAGTTGGGTTTTTCCCCAGAATCGACCCAGGTCTTAATCAGATGCATTAAGATTTACAAAACTTCCTGGCAAATGGATGTAGGTTGGATAAATGGGCAAATAAAGTACACCACAGGAAGATATACACATTATGGGAGAATACATTGTCCTAGTACTGCTAGAGTTAACACTCTGAGTGTCCAGGAATGTCCAATGCATTTCACTAACCTCTGCTGTTAGTGGTGAAACTATAAAAACACTCAAGAACCCATTTAATGCCTTGTATGCTAGCAAGGTCTCCAACACCTCATATTACAATTAGATGCAGATATCTCAAGAATCCAGGTAGTTAAACCACGTCACTCTCACCAAAAATGTTTAATATTTCTTTATTTTTAATATTTAAATTAGAAATGAGACTGCTTTAATGTTTTAACTAGTAATTACGCTCTGTCACTTTAAACAAAGAGAAAGTTAATAAATTTATTGTTGTATTTAGGAGTATGGACTATAGAAGTACAGACACCTAGTGGACCAGTGACAATTGAAGGGAGTGAGTATACACACAATATAACTAACAAAAATAATTTATAAAATGCATAGTATGAGCTTTAGTTATGTATATTTATTTGCTAACTGAATGTTTGTGTATGTTTTTATGTACAAAAACATTAAGTACATTTCAGTAAACAACTGTGCTGGTTCACAACTTGTATACAAACAACTCCTTATACTCACTTATACAAGGAAAGGGAAACATTTGAACCCTTACCTTAACAAGCTCACCTGTTTCATGACTCAATAAGGACAAAGCAGCAAATTTGTACATATGAGTTATGGTGCTGGACAAGTCAGTGTACAAAAGTGTTCACGTTCTTCTTGGGTGAAATTCTTTTTGTGCATTGTGTCATTCCTACATACAATTATTGTTTATAGAGCACTGAATGTATAAAAGTGTTTGAAGAACTACGGATACATTAGATTTTCACATATTATTGCAATTATTGAAGAATAGGTAAAGAGAGATCATTGGAGAACATTTAAAGTTGACAGAGAAGCCATCTTGACATTAGTCTCTAAAACCTATGGCTTCACCCAGGGGTATGCACTACATTGCATAATCATTTTAAAGCATACAGGAATATACACTCCATCAGAACTTCATGCCAATTCCATAGCATGGTCAGGAAAATTTCACTAACTTCATTACCTCTGTACATTGCTTTGTATAAGTCATAGAAGAAAAGACTGCCTTGAACTGCCCATAGACTACTGCTGTGTCTTCTCCTTGGTTAAACGGATGTTTTTGTGTGCGTGTAGCTTCATACTGAGTGGAATCAGTTTGTTTACATAAACTTCAATCTCTGGAAATATTCCAAGCAGGAGGTATTAGTTTATCAGAAGAAGAAATTAACTGCTTTATCTATGTTTGTACTATTTTAGTAAGAGGGAGAAAATAATCCACAATTATCCTTTTTCAAATTGCCACATATCTCATACAGCAGAAGATGAGATTGTACACATCTCCTATTTTTATAGAATAATGATATTCCCTTTAACTGTGCTTTTGTCCTATATCTAATATTGACAATACTTTATATAAATTTTTTGGTTTGTTAAACTAACCAATACTCTCTGTGAGCATGAACCATTAACAAGCTACTGAGACATTGTTATGCTCCTATAAACTATTTGGACAATGCAAGTTTGCATATATTTTCCTCTTATTAAACCCAAGAATTAGGAAAAACCAAGAACCTTTTTTTATGATAAAGATTAACAAAATATTGCATTTTCTGAAATAAATAACTTTTTGGATTATTGTCTAAGGGTTATAAATGATCTTATACTTTTTTTGGTCTGCTAAGCAAGAATATTTCACTTTGATCTAGTAATAGTTATGTCATGTGCCTACTTTTATAAGATTAAGCAATCTGTTTTTATGTATAAATTGTGCTATATTTTATATTTTTATTTTATCAGTCCTCATCATCACGGTGGCATTTTGAATTCTTAGTTTAAAATATATCTTAATGTGTGATCAATTTTTTGCAGAACCTCAATCTCCAATACCAGGGAAAGAAGGTAATGTATATATTTACCTGCTTATTTGAAAATCTAATAGTTATAAAGTATAAGGTGGCGGGCATTAGTATCTAATGCAAAGTCCAGTTAAATTAACATTTTTCAAAGTCGGCATTTATAAAAACTGTATAAATGTACAATTCCTAGTTATCATTTTTTTTTAAGGATATTATGAAATACAATGTAGAGTTTCATTCAATTATGTATGCAATAAAAGTTAGTTCTTGGAATACCAAAGTAACAAACATTATTACATGCCACAGAAAGCTACTCATTTTAAAAATAATTTTCACCATTCTAGTAGATGGGTTTGTGTTGTTCACACAGTCAGCCACCCATTGTATTTTGTACTCATTCTTATTTATGTCTCCAGTTTGATTACACTTATGAGTATAATTGCTTCCATTTAAATGCAGTGAGTCTGATGTATTATGATAAATTGGAACAACTTTGGGGAAATCTATTTGTTCCATAAGTGACAAGTAGAATTTTTCTAAATTCTCATTGATGGAAAGGGTTTTTGCAGTCTTTGCTGCATTTTCAATTGGTTTAAATCAACGGGAATTTTTATTTGTTGTCTATGGTGCAGTTGACGTGTTCCAGTATTGCTACAGTTCTTTCACCATATTCAGCCTCAAAGTGCCTTCACTGCAAAGTAAAGCAGGCCTGTACAGCACAATATGACAACATAAATTTCCACTAGTTTGGTACAAAAATGCACAGTGCCTGCTACATTTGTGTCACTCAGAAAATGCAATCACTTTAAAGGGATAGTAATACTTAATTATTACTAATCCGTATATTAAAGTCATATTAAAAATAAATGTATTGCCCCCAGTGTCATCTCTCAAACCTTTGTGGTTTGAGAGATAATTGGTCCTAAAGTTGCCCTCTCCCTCCTCCTTCCCCGAAGTCAGCGTTGTAGCTGACTGAAGGGAAATCCAGTCTTATGATCATCAGGCGGCTCTGCAGCAGAGCCGCGATCGCATTAATTAAAAAAAATCTTTCTCTAAAACTGTCTTCTATGTGTGCTTGCAAAGCAAGCACATGTAGAAGACCATTTCAGTGAAAGATTTCTTTTTATTATTAATGCGATCTTGGCTGTGCTGCAGAGCTGCCTGAAGGTCATACGACAGGCTTCCCTGCAGTCAGCTAAAATGCTGACTACGGGGAAGGGAGAGTGTAAGGACAACTTTAGGAACGATTATCTCTCAAACCATAAAGGTTTGAGAGATGACACTGGGGGCAATACATTTATTTTAATATGACTTTAATATACGGATTAGTAATAATTAAGTATTACTATCCCTGTAACAATAGGAGGAGTCCATCTTAAAGGGTTGCCATTATGTAATGTCAGTTGAACTCTGTAATAATCATAGGGCTGTCCATCTGATCTTCAAAGGGTTAATTTAGACTATCACATAATGATTTGAAAATAACCATTTTACAGAATAAAGTGGTACCTGTTGTTTTATTATATGTGACCAAAAAGCATCCATTCTAATTATAATTATACCAAAGCAGCATTTACATCGCTGATCCAATAGATAGAATCTGAGTGACCACTGTTATTCGTAATGTATAAAAAACAATGATTAATTTCTTGTAACTATTAATCCTAGCAGTTCATAATCACATGTCCTGATGTTCTAGTATCATTGGTAAAATGCAATCACTTCAGCATCCACAACTGTCCACCTTAACTTATATATTTATGTTTTTATGCTTAGGAACATGGCTTGTAGAAATAGAGCAGCCAAAAGGACCCACTGGAACTGAATGGAGTGAGTACATATATAGCAGATGGAGATATTCTACATGCACTACATTCATAATGAGGTAGATTTGAGGAAGCAGTAAACTTTTTTTATGAAAAAAACTAGTCCCACTCATTAATACAAGGGTTCTCTGACTGTAGGATTTATGTATTTCCAAAATTATTACAAATTAAAGCATTGTAATATTGTTGTATTACCACTGCCCTCTAGTGATCAGATTTCAGAAAAGTATTTGATGTATTCTATAGGTAAGGTGAGTCAATGATAAGAGTTCATCATAAAATGTTATGGGAACAGCACCATCACCTCCTTTCAGTTTGAACTTTAAAGGGATAGTAATACTTAAAATGTAAAAAAAAATATGTTGTAGAGTTTATCCCCCTGAGTAAAACAAGGGTACTCCCACTGCTGAAAGGTGTTTCATTCAAAAGTTATTAATTTTCAAAGTTGAATTTTTTAGGTGCAATATCACAGTGGCCTGAAATTGTACAGTGGCGCTGTTGCTACACCATCCTATGGAGATTTATGGTCAACTGACCAGAGCTGTCCATAGGATCGTGTAGCAACAGCGCCACTGTACAATTTCAGGCCACTGTGATATTGCACCTAAAAAATTCAACTTTGAAAATTAATAACTTTTGAATGAAACACCTTTCAGCAGTGGGAGTACCCTTGTTTTACTCAGGGGGATAAACCCTACAACATATTTTTTTTTACATTTTAAGTATTACTATCCCTTTAAGGAAGTCATTAAGCTTTACACATTTCCTCACAGTAAAATGATACAACTTTTAATAAAACAACTACCAACAGAGATAGCATCATTGTTTTACTCAGAAGTAAAAAAAATCACTGTTCCTTTAATAAAAAGAGTGGAAGAAATTCTGAGGCAAACTATGTACATCATATGAGACACTCACTTTCTCACCTATTTAAAAGGTGCATTTAACACCTGGGGGAGATTCTGTGGAGACTATGCATTAAGATTTCTCCAGCTTTGGAGACATTGGCAGTGTCTTGAGTTCACATATACATTTCAGCACCCAAAATGCCATTTGGATTGTTAATCATTGGATACTCTACTAGTTTAGTCTATGGATCTTTGGCATTTTGTATATATATATATATATATATATATATATATATATATATATATATATATCTATCTATCTTAAGAAAATCTCTCTCTATATATATCATATTGGTCTATTATAATATAGTTGTATTGTTAAGCAAAGAGTGTGTCAGAAATGGAGTCTTTAATATATCTCTACTTTTTCCCCTTAGTGCCTGGTTTTCCAGTTTGGGGGCCAAATGGTAATGTATCATTTTGATTTGATAACTGGATAGATTGTTATTTACTGGAGTACAAAATGTATGATTATAATGCATATTGTAATATTTTTGTTTAGGACAATTGATCATACAACCAGGACAGCCAACAGCACCAGTGCAAATAGAAGGGAGTGAGTATAAAAAATACACAAATTCCATTGTTTTATATAATTATATTTTCTTTTTTCAGATAAGACATGATTAGTCAAATAAATCGTTTACCAGTATATTTTCTTATATAAATCCTGCATCATTTTGGTTGTGGATGTAATAATCCTATGTAAAGACCTTTCCTGTACTAAGCTGTTTTTACTTTTATGCTACATCAATAACAGAAGAAATAATAATCTGGAAACACCTGATTAAAAGCTTGATTATTAATGTAATTTACTGCAAAAACAATGCACAGGGGTAGATGGCAATCTCTGGTTACGTGCAAGCCGACCCCTGTTTTGTGCCTCTACAGCACTTTGTCAGGGCATCCAGTATAGAATTTGCAAATATGTTACTTAAAGGAATAGTAATGTTTCATACTAATGGCAGCTCCAATTAATCTTCATAGTATTTGGGCCATGGAGAGTTTTATTTCAATACTGTCAGAGTTGTAGTTCAATGGTAAATGAATGATAAACTATCCCCCTCCTGCCCCTTTTACTAATGTAACATTGCTCAGCTCAGAGCAGCAGGGTGGTGTCCAAGTGGATTGCAGATAGGGACAATCTTCGATTAGCATAAGGGAAAAACCTGAAAAAACCTGTCAATGGGGCAGGGCTTTAATTGTTCTCACAGAAAGAAGATTGTCCCTTGCTGTGAGCTGTCTGGTCTGTGGTGCAGATTTCAAATTTGAGGGGAGGTGCCTTACACTAGGTAAAAGGGGAGGAAGGGGAATACTTTATCATTCAATTACTCTTGAACTACAACTCTGACACTATTGAAATACTCTCCATGACTCAAATACTATGAAGATTAATTGGAGCTGCTGTTTTTGTGAAACATTACTATCCCTTTTAAGAGAATAGAATTAAGAACAATGTGCTGTGGCAAACTACACATTGTTGTATATGGTTCATATGATGGTGTTTACTTTAAAATAGTTCATAGGATTACATGTCAAATGTGATCTTAGATGCAAAAATAAGTCATAAGTTACAGAAATAAAGGCTATGTACATTGTTTCCAGTGAGTGGATTCCAGGCCTCCTTTCATTGCAAGAAGAGTCATTTAAACACAAATCATTTGAACATTTTCTATCCATATACTTAACATTGCCTTGGGGTGGGGAAAGAGCAAAGGGACTTCTCCAAAAGAAGCAAAATTGATTATGTGTCATGAAACAATATTCCAGGGGGGTCTTAATGAACATGTTTGTTTAAATTGTTTCATATAAAAGATTTCACTGACTGCATTGCTTATCTTTGCAGACCAATACACAATGTGGGCTAACATAGGTCAATTATATCTTATTTTTATTTTTGTTTTTAAGAACCTGGTTAAGTATGATTAGACCAATAAGGAAATCATTGTAATACAATGAATTTGCTTCATTCAGGAGCAGTGCACTAACATGCCTCACAGCAAGCTAAGATTCAGCACCTGAATTTCAAACACTATTCTCCCTACTGTCCTCCAATCTATGCATATTCAGGAGCTAGAGTCTTTCCTGATATGTTTTGCTATTTAATCCATGCACCATTTTAGTGTCTCTTCAATGAATATTCTCTAATTTACTGATGTCTTTCTGGAAAAATGTTCTCCTGAACAATAAACCATAGAGTAGGTGAGGGTGAACTAGTGATCTGTTAATTTTCATCTGCATCTTTTGCAGCCTAGTGCCCAACAGGCTTCCCCATGGCTTTGCTTCATTACTTGCCTTCTTTTAATTTACCAAAATACCATTATGTTAATAATCTGACTTTTGTTTTTTATATGCATTAGTTTACATTTATTGCTATTATGCATTAAATCTCATACTTTATTCATCTCTACATCTTTTCAAATCAATCCTCATTTGATTTATTCCTTCAGGAATGTCAGCAATGTTACATATGTCCGTATAATATGCAAAAAGGAACACCTTCCCTTTAGGCCCGCCAATAAAATCACTAATTACTGATAATATTACAGTTACCTTTTTTGTCCAGTCCTAAGCTTTGTAGCATGCCTATTTGTTTTTATGTGGGTAGCGTGGAAGACTTTACTAAAATACAGATAAACTACATTAACTGCCACAACCTGGTCTTAGATTTTAGTAGCAAATCCAAAACATCAATAACGTGTGTTTCACTAGACCTTCCTGATGCAAATTCATGTTCCCCATCATCTTGAAAACTTGCAGCTTTCAGATAAGCAACAATTCTCTCTTTCAAATGGATTTCTATTATTTTCCAGCAACTGATGTTGGACTCACAGGCCTGTACTTGTTATGTTTTTTTTGCATATTTATAAATATGGATATAACAAATATGCAATGAATATCTATGGTACATGTGATAACAAAATAAGTTTATTCTATCAGTAATGCTGAAATAATAATATAATGTGTATTAACACTTTAAAACATGAACTTGTGAAAACATAGAAAACATGAAAGCTGATGAGAAACTTACGATGTGAAATAGCTCCAGTCCATAAGGCGTTAAGTGACAATTACTCTACAAATGCTAGCTATGATTCTGTAATACCTTTCATAACTGATAAATTTATTTGGTGCCTGTGTACTACTAAGTATCTTTTAATTATTAATCTAATTTTCTTTTCAGAACCTATAGCTCCAGTTCCAGGGAAAGAAGGTAATCTACACACTGACCTGGATACTTGTAAATGATAAAAAACTGTAAGAAGTTGGTGAACTGATATTAAGATGCAAAATAATATTAATTAATATAAATGCACAGGCCATATGCAGAGAGCAAAGAGGAACAATTATGTACAACAGTGAACATATAAAAAAGCTTGCTTAGAATGCAAGGAGATGAGAGTGCCATAGAAACAACAAGGGATTTTTGTCCCCTTTGACACAGTCTATTTGCTCCAGAATTGATCCTCATATGGAAATATACCTTTACTGATGTAGGAAACATGATGGAGCAATATTCTTTTCCAATGACATTATATACCTTGGCCTCATCATGACTTTGGGTGTAATCCATGTGATGGCTGGAACTCCTTCTTTTAATTATGTGTATTTAATAAATGTGCGATTTATTTAATAAATCATTATATCTCATTTTTATAATACTCCCTTAAAAGCAAGCTTTTCAGGGAGATGTTCTTTGTGCCTCTTAAGATCAGACCTAAATAGTGGCTACTTCTTGCACCTGCGGTCAAAAGATCACATTGTTTCACCCAGTCCTGAGTGTAACTAAACAGATATTGTCTGCACGAGCTTTAAGAAGCTGCTACACAGTTCTGATATTAAGGTAGGCATAGAGAACATCTCACTTCAAAGCATATATTTAGGAGTTATTATAATGCATTCGACACCCTTCTGGTCCTTAGAAGATTAATAAATAGTTACTGAGGCTGACATAATAAAAATAATTAAAGAAGTTGGGGATAAAATGAACAACACCACACAAGACAAATGCATTATCCCAAATTCACAGTGATTACATTGGGCTTTTAATCCATTGAATGAAGAGGTGTCTACTGCATTCAAGTGTTAAAATCTCCATTTTAACCAATGGAAATTTTTATTTACCTCTCATGGTGCAGTTGGGTTTTTCCCCAGAATCGACCCAGGTCTTAATCAGATGCATTAAGATTTACAAAACGTCCTGGCAAATGGATGTGGGTTGGATAAGTGGGCAAATAAAGCACACCACAGGAAGATATACACATTATGGGAGAATACATTGCCCTATTACTGCTAGAGTTAACATTCTGAGTGTCCAGGAATGTCCAATGCATTTCACTAACCTCTGCTGTTAGTGGTGAAACTATAAAAACACTCAAGAACCCATTTAATGCCTTGTATGCTAGCAAGGTCTCCAACACCTCATATTACAAATAGATGCAGATTTCTCAAGAATCCAGGTAGTTAAACCACGTCACTCTCACCAAAAATGTTTAATATTTCTTTATTTTTAATATTTAAATTAGAAATGAGACTGCTTTAATGTTTTAACTAGTAATTACGCTCTGTCACTTTAAACAAAGAGAAAGTTAATAAATTTATTGTTGTATTTAGGAGTATGGACTATAGAAGTACAGACACCTAGTGGACCAGTGACAATTGAAGGGAGTGAGTATACACACAATATAACTAACAAAAATAATTTATAAAATGCATAGTATGAGCTTTAGTTATGTATATTTATTTGCTAACTGAATCTTTGTGTATGTTTTTATGTACAAAAACATTAAGTACATTTCAGTAAACAACTGTGCTGGTTCACAACTTGTATACAAACAACTCCTTATACTCACTTATACAAGGAAAGGGAAACATTTGAACCCTTACCTTAACAAGCTCACTTGTTTCATGACTCAATAAGGACAAAGCAGCAATTTTGTACATATGAGTTATGGTGCTGGACAAGTCAGTGTACAAAAGTGTTCAAGTTCTTCTTGGGTGAAATTCTGTTTGTGCAATGTGTCATTCCTACATACAATTATTGTTTATAGAGCACTGAATGTATAAAAGTGTTTGAAGAACTACGGATACATTAGATTTTCACATATTATTGCAATTATTGGAGAATAGGTAAAGAGAGATCATTGGAGAACATTTAAATTTGACAGAGAAGCCATCTTGACATTAGTCTCTAAAACCTATGGCTTCACCCAGGGGTATGCACTACATTGCATAATCATTTTAAAGCATACAGGAATATACACTCCATCAGAACTTCATGCCAATTCCATAGCATGGTCAGGAAAATTTCACTAACTTCATTACCTCTGTACATTGCTTTGTATAAGTCATAGAAGAAAAGACTGCCTTGAACTGCCCATAGACTACTGCTGTGTCTTCTCCTTGGTTAAACGGATGTTTTTGTGTGCGTGTAGCTTCATACTGAGTGGAATCAGTTTGTTTACATAAACTTCAATCTCTGGAAATATTCCAAGCAGGAGGTATTAGTTTATCAGAAGAAGAAATTAACTGCTTTATCTATGTTTGTACTATTTTAGTAAGAGGGAGAAAATAATCCACAATTATCCTTTTTCAAATTGCCACATATCTCATACAGCAGAAGATGAGATTGTACACATCTCCTATTTTTATAGAATAATGATATTCCCTTTAACTGTGCTTTTGTCCTATATCTAATATTGACAATACTTTATATAAATTTTTTGGTTTGTTAAACTAACCAATACTCTCTGTGAGTATGAACCATTAACAAGCTACTGAGACATTGTTACACTCCTATAAACTATTTGGACAATGCAAGTTTGCATATATTTTCCTCTTATTAAACCCAAGCATTAGGAAAAACAAGGAACCTTTTTTATGATAAAAATTAACAAAATATTGCATTTTCTGGATTAAATAACTTTTTGGATTATTGTCTAAGGGTCATAAATGATCTTATACTTTTTTGGTCTGCTAAGCAAGAATATTTCACTTTGATCTAGTAATAGTTATGTCATGTGCCTACTTTTATAAGATTAAGCAATCTGTCTTTATGTATAAATTGTGCTATTTTTTATATTTTTATTTTATCAGTCCTCATCAGCACAGTGGCAGTTTGAATTCTTAGTTTAAAATATATCTTAATGTGTGATCAATTTTTTGCAGAACCTCAATCTCCAATACCAGGGAAGGAAGGTAATGTATATATTCACTTGCTTATTTGAAAATCTAATAGTTATTAAGTATAAGGTGATAGACATTAGTATCTAATGCAAAGTCCAGTTAAATTAAAATTTTTCAGAGTCAGCATTTATAAAAATTGTATAAATTTACAATTCCTAGTTATCACTCTTTCTTAAGGATATTATGAAATACAGTGTAGAGTTTAATTCAATTATGTATGCAATAAAAGTTAGTTCTTGGAATACCAAAGTAACAAACATTATTACATGCCACAGAAAGTTACTCATTTTAAAAATAATTTTCACCATTCTAGTAGATGAGTTTGTGTTGTTCACACAATCAGCCACCCATTGTATTTTCTACTCATTCTTATTTATGTCTCCAGTTTGATTACACTTATGAGTATAATTGCTTCCATTTAAATACAGAGAGGCTGATGTATTATGATAAATTGGAACAATTTGGGGGAAATCTATTTGTTCCATAAGTGACAAGTAGAATTTTTCTAAATTCTCATTGACGGAAAGGGTTTTTGCAGTCTTTGCTGCATTTTCAATTGATTTAAATCAATGGGAATTTTTATTTGTTGTCTATGGTGCAGTTGACTTGTTCCAGAATTGCTACAGTTCTTTCATCATATTCAGCCTCAAAGTGCCTTCACTGCAAAGCAAAGCAGGCCTGTACAGCACAACATGACAACATAAATTTCCACTAGTTTGGTACAAAAATTCACAGTGCCTGCTACATTTGTGTCACTCAGAAAATGCAATCACTTTAAATGGATAGTAATAATTATTACTAATCCGTATATTAAAGTCATATTAAAAATAAATGTATTGCCCCCAGTGTCATCTCTCAAACCTTTATGGTTTGAGAGATTATTGCTCCTGAAGATGCCCTCTCCCTCCTCCTTCCCCGAAGTCAGCGTTGTAGCTGACTGAAGGGAAATCCAGTCTTATGATCATCAGGTGGCTGTGCAGCAGAGCCACGATCGCATTAATAAAAAAATCTTTCACAAAAAGCAAAGGAAGCACACGTAGAAGACCATTTCAGTGAAAGATTTATGTTTTATTAACGCGATCTTGGCTGTGCTGCAGAGACACCTGAAGCTCGTACGACAGGCTTCCCTGCAGACAGCTAGAACGCTGACTATGGGGAAGGGGGAGGAAGAGGGCAACTTTAGGAGAGATTATCTCTCAAACCATAAAGGTTTGAGAGATGACACTGGGGGCAATACATTTATTTTAATATGACTTTAATATACGGATTAGTAATAATTAAGTATTACTATCCCTGTAACAATAGGAGGAGTCCATCTTAAAGGGTTGCCATTATGTAATGTCAGGTGAACTCTGTAATAATCATAGGGCTGTCCATCTGATTTTCAAAGGGTTCATTTAGACTATCACATAATGATTTGAAAATAACCATTTTACAGAATAAAGTGGTACCTGTTATTTTATTATATGTGACCTAAAAACATCCATTCTAAATATAATTATACCAAAGCAGCATTTACATTGGTGATCCAATACATAGAATCTGAGTGACCACTGTTATTCCTAATGTATAAAAAACAATGATGAATTTCTTTTAACTATTAATCCTAGCAGTTCATAATCACATGTCCTGATGTTCTAGTATCATTGGTAAAATGCAATCACTTCAGCATCCACAACTGTCCACATTAACTCATATATTTATGTTTTTATGCTTAGGAACATGGCTTGTAGAAGTAGAGCAGCCAAAAGGACCCACTGGAACTGAATGGAGTGAGTACATATATAGCAGATGGAGATATTCTACATGCACTACATTAGTAATGAGGTAGATTTGAGGAAGCAGTAAACTTTTTTTATGAAAAAAACTAGTCCCACTCATTAAAACAAGGGTTCTCTGACTGTAGGATTTATGTATTTCCCAAATTATTACAAATTAAAGCATTGTAATATTGTTGTATTACCACTGCCCTCTAGTGACCAGATTTCAGAAAAGTATTTGATGTATTCTATAGTTAAGGTGAGTCAATGATAAGAGTTCATCATAAAATGTTATGGGAACAGCACCATCACCTCCTTTCAGTTTGAACTTTAAGGAAGTCATTAAGCTTTACACATTTCCTCACAGTAAAATGATACAACTTTTAATAAAACAACTACCAACAGAGATAGCATCATTGTTTTACTCAGAAGTAAAAAAAATCACTGTTCCTTTAATAAAAAGAGTGGAAGAAATTCTGAGGCAAACTATGTACATCATATGAGACACTCACTTTCTCACCTATTTAAAAGGTGCATTTAACACCTGGGGGAGATTCTGTGGAGACTATGCATTAAGATTTCTCCAGCTTTGGAGACATTGGCAGTGTCTTGAGTTCACATATACATTTCAGCACCCAAAATACCATTTGGATTGTTAATCATTGGATACTCTACTAGTTTAGTCTATGGATCTTTGGCATTTTGTATATATATATATATATATATATATATCTTAAGAAAATCTCTCTCTATATATATCATATTGGTCATGACAATATAGTTGTATTGTTAAGCAAAGAGTGTGTCAGAAATGGAGTCTTTAATATATCTCTACTTTTTCCCCTTAGTGCCTGGTTTTCCAGTTTGGGGGCCAAATGGTAATGTATCATTTTGATTTGATAACTGGATAGATTGTTATTTACTGGAGTACAAAATGTATGATTATAATGCATATTGTAATATTTTTGTTTAGGACAATTGATCATACAACCAGGACAGCCAACAGCACCAGTGCAAATAGAAGGGAGTGAGTATAAAAAATACACAAATTACATTGTTTTATATAATTATATTTTCATTTTTCAGATAAGACATGATTAGTCAAATAAATCGTTTACCAGTATATTTTCTTATATAAATCCTGCATCATTTTGGTTGTGGATGTAATAATCCTATGTAAAGACCTTTCCTGTACTAAGCTGTTTTTACTTTTATGCTACATCAATAACAGAAGAAATAATAATCTGGAAACACCTGATTAAAAGCTTGATTATTAATGTAATTTACTGCAAAAACAATGCACAGGGGTAGTTGGCAATCTCTGGTTACGTGCAAGCCGACCCCTGTTTTGTGCCTCTACAGCACTTTGTCAGGGCATCCAGTATAGAATTTGCAAATATGTTACTTAAAGGAATAGTAATGTTTCATACTAATGTCAGCTCCAATTAATCTTCATAGTATTTGGGCCATGGAGAGTTTTATTTCAATACTGTCAGAGTTGTAGTTCAAGGGTAAATGAATGATAAAATATCCCCCTCCTGCCCCTTTTACTAATGTAACATTGCTCAGCTCAGAGCAGCAGGGTGGTGTCCAAGTGGATTGCAGATAGGGACAATCTTCAATTAGCATAAGGGAAAAACCTGAAAAAACCTGTCAATGGGGCAGGGCTTTAATTGTTCTCACAGAAAGAAGATTGTCCCTTGCTGTGAGCTGTCTGGTCTGTGGTGCAGATTTCAAATTTGAGGGGAGGTGCCTTACACTAGGTAAAAGGGGAGGAAGGGGAATACTTTATCATTCAGTTACTCTTGAACTACAACTCTGACACTATTGAAATACTCTCCATGACTCAAATACTATGAAGATTAATTGGAGCTGCTGTTTTTGTGAAACATTACTATCCCTTTTAAGAGAATAGAATGAAGAACAATGTGCTGTGGCAAACTACACATTGTTGTATATGGTTCATATGATGGTGTTTACTTTAAAATAGTTCATAGGATTACATGTCAAATGTGATCTTAGATGCAAAAATAAGTCATAAGTTACAGAAATAAAGGCTATGTACATTGTTTCCAGTGAGTGGATTCCAGGCCTCCTTTCATTGCAAGAAGAGTCATTTAAACATAAATCATTTGCACATTTTCTATCCATATACTTAACATTGATAAATTTGGACATATATTTTATTTATATAAATAAATCTCAGTTTGTCTACCTCTTTTTGTAAACAAGAATCTATGTCAATCATTATTTATTTATTTTATGAGATTGCTACAAAATTACACCAGAAGCACAGCACTCACTGTTAGTGAAGGACACAGGTCTTGGTGGCAGCCAAATTGCAGATAATACATTCAGTCTGATGAGGTAATAATAAGGACCTTGATACCAGAGAGTAATTTGTTCAACTCAATAATGGGCACATTGATCTGTGCCTTCAGGTTCCTGTGAATGCTGTTACCACCTTGGATTGTAAATGCAAACACACTTTGATTACTGTAAGATACAGGGCCTTAGCCTGGGTACCCCAATTGCCTTGGGGTGGGGAAAGAGCAAAGGGACTTCTCCAAAAGAAGCAAAATTGATTGTGTGTCATGAAACAATATTCCAGGGGGGTCTTAATGAACATGTTTGCTTAAATTGTTTCATATAAAAGATTTCACTGACTGCATTGCTTATCTTTGCAGACCAATACACAATGTGGTCTAACATAGGTCAATTATATCTTATTTTTATTTTTGTTTTTAAGAACCTGGTTAAGTATGATTAGACCAATAAGGAAACCATTGTAATACAATGAATTTGCTTCATTCAGGAGCAGTGCACTAACATGCCTCACAGCAAGCTAAGATTCAGCACCTGAATTGCAAACACTATTCTCCCTACTGTCCTCCAATCTATGCATATTCAGGAGCTAGAGTCTTTCCTGATATGTTTTGCTATTTAATCCATGCACCATTTTAGTGTCTCTTCAATGAATAGTCTCTAATTTACTGATGTCTTTCTGGAAAAATGTTCTCCTGAACAATAAACCATAGAGTAGGTGAGGGTGAACTAGGGATCTGTTAATTTTCATCTGCATCTTTTGCAGCCTAGTGCCCAACAGGCTTCCCCTTGGCTTTGCTTCATTACTTGCCTTCTTTTAATTTACCAAAGTACCATTATGTTAATAATCTGACTTTTGTTTTTTATATGCATTAGTTTACATTTATTGCATTAAATCTCATACTTTATTCATCTCTACATCTTTTCAAATCAATCCTCATTTGATTTATTCCTTCAGGAATGTCAGCAATGTTACATATGTCCGTATAATATGCAAAAAGGAACACCTTCCCTTTAGGCCCGCCAATAAAATCACTAATTACTGATAATATTACAGTTACCTTTTTTGTCCAGTCCTAAGCTTTGTAGCATGCCTATTAGTTTTTATGTGGGTAGCGTGGAAGACTTTACTAAAATACAGAAAAACTACATTAACTGCCACAACCTGGTCTTAGATTTTAGTAGCAAATCCAAAACATCAATAACGTGTGTTTCACTAGACCTTCCTGATGCAAATTCATGTTCCCCATCATCTTGAAAACTTGCAGCTTTCAGATAAGCAACAATTCTCTCTTTCAAATGGATTTCTATTATTTTCCAGCAACTGATGTTGGACTCACAGGCCTGTACTTGTTATCTTTTTGTGCATGTTTATAAATATGGATATAACAAATATGCAATGAATATCTATGGTACATGTGATAACAAAATAAGTTTATTCTATCAGTAATGCTGAAATAATAATATAATGTGTATTAACACTTTAAAACATGAACTTGTGAAAACATAGAAAACATGAAAGCTGATGAGAAACTTACGATGTGAAATAGCTCCAGTCCATAAGGGGTTAAGTGGCAATTACTCTACAAATGCTAGCTATGATTCTGTAATACCTTTCATAACTGATAAATTTATTTGGTGCCTGTGTACTACTAAGTATCTTTTAATTATTAATCTAATTTTCTTTTCAGAACCTATAGCTCCAGTTCCAGGGAAAGAAGGTAATCTACACACTGACCTGGATACTTGTAAATGATAAAAAACTGTAAGAAGTTGGTGAACTGATATTAAGATGCAAAATAATATTAATTAATATAAATGCACAGGCCATATGCAGAGAGCAAAGAGGAACAATTATGTACAACAGTGAACATATAAAAAAGTTTGCTTAGAATGCAAGGAGATGAGAGTGCCATAGAAACAACAAGGGATTTTTGTCCCCTTTGACACAGTCTATTTGCTCCAGAATTGATCCTCATATGGAAATATACCTTTACTGATGTAGGAAACATGATGGAGCAATATTCTTTTCCAATGACATTATATACCTTGGCCTCATCATGACTTTGGGTGTAATCCATGTAATGGCTGGAACTCCTTCTTTTAATTATGTGTATTTAATAAATGTGTGATTTATTTAATAAATCATTATATCTCATTTTTATAATACTCCCTTAAAAGCAAGCTTTTCAGGGAGATGTTCTTTGTGCCTCTTAAGATCAGACCTAAATAGTGGCTACTTCTTGCACCTGCGGTCAAAAGATCACATTGTTTCACCCAGTCCTGAGTGTAACTAAACACATATTGTCTGCACGAGCTTTAAGAAGCTGCTACACAGTTCTGATATTAAGGTAGGCATAGAGAACATCTCACTTCAAAGCATATATTTAGGAGTTATTATAATGCATTCCACACCCTTCTGGTCCTTAGAAGATTAATAAATCGTTACTGAGGCTGACATAATAAAAATAATTAAAGAAGTTGGGGATAAAATGAACAACACCACACAAGACAAATGCATTATCCCAAATTCACAGTGATTACATTGGGCTTTTAATCCATTGAATGAAGAGGTGTCTACTGCATTCAAGTGTTAAAATCTCCATTTTAACCAATGGAAATTTTTATTTACCTCTCATGGTGCAGTTGGGTTTTTCCCCAGAATCGACCCAGGTCTTAATCAGATGCATTAAGATTTACAAAACGTCCTGGCAAATGGATGTGGGTTGGATAAATGGGCAAATAAAGCACACCACAGGAAGATATACACATTATGGGAGAATACATTGCCCTATTACTGCTAGAGTTAACACTCTGAGTGTCCAGGAATGTCCAATGCATTTCACTAACCTCTGCTGTTAGTGGTGAAACTATAAAAACACTCAAGAACCCATTTAATGCCTTGTATGCTAGCAAGATCTCCAACACCTCATATTACAATTAGATGCAGATTTCTCAAGAATCCAGGTAGTTAAACCACGTCACTCTCTCCAAAAATGTTTAATATTTCTTTATTTTTAATATTTAAATTAGAAATGAGACTGCTTTAATGTTTTAACTAGTAATTACGCTCTGTCACTTTAAACAAAGAGAAAGTTAATAAATTTATTGTTGTATTTAGGAGTATGGACTATAGAAGTACAGACACCTAGTGGACCAGTGACAATTGAAGGGAGTGAGTATACACACAATATAACTAACAAAAATAATTTATAAAATGCATAGTATGAGCTTTAGTTATGTATATTTATTTGCTAACTGAATCTTTGTGTATGTTTTTATGTACAAAAACATTAAGTACATTTCAGTAAACAACTGTGCTGGTTCACAACTTGTATACAAACAACTCCTTATACTCACTTATACAAGGAAAGGGAAACATTTGAACCCTTACCTTAACAAGCTCACCTGTTTCATGACTCAATAAGGACAAAGCAGCAATTTTGTACATATGAGTTATGGTGCTGGACAAGTCAGTGTACAAAAGTGTTCAAGTTCTTCTTGGGTGAAATTCTGTTTGTGCATTGTGTCATTCCTACATACAATTATTGTTTATAGAGCACTGAATGTATAAAAGTGTTTGAAGAACTATGGATACATTAGATTTTCACATATTATTGCATTTATTGGAGAATAGGTAAAGAGAGATCATTGGAGAACATTTACATTTGACAGAGAAGCCATCTTGACATTAGTCTCTAAAACCTATGGCTTCACCCAGGGGTATGCACTACATTGCATAATCATTTTAAAGCATACAGGAATATACACTCCATCAGAACTTCATGCCAATTCCATAGCATGGTCAGGAAAATTTCACTAACTTCATTACCTCTGTACATTGCTTTGTATAAGTCATAGAAGAAAAGACTGCCTTGAACTGCCCATAGACTATTGCTGTGTCTTCTCCTTGGTTAAACGGATGTTTTTGTGTGCGTGTAGCTTCATACTGAGTGGAATCAGTTTGTTTACATAAACTTCAATCTCTGGAAATATTCCAAGCAGGAGGTATTAGTTTATCAGAAGAAGAAATTAACTGCTTTATCTATGTTTGTACTATTTTAGTAAGAGGGAGAAAATAATCCACAATTATCCTTTTTCAAATTGCCACATATCTCATACAGCAGAAGATGAGATTGTACACATCTCCTATTTTTATAGAATAATGATATTCTCTTTAACTATGCTTTTGTCCTATATCTAATATTGACAATACTTTATATAAATTTTTTGGTTTGTTAAACTAACCAATACTCTCTGTGAGTATGAACCATTAACAAGCTACTGAGACATTGTTACACTCCTATAAACTATTTGGACAATGCAAGTTTGCATATATTTTCCTCTTATTAAACCCAAGCATTAGGAAAAACAAGGAACCTTTTTTATGATAAAAATTAACAAAATATTGCATTTTCTGGATTAAATAACTTTTTGGATTATTGTCTAAGGGTCATAAATGATCTTATACTTTTTTGGTCTGCTAAGCAAGAATATTTCACTTTGATCTAGTAATAGTTATGTCATGTGCCTACTTTTATAAGATTAAGCAATCTGTCTTTATGTATAAATTGTGCTATTTTTTATATTTTTATTTTATCAGTCCTCATCAGCACAGTGGCAGTTTGAATTCTTAGTTTAAAATATATCTTAATGTGTGATCAATTTTTTGCAGAACCTCAATCTCCAATACCAGGGAAGGAAGGTAATGTATATATTCACTTGCTTATTTGAAAATCTAATAGTTATTAAGTATAAGGTGATAGACATTAGTATCTAATGCAAAGTCCAGGTAAATTAAAATTTTTCAAAGTCAGCATTTATAAAAATTGTATAAATGTACAATTCCTAGTTATCACTCTTTCTTAAGGATATTATGAAATACAGTGTAGAGTTTAATTCAATTACGTATGCAATAAAAGTTAGTTCTTGGAATACCAAAGTAACAAACATTATTACATGCCACAGAAAGTTACTCATTTTAAAAATAATTTTCACCATTCTAGTAGATGAGTTTGTGTTGTTCACACAATCAGCCACCCATTGTATTTTCTACTCATTCTTATTTATGTCTCCAGTTTGATTACACTTATGGGTATAATTGCTTCCATTTAAATACAGAGAGGCTGATGTATTATGATAAATTGGAACAATTTGGGGGAAATCTATTTGTTCCATAAGTGACAAGTAGAATTTTTCTAAATTCTCATTGACGGAAAGGGTTTTTGCAGTGTTTGCTGCATTTTCAATTGGTTTAAATCAACGGGAATTTTTATTTGTTGTCTATGGTGCAGTTGACTTGTTCCAGAATTGCTACAGTTCTTTCACCATATTCAGCCTCAAAGTGCCATCACTGCAAAGCAAAGCAGGCCTGTACAGCACAATATGACAACATAAATTTCCACTAGTTTGGTACAAAAATGCACAGTGCCTGCTACATTTGTGTCACTCAGAAAATGCAATCACTTTAAAGGGATAGTAATAATTATTACTAATCCGTATATTAAAGTCATATTAAAAATAAATGTATTGCCCCCAGTGTCATCTCTCAAACCTTTATGGTTTGAGAGATTATTGCTCCTGAAGTTGCCCTCTCCCTCCTCCTTCCCCGAAGTCAGCGTTGTAGCTGACTGAAGGGAAATCCAGTCTTATGATCATCAGGCGGCTCTGCAGCAGAGCCGCGATCGCATTAATAAAAAAATCTTTCACAAAAAGCAAAGGAAGCACACGTAGAAGACCATTTCAGTGAAAGATTTATTTTTTATTAACGCGATCTTGGCTGTGCTGCAGAGCTGCCTGAAGCTTGTACGACAGGCTTCCCTGCAGTCAGCTACAACGCTGACTATGGGGAAGGGGGAGGAAGAGGGCAACTTTAGGAGCGATTATCTCTCAAACCTTATGGTTTGAGAGATGACACTGGGGGCAATACATTTATTTTAATATGACTTTAATATACGGATTAGTAATAATTAAGTATTACTATCCCTGTAACAATAGGAGGAGTCCATCTTAAAGGGTTGCCATTATGTAATGTCAGGTGAACTCTGTAATAATCATAGGGCTGTCCATCTGATTTTCAAAGGGTTCATTTAGACTATCACATAATGATTTGAAAATAACCATTTTACAGAATAAAGTGGTACCTGTTATTTTATTATATGTGACCTAAAAACATCCATTCTAAATATAATTATACCAAAGCAGCATTTACATCGGTGATCCAATACATAGAATCTGAGTGACCACTGTTATTCCTAATGTATAAAAAACAATGATGAATTTCTTTTAACTATTAATCCTAACAGTTCATAATCACATGTCCTGATGTTCTAGTATCATTGGTAAAATGCAATCACTTCAGCATCAACAAATGTCCACATTAACTCATATATTTATGTTTTTATGCTTAGGAACATGGCTTGTAGAAGTAGAGCAGCCAAAAGGACCCACTGGAACTGAATGGAGTGAGTACATATATAGCAGATGGAGATATTCTACATATACTACATTCATAATGAGGTAGATTTCAGGAAGTAGTAAACTTTTTTATGAAAAAAACTAGTCCCACTCAGTAAAACAGGGGTTCTCTGACTGCTAGGATTTATGTATTTCCAGAATTATTACAAATTAAAGTATTGTAATATTGTTGCATTATCACTGCCGTCTAGTGACCAGATTTCAGAAAAGTATTTGATGTATTCTATAGTTAAGGTGAGTCACTGATAAGAGTTTCCCATAAAATGTTATGGGAACAGCACCATCACCTCCTTTCAGTTTGAACTTTAAGGAAGTCATTAAGCTTTACACATTTCCTCACAGTAAAATGATACAACTTTTAATAAAACAACTACCAACAGAGATGGTATCATTATTTTACTCAGCAGTAAAAAAAAAATCACTGTTCCTTTAATAAAAAGAGTGGAAGAAATTCTGAGGCAAACTATGTACATCATATGAGACACTCACTTTCTCACCTATTTAAAAGGTGCTTTTAACACCTGGGGGAGATTCTGTGGACACTATGCATTAAGATTACTCCAGCTTTGGAGACATTGGCAGTGTCTTGAGTTCACATATACATTTCAGCACCCAAAATACCATTTGGATTGTTAATCATTGGATACTCTACTAGTTTAGTCTTTGGATCTTTATAATTTTGTATATAAAGTAAAAAAAATATTTCTTTGTATATATTTTATTGTTCTATTATAATCTCAGTTGCATTGTTAAGCAAAGAGTGGGTCTGAAATGGAGTGATTTAATATAATTCTACTTTTTTCCCTTAGTGCCTGGTTTTCCAATTTGGGGGCCAAATGGTAATGTATCATTTTGATTTGATCATTTGGCATACATTGTTATTTACTGGAGCCCAAATTTATGAATATAATGCATATTGTAATATTTATGTTTAGGACCATGGATCATTCAACCAGGACAGCCAACAGGACCAGTGCAAATAGAAGGGAGTGAGTATAAAAAATACACAAATTACATTGATTTATAGAATTGTATTTTCATTTCTCAGGTAGGACATGATTAGTCAAATAAGTTGTTTTACCTTCAGAAAGTATATTTTCTCATCAGCTCCTGCATCATTTTGGTGGTGGATGTATTAATCTTATGTAAAGACCTTCCCTATTCTAAGCTGTTTTTACTTTTACGCTACATAATAGACGGGATCGTTAACCAACACACACCCGACTAAAGGCTTGATTATTAAGTTTATTTACTGCAGCAAAAATGTACAGGGGTAGTTGGCAATCTCTTTTTACATACAAGTCAACACTTGTTTTGTGTTGCTACAGAACTTTGTCAAGGCATTCAGTACATAATTTGCTTCTATGTTATTTAAAGAGAACAGAGAGAATAAATAGCTCAAATGTGATCTTAGAAGCAATAATAAGTGATACATTGCAGAAGTAAGGAACTGTAATCTGGGGAATGTCACATGTTACATAGCATTATCTTAGCTTCAGATTGGATGTCATTTGAAAGATATAATTTCCAACTCTGTCCATTGTTTCCAGTGAGCAGATTCCATGCCTTCTTTCATTGCCAGAAGAGTCATTCAAACACAAATCATTTTAACCTTTTCTATCCTCAAACTTCACATTGATAAATGAGGACATATATTTTATTTAAAGAAATAAATCTCAGTTTGTCTATCTCTTTTTGTAAACAAGAATCATTATTCATTATATGTGATTGCTATAAAATTACAGAAAGCCACAAGAAGAACAGCACTAACTGTTACTGAAGAACATAGGTCTGGGTGCTACCCAAAGTGCAGATAATACATCCAAACCAATGAGTTAACAATGAGAACCTTGATAGCAGAGAGTAAATTGTTCAACACCACATTTTTGTCTGCCTTCAGGTTCCTGTGAATGTTGTTACCACCTTGGATTGTATATGTAACACACTTTGCTTACTGTAAGATGTGTGACCATGGTTGGGGTACCCCCGTTGCCTTGCAGTGGGGACAGAGCAAAGGGACATCTCCAAAAGAACAAGAATGGATTATGTATCATGAAACAGTATTCCTGAGGGGTCTTAATGAACATGTTTATTTACATTGTTTCATATTGTTTACATTGTTTAATATAAATTATTTCTCTACAGCTTTGCTTTTCTTTGCAGACCAATGCACAATGTGGAATAGCATAGTTCCTTTATTACTTATTTTTATTTTTGGGTTTAAGGACCTGGTTAAGTATAGTTAGAGAGATAAGGGAACCATTGTTATACACTGAATTGCTTTAGCAGGACCAGTGCACTAATATCCTTCACAACAAGATAAGATTCAGCAACTGATTTCAAATACTATTCTCCATACTATCCTCCAATCTATCCATATTAAGGTGCTACAGTCTTTCCTACTATTTATTCCATGCACCATTTTCGTGTCTCTTCACTGAATATTTTCTAATTTATTGATGTCTTTCTGGATATATGCTCACCAGAACAATATACCATATACTAGGTGGGGGTGAACTAGTGATCTGTTAAGTGGCATTAGGACCTCTCATTTTCTACTGCTTATTTTGCAGCTGAGTACTCCTCATGGCTTTGCTTCAATGCTAGCCTACTTTTAAATGATCAGATTACCATTGCAGCAATAATCTGACTTTTGGGGGGGGGGTTTGCATTCTTACTTCTCATTTGACTTATTCCTTCAGGAATGTAAGCATTGACAAATATGTAATATGCAAAAAGGAACACCTTCCCTTGAAGCCCACCAATAAAATCAATAATTACTGATAATATCACCAATTACCTTTGTCCTAAACTCTGTAGCATGACTATTAGTTTTTCATGTGGGCATTGTGGAAGACTTTACTAAAATCCAGATAAGCTACATTTACTGCCATGACCTGGTCCATTATTTTAGTTGCAAATCCAAAACATCAATAACATTTGTTTGACTAGACCTTCCTGGTGGAAATCCATCTTAATACTAATCTTGAAAACTTTCAGAGAAGTAACAATTCTCTCTTTCAAACTGGTTTCCATTCTTTTTCCAGCAACTGATGTTAGACTAACAGGCCTGAACTTGGAATGTTTTTTGATATATATATATATATATATATATATATATATATATATATATATAGTTTGTGAAAGAAGCAGTCTCAATAATCGAAGATAATGCCTGGGTGCCAAAACTGGAATGTAGCTACTGTATTGAAATCAGCACTCTCAGGACTGCTCAAATTATTTAAGTGTTGAATAAAAGATCAACGTTTCGATCCTGGAATGCTACTAGCCAGACCTGAAAAGTTACTCGCCACTGCAAGCCATAATATACCCACCAGGGCTGAATTTTCACTCGTCATTGGCTAGTGGCGAGTGGAAATTTTGAGCCCTGTACATATATATATATTGCTATAAAAATATGCTATAAATATCTACTGTACATATGATAACAAAACAAAGCTTATTCTATCCCTAATGCTGAAACAATAACATAATTTGCATTAACACATTAGTAAATGAACCTGTGAAAACATTGAAAATATGAAAGATGATGAATCTTAAGGGGTGAAATAGCCCCAGTCCATTAGGGGTTAAGTGGCAACTGCTTTACAAATGCTAGCTATGATTCTGTAATACCTTTCATAAATGAGACATTTCTTTAGTGTCTGTGTATTTATGCAGTTACTACTAATTCTCTTTTAATTATTAATCTAATTTTCTTTTCAGAACCTATAGCTCCAGTTCCAGGGAAAGAAGGTAATTTACACTTAACTGGGTACTTGTAAGAAGCTAGTGAACTGACATTAAGATGCAAAAGAATATTAATTATTATTAAGACACAGGCCATATGCAGAAAGCAACAGGAGTAAAAATGTACAACAATGAACATATAATAGTTTGCTATGATTTGGCAACCTCTTTAGAATGCAAGGAGTCGAGCTCCCCATTTAAACAAAAGGGGATTTTTGTCCCCTGTGACACAGTCTATTTGCTCCAGAATTGCTCCTTTTTATTTCTTTGAGCATATGGTATTATACCTTTACTGATGTAGGAAACATGATATAGCTATGTTCTTTTCCATTGATATTATACACCTTGGCTTCATCATGCCTTTGGGTGTAATCCATGTGTATTTAATAAATATGTGACTTATTTAATAAATCATTACAGCGCATACTTTTAAATACTCCCTTAACAGCAAGCTTTTCAGGGAGATATTATGTGTGCCTCTCAACATCAGACCTGAATAGTGGCTGTTTCTTGCTCCTGCAGTCAAAGATGACATTGTTATTAAGGGAGGCATGGAAATCATCTCACAGCAAAGTGTATATTTAGGTGTTGTAGTAATGAAATCCACAACCCTCAGGTCCTTAGAAAACTAATAAATAGTTACTGAAGCTGACATAATATTAATAATTGGAGAAATCGGGGATGAAATCAACAGCATCACAAAAGACAAATACAATACCCAAATTTCAATGTGATTAAACTGGACTTTTAAAACACTGAATAAAGAGATGTCCACTGCATTCAAGTGTTAAAACGCCAATTTGAACCAACTGGAATTTTTATTTGCCTCCCATGGTGCAGTTGGTTTTTAATCAGACATATGAAGGTTTACAAAACTTCCTGGAAAATGTTTGTGGTTTGGATAAATAGGCAAATAAAGCACACCTCAGGAATATATATACATAATGGAGAATACACTGCTCTAATACTTCTGGTATTAACACTCTGAGTGTCCAGGAATGTCCTATGCATTTCATTAACCTCTGCTGTTAATGGTCAGACTATACAAAATACTTGAGAACCCATTTAAGCGTTGTATGATAGGAAGGTCTCCAAAACCTTATATTACAATAAGATGCAAATATCTCAAGAATCCAGGTGGTTAACCCATGCCACTCTCACCAAAAATGTTTAATATTTCATTGTTTAAATTAGAAATTAGATCACTTTAATGTCTTAAATAGTCATTATGTTCTGTAACTTTAAACAAAGAGAAAGTTGACAATCATATTGTTGTATTTAGGAGTATGGACTATAGAAGTACAGACACCTAGTGGACCAGTGACCATTGAAGGAAGTGAGTATACATATATTTTATAAGAGAAAAAAGGAATTTACAAAATGTATAGTATAATCTTTAGCTACGTATATGTACTTGCTACAAGAATGTTTGATCCTGTTTTTATGTACAAAAACATTAAGGACATTTGAGTGAACAACTCTTCTGGTTCACAACTTGTATACAAACAACTCCTTATATGGCCTTATACAAGGAATGGGAAACATCTGAACACTTACCCTAACAAATGCCCCTGCCTTTTGACTCAATAAAGACAAAGCCTCAATGCTGTACATACGAGCTAAGATGGTGCTGGACAAGTCAGTGTACTCAAAGTGTTTAAGTTCTTCTCAGGTGAAATTCTGTTTGGGCATTGTGTCATTCCTACATAGAATTATTGTTTATAGATCATTGAATGTATAAAAGTGTTTGAAGATCTACAGATGCTGCTAGATTTTCACAGTGTGTTGCAATTGTATGAGAACAGGAAAAGGGAGTTAAGCAGAGAACATATACATATGCCAGAGAAGCCACACTGATATTAGTCTATAACACCTTTGGCTTCACTCAATGGAATGCACGACATTGTATGATCACTGTAATGTATATAGGAATACACATTCCATCAGAACTGCATGCAACTCCATAGCATGGTTAGGAGAATGGAGTACACTTACCATGAGTTACTTTGTATATTTTCCTAAGCAAAGCACAGAGGAAAAGGTGACCTTGAACTGCCCAGAGACTACTGCCTTGCCTTCCTCTTGGTGAAAGTCATTAAATGGACGATTTTATGTGGCTGTAGCTTAATATAGAATGGAATCAGTTTGTTTACCTTCACCTCAATATCTGGACATATGCCAACAAAGGGGAATTAGCTTATCAAAAGAAGAAGATAATGCCTTATCTACAGTTGTACTATTCCAGTAAAGCAGAAAATAATCCAAAACAATCCTTCTTAAAATCACCACATATCTCATGCAGCAGAACATGAGATTGGACACATCTCCTATTTTAATAGACTAAAGATGCTCCCCCCATCTATGCTTTTGTCCTATATCTAATAGTGACAACATATATATATATATATATATATATATATATATACTTTCTGTGAGTATAGGTAGCATTAACTATTAACAAGTTATTGAAATATTGGTACACTACTGTAAACTAATTGGACATTGCAAGTTTGAATTTTCTGGATTAGACAACTTTAGGGAGTTGTTGTCTATGGGTCATAAACTATTTTCTACTTTTTTGGTCTGCTAAAAAGACTCATTCTTCATGATCTTGCAATAGTTATGTCATGTGTCTACTTTTATACAGTAAATTAATATGTCTTTATGTAAAATTGTGCTATTTTTTATATTTTTATTTCATTAGTCATCATTATCAGAGTGACATTTTGAATTGGTTGTTTTAATTATTGCTTACTGTGTGATCATTTTCTTTTGCAGGACCTGTATCTCAAATACCAGGGAAAGAAGGTAATGTATACATACACCTGCTTTTTAAAAAATCTATTAGTTATAAAGTATAAGGTGACCTACATTAACATTTAATGCAAAGTCAATTTAATGATAATTTTGCTGAGTTGGCATTTATAAAAAAAAAATCAAAATGTAGAATTCCTAGTTATTACTGCATTTGTTAAGGATATTACGAAATACAATGTAGTGTTTTATTCAATTGTGCATGTAATTAAAGCTAGCTCTTGGGATACTGAAGTAACTGTCTTTCACAGAAAATAAATAATCTTAAAACATTATTTTTTTATCATGCTACTAGATGACTTTTTGCTGGTTACACACCCATTGTATTTTGTTCTCATTCTTTTTTTTTTTTTTCCACATAACTACAATTATATCACTGAACCAATCAAATACAAAAATTAATAAGGTTAGAGCCAGGATTAACAAACTATACAATCCTAAAATCCATATGAAAATAATTTTAAATAAACACCTCTGGGTTACTATCCAAGTATTTATCTACTATATTACTTATTTCCTCCCAAATCTTAGATCTTTTTAAATATCTTCCCAAAGACATACTCAACAAATATTCCATCCTTATTTGATATACAAAAGTGTTACATAAATGAAGTTCAAGTTCACCCCGCTTTTTCCAAGTATAATAATTTTTGCTGCTAAGAAACTATGTATTGTAATAATTTCAAACTTCTGGTGCAATCTCGGCCAACATAAATGCAACAGAGACCAATCCACTTTTACTTTTGTTATATCTTTAATAAATTTAAATATTTTTAGCCAAAATACTTGAGCCTTCACAAATGACCACCACACAGGCATATAGGATCCATTGGCCCCATTACAACTCCAACATGTAGGTGAGGAAATGTTATACATTTTAATCAATCTGGTGGAAAACAAGTACCACCTATTTAAAACTTTGTACTGTGTTTCTATAATACTAATACAGTGCACAACCTTAATAACTTTGTTCTCATTCTTATTCATATGTCCAGTGTGATTATATTTATGAGTATAATTGCTTACATATAAATGCAGAGAGGCTGATGTACTATGAAAAACTGGATCAATTTTGAGGAAAACTATTTGTTCCATAAGGGACAAGTAGAATGTTTCTAAATTCTCATTGATGTAAAGGGGGTTTTACAGTCTTTGCTGCATTATAAATTATTTAAATCAATGGGAATTTTAATTTGTTGTCTATGGCACAGTTGATTTGTGTTAGAATTGCTTCAGTTCTTCATTATACTCAGCCTCAAAGTTCTTTCAGTGCAATGCAAAGCAGGACATGTACAGCACAATACATTTCCTCTATTTTTGTACAAAAATTCACAATGTTGACTCTTATATCTGTGTTACTGAGAAAATGTAATCAATTTAGTAATATGAAGAGTCCATCTTCATGGGTTGCCATTATGATATGTCAATAGAACTCTGTAATGACCAGAGAGGTGTCCATCTGGTCTTCAAATAATTAATTTAGACTTTAAAATAATTATTTAAAAATAGACATTATATAAAAAGATAGTACCTGTTATATTATTATATGTGACCTAAAAGCATCCATATTAATTATACCAAAGTGACATTTACATGGATGATCTGAAAATGAAATCTGAGTGAACACTGTTATGAATTTCTATTAACTATGAAGAATTTCTTTTAACTATGCATCCTAACAGTGCATACTCGCGTGACCTGATGTTCTAGTGTCACTGACACAATGCAATCACTTCAACAAGTGTCGATCTAAACTCATTTTACAGTAATCTAAATCATTTTAGTTAAATATATATTTATGTTTGTACCTTTTTTGCTTAGGAACATGGCTTGTAGAAGTAGAGCAGCCAAAAGGACCACCTGGAACTGAATGGAGTAAGTACATATTTAGCAGATGGAGATATTATTCATGTACTACATACATGAAGAGGTAGATTTAAGGAAGCAGTAAATGTGTCCCACTCAGTACAACAGGAGTTCTCTGACTGCTGGGAGGTATGACTTTGCAAAATTATTACAATTTAAATTATTGTTTTATTTTTGCCTTAACACTGCCTTCTAGTGACCAGATTTCAGAAAATGATTTGATGCATTCTATGGGTAAGGTGAGTCACTAATAACAGTTCCCCATAGAATGTTATGGTAACAGCATCATCATTTCCTTTCAGTTTGAACCTTCAGGAAGCCATTAAGCTTTACTCACTTACTGACAGTGACATTTTACAAGTTTTGAATAAAATAACTGCCAACTCTAAGAGATTTTCCTAAAACAATCACTGTTTCTTTAAAAAAGAGTGGGAGGAATTCAAAGGCAAACCGTTATAGGAGACCAACACCTTCTCACGGATTAAAATAGTTTTAACCCATGGAACGCTAGACAGGTTTCAGAAATAAGCATAATAACTGGTGTAATTCTGGAAAAAAACAATTGTACCACAGGGAGAAATAAAATTTCTCCATTGTTTTTATTTTGTCCTTAAACTCACTGAACATTAGAGAGGTATTGCAGTTCATTGCAAAAAAACTATGTAAATTCCTGCTTCACTGCTCACTTAGATGGTCGATAAAGGAACATTCCTATATTCCATGGTGATTAAGTTGAATTCTGCTATTACAGTTGTTTCACCTTATTATAAATATGACAGTGCAGATAAAGCTTTGATTTACTCTGTACACTTTCTGGAAATTGAATATTTTATAGCTATCCCTCCATGTTGACACATCTATAAAGAGATTGCTGTGGTGGCCTATGAAAAAAACAATAAATAAATCAACCTTAATCCTGTAGGATTTCAAGAAAAATAACTTGGTTTAGAGTATGGGCAAACCATTTCAAACGTATCTAACTGTTATCAGTAAAGAATCAGGTAAAAACAGAATCACTATTGAGGAGAAGATTTTAGAAAATAATTGAATGGAAAGTATTGCCTGGAACAGAGTTCACATGATTGAATACTCTACTAGTTTAGGTTATGGATAAGTGGCATCTTGACATATAGTAAATAGTCTGTACATATTTTATTGGTCTATAATTATATCAGTTTTACTATTAAGCAAAGAGTGTGTCACAAATAGAACGTTTTAAAGTATCTCTTCTTTTTATCCCTTAGGACCTGGTTTTCCAGGTTGGGAACCACATTTCCAACCAGGGCAGCCAATACCAGTGGAAAAAGAAGGGAGTGAGTATAAGAAGTGCAAATTATATTTTTATAGAATTGCTTTGTCGTTTCTCCTTTACTTACCTTTTTTTGTTTTTTTTTTAAAGATATTTTTATTGTTAGAGACCATTTGAGCATTACAATATGGTTAACATGATGTTACAAAAGATACACTTATATGGTATATAAAGAGAACATAATGAAGAATAATATGCTGTGGTGGACTGGACATTGTGATAATCAGTTGTTATCATGGAGTTTATTTTATTATGTTATTCTAAATTTTGTTGAAAGGATTTCAAGTCAAATGGGATCTTAGGTATTCCAAATGATAAGTAGGATAAATGAAGATGTAAACTGGATAATTTGACACAGTAAAATAGAATTATATTATGTACAAACTGGATGCTGTTTGAAAGTTACCATTGCTAACTATGTCAACTTCTGTTGGTGATAGGATACAAGGCCTTGCTTTTTTGCAAGAAATGTAATTCAAATATAAATCAAATGAACCTTCCATTCTCTTACTCTCTATGTGGAACACAGGAACCATGGTTGCAATTTCCTCCTCCAGGAATGCAGGGCATTAACAGAAAAGGTTCCTGAGGTGGACACTACCATCACTCTTTTAACAGTGCTCTTCCGGAGGAGGTAGCAAGGGGAAATGTCTCATAGACTTCCTTTTTATTTTCTTCTATAGGATATGGGACAGTATAATCTTCCATTATACAGGCTCCTATCCTATTCCATTCCAGACTCTATTAGAAGGAGTGATCAGTGCACAGGGTCTCAGGACCGGATTTGTGTATTAAGGCTTGTTTTATCAGCCAGTTTCCTCACTGCTACTTTGACACTTATCTCTTAAAATAGGAGCCTGAAGAATGGTGAGAGGATTTTTTTACTGAGTGCACATGTCCTGTGAGCACATCCCTACTTCTTTATCTGGTAGCCACATTTCTATATGGTTTGGTAGGGTGCAGTGCAGTCTGTTGATGGGAATAAGTAAGCAGCACATTCATATATAATTCAGTACTTCCATGTTCCTATTCACTAGCTCTAGTAGTTTTCACTGTTTTTATCATTCACAATAATTTTTTGCCTATGTTTTCTATAACTTCAACATTTCTCACTACAATATTACTTCTTCTGAGGGCTGAAGGGGAGAAATAAATACCTGAAAGTCAAAGGTGTGAGTCCTACAAAAACATTTGTCTTGAAAATGTTGTTAGCAGGCTGAGTGCCTTTGTCTTTTGCCCACAACATCAACTTTCTTCTTATGTAACATTGACACAGCCATCCTTGAAAAATAATTGCGGCTTTAGAAATTCCAGCAGGGTTAAATACATGACATGATCCTGACTGTGTAACTTTTTTGCTTTAATGTCATCACTTGTTGAGGAAGTGGGGTGGTGGAGGTACGTGTATGTCCATACTGTGAACTTCATGGACTGAGGGGTTCCTGAGGGGCTCCTACTACTACTGGGGCTGGATGTTGATGCAATTCTACTTATTCGACACAAATGTGTGTGTCTGAGTGGGACTTGGACTTGGAGGCGGTGATGGTGTTGATGATGACTGACAAGATGACTCTGTATTTTTAGACTTTTTTCTTGTACAGGATAAGAGTTTCCAATGGTTATCTCAAACTATTTAAAGACAGGCACAGTGCTCTTTTCAGGGGTGAAAGAATGAGCCTTTGCCTTTCATCTAATGGCCATGTCATCATCTTTCTCACTCCCAACTTCATCTATCTGAAGAAGAGGTGGATGCTTCAGGGATATATTCTACATCTACAGCATCTTCGTCATCATCATCAGTCATCATTAGTTCATCCTCAGAATCACCTGCCGCTTCTTTCGGCCTACCCTACTATTTCGAGGACAGCTGCTATGGTGCTTGTTTGTCTTACTATCAGGTGCAGCAGTTGTTTCAGCTGCTACACTTTCCTCCATTATGCCATTGTCATCATCAACACTAGAATGTGACTCGTTGTCTTCAGTGTTCTTTATTATATGTTTTTTTTGTACTGGTGCTGGTGGTAGTGTCACGGGCACCCAGGAATGCTCAGAACTCAGTAGGTAATATAATGCAAAATGTTTATTAGAATAAATCACAGCAATAAATAAGTAGTACAACAAGCAAAGGGTTACTAGCTGGCGACACTATTACCAGAAATAGTAGGCCTCTCGCTAGACCACAATGCTAGAGACTGGGCTGAAGCCCCTTTTAGTCTCAGCAGGAAACAGGAACGCCAGCTCTTGATTCGTTGACTTGAACACTGGAACAGGTGACTACTGTGAACACTGGCTCAGCAATCTTGATCCGATGAACAGGAACACAGGGACTGCTGGACTGAAGAACTGACCCACGTCTGCAATCAGTCAAACCAGCAACACCACACCTTTGCAGCAACCTGGTGACCCTCGCCTGCAGTCACCGCTAAGAGACCCTGTGACTCTGTCTGCAGTCACATATCAAGACCCTGTGTCTCACGTCTGCAGCCACTACACGAGACCCTGTGACTCATGCCTGCAGTCACTACACCAGACTCTGTGACTCTGCCTGCAGTCACTATTTCGAGAACCTGTGACTCACGCCTGCAGTCACCAGTCAGACCCTCTGTCCACAACAGTGGTCTGTCTTAAGTCAATAGCACAAACTGATCACGGTAAGGGGTACTCGTGATCACTGGGTCATACACAGAGAGGGTACTCGTACTTATCTGGGTCATATACAGAAAAGGTTCTCTTACTTAGCTGAGTCATACACAGTGCGGGTTCTCATAAATAGCCAGGTCATACACACGGTGGGTTTTCGTAGATAGCCAGGTCACACACAGAGCCCAAGTAACTCCACCTAATAACAACAACGCAAGGGCGACTGAGTCAGGACTCAGTGTGCCTTTTAAACTCCTCCACAGGAAGTAGGAGGAGCAGCTCAGAGGGAGGAAGTGGGAACTAGGTAGGAGAAGACTACAGGAAACAAACAGATAAAACAGAGGTCTGCTGCATGCTTGAAGCCTCGCGCCTGTAGACGATGCTGCAAACAAGGTAAGCTGTAAACTGTAACAGGTAGTAGTGGTGAAAGTTTTGGTGGGACCATGTCAAACAACATCCTCCCTGGAAGGCAAAGGATCATCAACATTTATTTTACACACTGCAGTAACCATTGCTGCAGTCAGTTTTTGAACTTCCACTTTGCTCAAATGTCCCTGTACTGCTCCTCCTTGTCATGGTAATCAAGGAAGAAAAGGACAGACACAAGTATAATGAATAAACCACCTTTATTGATAATACACAGAGTAATAAAAATACACGCAATTTCCCCAGAACACTGGACTGCGGTACACAGTCCACTACCCAGGGCTGCACATTGTGCCAAGGCCTGCACTACTCGTGCTATACCGTAGGATGATAGGAAATCACTTAGGGTTCTAGCACCTGATAAGAACCAAGCTGTTACGGTATTGGTGCCAGGAATGGAGTATGAGCATAGGATGGAGCGGAGGCAACATTGCTCAAGTCTCCTAACCGAGGTATAGAAAACTGGAGGCAACAGGGAGCGAAGAGCAAGGCAGAGCCACAGGTATCCCTGATGAGGGTGGTCAGGCAAGCTGAAAAATGCATGGAGTGAGTAGTCAGCCAGAGCCACAGGGCAGGATTGATGTGGGTAGTCAGACAAGCCGGGGTCATACACGGAGTGATTAGTCAGCCAGAGCCACAGGTCAGAACCAATGTGGGTAGTCAGACAAGCCTGATAATGCACAGAGCAGATTCGGAAGCCAAGCACGCGTCAACACAATACAGAGGAATGCAAGAGATACTAGTAGGAACACCACATAAGGGCAATAACTCCTAGGCCCTGGGAAGTTTAAATAGGAGCCCTCCAGGGCAAGAACAAATTAGGCAAATCGGTACTCACCAATAAACAAGAGCACGTCACCGTGCCCGCACTAGTGAATGTCAGGAATGCAAAAGTGACCAGCATCCATGCTGGCCAACCAGCATCACTGAAGATAGAAGCACAGGAGCAATAGGCAACCTAGGGATACTGCGAAACTTCTTTCCCCCTTCCCCTGCCCCTTGTGAGTTTGCTGGACATTACTCAACTACTGTGTGTGTTTTTACTCTAAAGTACACAACAGAACTGATGGAGTGTGATGTCTTGCCTTGGCCCTCAACAAATTTTCAATCTCTTCTGCTATCTTTCAAGTCTGCCTCAGTCACACACCTAATGTCAGGGTCCCAGTCAGCTGTCTGTCATCACATTTTTTTTTTCTTGTTCACCATATCTTATCACTGTCCAAAAGAAATTATAACTAAAAAACAAAATCAACCACTTCTTTCCCCAGACTTTGACAGCACAGAGATAATAACAGCAATATCAGCAAGTAAATGCTTGGACCACAGCTGCCTGTGCCTTTTAAATCAAATCAGTCAGACAGAATGTTGTGGTATTTGGTGGCAACCTCATTTGCTCCCATCTCACACCCCCAGACATGTCCAACACATATATAATAATAACAGCAAAATCAGCAAGCAAATTGGACCCCATCTGCCTGTGTCTTGCCAGTCAGTCACACCAAATTTTGGGGTATATGGGGTCAACCTCCTTCCTCCCTTCTGCTCCCCCAGAGTGCCCCCAGACTCCCCTGATACAGAGAACAAATGTCCTACCTAAAAGACTCCCTAAACTAAGCTTCAGTTCCCCTTTATTTGCCTATCTTCTCTAGATCTTCTGTCTCCTCTCACAAACACAGAATGGCATGCTGTGAGAGCCTGACACCCTTTTATATGCCTGCGGGAACAGAAGAGAAAACTGCCATGTAGTGGGGATAAATTGAGTCTTTCCATTGATTTCAATGCATTGAATTAAGTGAAAAAAGTGGGAAAACTGCACTTTTCGCTAGAAATTTTTCACCAGGCAGGAAGTGCATTTTTTTGCCTATTTTGTTTTTTACCCATCTCTAAACCTGTCCCTATTATACTCCAGGTTATCTATATTAAGATGCTAGAGTGTTTCCTGATATGTTTTGCTATATAATCTATGTACAATTTTAGTGGCCTTTCTTTGAATTATCTCTAATTTAGCTATGTTCGTCTGGAAATATGGTCTTCGGCACTATAAACCAAACATTAGGTGAGAATGAACCAGTGATCTGTAAAATAGAAGCTCTATTTTTACTGATTCTTATGCAAACTAGTATACAGCAGGCTCCTTAATAGCTTCTGGGCAAAACTTCAAGGTTCCTCAGTTCTTTGTCAGGTCCATGTATCCTCTAGTTTTCATTATAGATGAGATGATCATTCCATAGTACACACAATAACAAAATAAAGTTTAGTCTATCCCTATTCTAAAAAAAATTGTATTATATGCATTAGCACATTAAACACTGTTGAAAACATGAACGTTTAAAAAGTCCTTAATGCATGAAATAGCCCCAGTCTATAAGGGCTTAAGTGGCAATTACTCTACAAATGCTAGCTATGATTCTGTGACACATTTTAAAAGTGGAAAATGTCTTTACTGTTTGTGTATTTATGCAGTTACTACTAATGCTCCTTTAATTTGTAACCTAATTTTCTTTTCAGAACCTATAGCTCCAGTTCCAGGGAAAGAAGGTAATTTATGCACTGGCCTGGGTATATTTAAAATAAACACAAAGAATAAGAATCTAGTGAATTGATGTTCAGATGAAAGGAATATTTGTTTAAACAAAAGCATGGGCCATATGCAGAAAGGAAAGAGCAGCAATTCCTCACAACAGTGGACAGATAAATACCCCCAAAGCTATGCTTTGAAAATGCTTTTGGATTCAAGGAGTTGAAAGACCCATTTAAATAAATAGTTATTTTATTTGTTCTCTGTTACACCGTTTAATCGCACTAGGGTTACTCCCCTTTTTCATAGCACATTTAGAAGTATATGTTTACTTATGAGGAACCTTATGTTATATCTATGTTCCTATACAATGACCATTTATACCTTGGCCTCACCATACCTGTGGCTATAGTCCGTGTGATTGCTGTAGCTTAACACTGTGGTCTGTTTAATACATATTTGCTATATAATTGCTTAGCAAACTGGTTTTGTGATTTATTTAATTATTTATTAGCTCTCATGCATACAACTACTCTCCTAAATGTATGCTTTGCAGTGAGACATTCTCAATGCCTTTTTATATCACACCTAAATAGTGTCTGCTTCTTGTTCCTCTAGCCAAATATCTCATGGTTTCAATCAGTCCTGAGTACACACAATGTTTGGCTGCAGGAGCATGACAAAGCTGCTAATGGAGGTGGTTATAAACTCTAGTGGAAATGAAGTAGTAAATAGACAAAAGAAACAGTTTGCACAGTGTTATTAAATAGACCCCTATGTCTGTATAAAGGAAAAGTGCTGAATACCAGTGTTTGCTGACCTGGAATAGTGAATTAGCTGGAGTGGGGGTGCATTAGATCTGCATAGGTCTACACTCATAAGTGGAAAGATGAGCAGAATTAATTAGTAGTTGCCACACTTAACCCTTGTGTGCATACCCCTATGGCACTGAAAGGGTTAAAAAATTAATGATCCATATCAGTCTCCAACACTTCCTAGAAACAGTATGTTGGTGAAAACTGCTAGGACTTCTATCTATTAAGGGAACAGAGAGATGTACATCACATTGCAAAGCAATGCCCTGTTGTACACAACTCTGCTCCTTAAAGGTTAATTAATAGTTGAGGCTGATGTACTAAGAGGAATTAGAGCAATTTTGAATTAAATCAATTGCACCATATGAGACAATGATTTAAACAGGGCCTTTAAAACATAGTATACTTATGAGGTGTTAGGTGTATTCCATTAATTCCCAGTTGAAACAATGTGAAAATGTATTTGTCTCCCGTGGTGCAGTTGTTTTTCCCTAGAATAGCTCCAGTTCTTAGTTGATCAAACACAATGTGTTTATAAAATGTCCTGGCACTCTGTTGTTGGTTGGATGAACTGGAAATTTCAGCAAACCCCATGATGGAGTGCATTGGCTCCATAGAATAACATAGAAACTGGAGAAGTGAAATCACTGGAGAAGTCATCTCCACTTTATCACCTTAGTGCATAACCTCCTATGTTTTATACATTCTTTTCATGGTTAATATTTAAGATAAAAATTCAACCACTTTAATGTTCACTCCTAACTGATTTTGCTCTGTTATTTTAAACAGAGAAAGTTGACATGTTTATTGTTGTGTCTAGGTGTATGGACAATAGAAATAGAGCAACCAGGTGGACCAGTGACAGTTGAAGGGAGTGAGTATACGAACAATATAACTGATATGAAAACAAAACTGGATTGCAGCGTATGACTTTAACTTACACGCGTTTGTGTGTGTGTGTGTGTATATATTTATTAAATTAATGTTTTAGCCTGTTTTAATGTACAGACACACTTAGTACATTTCAGTGCACAACTGTTTTGATGCACAAATTGTATACAAACAACTCTTTAAAGACACCTTTATGCAAAGAAAATTAGACATTTTCAGTTTATTTTCTCAGTGCTGAATGTGCATATATATAGAAAAGAGGTGGGTCCCTTTGAAGCACTAACACACTTTCCCACCTCTGAATAGGTCCAAAGCAGCATCAATTTTATACATGGGTATTAATCTTGAGCTGGACCATTCAGTGCACAAAATTATTCTTTGCTCTTCTTTTTGAGTGAAATTCTATTTATGCATTGTGTCAATATTCTTTTATAGAGCATTGATTGTGTGCAAGTGGTTGAAGATCAACAAATATGGCTAGATTTTCACAAATTCTTGCGAATGTCAACAGTCAAGAGAAAGAATACATTTGCCAGAGCAGCCACACTGACATCAGGATCTATCTCTTGTGGCTACACTCAAGGGTCTACACTAAAGAGTATGATCACTGCAATGCATATCAGAGGTCATGCTCCATACATGTTCACTTTAATGCCAGCAATTCCTGTATGGAAACTCCATAGCATGCCCAGGAAAATAGGGTACATTAACTTCATTACCTCCATGCCTTACTTATTACTTTGTCCTAAACAAGGTATAGAGGGAATTACTTCCTTGAACTGTCAAGAGACTACTCCCTTGTCCTTCCCTTGGTGAAAGCAAAGTTAAAGGGATAATTTGTAAATTATTTCTCTTGATTATGAGTCAAGTCAGTCTTTGTAGATTCACCTCAAAGTCTGGGCATATTCAAATTAAGGAGAATTAGCTTCTCATTAGACAATATTAATTGATTTGTCTATGGTTGTACTATTTTAGTAAACTCATTGGACAAAGCAAGCTTATACATAGTTCCCTCTTACTAAACTCTAGATGTAAGCAAGAAAGGAATCATTTTTATGTTAAAGATTCAGAAAGGATGGAATTTCCTGGATTAGGCTGTTTTTGGGAGGTATTAGCTTTGTGTTGTAAACAATTACATCTTTTGATCTTAAAAACAAGAATAATTCTTCATGATCTAGCAGTAGTGTCACCATTTATAAGGAATAGTTTTCTGCCCTTATGTTAATATTGTGTTATTTTGTAATATTGTATTTTATCTATCAGAGTGGCATTTTGAATTGTTAGTTTTAATTATTGTTTACTGTGCGATCAATTTTTTTGCAGCACCTATATCTCAAATACCAGGAAAAGAAGGTAATGTATATCCATTTACCTGCTTATTTGAAATCAAATAGTTAAAAAGCTTTAGATGACAGGCATTAACATTTAATTCAAAGTCTATTTAAAGCGGAACTTTCACTTTGTATAAAGTCGCCCTGCAATAATTAAGCATATGGCGACTAGCTTCATATACTTCTATTACCTTTCAGAAGTAGCAGATTCTAAAGTAATCCTTTATCTTCGGAGACTGACGGCCAGGTTAGTGCATTCTCCACACCTTCTCCGTTAGTCCCTTCCAGTTACCTTGTGGCACAGTGCAATGCATCTTAGAGGAGACCGGGACTGACAGCGCAGGTGTGCAGACAAGTTGTCTGCGCTGATTCCTTAGCTTCTGGTCTCCGAAGATTAAGAATTACTTAGAATCTGTCACTTCTGAGAGGTAATAGAAGTATATGAAGCTAGTCACCATATGCTTAATTATTGCAGGGCAACTTTATGCAAAGTGAAAGTTCCATTTTAAATTGTAATATTGCTGAGTTGGCAGTTTAAAAAAGAAATTCAAAATGTACAGTTCCTAGTTATCACTGCTTTTGGTAAGGCATTTACGAAAAAACAATATGAGTTTCTTTCAACTGTGCATTCAATGAAAGCTAGCTTTTGGAATATTGAAGTATCAAACATTAAAGAAGTATGAAGTAAGGTGCCCATTGTACTTTGTTCTCATTCTTATTCATGTGTCTAGTGTGTTACCATTTATGAACATAATTACTTCTATCTACATGCAGAGAAGCTGGTATGTGAAGAACTGGAACAATGTTGGGGCTAATTATCTGCTCCATAAGTTACAAAATTCTCATTCACATAAATGGAGTGTTTAATCCCTTACCATTGCATAAAATTTGATGGCAGATAAGAAACATTTGATCCATCTAATCTGTTCATCTTTCCTGCTGTAAAAATCCTTGATCTTGTCTTGTTTTCAGGATAGGTTTATGCCTGTATTAACATATACCACTTTTGCTAGTAGGCTATTCCACTACTACCCTGTCAGAGAAGTAAAACTTTCTTACATTGCATCATATCCTCTGTCCCTCTGGTTTTAGACTATGACCTCTTGTCCTAATATTTCTACTCCTTTGATAAAGTACTTACATCATGTACTTTGTTGAATACCTTCATAAACTTGAATGTTTCTATCATACCCCCCCTTCTTTCTTCTTTCCTTTAAACTATACATGTTTAGATCCTTTAGTCTAGCATGGTATTTCTTATACTGTAAAACATTTAAAATTTTAGTAGCCGTTCTCTGAATTCTCTCCAGAATATCTATAGCCTTCTGGAGATGGGGTCACTTGTACTGTACACAATTGTAGGTGAGGTCTAACCAGGGATAATTAGAGTGGCATGACCACTTCCCTCTTTGTTCTACTAATGCCTCTAGCTACATAACCTAGCACTCTGCTTCCATCCTGCACTGCTTTGCATTGCCTGTCTATATTTACATAATCAGACAATTACTCCTAAATCCCTCTCCTTTGTTGTCTCTGACAGCATAGTACCTTTAATACTGTATTCTGCCCTGGAATGAGAAAGAGGTCCACTGTATTATAAATTGTTTAATCAATGGGAATTTTAATTTGTTGTCTATGGTGTGGTTGATTTGTCACAGGTTTGCTATATATATTCTTCAAACATCAGCCTCAAAGTGTTTTCAGGACAATGCAAAGCAGTGCCTATAAAGCACACTATGAGGACATGAATTTTGCCTGCTACATGTGTATAACTGTGAACATGAACTCACTTTAACAATCTGAGGAGTCTATATTAAGGGGTTGTCATTATGTTATGTCAGTTCCACTGTTGTATATCTGATCTGCAAAGGTTTAATTTAGACTTTCACCTAATGATTTGAAAATAGCAATTATACAGAATAAGGTGGCACCTGTTACATAATTCATTAAATGTGATCTAAAAAAGTAAATAATAATCATAATTATATCAAAGAGGCTAATCAAAGACAAAGTCTAAGTGACCAGTCACTACTATTGTTCATATTCATTATGTGTGAAAAAATAAAGCATTTCTTTTAACAATGCAAACTTAACCATAAATTCTTACATGTCATTGGGGGAGATTCATTAAGCAGTGATAAAGATGTTCAAGTAGAGATGATTTCTCCAGTTTATCACTTCTCCAATTCCTATGTTATTCTATGGAGCCTATGTACTAAGATTTCTTCATCTTTGGAGATCTTAGTGAATAGAATAACATAGTAACTGGAGAAGTGATAAAATGGAGAGGTCATCTCCATTTTATCACAACTTTATCACTGCTTAGTGAATCTCCCCCCTGATGTTCTTTTATCATTAACAAAATTATTTCAGCAATTTACTGTCCATCTAAAATATTTTTTTCTTTATACTAAAAAATGTTATTTAAACATTTATATTTTTATTCTTATGTTTAGGAAAATGGATTGTAGTAATAGAACAACCACAAGGACCACCTGGATGGAGTGAGTATATGTATAGTAAATAGAGACATTCTGCACACAAAAACTAAAATACAGAGACAGATTAAAGGGAGCAGTAAACACATATTGTAGGGATAGCCCCACAGCATATAACAAGGATACTCATACTGATGAGAGTTGTGTGTCTTTCTATCTAGAGTTCCAAAGCTAGTAGCTAGTTGTATCTATCTATCTATCTATCTATCTATCTATCTATCTATCTTTAAGAACCCAAAATGCAGTTTGAGTATTATATAGTCTGCTAGCATAGGCTGTGTACCTGTGGCCCCTTGTATATATGGTAAATAGACTGTCTCCATATATATTGTATATATATTGTATTTTCTATAATTCTGATTGTAATTAATTATATCCATTGTATAATTAAACAAACAGTATGTTAGAAATTGAACAATATAAAATATTTCTTCTTTTTTCTCCCTAGGACCTACTTTTCCAGGTTGGTGGAGGAATGGTAACATCTAATGAATCGTATAATTTGGCATGGATTGCTACTTATGATAGTCAATACGTATCAATCTAATGCATTTTGCTATGTGTTTGTTTAGGAGAATGGCCCATACAGCCAGGACAACCAACAGGACCAGTAGAAACTGAAGGGAGTGAGTATAAGAAGTACAAATGGTATTTTTATAGAATTGTACTGTCATTGATATCAAAATATGTAAATTTTTTTAATATCACCAAGTGTATTCTCTCATGAAATACTGTGCCATTGGGGTGGTGACTGTATTAAGCAATTGTAAAACCTGTCCTTTACTTAGATGTTTTTTACATATATGTTATATAAAGAGAATAGAATGAAGATCGATATGCCATGGTGGACTGGATATTGTGATAATCAGTTCTTATCATGGGGCTTATTTAAAGATGGTTCAAAGGATTTCAAGTCAAATGTGATCTTACAAAAAATGATAAGTAGAAGAAATAAAGAAAATGTAACCTGAGGCATGAAAAACATGCTAATTCTATTAGGCACAGACTGGATGCTGTTTGAAAGGTACAATTGTTAACTATGTCCACTGTTGCCACTGAAAGGATTACAGGTCTTATTGCAAGAAAAGTCATTCAAATACAAATCATCTGAACATTTCTTTCATTTACATCCTATTTGGAACTCAGGAACCATGGGTGAAGTTTCTTCCTTTAGGAGAGCAGGACAGTGACAAAAGAGGTCTCTGAGGTGGAGACTCCCACCCTGCACCATTTTGCCCCCTCCCAGACATGCTCAGTGTTAACAGTGCTCTTCCTGAGGAAGATGCAAGACTAAATATCTCTAAATATATGGGGCTGTATAATCCCCATTAAACTGTCTCCTATCCTAATCCTTTGGAAGGAATGAGAAAAACCATTGCACAGGCTTTTGGGACTGGGTCTGTGGAGAAACCCTTGTTTTATCAGCCAGTTTCCATACAGCTATTATGAAGCTTCTCTGTTAAAACAGGAGTTTGAATAATTTACCGAGGATTTTCTACTGAGTGTAAAGGACCTGTGAATATGCACTTACTTCACTATCTGGCAGCCACATTTCTATGTGGTTTGGTAGTGTGCAATACACTCCGTTGATGAGAATCCTTAGGCAGCATTCAATATATAATTTAGCACTGCTATGTTCCTATTCACTAGCACTAGTGGGTTTTAACCCTTGCACTGTCGTCAATGGGCATGTATTGGTCTATGGGACTTTTCTCTTCATGTAAGAACAGTCAATTGTTGACAGTGGCAGTTACATACTTGTTTAATTATTTTAGCAAATTTAATTAATATGTATTAGTTTTGTCAAACTGTTCACATTTTTAGGTTGTGGTGCCTTTAAGAATGGTATGCTTGATGGCCATATTACTTGGGACATATAAGGCTATTCTGGGACTTCTCTTGCCTTGTTGTGTGTTTGAGAGGCTATAAGGAGGCTAAGGATGATTCTAATCTAGTTCTTATTATGGAGTCATGTGGGCCCTAACATTACCAGGAGGATCTGTTTAGCAAATGGCCAAAGAGCAACCATACCATTTTTAAATCTGGGAACCAATACTTCCCAGAAGCCAGTTCTTCCAGGACTTTTTGGCAAGGGAAAAAGCCATACATGAATGTCCTTTGGCAAGGGAAGAGGTGGTACGTGACGTGTTCTGAGGACTCCTGTAAGGTCCTCCGTGAGGTTGTTTCTGAGTTTCATATCAACAAAGAAATTGTATACTGCATTGCTTTTTGATTTGATTGCAGATCAAGATAACATTTGGTCTAGCTTATTTCCTTTATTACTTCTTTTTTAAGACCCTGATCAAGCTTAATTAGAGCAATAAGAGACCACTTTAAAGGGATAGTAATACTTCGTTTTAACTTTATTTTATTTTGTAGGCATTAAAAAAACATGAAGAATGATATAAGTCTTATATCTCAAACCTTTATGGTTTAAGAGATATTCACAAGCAAAATTTAGCCTCCTGCCCCTTTTACCCAGTGTAAGCCATCTCTTCTCAGATGTAGAATGCAGTCCATAGACCAGACAGATAACAGAAGGAGACAATCTTCTTCTTATGAGAACAATGAAAGCCCTGCCCCCCTTGACAAGCTTTTCAGGTTTTTCCCTTATCTTAATTGAAGATTGTCCCTCTCTGCAGTCTACCTGGGCACCTCCCTTCTGATCTGGCTGAGCAGTGTGACATCAGTAAAAGGGGCGGGAGGGGGACACTTTGTCATTGAATTACTCTTGAACTACAACTCTGACAGAGATGAAATAACACTCTCCAAAGTCCAAATACTATGATGATTAATTAGAGCCGCTGTTATTATGAAACATTACTATCCCTTTAATACACTGAATTTGCTTTATCCAGTGCATTAACCCATCACAGCAAGATTAGATGCAGCAAACTGCCTTACAAACACAGTGAGAAGGGGACACTCTATGTAGGACAAAGCAATTTGTTCTACAAACTAATGTATTTATATTGTGGCTTATCATGCCCAGCAGTGGAATTAAGCCACACGGTGTTATATTTGATTTCCCCAACAATAGTAGCTTTTGTTGCTGTATTAAACAGTATGACTGACTGGGCAGGAATAGAGAATGTTATCTAAGAGCATATGTAATATTCCTCTTCTATCTATTTTTCTATCTATCCCAATATTTCTTAAATCCATTTACCGGTTTAGCCTTAATCACTTCTGCTGGGATGCTATTCCATTTATCTATCATCCTTTCCACATGAAGTAGTTTTGTTCCCATTTATTCTTATTTTTCCACCCTCCAGTTTTATGGCATGTTAAATACCTTAATGTCATCTGCAAAAAGGCACACCTTCCCTTGAAGCCCACCAATAATAGCACCAATAAAGATATTAAATAGAACAAGCCCTAGCAACAATCCCTGAGGTACTCCACTTATAACGTGACCTTGCTCTGATTATATTATATCGACTATGACCCACTGTCTCTAATTCTTTAGCCAATACTTTATCATAAGCAACAATTACTCTGCAAATGTTGTCTCTTATTTTGTAAGACATTTCATAAAAAGAAAATGCCTTTAATGTTTGTGTATTTATGCAATTACTGCCAATTCTCTTTTAATTTGTAACATAATTTTATTTTCAGAACCTATAGCTCCAGTTCCAGGGAAAGAAGGTAATTTTTACACTGACCTGTGTATATATAACATATTACAAAAATAAATAAAAAGCTAATGAATTGATAGTAAGATAAAAGGAATGTCCCTTTATATAAAAGCATGGGCCATATTCAGAAAGAAAGAGGAGCAATTCTGCACAGCAGTGGACAGATACAAAATGTTTGCTGTGCTTTGGAATCCTATGTAAGATTCAAGGAACTGAAAGTCAAATAAATGGTTATTTTTATTTGTCCTCTGTATCACATTTTTTTTGCTCCAGGAGTATTCCTCATGAACAGTTTGATATATTTACTGATGAGGAACCCTATTGATATATCTATGTTCATTCCCAATGACTTTATATACATTTCCCCACCATACCTGTTACTATGGTTCATGTGATTGCTGGAGCTCTTACGCTGTGGTCTGTTTGATACATTTTTTGCTATATCATTGCTAATGAAACTGGTTTTGGTTTATTTAATTATTCATTAGCTATTTTAAGAACAAGACCTAATTATTCATTAGATATTCTACTTAAAATGACTTCTCTAAATGTAAGCTTTGCAGGAAGACGTTTTCTGTGTCTTTCAACATCACACCTGAATGTTGTCTGCTTCTTGTCCTGCAGCCAAACATCTCATTGTTTCACCCAGTCTTAAAGGGATAGTAATACTTAAAATGTAAAAAAAAATATGTTGTAGGGTTTATCCCCCTGAGTAAAACAAGAGTACTCCCACTGCTGAGAGGTCTTTCATTCAAAAGTTATTAATTTTCAAAGTTGAATTTTTTAGGTGCAATATCACAGTGGCCTGAAATTGTACAGTGGCGCTGTTGCTACACCATCCTATGGAGATTTATGGTCAACTGACCAGAGTTGTCCATAGGATCGTGTAGCAACAGCACCACTGTACAATTTCAGGCCACTGTGATATTGCACCTAAAAAATTCAACTTTGAAAATTAATAATTTTTTAATAAAACACCTCTCAGCAGTGGGAGTACCCTTGTTTTACTCAGGGGGATAAACCCTACAACATATTTTTTTTTACATTTTAAGTATTACTATCCCTTTAAGTAAAACAATACAATGTTTGGCTGCAGGAGCATTACAAAGGTGCTAGTGAAGTCTGATGTTAAGGAATAAATGGAGAACATCTCACTGCAAAGTCAGGAGGTGGTTATAAACACTGTAGGTAATGAAGTGGTAAATAAAGAGAAGAAATAGTGTGCACAGTGATGGCATGGTACAAATCTATTAAAGAGACATTAATGCCCCATAAAAAATATTTAGATTTAGGTAGATATTGAAAAAATAAACTATTTGCAACAAACAAACAAACAAAGTTCCCCCTCCCTCCCCTTCTCCTGATGTCAGCTGTAAAGCTCACAGCAGGAAACTCAAGTTGTAAGACTTGAGGAGGTTCTTCAGCAGAGCCAGAATCGAGTTATTGAAAAATAATTAATTTATTGGAACAGTCTACAAAGTGTGCCTGATTTGCAAGCACACTTTGTAGACCTTTCCAATGAATTAATTATTTTTAAGTACTGCGATTTTGACTCTGCTGCAGAGCCTCCTCTTGGTCTCCAGACTGGGATCTCCTGCTGTCAGCTAGACTCTGATTTCAGAAGAAGGGGAAGGAGGGGGGAACTTGAAATACCTATATCTCTAAAACCATAGTGGTTTGAGAGATAGGGTTTGTTGCAAATAGTTTAATTTTCCAATATTTACCTAATTCTAAATATTTTTGGGGGGGCATTACTGACCCTTTAAATAGAGTATTATGTCTGTATAAAGGAAAAGTGCTGAGTACCAGTGCTGACCTGGGATAGTGAACTAGAAGGAAAACTGTGCATTTGATCTCCATAGATCTGTGCTCTTAAATGGATGTTGAGTAGAATTTAACTATAGGTTAAAATAATCCAGTTTGGTTTCTCATAAGACATAGAATTAACATGGTTATTTTATCACAGCATAGTGGGCTCTTAGTGGACTATTACTCTAAAGGGTTTTGTTACTTGCCACGCTTAACCACTTGAGTGCATACTTCTTTTGCATTCAAAGGTTTAAATGATTTAATAGTCCATATCACTCTCAAACACCTCCCAGCAGTAGAATGCTGGAGAGAACATCTAGGTCTTAATTATCCATGAAGAGACAAGAGAGATATACTGCACACTAAGAAGGAATGTGCTGTTGTATACCCCTCTGTTACTTAAAAGGTTAATAAATAGTTACTGAGGCTAATGTACTAAGAAGAATTAGGGCAACTGAGCTTTAAATCAATGTCACCATATGAGACAAATACACCCCCCCATGTATACCGTGATTTAAAACATTGAATACTTAAGACATGTCCAGTGAATTCAAGTGGTTAATTTCCCATTGAAAACAAATGTGAATTTTCATTTGTCTGCCATGGTGCAGTTTTTTTCTGCAGAATTGCTCTAGTTTTTAGTCAGCCAAAAACAATGTACTTACAAGACGCCCAGCACCCTGTTGTTGACATGTTTATTGTTGTGATTAGGTGTATGGACAATAGAAATAGAACAACCGGGTGGACCAGTTACGGTTGAAGGGAGTGAGTATACACACTATATAACTGATATGAACATTTATGGATTGCAATGTATGGAGTTTCACTTAAGTATGTATGTATGTATGTATGTATGTATATATATTTGCTAAATGAATGCTTGAGCCTATTTTATGTAAATTTCAGTGCACAACTGTCCTGGAGCACAACTTGTATACAAAATACTCTTTAAAGCCACTCTTACACAAGGAAAAGAAAGCGTTTTGAGCTTCTATGTGCTGAGTATATATATATATATATATATATATATATATATATATATATATATATGGAGCAATGAAGTGGGATACCCTGAAGCACTAACACACTCTCCCACCTCTTAGCTCAATAGGTCCAAAGCAACAATTTTGTTCATGGGTATTAAGCTGGACCACACAGTGCATTATATGTTCTTTGCTCTTGTTTTTGAGTGAAATTCTATTTATGTATAGTTCTATGTATAATAATCTTTTATAGAGAATTGAATGTGTATAAGTGTTTAAAGATCTAAAGATATGACTAGATTTTAACAAAGCCATGCAATTGTCAAATAACAATGGGGAGAGAGTATGCATTTGCCAGATTAGCCATCCTGATTGTAGTATCTATCTCCCGTGGCTACACTCAAAGCACTAAAGAGTATGATCACTGTAATGCATATCAGCAGACAAATTCCGTAAGTGTTGGACTAAAATGACAGCAAGTCCTGCATGCCAACTCCGTAGCATGCCCAGGAAAATTTGGTACATTCCTCCATGCCTAGATAATTACATTGGCTTAAAGATGGTATACAGAAGAGGACTAACTTGAACTGCTGAACTGCCCAGAGACTACTCCTTTGTCCTCCTTTTGGTGAAAGGAGAGTTAAAAAGACAAATTTGTGTGGATGTAGCTTAGTAAATTCCTTCTCTTGATTATGAGTGGAATCAGTTTTTGTTCACATAAGCAATAATTGATTTATTTATGGTTGTACTATTCCAATAATAATATTAGCCTTTCTCATGTAACAGAACAGTATTTTTCTTTCTTTTTAAAAAGAAGAATGATGCTCCCCTTTTGGTCCTATATATTTAGGGACAAACGTGTGTTTTTTTCTTTTAACTAACACATGATCTCTGTGAGTCTGTGCAGCAGGAGAAATCCTGTTGATGATAAGACTTGGGATAATAAGCACTTAAGAAGTTATTATCTGGACTGTAAACTCATTGAAGAAAGCAAGCTTGTACATAATTACCTATTGTTAAACCCAAGGTGTAAGCGAGAACAGAATATTTTTATCTTAAAGATTCAGAAAGGACTGAATTTCCTAGATTAGACTATTTTTGTGAGGTGCTTGCTTTGGGTCATAAACAGTTTTACACCTTTTGGTTTGGAAAGCAAGATACATTTGTCATGATCTAGCAGTAGTTTTGTGTTTCCTTTTATAAGGTAAAGTCATCTGTCTTTCTGTATAAATTGTGCTATTTTGTAAATATTTTATATTATCTGTCCTTATTATCATAGTGGCATTTTGCATTTTTAGTTTTAAGTACTGCTTACTCTGTGCTAATTTTTTTTTGCAGAACCTATATCTCAAATTCCCGGGAAAGAAGGTAATTTATATACATTCACTTGCTTATTTGAAAATCAAATAGTTATAAAGTATTAGGTGACAGACACTAACATTTAATGCAAAGCCCATTTAAATTATAATTTTATTGAGTTGCTAGTATAAAAAAATAAAAATGTTCATAGCAATACTTTTTGTAAGGAGAAAAATAATGTGGAGTTTCTTTCAACTGTGAATGCAATGAAATCTAGCTCTTGGGATACGAAAGCATCAAACATTATTGTCTATAACAGAAAGTAAACAGTCTGTGTAATCAGGAGCCCGTTGTACTTTGTTCTCATTCTTATTCATGTGCCTAGTGTGCTCCCATTTAGGAGCATAAATACAACAATTTAAAGTGAAACTTTCACCTTAAAGGGATAGTAATATATTATTATTACTACCCCCCATATTGTAGATATTTGTAAAATAATTTAATAGCATTTGAGAGATATCCAAAGGCAAAGTTCCCCTGTCCCTCCCCCTTTCCTGAAGTCAGGGTTGTACTGACTGAAGGGGAAGTCTGTCATATGGCAGGCTTGCTGCTCTGCAGCTGAGCTGAGATCCTGTTAGTGAAAAATAATTATTTCACTGAAACAGTCTTCTACACGTGCTTGGTTTGCAAGCACATGTAGAAGATCATTTCAGTGAAATAATTATTTTTCACTAACGCAACCACGGCTCTGCTGCAGAGTTGTATGATGAAAGTCAGACCTGATATTCCTGCAGTCAGCACAATGCTGACTTCAGGGAAGAAGGAGGGAGGGGGGAACTTTGCCTTTGGTTATCTCTCAAACCATTAAAGTTTGAGAGATGAACCTGGGGGCTATTAAATTATTTTGCAAATATGTACAATATGGGGGATAGTAATAATAAAGTATTACTATCCCTTTAATTTAAGTCTGCATATTTGAAAACTTCATTAAAATCTGCCTATATGTCATGTTAACCAAAAGTTCAGATGATGTATAGTTAGGAGATAATCACACTTTTATTTGTGGGCTGAATATTTCCTTGTACTGCACAAAGCTTCATCAGCATATGAAGCATCATTGAAACCATAATTAGCATATGACACACCATGAAAACCTTTCTTTAGCATATGACACATCACTGAAAGTTTCATTAGCATATGAAACCTCATTGATAAGCTTAATTAGAATGTGAAAAATCAATGGTACTACACAAGTACCTCAATTAGCATACATTAGCACATGGTAACAAGTGTGAATATCTTCTTAACTACATTTGCTGGTCTTTTGGTTAACATGATACATAGGCAGCTTCTAATTCAGTTTTCAAATAGGTGAAAGTTCAATTTAAATTCAGAGAGAGTGTTGTGCAAAGAAGAACTGGAAAAATTTGAGGCAAATGATCTGCTACATAAGAGACAAAATTCTCAGTCATATAAATGGGGTGTTTAACCCCTTACATACAATTTGATGGCATATAAGAGCCATTTGGCCCATCTATGCCCATTTATCCTACTGTAAAAGCCCCAAACCTTATTTGGTCCTTGGTCTGTCTTATTTTCAGGATAGCCTTTTGTCTATCTCATTCTTGCTTAAACTCTGTCACTGCATTAAAATGTACCACTTCTGCTAGCAGGCTATTCCACTTATCTACCTCCCTCTTAGTGAAGCAAATCTTTCTTACATAACACCTAAGCCTCTGTCCGTCTAGTTTTTGAGTATGACCTTTTGTCCTAACACATCTACTGAAATGTGCTTCTATCCTGCACTTTGTTGAATCCCTTCATGTATTTCTATGTTTCATATCCATCCTCTCTCTCTCTCGCTCTCTCTTATTTCCTCTAAGCTATGCATGTTTAGATCCTTTACTATATCCTGATATTTCTTGTCCTGTAACCATTCATCATTTTAGTAGCCCTTCTATGAATTCTCTCTAGAATAGATCTGTAGCATGGAATGATGACTTCCCTCTTTCTGCTACTAATGGCCCTACATATACAATACAGCACCCTGTTTGCATTTCTTTAAATAATCACAATTATTCCCAGATCATTTTCCTCTGTTGTCTCTGACAGCATAGTACCCTTAGTGCTGGATTCTGCCATGGAATGAAAGAACAGTCTCCACTGCATTATAAATGGTTTAAAGGGATAGTAATACTTCATTTTAACTTTATTTTATTCTGTAGGCATTAAAAAAACATGAAGAATGATATAAGTCTTATCTCTGAAACCTTTATGGTTTAAGAGATATTCACAAACAAAGTATCCCTTCCCTGTTCAACCAGATCAGAAGGGAGATGCCCAGGTAGACTGCAGAGAGGGACAATCTTCTATTAAGATAAGAGAAAAAGCTGAAAAACTTGTCAAGGGGGGAAGGGCTTTCATTGTTTTCATACAAAGAAAATTGTCCCCTTCTGTTATCTGTCCTGTCATACAACCAGACTCACATTTGAGAAGAGATGGCTTACACTAGGAAAAAGGGGCGGGGAGGGGAACTTTGCTTGTGAATATCTCATAAACCATAAAGGTTTGAGAGATAAGACTTATATCATTCTTCATGTTTTTTTAATGCCTACAAAATAAAATAAAGTTAAAACGAAGTATTACTATCCCTTTAAATCAATGATAAGAATTTTTTGTTGTCAAAGTTTTTTCAGTGCAAAACAAAGTAAAACCTGTAAAATGCTATATGAGAACATAAATGTTGCCTACTACATGCACATTACAAAGAAAATGTATTCATTTTAACAATTTGAGGAATCCATCTAAAGGGGTTGTCATTATGTTATGTTCAGTTCAACTCTTTAGTGACAAGACAGTTGTCTATATGGTCTTCAGTGAGTTCATTTAGACTTTCACCTAATGATTTCAAAATAGTCATTATACAAAATAAGGTGACACCTGTTATATCATTATATGTAAGCTAAAAAGTAAATGCTAATTATAATTATATGATAGGAACACTTACATGGATAATCAAAAACATAAGATCTAATGGCGCGATGCAGGAAACTTGCGCAATCGCTATTTCCCGTGTGAAAACCACTAGGGAATAGGTTTGCGCATGATTTTGTTGAAACTGCGCATGAAAATTCAAGATTAGCGAAAGGCTGAATATATATTTTATTGCGGGCGTGGCTAAGATTAACAAATCTGTGTGAGTGGAATAGCAAATGCGCCTAATGCAAGAACTGCTATTGCGAATTAATTTATACGTCTGTGTACTGTTGTGGTAAAATTTAATTTTTTATGCGCAATTCAAGAAGCATAGGTTATTTAGCATCCTGGATTAGAACATGTACAGAATCTATCTGCGCACAAAAATGCCTTTATCCAATGTGAACGTTTCTTGCATCGCACCATAAGTGACCAATACTATTGTTAATATTCATTATGTGTGAGAAGCAATGAAGCATTTCTTCTAACTATGAAAACTTAATGGTAAATTCTCACATGTCCTGATATTCTTTTATCATTAACAAACTGCAATTACTTCAGCAATACAGTCTAAAATATTTTTTCATATATTTTCATTCTTATGCTTAGGAATATGGACTGTAGTAATAGAGCAGCCAAAGGGACAACCTGGAATTCAATGGAGTAAGTAAATGCATAGTGGATGGAGATATTCTGCACACACTACTTAAATAAAGAGGCAGATTAAAGGAGCAGTAAAGTGCATATTGTAGGGCTTGTCCCACTGAGTAAAGCAAAGATACTCAAAATGCTTGTAGTTATGTTTTTCCAGAATTATTAGAGCTTATTTATTTATTTATTTTTGCGTTAACATTGTCCGATAGTGGCCAGATTTCAGATAATCACATAATTATTCTGTTGCATTCTATGGGTAAGGCGGGTCACTGATAACAGTTCTCTATAGAATGTTATAGTAACAACATCATCACTTCCTGTAAATTTGGCCTTCCAGGATTAAGCTATGCTCACTTTCCAACATTTTGAATGGTTATAACGTTTGAATAAAAAAGCTGCCAGCAGAGGTAGCACCATTCTTTTACTGAGTAGGAAAGAGCCCTATATCAGAGAGCTTTGCATAAAAAAGTTAATTTTGACTTTAATTAAATGGGCAGGAGCAATTATGGGGCAAACTAATAGCATCATAGGGTACAAACAAATGTTTACTGATTTAAATGGTGCATTTTAACCTCTGGAATGCTAGAGAGGTCTCCAATGCATTGCTTATTTTAACTGTATCTAAAGAGGGGGAAAATACATAATATTGATGTAAGGTTGTATTTTAACCTACTGAATGTTAGAGGTGTCCAGTGCATTGTGAAAAAAATGACAAATTCCTGTCACAGTGCTCATAGAGAGGACGGATAAAAGAACTTTCCCAGATTCAGTAGTGAGTAATTTGAATGTAGCAGTTTTTTCCCATAATTATAAATATGGCCATACAGATGCAGCTTTGATTAACTCAGTACATTTGCTGGGAAAGGAATATTTTATAACTATCCCTATTGGCAACCTAAAAGAGACTATAAAGTGTATTTGTGAAGATTTGTGAAAAAACAATACACGTAGATACTGAAAATAAAGGACTTGTGAGTTTTCCAGTTTTAGTAATCACTAAAGTATCAGGACAAGGCAAAATCATTATTGATGGGAAGATTCAGATAGAATTGAATGGAAAGTATTCCATGGAACAGAGTAAACTATGGAACAATATGACACCAGCAGCAGCATGAATTCACATGTATATTTCAAAAGCCAAGATGAAGTTTGGGATCTTAAGCATTGGATAGTCTTCAAGTTTAAGCTATATATCTGTGGCACCTTGTATATAGTAAATAAGCCTTCTCTATATATATTGTATTATTATATAATTCTGATTGTAATTATATTCATTGTATTGTTAAACAAACAGTATGGCCCACACAGCCAGGACAACCAACAGCACCAGTGGAAACTGAAGGGAGTGAGTATAAGAAGTACAAATGGAATTTTTATAGAATTGTACTGTAAGTGATATCAAAATATATACGTTTTTAATGTATTCTCCCATGAAATAATGCATAATTTGGGTGGTGGGCATATTAATCAACTCTAAAACTAGTCCTGTACATAGCTGTTTTTACTTATATGTTATATGAAAGAGAATCAAATGAAGATCGTTATGCCATGGTGGACTGGACATTGTGACAATCAGTTCTTATCACTGGGTTTATTTTAGATAGTTCATAGGATTTCAAGTCAAATGTGATATTAGACATACAAAATGATAATTAGAAGAAATAAAGAAAATGTAAACCATTAACATAGAATTCTATTAGCAAAGACTGGTTGATGTTTGAAGGGTACATTGCTAACTATGCCCACTTTTTCCAGTGATAGGATTACAGGTTTGGTTTTATTGCAAGAAAAGTCATTCAAATACAGATCATCTGAACATTTCTTTCTCTTCCATCCTGTTTGTAATTCGTGAAACATGGGTGAAGTTGGCTCTTCCAAGAGTGCAGGGCACTGCTTGTCACATTAACCCCTTGTATTCAATTAAATACTTTTAAAGCTTTATAAGTACTTTTCTACTACTTTAACGGTTTTAATTTTGTTCTTTAGGAGTCTCATGATTATGTCAGAAAGAACCTAAGAGGAACTTAGGCTTTAGTGTCCCTTTAACCAATTTCTCTTCATGTCAGATTGGGCTTCCTAAATAGATTTCTTTTTCTATTGCTCTGTGGACCCTGCTTTATCTTCTGGGCCTCACCTATTGAATAGGAGCCTGTGTAGGATAAGGCCCTAATTTCCTCAGTTAGTTCTATCCTGTCTCCATTAAAATGGTTTTAAATTCTTGTTCCATGAAAAATAAGGTATTTAAACGTTTTAAGTCTGAAGGAACAGAAAATGATTAATTGAAACATAGGGAGTGCAACAACGATTGCAAGAAGGCAATTAGGTTAGCAAAAATTAATAATTAAACTCAACTTGCAAGAGAGAGCAAGACTAATCCCCAAAAAATGTGTCAAATACATAAGTAGCAAAAAACTTTAGAGGGAGTACATTGGACCTTTCAAAAATGAAATGTGAGTTTATTAGAGATCATAAGCAAAAGGCTGATGTTCTAAAGACTTTCTTTGCATCGGTATATACCAGGGAACATGAGATGGTAGGAGAGCCTCAAAAAGCAACAAATAAAACCATACCATTATCAGATATTGGGTTAATGCAAGAGGAGGTCATGGGAAGACAGAACAAAATGAAGACTGACAAAGCATCTGGGTTCTTTAAATATACTTTCACCATATGCTCAGTGCCACAAGTTTGGTGTAAAGACTGTGAGTTTTACCTCTGTAGTCAACAAATTCTAGAAGGGATAAAAAGGGATTATATGCAAAGGAGTTTCATGCAGTGCCACACAGGAGGCTGGGGTGTAAAATAAGGAAATTAGGGCTAGGGGTTAAGCTTTACAATTGGATAGAAAATTAGTTGAAGGATAGGGAACAGTTTGTTGTTGTAAATGGAAAATTCTCCAATATAGTTAAAGCTGAGACTGGAGTACTGCAGAGTTCGTTATTTTCGCCTCTGCTTTTTAACATGTTTATGAATGACCTGGAAATGGATCTGGAAAGCAAAATATCAAGATTGTAGAAGACTCTAAATTATGCAAGGTATTAAATGCAGAACTGGATATTTATTCTCTACAAAGTGATTTACATAAAATGACAGATTAGGCAAACAAATGAAATATAAAGTTTAATGTAGGAAAGTGTAAAGTCATGCATTTGATAAGAAAAAAATCCCAATGCTACTTATGAACATAATGGAATCAGTTTAGAGTACTCATTGCTAGAGAAAGACCCGGTAATCCTTGTAAATTACAAATCTGGAAACAGTGACCAGAGTCAAATAGCAATAGCAAAAGCAAACAAAGTCCTGTCTTGTATAAAAAGAGTGGATAACATCATTTTGCCATTGTAAAAATCATTGGTAAGAGCTCACCTCGAATATGCAGTGCAGTTTTGGGCACCAGTTCTAAAGAAAGATATTATACAACTGGAAAAAGTACAGCAAAGAGCAACAAAATTAATCAAGGGAAAGGAAGACTTGACGTATGATGAAACTTGGTGTTATGGTTGGCAAGCAAGACAAGAAGTCAGACGGTATAGTTAAGATCACCTTTATTAGAAATATATTAACAGAAATGCAAATAACAAATAACACACAGAGGGTGATCAAAGAGGCAAGTACTGTATCAGAAATAGCAGTCTTCCAATAGATCCACCACACTGTCCGAGACTAGGCCTCAGCCCACTGGAATCTCGTAGAAAAAGGTAACACTGACTCAGCCTGCAGTCAGTAGCTAGGAGTCTGATAGAGCACCAGGTCAGTACTAGGAAGGATGTCTGTGCAATGGGACCAACATACGAAGCGAACAGACAGAGCCCTCTAGTAAGCACCAGATAGGATAGTCAGACAAGCCAGGTCAAAAACGAAGCGGGTACTCAGCCAGAGCCACAGGTTTTCACCAGAAAGGATGTCTAAGCCAAATCGGAATGCACAAGGAGAATGGTCAGACAGAGCCACAGATCAACACCAGAATGGATGGACAGACAAGCCGGGTCATACACAGGAATCAGGAATACCAAATAAATGAACTGCTCAAAACAACAACATAAGGGTAACTGAGTCAGGACTTAGTCTGCCCTTTAAACCCCTCCTCAGGAAGTAGGTAGGAGGAGCAGCTCAGAGGGAGGAAGTAGGTAGGAGGAGGCTACAGGCCTCAAACACATAAAACAGAGGCCTACAGCATGCTGAAGCCTCGTGCCTGCAGATGATGGAGCGTCATTGTGAGCATCACGAGAAGCAGTGGAGCTACAAGGTACTGTGACAGTACCCTCCCTTCAAAGACCTCTCCTCCGAGAGTCCGGACCAGGTTTGTCAGGGAAACGTGCATAGAATCTGTACACCAGGAGAGAAGCGTGAACATCAGCAGCAGGGATCCAGGAGTGCTCCTCCAGACCATGTCCCTTCCAATGGATAAAATACTATAAGCACCCTCTAACCATACGGGAGTCCAGAATACTTTGACCCTCATATTCCTCATGATCTGCAACTATCACGGGAGAAGGACGGTTGCAGACCAAGTACTTTAACAGGGAAACATGGAAAACATTGTGTATGCGCATGTTGGCTGGTAGTTTCAAAGCATAAGCCACCGGGTTAACGAATTGAGCAGCCAATTTATTATATGGGACCTGGAGGTGCAAGTTATGAGAAGACAACCACACTCTGTCTCCGACCTGGAGTCTACGGTCAGCCTGCCTTTTTTGTCGCTGCACAGAACTACATAGGGTATGCTGTACCCAAACCCAAGAGGAACGGAGTGCCTACAAATGCTCATCAAGAGCCAGAATTGCTTGTGTTTGGAAGGTCTCAGGAAGGACCGAGGGTTGGAAACCATAGTTGACCAGGAACGGGGAACTCTGAGTAGAAGAGTTAACAGCACAATTTCTGGCAAACTCTGCCCAAAGTAACAGGGTAGTCCAATTGTCGTGGTGGTCAGAGATATAACAGCGGGAGAATTGTTCTAAGGCTTTGTTCGACCTTTCTGCTGCACCGTTGGATTGCGGGTGGTATGCAGGGGAGAAGGCTAATTGAATTCCCATTTGAGCACAGACGCACCTCCAGGAGCAGGACACAAACTGGCTACCTTTATTGGAAACGATCACTTTAGGTATGCCATGGAGTTGGAACACCTCCCTGGTGAATACCAATGCCAATTCCTGCACGGATGGCAAGCCCTTGAGTGGCACAAAGTGTGCCATTTTAGAAAATGTGTCCACAGTCATTAGTATGCCCATGGACCTAGGAAGTTCAACCAGAAAATCGATGGACAAGTGTGACCAGGGATGTTCCCTGTTGGTCACTGGCTGGATCAAGCCTCTGCAGGCACTCCTTAAACAAAGGTCTCTCCCAGACCCGTGTACCTATGAGGATGATAAAAAATATCACCTCATCCAGACCTTTCAGTAGATCAGAAGCAGCAATCTCATCCTTCACATAATCATAAAGCCCTTGGGAAAACACAGCTATCAGAGCCTCATTGTTCCACCCTACTTTGGCTGTGAGGGTTCAGAACTCAATAGCGTATTCCGCCACCGTGTGGTTACTCTGGCGAAAACTCATCAGGTATTTTGAAGCCAAGGTCACGCGACCTGGCACATCAAATACACGTTTGAAGGAGGCCACAAATTCACTGACATAGTAAATTATGGGTTTCTCCATCTCCCATAATGGATTTGCCCAAGCCAATGCTTTGCCAGAAAGGAGAGAAATCATCAGCCCAACCCTGCTGCGCTCAGTAGGGAAGGCTTGAGGAAGCACCTCAAGATAAATGCCCAACTGGGTTAGGAATCCGCACAAAGCTCAGGTTCCCCACTACAGCTTTGTGGGAGTGGAGCAGAACCAGTTATCCCTCTGACCAATCCTGCATCAGAGATGATTGTCGCTGTTGGTGCAAGGTAACAATGGGAGTGGCCACCGGTTGCGGGTTATAGCGTTCCAAGTGAGCAGTTCTGCCAAGCAATGTTTACAAGGCAGATGCCAACTGATCAATACGTTGATCCTGATCCTGCATTCTGTCAAAAATTCTCTGTAAAGGAGGATCACTATCACCGTCTGTAGTCATGACCCTTACGTACTGTTACGGTTGGCAAGCAAGACAAGGACTCAGACGGTATATACTGTGACACTTGGTTTATTTACTTTAGAGGAAAATAATGTAAAACAATGTAATATGAGATGTCAATACAAGGATCTCTCTGGTGAGCTATTCATTCAAAGACCTGATCAAATAACTAGGGGGCATCCCATGAGATCAGGGGAAAGGAGGTTTCAACTTCAGCAGAGGAAGAGTTGTTTCACATTAAGGTCTGTTAAATTTTGGAATTCCTTGAACAAGGATGTGATAATGACAGATACAATGGATAAATTTAAGTGAAGATTAGATACATTTCTTTCCAGAGGGAACATACAAGATTATACTGTGTAATATAAAGCAAAGCAAGAAGTTCATATAAAAATGAAACTGATTTGGCCACATGAAAGCTTATTTAATTCTCATTTCTCTGGGTTATGAGGCAAAGGTTGAACTTAATGGACTAATTTACTATGTTACTATGTTTGTGACAATGTTGAAATCATGACATTTTGTACAAAAGTCCTTAAACATATACGAAGCTCAGATCATCCTATATTATAATTCGTTAGGATGTTTGTCAGAAGCCGTCATGAGCAGTAGAGACGGCTGCGCACAATGCAGTCATGTGCAGTACAGAGTGCCCACGCCACAGCTGATACAGAGCAGGGAGCTCTGAAATCAGTCCAGAGTCCTCTCTGCCCACCTTCCTGGGACTGCTTGGTCACAGGAAGGTACACAGAGAGGACTACAGTCTGAATTCATAGCACCCCGCTCCGTATCAGCCATGGTGCATTCGGGCAGTCAGTACTGAGCATGACTACAGCGCCGCCAGTGTTGGCCTGTGTACACGGGCTTTAAAACTAGTTCATCATATTTAATAGTACTGCTATCCAATGCTCTTATTGTTTAAAATGTGCTAGTTAGGCTGTAATGATATGATGAAGTTTACCTCTCCCTCCTCTTTTCCCAATGAAGCATCTCAACCCCAGATCCAATAGACAATCACAACGAGGGACAATCCTCACACAGCATTAGGAAGGAAGGCAAATGAGAGAAGAGTTTTCCATATACTGAAAGAGAGAAGATTGTCCCTCGTTGTGATCTGTCTGGTCCCAGGACCGGCATTCAGAGCTATGGGGAGGTGGTTTGTGATCAGGAAAAGGGATGGGATGGATAAACTTCATCATATTATTACAGCCTAACGAACATGTTTTGAAGAATAAGAGCATCGAACAGCAGTACAATTAAATATGATGACTGATCTGAGCGTCGTGTCCAGTGAAACATAAATATCCCATTACTACGAGGCCATAAGGGGTTAAGCGGCAATTACTCTGCAAGTGCTGTTTCTTATTTTGTGACACATTTCATCAATGAAAAATGTCTTAATGTATGTGTATTTATGCAATTACTGTTAATTCTCTTTTAATTTGTAATCTAATTTTGTTTTCAGAACCTATAGCTCCAGTTCCAGGGAAAGAAGGTAATTTTTACACTGACCATGGTATATATAATATATTACAAAGAATAAGAAGCTAGTGAATTGATGTTAAGATGAAAGGAATGCTCATTTATATAAAAGCATGGGCCATATGCAGAAATAAAAGAGGAGCAATTCTGCACAACACTGGACAGATTAAAAATGATCCCTATGCTTTAGAAACCTATTTAGAATTCAAGGAGTTGAAAGCCAAACAAATGGATATTTTTATTTATCCTTTTATCACAGTTTATTTTCTTCAGAATTACACCTCCTGAACATTTAGAACTATGTATTTACTGATGAGGAACCCTATTGATATATCTATGTTCTTTTCCAATTACTTTATATACCTTGATCCCACCATACCTGTGACTATATTCCATGTGATTGCTGGAACTCCTACTAACTGCGTGGCTTGTTGCATACATTTTGTGCCATATCATTACTTATCAATATCAATTTTGTGATTTCTTTAATTATTCATTAGCTCTCGTGCTTTCAAGTGGTTAATTTCCCATTGAAAACAAATCTGAATTTTTATTAGTCTGCCATTGTTCAGTTTTTTTATGAAGAATTTCTTTAGTTTTTAGTTAGTCACAATCAATGTACTTATAAGATGTCTGGCAACCTGTTGTTGACACACATATTATTGTTTTTAGGGGTATGGACAATAGAAATAATGCAACCGGGTGGACCAGTGACAGTTGAAGGGAGTGAGTATACACGCACAATATAACTGATATGAACATTTACAAAACTGGATTGCTGTGTGTGGGTTTCACTTATGTATGTATATATATTTGCTAAATTAATGCTTGAACCTGTTTTTATGTACATCTCTGTGCACAACTGTCCCAGTGCACAACTTGTATACAAACAGCTCTTATTCACAAAAAAGAAAACATTTTGAGCTTCATTTCTCAGTGCTGAGTGTACATATATGGAGTAAAAAAGAGGGACCCTCTGAAGTACTAACACTGTCTCCCACCTCTTACCTAAATAGGTCCAAAGCAACAATTTTGTTTAAGGGTATGAAACTGGAGCTGTACCATTCAGTGCTTTTCTTTTTGAGTGAAATTCTATTTATGTATTGTGTCAGTCCTATGTATAATAATCTATTATAGAGTATTGAATGTGTACAAGTATTTAAAGATCTAAAGATACTGCTAGATTTTAACAAACCCTTGAAATTGTCAAATAACAGAGGGGAGAGCATGTACATTTGGCAGAGCAGCCATCCTGGATTTAGTATCTATTTCCTGTGCTACATTCAAGGCTATGCACTAAAGAGTATGATCACTGTAATCATATCAGCAGATATGCTCTGTAAGTCTTGGACTTAAGTACCATAAAGTCCTGCATGCCAACTCCATAGCATGGCCAGGAAAATTTAGTACATTCCTCCATGTCTTGCTGATCACATTGGCTTAAAGATGGTATACAGGAGAGGACTATCTTGAACTTCCCAGAGACGACTCCCTTGTCCTCCTCTTGGTGAAACAGCCTTAAATGGTCAATTTTGTGTCTATGTAGTTTAGTAAATTCCTTCTCTTGATTATGAGTGGAATCAGTTTTTGTACTTCTGGGCATATTACAACTAAAGAGAATTAGCTTCACATTAGAAATACTTGATTTGCCTATCATTGTTCTATTCCAATAACTGAGGGATATTATTCTTTCTCACGTTTTCACATTTCTCATATAACAGAACATGCTCCCCTTTTGGTCCTATATATAATAGGGACAAAAGTGTGTTTTTATTATTTATTTATTTATTTATTATTTTTTTACTAACACAGATCTCTGTGAGTCTGGGCGGCAGGAGAAATTCTGTGGATGTTAAGATTAGGGATAATAAGCACTTTATTTTATCGGTATTATAATAGTGGCATTTTGAATTGTTAGTTTGAAGTACTGCTTACTCTGTGATATTTTTTTTTGCAGAACCTATATCTCAAATTCCAGGGAAAGAAGGTAATTTATATACATTCACTTGCTTATTTGAAAGTCAAATAGTTATAAAGTATTAGATGACAAACACTAACATTTAATGCAAAGCCCATTTAAATTATAATTTTATTGAGTTGCTAGTATAAAAAAAATTCAAAATGTTCATAGTTAGCAATATTTTTTGTAAGGAGAAAAATAATGTGGAGTTTCTTTAAACTGTGATTGCGATGAAATCTAGCTCTTGGGATACAAACGCATCAAACATTATTGTCTGTAACAGAAAGTAAACAGTCTGTGTAATCAGGAGCCTGTTGTACTTTGTTCTCATTCTTATTCATGTGCCTAGTGTGCTGCCACTTAGGAACATAACTGCATCATTTTAAAGTGAAACTTTCACCTTAATTCAAGTCTGCATATTTGAAAACTTCATTAAAAACTGCCTATATGTCATGTTAACCAAAAGTTCAGGCGATGTATATTAGGAGATATTCACACTTTTTATTTTGGGCTGAACATTTCCTGGTACTGCACAAAACTTCATCAGCATATGCCATGTCACTGAAAGGGTTTCATTAGCATATGAAACATCACTGAAAAGCTTAAGTAGAATATGAAACATCAATGGTACCACATTGGTACCTCAATTAGCATACGTTAGCATATGGTAAAAAGTGTGAATATCTTCTTAACTGTACATTTGCTGGTCTTTTGGCTAACATGATACATAGGCAGCTTCTAATGCAATTCTCAAATAGGTGAAAGTTCCAATTAAAATCAGAGAGGGTGTTGTGCAAAGAAGAACTAGAATAACTTTGGGGCAAATTATCTACTCCTAAAGTGACAACATTCTCAGTCATATACATGAGGTGTTTAACCTCATACATAGAATTTGATGGCATATAAGAGCCTTTCGGCCCATCTAGTCTGCCAATTTTACTACTGTAAAAACCCCAAACCTTATTTGGTCCTTGGTCTGTCTTATTTTCAGAATAGCCTTATGCCTATCTAATTCTTGCTTAAATTCTGTCAATGCATTACAATTTTCCACTTCTGCTGGCAAGCTATTCCACTTATCTATCACCCTCTAAATGAAGCAATCTTTCTTACATTACACCTAAGTCTCTGTCCCTCTGGTTTTTGAGTATGATCTTTTGTCCTAACACTTCTTCTTCTTTGACATATGATTCTCTCCTGCACTTTGTTGAATCCCTTCATGTATTTCAATGTTTCTATCATTCCTCTCTCTCTCACTTTTATTTCTTCCAAGCTAAGCATGCTTAGATCCATTACTATATCTTGATATTTCTTATCCTGTAACCATTCACCAGTTCCCTAGCCCTTCTCTAAATTCTCTCTAGAATATCAATATCGTTCTGTAGATGGGGTATCCAGTACTGTTCACAATACTCTAGGTGAGGTCTAACCAGAGATCTGTAGCATGGCGTGACAATGTCCCTCTGTCTGCTACTATTGGCCCTACCAATGCAAGCCAGCTCCCTGTTTGCATTTCTGTCTGCTTTTGTCACATTGCCAGCCTACCTTTAAGTAATCAGAAATAATAACTCCCAGATCACTTTCCTCTGTTGTCTCTGACAGCATAGTACCCTTAATACTGGATTCTGTCCGGGAATGAAAGAACAGTCTTCATGCATTATAAATGGCTTAAATCAATGGGAATTTTTTTTGTTGTTTTACAAAGTGTTTGCAGTGCAAAACAAAGAAAAGCCTGTAAAATGCTATATGATAACATAAATGTTTCCTACTACAAGTGTATTACTGAAAATGTGTATGCGAGGAATCCATCTAAAGGGGTTGTCATTATGTTATGTTCAGTTCAACTAGTTAGTGACAAGACAGTTGTTTATATGGTTCTCAGTGGGTTAATTTAGACGTTCACCTAATGATTTGAAAATAGTAATTATACAAAATATATGTAAGGTAAAAAGTAAATTATAATTATATGAAAGGAACATTTACATGGATAATCAAACACATAAAGCCTAAGTGACCAATACTATTGTTCATATTCATTATGGGTGAAAAACAATAAAGCATTTCTTTTAACTATCCAAACGTAACAGTAAATAATCACATGTCCTAATGTTCTTTTATCATTAACAAAATACAATTACTTTAGCAATACACTGTCCATCTAAATTATGTTTTCTTAATAGTAAATAAGTTTATTTAAATAAACATTTATATTTTCATTCTTATGCTTAGGACAATGGACTGTAGTAATAGAGCAGCCAAAGGGACAACCTGGAATTCAATGGAGTAAGTATATATTTATATATATATATATATATATAGCAGATGGCAATATTCTGCACAAACTGCTTAACTAAATAAGCAGATTAAAGGAACAGTAAACACATATTGTAGGGCTTGTTCCACTGAGTAAAACAAAGATACTCAAAATGCTTGTAGTTATGTATTTCCAGAGTTATTAAAGTTAATTTATTTTTGTCTTAACACTGTCTGATAGTGGCCAGATTTCAGATAATCACATCATTATTCTGTTGCATTCTATGGGTAAGGCAGGTCACTGATAAAAGTTCTCTATAGAATGTCATAGCAACAGCATCATCACTTCCTGTAAGTTTGGACTTCCAGGAATTAATTAAGCTATACTCACTTTCTGACATTTTGAATGGTTTTATCGTTTGAATAAAAAAGCTGCCAGCAGAGGTAGCACCATTGTTTTACTGAGTAGGAAAAAGCCCAATATCAGAGATGTTTGCATAAAAAAGTTAACTTCTAATTTAATTGAAAGGGCAGGAGCAATTCTGGGGCAAACCGATAGCATCATAGGGTACAAACAAATTCTCACTGATTTAAATTAGCAGTAAACTTTTCTTTATGAAAAAATATACATTGCATGATGGATTCTGTTAAGTAGAAGAAGGGTATTCCCACTGCTGAAAGATGCATACTTCCAGAGTTATTACAGTTTAAACCCATGTTTTTTTTTACATTAGCAGTGCCCTCAAGTGGTCAAATTCCAATTAGTTATTGTGTTACATTCTAATGGAGAGGAAAGTCACTGACATACAGTTCTCCACAGAATGTGATAGAAACTGCCAAGTCACTTCCTGTCATTTAGAACTATCAGGAAGTAAAAACACTTTAAAGTCACACCCTCATTATTTGAACTGTTATACATTTTGATTAAAACAACTGATATCAGTAGGAATACCTTTGTTTTGTTTTACTCAGAAGCAAAAGCTCTGTAACGTATAGGTTTTCATTAAAACAAAATATTACTGCTCCTTTAAATGTCCCATGTTCAAAAGAAACTGGAGTAATTGTTGCAAACCAACTGCACCACAGGAGGACACAAAATATGTCCATTGATGTAAGGTGGTATTTTAACCTATTGAATGTTAGAGGTCTCCAGTGCATTGTAAAAAAATGATTTAAATTCCTGTCACAGTGCTTGTAGAGATGACAGATAAAGGAACTTTCCTAGATTCGGTGGTAATTAGGCTAGTTGTTGCTATTGAAGCTGGCAATGCAGATATACCTTTGATTTACTCAGTACATTTGCTGGGAATGGAATATTTGAAAAATATTCCTCTATGTTGACCTAAAAAAGACTACAAAGAATTTTCTGTGGTGGATTATGAAAAAACAATAATTGTAACTATTGAAATTGGAGGACCTGCGAGTTTTCCATTGTTAGTAATCACTAAAGTATGAGGTCAAGACAGAATCACTGTTGATGGGAAGAATCAGAAAGAATGGATTGGAAAGTATTCTGTGAAACAGAGCAAACTATGGGAGAATATAACACCAGTAGTAGCCTCAGTTCACATATATATTTCAGAACCCAAATTGCAGTTTGGTATCTTAAGCACTGGATAGTCTTCTAGCTTAGTCTATGTACCTTTGACACCTTATATTTGGTAAATAGGCCTTTTCCATATATACTGTATTATTCTATGATTCTGATTGTAATCATATCCATTGTATTGTTAAACAAATAGTATGTTAGAAATTGGGCACTTTAAAGTATTTCTTCTTTTTTCTTCCTAGGACCTATTTTTCCAGGTTGGTGTGGAAATGGTAACATCTAATGAATCTCATTATTTGGCATGGTTTGTTACATATGATAGTCAATAATTATAATTCTAATGCACATATTATTATCTGTTTGTTTAGGAGGCTGGCCCTTACAGCCAGGACAACCAACAGGACCACAGGAATTTGAAGGGAGTGAGTACAAGAAAAACAAATTATTTTTTTTATTGTATTTTCATTTCTTATGTAGTACATGATTGGACAAATACACTTTTTTATTATCTGTATATAAGTGCATTCTCCAATTAAATCCTGCATCATTGTGGAGATGGCACATTAATAATCTGTATAGACCTGTCCTGTACTAATCCATTTTTACTTACATGTTATAAAAAAGATAATAGAATATCCATAGATTAGCTGAATTCCATACTAACTAGACTAACTAACCTGTATACAGTATCAGACTAGCAAAAAACTCATCTAAAGCACAAAAACTTCAACATTAAACAATCTGGTGGAAAAAAAGAATATGATTTGTAACAGAACAGAAACAATATAAACCTGACTGAGGTAGGTTATGCTAGACAGAGGAAAGACTCCAAGAGGAAGTAGTTCTTCAAAAATCCTCTATGTATACCCTTACTACACTGCAGCCTAACCTAACCCTGACTGCAGCCTAATCTAACCCAGAACAGCCCACCTAACTACCAATCCTGCCCCACCACATGACAGGGTCTTTCCTGCTGGAATCTAGTTCTAATTGATATTATTCATTCTATTACGTGCTGTCATATTACTTATTTTTATCAATGCTGTTAATATGATTTCACAGTTAGCTTAAAAATAAACTGACTATTAAAGCTATTGGAGCAATCATGTAAGAAAGCAATGACCCTAATATTGACGCTAAGTCCCAGAATGAACCAGGAATCACTCCGAATTGGAAGGACAGATTGTCCATGAGCCTTATGCACAAATGCAAAAGTGGGGCAATCCTTTCCAACTCAACTGAAACATGCAAATTGATTTAAATGGACATTATTGGGTGGATAATGAACTATTTTAAACCACTTGTAGTACTTTTAGATATATAGGAGTTTATATATATATATATATAAACAGAATATTGATACTTCACAAATATAAACATTATATCCTCCTTATGTCTCATTTTATCAAGGTGCTCTAGTAGTATAATTTTCATAAAACATAAACCATGTACATTTTTCCTATGAGCAATGTACATTTTCCAAAAGCAAAGTACATGTTTAACCCTATGAGTGCCAGAGGGGTGTGTAGCTTTCGCAATATGTCGCATAACCCTCCAGATGCAAAGAATAAAGAAAGATGAATTGATTTAGGGACAAAATTAATTTATCATTATTAAATATAATAAATCCAGTCATAATCATAAACTGTTTAGCAAGGTGGTCTTAAAGGACAATTTTATTGAAGAGGTTCCTATGATATAATGCCTTCTCTATGTCCTTGTAATCAAATTACACTTAACTGTTACCTTTTACTCCTGAGCAAACTTGTTTAGACTCATCCAGTGATGTATTAATGTATAAGCTGATGGGGCAAACACCCAACACTCAGATTTGCTAGAAGACTGAAGGCATCTCCTGCTCATCACCCTGATCCCAAGACACACTTAATCAATCAATGAACTGTCTTATAAATGTATGAGACAAAACTGTTCAGCACTTATTGAAACTATGGGCCTTATTCATTAACCTGCAGAAGTTTAATAAAACCAACTGCACCATTCTGCAACTGCAAATTCCCATTTATTTAAATAAGGAGTTTAACCACTATATCATTCCACAGGTTAAACTCCCCATTTTAATCACTAGAAATTATCATGTATCTCTTTTGGCTCAGTTGGTTTCCTCCAAAAATTGGTTCATTCTTTAACTCTATGAATAAGACCCTATGTTTGTCCTTGACTAAACAAGAAATCACTCAGGATGGGAAGGACTCATATGCATTAATGTCAGAGTACGTTAGTGTTTCATCAGACAGCACTGGGCACTACCTTACATTAATGTCACAGTACTTTAGTATTTCATCAGACAGCACTGGGCACTACCTTACATTAATGTCAGAGTACTTTAGTGTTTCATCAGACAGCACTGGGCACTACCTTACATGAATGTCAGATTACTTTAGTATTTCATCAGACAGCACTGGGCACTACCTTACATTAATGTCAGATTACTTTAATATTTCATCAGAGAGCACTGGGCACTACCTTACATTAATGTCAGAGTACTTTAGTGTTTCATCAGACAGCACTGGGCACTACCTTACATTAATGTCAGAGTACTTTAGTATTTCATCAGACAGCACTGGGTACAACCTTACATTAATGTCAGAGTACTTTAGTGTTTCATCAGACAGCACTGGGCACTACCTTACATTAATGTCAGAGTACTTTAGTGTTTCATCAGACAGCACTGGGCACTACCTTACGTTAATGTCAGAGTACTTTAGTGTTTCATCAGACAGCACTGGGGACTACCTTACATTAATGTCAGAGTACTTTAGTATTTCATCAGACAGCACTGGGTACAACCTTACATTAATGTCAGAGTACTTTAGTATTTCATCAGACAGCACTGGGCACTACCTTACATTAATGTCAGAGTACTTTAGTGTTTCATCAGACATCACTGGGCACTACCTTACGTTAATGTCAGAGTACTTTAGTGTTTCATCAGACAGCACTGGGCACTACCTTACGTTAATGTCAGAGTACTTTAGTGTTTCATCAGACAGCACTGGGCACTACCTTACGTTAATGTCAGAGTACTTTAGTGTTTCATCAGACAGCACTGGGCACTACCTTACATTAATGTCAGAGTAATTTACTGATTCATCAGACAGCACTGGGAACTACCTTACATTCTTAAACAGTACAAGATTTACAATAGAGTTTGATTTCCTTAGTAGAGACTCTGAGCACTCATCAGGCACTGTCCTTAGTTTATTATATATTTCACTTATTATATTACAGTATTTTATCTTTCTCTATTTCTATGTATATTATCCTATCTTCAGCGTAATATTTTGAATATTTGTTTTAAATTTAATTTATTGAGATAATTACTCTTTTTTCTATAGAACCTGTAGCTCCAATTCCAGGAACAAAAGGTAGAGTAACTTACTAATTCACCTTATCAGCTGGGTAGGGTAGATAGAGTAGATATGCAAAATAACTCTAATGGATAGTTATCTTATCTATTCACTATTTAATTTTTTGTGTCGGTGTGTACAAGAATAATTGAACATACATGACTGCTGTTAATCACCTGTTGGTCAGTTCAATATAATAATAATGAAGATGAGTGTTAACTTTGTGATATTTACAATTAAAGGCCATATACAGGAATTCAAAAGCAATTCTGAGGCAACCAAAATGGACCCTAGGGACAAAGAAAACCCCACATTGATTTAAATGGGGCTTTTAAACCTTATATGCTAAAGAGGTCTCAAAAGCATTGCAAATCTACAAGTTGAGAACCTCACTAGCATTTAAGGACTTAAAATGAAACTAAAACTTTATAGACTCGGATGAATTTGATAGACCTTTCAAAATAATCTATAGTTGTGCTATCCATTCTTAATTTAAAACTTGATGATATATTCAGCATTGTTTATTTGCAAATGAGGCAGTACTAGCTGGCACAACCTGATGTGCCAGACTGACATTCTACCCTCCCTCCCTCCCAACTGCCATATCCTGCCAGGAAGTACTAGCTAATTTGTATAAACTGGCAAACAAAGCTAAATATCTCAAAAACTTTAGTTATAACTATAGTTAATAATAAATAAGCTAACATAAATACAGATTATTTTGAAAGCATAGTTCCACTTTAAAAGCGCAGTTTAACTCAATAGAAATTTTTATTTTGCCTGTGGAGAAATTGTTTTACCCTGCCCTTGTATATTTTGTCCTCAATATTACATTACCTAAAATTGTTATCTAATGGCCAATATTTATGAACTTCAGCAAAGCCATTAAATGTCAATCCATATAGTTATATATTATTTAATGTCCATCTCTGAGTTAATAACATTAAATGTGTGTTCTTATTATTTATTTAGACTGGACCGTTGAAGTAGAGCATCCAAAAACACCAGTGGAAAATGAAGGGAGTGAGTATATTTACTATGGCCTTATCTTCAAAAGAAAGTGGAGGAATTCTGGGGCAATGCAGCAAAAAAAAAAAAAAAAAAAAAAAAAAAAAAAAAAAAAAAAAAAAAAAAAAAAAAATATATATATATATATATATATATATATATATATATATATATATATATATATATATATATATATATATATAAAACCAGCACTCCTGCAGTAGCTAAAATAAGGCAGTAAAATTAAGTAAATATTTAGAAATATCAGAAAAAAATACACAATAACCAAATACAATAAAACATCCCAATAAAAGGACAGTGCTAGAGATGAGAGTCCAAACTCTGAACAGAAGGGAAAAGTTAACAGTTTGTTTTATTGTGAAATAGGTTGGATAATGGAATGATGGAGTTGTAATGAAGATGGAAGATAGATATGAAGCCTTCAATATATAACCAAATCTAATGGAGAATTTCTCAAGTCCTTTATGCTGCAGTTAGTCTTAAAGAAGCCATGTCCACTGGTAGAAATACAGAATCTATGTACTCAAAAAAGAGACCAGGAGAAACAAACTAAGTGTAGTAATTTTAAAAAAACAGGAGGTTAAACACAATATTTTGAAACATATAGTATTGAAATTGTGGATGTGATAGAACCAAAGTAGAACAAGATCCACAAAGTTGTTGTGTGACCACCAAAGAGGATGCCAGCCACCACACTCAGGCAGGAATCTGTGGAACTTTAAAACGTTATATCTGTCAAACCATAAAGGTTTGAGAGATTGGACTTGCTCCAGTTTTTTATTTTTAAATCTACAATATAGCATGAAATTATAAGCGGACATTACTAACCCTTTAACTATTGACCAATCAAACCCGCTCATGTGACATAACACCTTTTCTCCACTCCCTGCATTGGCTTCCAATTAAATGGCAAACGTATTTTAAAATTGGCCTGCTGACCGTCAAAGCCTTAAACAATCAAGGCCCACAGTACATGAAAGAGCTGCTGACACTTTGGTCAGCCAAAAGATCCCTCCTGTCAGTGCCCAGAATAAAGACAAACTCAGGTTCCTGGGAATTCAGTCTTGATGCTCCCACATTCTGGAACTCTATACCATGCTCAAACAGAGAGGCACCATCATCACAGACTTTTTTAAAATAGCTAAAGATCCACCTCTTTTATCAGGCATTCAGTCAGCTCATCTGACCATTAGGAACTCTTAATTTTCATGTCTGTTTAAATATTTGTAACGTACTTTGAGTCTCACAGGGAGAAAAGCACTATAAAAAGCACAAATTATTATTATTTAACTAGTGTAAAAGCCCGTGTACACAGGCCTAGGTCCGGGTGATGTTAAGAGGCTGGTCCTGCTCTGCTCTGCATCCTGCCTCCAAATCAGTCATGCACTTGTAGAGACTGGCCGAAAGCACAGAAGCTCCTAGCACAAAACTCCCAGCATTCCTATACCTCCCAGCATTCTGGGCATTCAGGCAATCTCTACTGTGCATGACGGCTTCTGACAAACATCCTAGCAAATTATTATATAGGTCTGAGTGGACCCTGAAAACACACACTATGGAGGGAGGGGGCTAAGGGCAGGTCTCAGCACCCCCATTCTAATTCTTAACCTTTTTCTGTTTCTAAACAAGCTATTATTAAAAATTTTAAGAGTAAATGTGTATATAATAATCTATCTCTAACTTATTTTGCAGAACCTATAGCTCCTGTTCCAGGGAAAGAAGGTAATTTACAAATGTTTTAAGCATCTGGAAATCATTTGAGAATAGTAGTTTAATACAATAAAGAACTAAAGGAGACATATTAACCCCCTGAATACTAGAGAGGTATCCAACATTATATTTTTTAAGATTAGCTGTTGATCACTAGTACTGGTAATGTGACTATGATAAACAATTAAAATATCTTCAACCCCTTGAATGCTACATATGCATCCAAACTATTGTGAAGCAATGTGTTTAAGACATGTTGATTTAGGGGGTTAAGATGGACTTACCCCCCCAAGACAATTTTCATTTAACAATGAAGTAAAATCTGTTTATATGTTAAACTGACCATTTTCCTGTAAAATAAAATTAACCTTTATGTGTTGGTGGCACAGTGAGGCACTTTATGCTAATTTCCTGCTCTGTATGATAATTAGTTATATACCATGCTACACTTATCACTCACTTTTGTTCTAGAAATACCCCAGTGATTGTGGGTTCTGCCTAAATTCATTCATAGCACAGTGTGTGGTAATAGTGACCCAGTGCAGAAATTAATTAACCCTTTGAGTGCCAGAGAAGTATCCAATGCATTGCGTTCCAGTGTGTTGGATACCTCTCAGGAACTCAAAGGATTAACAAATGGTTAGCACGACATATCAGAAGTTCTACTTCTCTTTAAAATTAATTAAACGTATCTTTGGGTGACAGGTTCACTTTAACATTAATGGTGCATTTTATATTTCCATACAAGGCAATATTCAGTAAGCTGTAGTGGTATAGTTCTTTGGAAAATCAACTGCACAATAATAGAAAAATTAACATTCCATTGATTTAAATGGGGTATTTAACCCTTTGAGTGTCAGAAGGATGCAACCCATTGTGAAGAATGTGAGAGAGGTCTAGAACACATTGCTTCATAATGCATTGGAGACATATCTCATGTTCAGTGTCTTAATAACCCCATTTAAAACATTAGGACATTATGGAAATGTAATTTGTCTTTTATGGTGCCGTTGATTTCTTGAAGAACTGTACATTTAGATAGTTGAATATGACCCAAAATGTTATATATCATGGATTATACTGAATTCCTATATGTTGTAAATATATTAAAGGCATAGTAATACTTTGTTTCAACAAGCTTTAATATTATACTTATTAAATAAATAAAGCAAAGGATTTACGTCTTGTTGATAAAACTTTTTTAGTTTTCGTGTAATATCCTTGAAAAGTTTCCCCCTCCCACCCCTTTTAATCACGTCAGCACTTTAGCTGACAGACTTGGATTCTGGTTCCGGGACCAAATAGCTCATCTGCAGAGCCGAAATAACATTGTATACAAAGAGAATCTTTATGAGAATGGTCTACAAAGTGTGCCTGGTTTGAGGCAGGCATACTTTGTAGACAGTTCTCATGAAGAGTCTATTTGTATACAATGGTATTTTGTCTCTGCAGATGAGCCGTCCAGGTCCCATGACTAGAATCTAAGTCTGTCAGCTAGAGTGTTGACATGACTAAAAGGGGCAGGAGGGGGAAACTTTACAAGTATAATATTAAAGCTTGTTGAAACAAAGTATTACTATCACTTTAAGGACCAAATTAATAAAGCAGTGGTAAGAGCAGCACGTTAGATACACCCTTTGCAGTGATCATTGACATTTGGCTTTGGTATTTATCAGTTATCAATCTTATTTTCCTTCCTTGCATATGTGAAGAAGGGGGATATGAATGAATCTGCTAGAAATGCAGCCACTGTCAAAATAAATACACATTCAACATATGGGTATGTGTGTCTGTCCCATAGCTTTCTAAGGGATGTGCCAGCTTGAAGGTAGCAGATGAGAATAGCAGATCTATCTTGTACTTGTTTGCTGATGAATGAGCAAGTGCCAGACATGATCTGGCCATTGATGAATTGGATAAATGCTGAAGGTACACTGAAATCAGTGTATTTTACTTGTGCAATCAGCCACTCAGCTCCTCATGAATAAATGGAATTTAGTAATATAATTTTGTGTAAAAAAGGGCTGTTTCTGCATGCTGCACCTGCTTAAAACCTATGTTCAAATTGTTTTATACAACAAAAAGACTTACTCTCTTCAATGCACAAGGGGGTGGATGGTGTGTTAGTGTATGGGTGTTTCATGGTGTACTATTCCTATGCACTCTGGTGCATGCTATGTACAAGATAGGCACGGGAGACATCAGCATAAAACTGTTACCTTTCCTTACGCCTTATATAAGGGGGAATTAAGGGCTTGCAAAATTAAGCACTGCAGAGCTGCACCCCAAATTTTACATCTGCAAAGTACATATGGGTTGCTATATAAACAAACATATTAAATCATATAAGCACAGATACAATTGTTTGAATAATGTGTATTAGAGCAGCTCACACTGTGACTCTCACACATTTCTCTTAGTGTATCCATCTAAAAACTTCTATTATGCAATGTCACTTAAAAAATTGAAATAATATTTTTATATTTAGGTGAATGGCTCATTGAAGTGAAAGAACCAAAAGGACCTGTGGAAGTTGAAGGAAGTGAGTATATAACCAGGCTATTCTAGCTTATATTTAAAGAAGCAGTAGATCTTTTAAATAAATTAATATGAAAACTCTTTCTGTCTCTCTTGCACTCTCTGCACAGAACATCTACACACCTAACTTGTCCTTTGTCAGAGGGACTAAAAACATCCACACTTTTTTGTGGATTTTTTTTGTATAATGTTTCTCTCCCTCACCCACCCTGTGGTTGCAGCTCTCCAAACATGGCCCACCTAGCTTCCCTTCCCACCAACCAGCTGCAGAGCCTGACTGCCCTCAGCAATTCTTCTAACTTTGGCTCCATCCCTCATCCACCCTTCCAAATACAGCTCCTTCCCTCTCTCATCCATCCTCTGACTGCTGCTCACCTTACTTCCTCACCCACCCTCTGACTGTGGCTCACACTGTGCAGGGTGGATGGGGGAGAGAAAGATCCAAGAGTGGGTAAAAGAGGGAAGGAACAGTATCTGTGACTACCACTGGACAAAGGTGGGCTAGAAGCAAGTGTAGGGTGCGACTGTAACTATCTGAGGAACAAGTCTGGATTGGATTGGGTAAGGAAAGGAAGTTAGCCACAATTGGTAGGTGTGTGAGGTAAAGAGCCACAACTGGAGAGTAAGTGAAGTATAGAGTAATCCTGTGTAGTCCTGCAGAATGAACATTTTAATTAGCATCCTGTATTTAAATTGTGATCAGGGTCACATTAGGCATATGTATAAAGACAAAAGTGGGGCAATTCTGGAGAGTGCCAACTGCACCATAAACCATTTGCTTACAAACATGTCCTCAGGTACCACTAATAGACAAGGACTTGAAATATGGCCTTAAATATGGCCCAGTCACCTTAATCAACCCAACTGTTCTCAGGCAGGGCAATTCTCAAATCATGCCCTGTTAGTAGTTCCTGCGGACAGGCTTGAGAATCACTGTATTAGGAGAGGTTTCAAGCCCAAATGCCTAAATATTTTATGTATGGAATATTTCTCTTTCTTTCTTCCTTTGTCTTTTTCTTTCTTTCTTTCTTTCTTTTTCTCTTTCTTTCTTTCTTTCTTTCTTTCTTTCTTTCTTTCTTTTTTCATGTGAAAACTATTTATGTCAATCAAAAAATGTAAAACTTTGGATTATAAATTTTAAATGTTGTTTTCTATGTAACTCATTCTCTTGTAGGGCCTGTATCTCCAGTACCAGGCAAACCAGGTAATAGGATAACAAATAAAAGCTTTTTACCCAATGCACGCATTATAGTTCATTGCCATTTTATGGTATATACTTGATGAAATATATATTTATATATATTCAATCAGTCCATTTAAGCAAATCCTTATTTTTTATTTCCCTCATTAGGTGAATGGAACATAGAAGTAGACCAACCAACAGGCCCAGTTAAACATGGGGGTGAGTATATAGCTATATCTGGAAGAATTAAATATTTCACACATTGTGTAAAACAGAATTAAAAGGTGACCAATAGTGTTGAGCGAGCACCACGATGCTCGGGTGCTCGGGTGCTCTGACCGAGCACCCCCTGAGGCTCGAGTGCTCGGCCGAGCACCCGAGCCCCATTGGAATGAATGGGGCAACACCAGGCACCCCCTGCTCTGATGAGGGGAGGGTGCCTGGTCAATGCCCCCTTCATCTCCGCTATGCCCCCTTCATCTCAGAATGCCCCCTTCAGCTCCGCAATGTCCCCCTTCAGCTCCGCTATGCCCCTCTTCCACAATGTGCCCCTTCATCTCCGCTATGCCCCTCTTCCACAATGTGCCCCTTCATCTCCGCTATGCCCCTCTTCCACAATGTCCCCCTTCATCTCCTCTATGGCATAGAGGAGATGAAGGGGGACATTGTGGAAGAGGGGCATAGCGGAGATGAAGGGGCACATTGTGGAAGAGGGGCATAGCGGAGATGAAGGGGCACATTGTGGAAGACGGGCATAGCGGAGATGAAGGGGGACATTGTGGAAGAGGGGCATAGAGTCTATGCCCCTCTTCCACAATGTCCCCCTTCATCTCCGCAATGCCCCCTTCATCTCCGCAATGCCCCCGTACCTCCAGTCCCTGGTGGTCCAGCGGAGCTTCTTCGGATCTGTGCCTCTTCCGGCACAGATCCCCGCCACCCGAACATGTCGGGCGAGCACATGGCGGTACTCGACGAGTACCGCCATGTGCCGAGCAGAGCGATGCTCGAGCCGATCCGAGCATCGGCCGAGCACGCTCGCTCATCACTAGTGACCAACAAAGAGTGGCTGTAGCTAGCAATTGTTAAAACAATAAAAACGGTTTAAAAGGCAGTAAACTGTCATCTGACTCTTGAACGATGAGTTGTTGTCTAGTCATAAAAAACATAGTCTCTCAGGTAGAATCCTGTAGCTATTATTATTTAGCCATATTATTTATACCATACTTTTCCTTCCTTTCTATATCAGGTATTGTGCTTGTTATGGCTTCCCAATACATCACAATGTATTACCAGTATGGGACACAAAATGTAAATGTGCCAACAGAAGAGATCTAGTTCAAAACTACTATTAATGCTAATAGTTTGGGTATATTTGATTTGTAATTTAAACGCTAAAAACAAAACAAATAGCAATTTTGATTACACAATACACATTATCAGTCAGTCATTAGCCACAGAGTCAGAGATCTCTCGCCATGATTCTAATGGGACAATGTTCTCAAGATAGAAATATGCTTAGTTATAGATTATAGCAGAGTTTACATTCAGAGGAATAGCAAATACATATAATTTACTGCTGTAAAGTAGAAATGCCAAAGCATGTTCTTTTATTAAAAACATTAAGAGCTGTGCATTTCAGAAGCTTAACTACCCTTCATACACTGGCTACTCTAAAATTTTTGACTATACATTTGTGTAGATTTATAATATTTTCCCATTCCAGTCATCATTTTATTATCAAATAAACTACATTGCGTTACAATATTTCTTTTTTAGTCTGTAAGTTCTCTGTAACAGGAAGCACCTCTTTTGCTTTCTTGGTACTTGTATATGTGTGAAGCAATGCATTGCAAACCTTCTGGTCCTTAATGGTTTAATACTGTACTTGTATTTTTTCCCTCTATTATATACCTGTTTAAAGTTTTTACATTTGTTTTTCCTAGAACCTGGTGCTCCTGTTCCAGGGACAAAAGGTAATATAATGTTTTTCATCTGATCATTTGACACTGATTGTTATTATAGACATTAACTGCAAACAGACCATTTATATTTTATGTTTGTTTTTTTTTTTTTATTAGAGTGGGTGTTAAATCCAGAAAAGCCAACTGGACAAGTAGAATTTGAAGGGAGTAAGTATATGAAGTATAAATTAAATTTCTGTTCTTATTGTGAACCCAATTCAGAAGGCATTTTTTAACTGTGAAGTATTTATAGGAATTGGGTGATCAACTAGTTAATCCAAAACTACTTTCTGAAAGCCTGATATTGCCAAATAACATATCTGTTGGAAAGCCTATTCAGAAGAATGTAGGCCTCTATAGAAAATGTGGTTGGAACCATCTGGGAAATGTTTCTATATACAGTTTTTTATAGAACTGTATTGTCCTTCCACAGCTAGGAAATATAATGAATTGTGTATTCTCTCCTGAAGCTTGCATCATAATGGTGGTTTACACACATAGCATCGTCATAAAAAATAGAGTTCAACCTTGAGGTTCCTTTGTTTCTTTTTATTCTATGGACCCTGTGTTTCAATGAAAGTGGAATAATTCTGGGTCAAACCAACTGCACCATTTACTTGTATACCCTGTACTTCTTATTGTTTTATTAAAAAATCCAACAAAACTGTAAGGAAAAAAGCTTCCAACATTCAAGTTGATTTATATGGAGTGTTTAACCCCTTTAAAAGGACAGTAATGTCCCATAAAAAATATTCAGAGTTTAAAAAAATAAATTATGTGGTACAAATCCTATCTCTCAAACCTTTATGGTTTGAAAGATATTCACATCTAAAGTTTCCCGTTTCCTGATGTTGGCTGTAAAGCTGACAGCAGGAGATTCGAGTCAGCAGACTAGAGAAGGCTCTTCAACAGAGCCAAAATACCGCAATCTAAAAAGAACTACTTCATTGGAACAGTCTACAAAATGTGCTTGCAAACCAGGCACATTTTCTAGACCTTTCCAATGAAGTAATTATTTTTAAATAACGAGATTTCGGCTCTTCTGCAGAGCCATCGGCTGGTCCCTGTACAAGGATCTCCTGCTGTCAGCACAGCGCTGAGGGGGGAACTTGACATTCAAATATCTCTCTAACCATAAAGGTTTGAGAGATAGGATTTGTGCCACGTAATTTTTTTTTAAACTCTACAAAACAAGAAGAATTTTTATGGGACATTAGTGTCCCTTTAATACTAGAGTGGTCTCTATGGTATAACTGCATGCTGTGTTGGAGATCTCCCCAGAATTTAAGTAGTTAAAAACTATGACTCATATTTGGTGGGAATGTCAGCTGATTATTCCATTTTGGAACAGTGTTATTTAAAAATCTTCAGATATAACAAAAATCCAGATTCCAAATAATCCACAAATACTTTTAAATTTGAATTTTTCTACTTTAAATATGAAATCTGCAATGGTTCGACTATTGATCCATCTTCCAAACTATGTATCCCAGCTCTGTGGGAAAAAAAATGCTCCACCCGAAATTGTGGATTGGGAGGAAAGTGCTTGCTCCATCATGTTAAGATTAACACAGAATGGAGATACTGATAGAAATACATTTATGTTAATTTGGGAGCCTTGGGTGACATACATCCAAAAGTGCTAGTCGATGATGATCTTCTTAATTTTATTATCTAATGTTATATAGATAAGGTTTGTCAGACTTGAGTTCTGTGCATCTATGTGATTTACAGATGAGAGCATGGGCATGACTTGTTTGTAATTAAGTCCATTACTCTCTGTGAATGGACATTTCTCGTTTTTCTTAATATATTTGAGGACCTGATGTCAAATATTTTTTGAACCATATGATTAGTTATCTATGCTACTAATTAGATTGCTTGTGTAAAGAATTGATTTACTATTAATCCTACAATGCTTTATAACAGTTTCTGTATTGAGTCTGCAACTGTTTGATTATTCATAAAAAATGCAAATAAACATATTGACTATAAAATACATCAATGGGAATTTGTATTTGTTGCAGTTGGTTTAATCTAGATTTGTTCCAGTTTTTACTTATTAACACAGAGATCTTAGGCTTCTAAATCATGCATGAGCTTAAAAATAACACACTGATCCACAGTATACATCTATTTTTTCATTTGGAAGTTGGATAATATGACACTACATAGAAGTCTACTAGTTGCAGACATGATAGAGATTAAAAAAGCCACATCGCAGTCTCTGTCCATCTGTGTCAGGGATAGGATTCAGGAATTGTTTTAGTGCAATCAAGTAAAAACTACTAGGCAATGGGGTGAATGCACAAATTCATCAGTGCAGTCCCACTGACTTTAGCCTCAAACTCCAGTGGATGTACTTCAGGGCATGCAGTGCAGTATATGATCTGTGTAGTGCAGACAGGTGGTCAGGGCTCCTAGTATAAGACTTTTAGTGCCAGTAAGTATCACATGCCAGCCCCATAGCATGTACAGGGAAATGGCTTAAGTGTACATCATTTTCTCTACACCAGGGCTGTCCAAGTTCAGTCCTTAAGGGCCACCAACAGTCCAGGTATTAAGAATTCCCCTGTTTAAGCACAGGTGAGTCAATCAAAATAAATTGACCCACTGATTAACTCACCTATGCTTATTCAGGGAAATCCTTAAATCCTGACTTGGTGGCCCTTGAGGACTGAACTTGGACAGCTCTGCTCTACACCTTTTTCAGTACATAATCTAAATCAAGGTGTAGGGGAAAGGAACCCCCTGAAATGACCATAGACTACCTCACTGTCCTCTTCTTGGCACAAATCATGTTAAAGTAATGATTCCTAAATACCCACAAAAAAAAAGGTTTGCACCAGCCAAAATAACATATACCAAATAACATCAGCTAGATAACACTGGTGCTCTCATAGACAGAATATACCTTTAAATAGAAACAAAAGGAGAGACCATTGGTGAAGATAATCAAAAAGTCTCTTCTTGATACAGCAGCCTAATAAAGCGAGGCACACAGGTAAGGTATCACAAAATATGAAAAAATACTTTATTTGAATACAAGTGCTTGTTTCACGGAGGATTAAACGTTGCTTATATGATGGAATAGCTATTTTTAATCAATGTAAATATTTTTTGGGAAACTAACCTTATATTTTTATGGTAATATGTCACATTTTATGCCAATTCCCTGCAGTTTACTAATTATTTCTGATCAATGCCAAACATAGCTATCTACCTTTCTCTCTTTGTGCTATTAGAAAAGCCCCCCCAGTGTGTGTGAGCACTGCCTAGAGTCCATCATAGCACTGTATCCAATAATAATATTCCAACACAGAAACTAATTTGCGTTATGTGACACACTGTATCACGAACAAGTGAAACAGTTATTTATCAAATACTATTTATATGAAAAACGAGTAGATATAGACAGTTTATTTTTAAATTAACTAGACTTTTCTTAGGGGGGTTGGCCTGGTTTAATACTGAACAAGTACAAAGACACAACAAAACAGTTTTTATCTTCATCGGATTCTGTCTGAAGTGTTCTTTGATGATCTGTGGACAGATGAGAATGCCTCTCATGTAAAATCTTGTTTACACTTATCTTTTGCATATTTCATTGTCTAGAGTAAACTTTTTACTCTAGATCAAGAGTTCCAAAACCTTACCTCAGATACCACTAACATGCAGAGTTGCTTTGGATTTACCTACCTGAGCCCAGGAGAGGTAATCAAAATGACCAAGCTTTTGATTGACTCAACTGTACCTAAGAAGGGAAATCCTAACTATATTGCCTGTTAATGGCACAGTACAGTGTCCGTGTTTACCACAGCGAACAGCAGCCAAAAGCAGCATGTATTTTTTACTGCCATCTGCACTATTTTAAAAACAGATGTTTTGAACATACTAGCTATGACTACACTAGGTTGCCTTATTTTATAAAATAACTGTGTAGAACCACAAATATCTGTTGATGTGCTTTCCGCCAAGACAAAACTGAGCAATTCTGGAGCAAGCAAACTGCTTCATACTGAATAAATACAAACGTCCAAAGCTGTTACTGATTTAAAAGGGCCTTTAACTCACTGAATGATAGAGATGTATCTAATGCAGCACAAATCCATGGAAATCTTTATGTATTTGCCCAAGAAGTGGTCCAATTCTTCTTACTACACCAGCCTTCACAAAGCACTTTTTAATGCTATTTGACTTTATTAGTTTCACTGATTGCATTGGTTATTGATATGGGACACTTTGTGTAAGGGATAGACTATTGCTGTCATATTACTTTCTACTGTTACATGTGTTTCTATTTTACCATTTGTATTAAAAAAATACTTATTCTGATGTTGTAGTTACTTAGAATTTTACAATGTTATTTTCTGTTTGTCTCTTTTTCTTTTATAGAACCTATAGCTCCGATTCCAGGGACAAAAGGTAAGTTATAAATGCACTGGAGTAGTAATACAGAACTGTGTTAATGTAGAAGTGCTACAATTGTTACTGCATTACAATTAAAATTATGTTTACTAAATTTATATTTATAATATCCTTTGTAATTCTGTGTTATGCCTTGAACTCCATTTATGGCCATGCATTACTTAGGATTCTTTGCTGGTTTCAAGTTACTGTAACAAGTCTCTTGCCCTTAAAGGATCAGTACACTTATATAAAAATGTATATTTTATAGAGCTTTCTTTGTTAAGTAAAACAATGGCACTCTAACTGCTGTCAGTCGTTTTATTCAAAACTTATAAAAGTTCAAATTATCAGGAACTGAATTTAGTGTGTTTTTACTTCCTGATAGTTCTAACTGATAGGAAGTGACAGTCAGTTTCTATCACATTCTATGGAGAGCTGTAAGTCACTGACTTTCCTCTTCATTAGAATGTAACACAATAACTAATTGGAATTTGACCACTTGAGGGCACTGCTAATGTAAAAAAAAAACATGTGTTTAAACTGTAATAACTCTGGAAATATGCATCCCGCAGCAGTGGGAGTACCCTGATTATACTCAACAGGAAATGTCTTACAATATTTATTTTTTTCATTAAAAAAGTTTACTGCACCTTTTAAGTATTAACTAGTGTTGAGCGAGCACCCCGATGCTCGGGTGCTCGGGTGCTCTGACCGAGCACCCCCTGAGGCTCGAGTGCTCGGCCGAGCACCCGAGCCCCATTCAAATGAATGGGGCGACACGAGCATTACACCAGGCACCCCCTGCTCTGATGAGGGGAGGGTGCCTGGTCAATGCCCCCCTTCATCTCCGCTATGCCCCCTTCATCTCTGAATGCCCCCTTCATCTCCGCAATGTCCCCCTTCATCTCCGCAATGTCCCCCTTCATCTCCGCTATGCCCCTCTTCCACAATGTCCCCCTTCATCTCCGCTATGCCCCTCTTCCACAATGTCCCCCTTCATCTCCGCTATGCCCCTCTTCCACAATGTCCCCCTTCATCTCCTCTATGGCATAGAGGAGATGAAGGGGGACATTGTGGAAGAGGGGCATAGCGGAGATGAAGGGGGACATTGTGGAAGAGGGGCATAGCGGAGATGAAGGGGGACATTGTGGAAGAGGGGCATAGCGGAGATGAAGGGGGACATTGTGGAAGAGGGGCATAGAGTCTATGCCCCTCTTCCACAATGTCCCCCTTCATCTCCGCAATGCCCCCTTCATCTCCGCAATGCCCCCGTACCTCCAGTCCCTGGTGGTCCAGCGGAGCGTCTTCTGATCTGTGCCTCTTCCGGCACAGATCCCCGCCACCCGAACATGGCGGGAGAGCACATGGCGGTACTCGACGAGTACCGCCATGTGCCGAGCAGAGCGATGCTCGAGCCGATCCGAGCATCGGCCGAGCACGCTCGCTCAACACTAGTATTAACCAATGGCAGGATCACATCACATATTATGGTACATACCACTCTAGAAACAGCCTTGGTTACATACAGGGTCTTCAAAATACATTATGCTAGTCATTATTGATCTTGATTAAGTGAATGTGATAAACAGCGAGGAGCTTATTTAAACGTATGAAGCATTACTACAAATATCATACTATCAAATTACAAAAATTGACCTATCATTTGCTGCAATAATTTGATGTCCGCCTTTAAACAAGTTAAAATGTATATTTTTATTGTGTTTAGAATGGATTGTGGAAGTACAGCAGCCAACAGGACCAGAGAAATTTGAAGGGAGTAAGTATTTAAAGTATATCTGATGTCCCTTCAACAAAGAGCTCTGTTTAATTCTCTGAACAAATCCTATATAATAATTAGCTAGGATGTTTGTCGTGATGCAGTCATGCGCAGTAGAGACTGCCCGCGTTCGGCAACGCAAGACTGCATCTTGTGGGGCAATGAGGCAGCGGCCTCTCAACATTACCCGGATCTTGGCTCGTGTACACGGGCTTTTACACTAGTTTCCAATGAATACCCTGTTCAGTTATAGGTAAGGTGCTTGACACCTCACCAGAAATTATTTAATATTATTTTTAGGAAGGCTTCTTTTGATGCAATGTGACATGTCTCCTCACTTTAAGACATTAATTTGATATTAAGTTTTTAATTTGCTCCTACACCAATAAAAATCCCCCCAAGACAAGGATAGCTGTCCTGCATGCTTGGAGGGGATATCCTAATACATACAATATTTTCTAGACACCTGTATAGGCAGAAAGGAGACATTAAACATTTGTGTGTTCAAGTGTCATGCAGTGCAATGAACATCACAGTCATTTGGTGGTTGTAAATTTAAAAAAATGATAATGCATTTCATTACTAAAATATAGTACTATTCTAATTCAAATATGAAAAACGATTTTTTTAAAATATTTTCTAAATTAAAGTGCCTTGGAGATGGAGTGTGTATGTATTTTTTTGTGGTGGAGGATGCAGTTATTAAACAGTTAGGTCTACATTACAGTACAAGATCCATCTATCGTTCTACTATAACATTTATAAGCGCTAATCAGTTTTTCTCTGTGAAAGAATTGTTTTAACAAGTTAATCATTTTTTAAAGCGTATACATAAACTATTTTCCTTGTCATTATTTTTATGTTTTAATTTACAACAATACCTTTACCTTTTTTATAGTACCAGTAGCTCCCATACCAGGGAAAGAAGGTAATTTAAAAACTCATCTAATATTTTCAAAACTATAAGATTGTTATTATAAATATGTATTATAATTGTTATAATGTAACTTAGAAGCATTACAAAATCTTATTTTTCATATTGTGTTTAGGAGTATGGATCATAACAGTAGAAAAGCCGAAAACACCCGTGGAAACTACAGGGAGTGAGTAGACTTTTTAATCCAACAGGTTATGTAAAACATGGAGAAGCAATTTTCTTCTAATAGACCTCAATATCAGTTTGTTAACATACAAAACTCATAATAGACTTTAAAAGTTTAAAACAAGTGAATCTAGGAAGGCTGAAGGGAGTATGGAAATGAAATTATTCCTAAACAGTACAAACACTTTCCTAGTACACCTTCTTAGAAGATGAAAACAGTTTGTCCTGAAGTGTTCTAGTTTACTTGCTTGTAATTTCAAAGTATTTATTACTGTCTTTAGAATAAAATGTCTTAATCTATCTATCTATCTATCTATCTATCTATCTATCTATCTATCTATCTATCTATTTATATATCTATCTATCTATATATATGAATATTTAACTTTGCTCAGTCTGGGATTCTCCTGGACTCACATGAGACAGCCCATTGGAACAAAATGTATCAGAAAAAAGAAGAGAAGAAGATTAATTTATTAAATCCGTAACACTGATGTAATATATTAATATTCTTGTTGCTGATACATTTTCTTACAATATGCTGTCTTGTGTGAGGCCAGGAGCATCACAGGATGAGTACATTTAAATATTTGTTGTAATGTTTTCTATGGGCCGTGCACCTAAATTTTCTATTAGATATTTAACCTAGTGAGTCTCACTATCTTAGGACTTTTGGATGTATATATATATATATATATATATATATATATATATATATACAAGAAATAGGGCAGCACCAGTGGGACTTGTAATATAGGAAAACTTTTATTTATAATAATAGCAAAATCATACATACATGCACATACACACTCACACACAAATGTAAGTTACTGTGTCTGATTTATTTTTTGTAGAACCTCTAGCTCCAGTTCCAGGAACAAAAGGTAATGTTCTCGTTAACCTGAATATTCTTAAGAGTAGATATAAAAGAAAATAAATATAAAAGCAAAATGGAGTTCTGTATTAGTTCAACATATTTACAGTATATTAGTTACATATAATAAATTATTAAGACTGCTTTAGAGTATGTAAGCATTGCAGCTAATTCTAGATTAGTGATACATAATATCACAGAAAATATTTGTATACATCCTTAATCAGACATGCCAGTGTTCATAACTTGTCCTTATGTTTTAATCTTTTTTGGTCACCATGCACCACTTCCTTGTTTCTCTCTTAATTTTGAAATCTGGATTTCAGTCTTTTTTTCTCTTAGACTCTCTTAAGATTTTTATTGGTGACTTAAGTTGTCACATCGGTGCCCATTCTTGACCCACCGCTTCTTTCTTCTTTTTCCTGACCTGTTTCTATGGCCTACAATAGTGGGTTACTGCAAGCACTCACAAAGACGTCCATTTCCTAAATCTAGCATTCACCAAACGTGTACTTTTTCTGAGATAGTTTATTTTTTCCCTGCTCTTATTAATATTATTATTTAATTTCCTTCACGCATTCTATCGCATCTTTTTCCTGTCCTCTATGTTTGTTTAACATGTCAGATCTAGCATCCTCTATGCAGAATTCCCTCTATTTCCTGTGCTATTCTACTAACCTAAACTATCTTATTGAAGGATAGAGCATTTATTTGTTATTCCTGAGAGAATAAACCAAACGACAAATGATTTAGGTAAATTAGAAGAATATATGAGAGTGTGGCAACTGCAGTTTAATGTTAAAAATGTAAAATAATGCACTTGAGATGTAACAATCCAAAGACAGAATATCGTTTTTAGGTAACTATGCTATCAGAAACAACAGAGGAAAGAGAATTGGGATAAAGTATATGTGATGACTTAAGGGTAAGCAAGCAATGTAATAAATCAGTGGTGTATGTGAGTAGGGTGCTGGGTTGTGTTACTAGTAGCAGAAAGAGGGAAATAGTCATCGATATGAGCACAAGGGTGAAGGTGATGGAACAGAAAAAATAATTTAACATGTTACGCTTAGAGAATCTTCTATGCAGGCTGTTTTATTTTCTGTGTTTGTTAAAGAATAAAATACCAGCAGAAGTGGTAGAGGTTAATAAAATACTGGAATTTAAGCATGCATGGAATAGGCATAATGCTATCCTGAATATAGGACAAAGCCAATGACAAAATAAAGTTTGAGGTTTGTACAGTAAGAAAAATGGGGATGGGCATTATGGTCCTTATCTGCAGTCAAATTCTATGTTTTTATGATCAGCATGTGACTTTTCACCTCCACCACTCTCGGCCCTGTAATCCCGAAACCCTGATTAAATGTTTCAATCTATATGCTCTGCAAAGTGTCAGTGGGTAAAGCTGCATTTATTTACTGATTCCAACCATTACATGTTCTTCTCTTTTTTAGTACTGTTGTTACCCAGGCTATGTTTGCTATGTTCTAACTTAATTATCCCTCATGAATCTACTTTTTATCTTTACATTCTTATGGGTCTAGTTAATAGAGTTGTATTTTAACAATGCAGCTTAAAAGTCTATTGCTCTGTTATTTTACTCAATATTTAAGCTCCGCCATACATGTATTTTATGGATAGAGATACTGTCTTTGCTTCTTCTCACTGTCAGACCTGTGGCAGACCTCTATATTGTCTGCCTCTGGGTCCTGCTGTCAAAGATTGCATTGTTCCACTTAGGATTTATTTAAATAATGTGATGTTTGGGGAAAGTTATAAGCACCAGCATTAACAGATGTCATAAAATAAATCTCAACAAAAGCTGCTGTCATAGTGAAAATCGATTAAATATAATCCCTCTGACTCTCTTGTTAGACTCCCAGCAGTAACTGCTCATACTTCTCCAATATATTTCAGAACTTTTCTGACATCTTTAAATATTAGGTGGAATTTGTTCACAAAAGCATACCCTAAACATTATCTCCTCCTTCATTTATGATTCATAATTCTCAGTCATTCTCTTTCCTTTTTTCATTTCATATAGAAGGAAGTATTTCTGTTTCAATCATGCTCTCCACTTATCACATGCATTCTAGATTACTATGCTTTCTCATCTCATCTAATCCAATTTCATCAAGCCTGTTGGAGCTATTCTTGTTCTCAGCCTTGCTAACATATTTAACTGGAACCTTTCCTGCTATAAAAAAAACAATGGTCACATCTATATATATAAAAGAAGACTTTGTGCCTGGCAAAACACACCCAGGGGCGGCAGTAAAAAGGATTACTGCTGCCATTGGGTGATTCTGTGGGAGTGTGATTTTTGGCCTGCCCCCACTATCCAGCCCGCCCACCACTATCTAAGGCTGAAAAAAAAAATGGCTGCCACACACTCATACACCACAGACACATGCACATGCCCTCCCACACACACACTAGCAGACACATACACACATATACACACACGCACGCTGAGGATGATGGGAACAATGTTCAAGCTACAGCTGGAAGGCCATGGTCCAATCTGTATTATGCAGCTTCTTCATTCCCTGTCTTTGAGCCTACACAGCTCTGCTAATTACTACAAGTGAGCTGATTTCTAAACAATCAGCAGGAGGATACTGGCTTGCTGAGAAAGTGGAAACAACGGCAGAGAGGTGATCAGGCAGTGCAGAGCAAGGCTTCAGCTCAGCTGGTAAATGGCAGAGACATGGATGTGACTGTATTTATATATTGCACAAAGAGAGAGAAAGAGAGCAGGTTGTTTGTCAGTCTGTCTGTAAGTAGAGGTGCCAGTTCCTGCAATCATCTCCATGCTGTACATAGCTCACTGTATAGCATGTATGACAAACTATTTATATATGCTCTGGCATTGTATAGTATACAGTCTGTGTATAAGGACTGGCACTATACAGTATAGGAGGGACAGTCCCTGTTTGACACCCAAATCCCTCTGCTCCTCTATTTAGGAGATCACACGGTGTGGTGTATATACAGTAGGCTGACCAGACCTCACCTTTAACCGGGGACACATAGGAAATAAGCATATTTCAGGAGTGCACCAAAATCAAAGCAGCCCTGCAGTATGCATTTTTCATATGTGTCACTGGTTAAAGGTGAGGTCTGGTCAGCCTAATGTACAAGTGTATCAGATTGCTTCACATCAGTAAAACCCACGGTAATGTGGGTATAAACTTCTGTATATATCTGTTAAATTAGTCTGTGTAAAAAAATACTTTCATCTTCTTCTAAATCATTCACTTACAGAAAGAGTAACTTAACCATTTCAGTGCCAGAGGAGATGCAATGCATTGCTTACCCCCTGGCACTCAAAGGGTTAAAAATTCTCTACAATGGTCTGGCACTGTATAGCAGTGGTTCTCAATCTGTGCCCTCAGTGGCTATTAACAGGCCAGGATTTTAGAATTTCCTTTTAAGAGCACAGGTGAGTTAATCAATATGACTGAGCCTCTGATCAACACACTTGTGTTCTAGCAGTGAAATTCCTAAGTCCTGGCCTGTTAGTGGCCACTGAGGGCATGGGCTGAGAACCTCTGCTGTATAGTATACAGTCTGCATGTGTCTGTGTATAAGGACTGGCACTATACAGTATAGGAGGGACAGTCCCTGTTTGACACCCAAATCCCTCTGCTCCTCTATTTAGGAGATCACACTGTGTGGTGTATATACCAGTGTATCAGATTGCTCCACATCAATAAAACCCACAGTAATGTGGGAATAAACTTCTGTATATATCTGTTAAATTAGTCTGTGTAAAAAAAATACTTTCATCTTCTTCTAAATCATTCACTTACAGAAAGAGTAACTTAACCATTTCAATGCCAGAGGGGATGCAATGCATTGCTTACCCCCTGGCACTCAAAGGGTTAAAAATTCTCTAAAATACACCACCAGCCACGCCCCCAGTAACACCACCGAAAACACAAGTGTCCCTCTTTGGCCATATGAAATGTTGGGAGGTATGTTACTTACACTGCTCACACTGTATGTATTTATGTTCTGATTTGCAGCTGTGTGTCACTGTTTGTGTTGTCAGTGCATGTGTGTGTATATGTGTGTGTTGCATGTGTCTCTGTCTATCACTGTGTGTACCTTTCTGACACGTACACCCTACGCTATAATTCACTATCATAACATTTATTTAAAAAAAGAGAAACAGTTCCTGCATAATATGACGGGCAACGCCGTCCCAAACTGCTAGTCTTTCCTAAAAAAAATACATCAACACTACGTTCTCTCACGTTACCATCCAATTTTTCTCCTTCCTTTTATATTAGTGTTCTCAGAATGTACTCAAACATTTCCTTTATTTTTTTTTTTTCAATTACAGCTGTCTTTTTGACCCATTGCAGTGTTGTTTCTGCTCATTCTACTAACAGAAACTACCCTGACCTATACACAGAAAAGTGCAAAGGCCACAATAGCTTCTATTGATTCATAATTTATTTTACTAATTTTGTCTCCCCTGATCTCTCTGTGTGTGTACCCCAATAAACAGCTATCGCCATTTTACTTTTCCCCCTCTCCCTTAGTGATATTATTCCATCCTTTGATTTTATTTTCCAAATGTATTCTTTTAATACACAACTTTACCTTTACCTCCTGACCTCAATCTTGCTGTTAAATCACAAGTAAGTCAGTGTCTAATGGCAACTGTATTGTGTATGCCCCATTGCTGTCTTAACCCAACCTGTTTGATACATAGCTTACATTATTATACTCCTATCCCCCTGTCCACTTTTTCTATGACTGATAAAAATCTATCCACATTCTCTATAACTAAAGAAGTATGTCTTGATGTTATATTGGGCTTAACCCCAACTTTAACATTTCATGTGCAAGCTGTGACCAAAATCTGCTGCATTTTTCTTGAAAATACTAGCAAAATAAACACCTTTCTTTGAATATCATCTACTGAAACCTTACACTCTAGAACACATTACTGCTACATTTTGCTTTATGTTCTCCCTGCCTCTCATCTGTTCTACTTAGTCTACTCTACAGCCAGTGCAGCTGCTACAGTCTCTATTACTCTTACCTCTAGAGATCTTTCATCTTATCTTCTTATGAAAATACTCTCTTGGCTACCTGCAATTCCTTTCCTTCTTCTTACCTTTAAATTTATTTCTTATTCTTGACCATCAAAAAAGTTATCCACCCATCTCTCATTAAACTCATTCTTGTCCTTCCCCTCTGCTCATTTTTTTGTGTACCTCTTATACAACCAGAGCCAATTGTAGGCTACAAACAGTTTATTTGACATTGGAATATGCTCCCTCTAACAATTTATCATGCATCCACATTCCCAGCCTACAAGCAGCTTCCACAAATCCAACTGCTTGAGGAAGAACTTCATTTGCAGTCTTTACAGACACACATTCTTTACACTTAAGAGAAGATTAGATACATTTCTTTTAAGGGGGAACATACAGGGTTTTATTGTGTATTAGTAAGCAAAACAGGAAGGTCCAATAAATAGAGAAGACTAACTTATTTGGCAGCCAGAAAGCTTATATAATTATCATTTCTCTGGGTTATGAGGCAAAGGTTGAACTGATGAACTTGTGTATTTTTTCAACCTAATTTACTATGTTACAAGTTTCTTACATCAAAAACAGAATATCCTTTGCAAACTGACTTGTACTTCCATTTATCACACTGCTCCTGCATTTTGTGACATTTACTCATTAGCATTAGACTGCTATCTCCTTGGTAGCAGGGACTCCTTTCCCAATGCATGATTCACTTGGCTGCACTTATTTGTCATTAATAATGCAGAGGTTGCAACTAAGTCTGATGCCCTTGTCTTTCTCTTGTGTTTGTCTTGTACTATAATGACTTCTTCTATAAAAGCACTGTGTGCGTGTATGGAGCTATCAAAATAAATAGGCTTATGTACAAACATAAATACTATTTTCCATGTTATGTTTAGGAGAATGGATTGTACAAGTTGAACATCCAAAAGGCCCAGTGGAAGTTCATGGGAGTAAGTATATTTTCTGTGTTTCTGAATTCATACACTGTTTAAATCATACAGTTTGCGATGTTATTTTTCTTGTATGCCTCAACAATATGCTTTTCCTTGCATTGTTAATATTGAATGACTTATTACCACTCACTCAGATGTAACTTAAGATTTTAGAAAGGAAAGGTGAAATATTTATGTGATTTTGTGGATCAGATGACTTGGGAAGAATATAACGTTAGCAGCGAGTTTAGCTCCTTGTGTAAAAATGTGTATTTAACATCTTTTAAAAAAGTCAATGATAATATATTAGATTTGTATAAACAAATACCCAGATATTTAAAAAATAAATATATTGCTAAAAAATTAAAAATAAAACTTAGCTTTTTCTACATAAAGGTATTGGCCAGTTTGGAAGTTTATACTAGGTTGTGAAGGATTAAAAAAGCATTCATATTATCCTTAACCCCATCATGTCCAATCTGAGATTTTATCTACATCATATTTAGACCAGGAAGAAAACCCCTGATCATAGATGCAAGAATCTCACTTTAACTCCATAGAGCTAATGTCCACAAATTACATTTTAAATAAATATGAAGAATGCTGGGAATGAATGTGATTAAACAACTAAAGTTTTGTTTAAAATTCAGATCCCAGTCCTCAAGATATCTATGCCACATGCAATCTACCCTAAAAACTTATTAACACCAATCCCCCATCCCACTTCCCATTCAAATGAGAATAATAGCCCCCATTAGAGAATTTGAGCAATATTATGGGTAAGTAGGATGCTATACAAATGAGAGAAATGCTCCTACTGACACAATACACGTTTCACAGTAGCATGCAGCTTTGTCAAGTGTCTCTCTCCTTATATAAAAATGCACAATGGGACTATTCTAGAGAACACCAATGACACTAAAGGGAACAAATAAAAACTACCAAAATTCACATTGATTTAAATGGGCATTCTACACCTTATCATACTAGAGTAATCTCCTATATATTAAATGGGAGCTTGTATATGTACCCTACAGTGCATTTGTCTGACTACAGATTTGCTACATTTTGCCTTTATACATAGGAACGTTTGTTGCATAGGAAGCATTGACCTGCACTCACTGGCTATGATTCTTTCTCACCATAAATAGTGAATGCAATCACCCACTATTTGTTGTACCTATTATTTTATCATTTCTTACTTTAGAGAAACAGTTCTTAATTATAATATATTTTTTTTCTCTCTATGACTTGCAGAACCTATAGCTCCAATTCCAGGAACAAAAGGTAATGTACACATTCACCTGAACAATTGGAAGATTAACTATTACTTTTCAAAATGCTGTCATTTTAAACAAAACCTGTTATTTTTTTTCATGAAATATTTAAAAGACTGGACCATAGAAGTAGAGCAGCCAAAGAAACCACTGGAAACTGAAGGGAGTGAGTATATTTTATACATTTGCTATTATGCACACACACACACACGCATATATATATATATATATATATATATATATATATATATATATACACGGCTTAAAATTTGAAGTCCTTTGCTACTAGCCAGATCTGAAAAGTTGCTCACCACTGCAAGCCATAGAATACCCATCAGGGCTGAATTTCTACTAGCCAGGGCTAAATTTTCACTGGCTAGTGGCGAGTGGAAATTTTGAGCCCTGTATATATATATATATATATATATATATATATATATATATATACAAAATGCACATGTGGGCACACGTACACACAAACAACACGCTCACGCACAGAGAAATACATGCACATATAGGAATGCTCACAAACCCAAACACACAAACACAGGCATGCGCACACGTGCAAGCAAACACAAAGAGATATACATGCCCATACACACACACACACACTACACAAACTATTCACAAAAACACATTCATAATTAGACACACACACACACAGGGCATTATGTATAAAAACAAAGAGGAGCATTTCTAAGATAAACCAACTATACCATAGGGAAAAAAGCAGAATTTCCCCAAATCCCCATTGATTTAAATCAGTGTTTTAACCCCTTGAAGGTTAGATTGGTTTACTACACATCAAAGGGGTTAAAAACTCAATTTAATTTGTAATACTACTATTACCTCCTTAACAACGAGAGGTCTGGGAAGAGATCTTCACTTAAGGGCCACTTTCATCCTGGTCAGTGCGCCGGCACACGTGACTGATGATGTATACAGGCAGGCAGAACAGGGGCCTGATAGAGACGACTCAGGTTTCTATCAGACCAAATGAGCATTGTAAGCACAAAACACATGATTTGCCAGGACCATCACTGGTCCTTAAGGGGTTAAAGGACTTACACTAATAATACTATCGAATAAATCATTTTTTAAAAAAGTAACTGAAATAATCGGTTAACATATAAACACAACCACAAGAATACCATAAAGGCTCACAAGCTGCATTTCAGTATGCAGATTAGCAATTTTCAAAGTAATTTCTGCAAAATCGTAAACCTGTTGAATGCATGGCAGATTCATGGTAATGTTGGCATATATACGGTATATTCGCATGGATATGATGAGGGCAAGACACCTTAATGCATATGTTGGTATGTTATTGACACAAATATGACATAAGATTTCCAAACTGGCCTTGAAAATGAAAATTGGCCTGCTGAAATTTAGTGCATCTCAACCTAGTCGGTGGCATAACTTGCAAACATTTTCCTTAAAAAAATATTTGAGCTGTAAAATGTCCCTCAAGTGGGATTAATTTTGTTTTACTCACTATGAAAAGAGATATAAATGATAGTTTTTCTGAATGTTATCAATATGTAATTTACTGTGTTTGATCTATTTTTTAGAACCTGTTGCTCCTATTCCAGGAAAACCTGGTAATGTACAAATTCCTTGTCAATATGGAAAAGTAGATATTTAGATATTTAGGTAAAGAAGATACTGTATATAAATAGGTTGAATCAATTTCATTATCTCCGAAAATAGCAACAAAATTAACATGTTTATCAGACTGTTTCCCTTCTTCTTTTACAATAGTTAATTGTTTGAAAGGTACTCAAAAATGTATTTGTCCCTGAAGACATATATTTGCATCATAATCATAGTCCGGATTAAGTCATTTTAAATAAAAAGTATTATCTTATGTTTAGGAGAATGGACCATAGAAGTAGAGAAACCAAAAGAACCAAAGTATTTTGAAGGGAGTGAGTATATTTGATTCATTTGATAAAGCCCACACTGTGTGAAATATAGGCAGAATGACTTTTTGTAAGCTGCTGAACTTGTAGTTATCTTTGGGATATACAGATTGATCCAGAATAAATGTAATTAATGATTACTAGAAATTATACCTGTGATGAAAGAATGAAACTAATCTTGTGTGTCTACATCTGTATGGGAGAGATACATGCTATGTCTTCTTGTTTACTAATGAATCTTGGCACTTGTGATATATAAGCTAAATACATTTAACAAAACAATTTTTATGTTCACAAGTGTTATTTTCAAATCATCACTCATATTTTTCTTTAATCAAGGCTTACTATGGGTCACATCATACATTTAAAGTGAACTGATTCTGGGGAAAAACAACAGCATTACAAGAGACAAATATACATTTCCAAAATTCGCAATCAATTATGCGGGATTTTAATCTTTTGATCACTGAGAGAATTACCTAATGCACTGTTTCACTGTGTGTTGGAGACCTCACTATTACTCAGTGGGTTAAATTAAATAAATTGGAATGTGAGGAGTTCATATTTGTTCCATAAGGTGCAGTTAGTTTGCTCAAGCATTGTTCCACATTTGAGTTCTCATATTTCTCTTTGAGTCTGCTTGTTTGTTTTCCCCTCAAATAAGTATGTATCCAAAAGCTGGCAGTTCTCTAAGGTAATGTATTCTCAGTGCCTTTACCATCAAATTCAATGTCAGCCTTATCCTTACTGACTCGCCATTGAGGTTATTGCACAGTATGTGTAAGAATGCAAGTTTTATCTGACTGAACCAGGAAGCTCTTTCTATGAGAATGGTTCAAATGAATTAATGTCAGCAGGTTGCAGTATTTCATCTGATTGCTTATTGATAAAGCTTTGGTATTAGCTTAATTTCCCAAACAATTCAACATTGTATAATACCTCTTGGTTTTCTGTGCAGACATTACTTATGAGACACTTGCTGTCATTCTGTGGCACTCTTTAAAATGGATTTGCCATTACTTATTTATTGACTTTTTCTGATGAATTTAAATATCCATATTTTTCCATTGCTATACAAGTTTTCCCAATCTTAAGAATAAAGGTTTAGTCAGTAATTCTGAAGATCATTTTTTAAGTCTAATCTGTTTTTGTAGGACCTGTATCTCCAATTCCAGGAGACAACGGTAAGTTAACGTGTCATCTTACTATTTGTAAAAGATATAAAAATTCAAGAGAAGAGACATTAATATGCACATGGCATTTTAAGCCACTGGTGAAACCCGGGCAAAATATCAACCCCTGGGAAGCTACAGAGGAATTTAATGCATTGCTTCTTAATGTGTTGGAGACCTCTCTTGCATCCAAGGGATTAAGTAATAGCTACACTTGTGAATAGTCACACTTACACCTACTACAGCTTGAGAAACTGAGCTCTCACACTTGGCTTCACCCAAGGGTACAGTAGGTACCATAGTGATATTTATGAGAATTGGGGTTTGTGATTTTTTTTAGTGGGTTGCCCTATTAACCCTGTTTTAAAAAAGGCCCTGAATATGTATTGCAGAATCCAGTCACAATATAATTTTAGAGAGTTGCTGTACATAGGAATAAAAATACATTATTAACCTTGAGTTTATTTGATAGACATAGCGACAACATTGTTTTATTGTTGGAAACGTAAAACAACACCTATCCATAAAGTTCAAACTCTTTTTAATACAATGATATGAGTATTTGGTATATAGTGCTACCTTTTTTATGCATGTTCAGGCTGTGAGTGGTAATGAAGAGAGGCATGATTCTGTCAGTGTTCTGGAGGAAAAGGGGCAGGTTCTGTCTGTGAGTGGGCAGAAAGAGGGGCAAGGTCTGGTTATTGTACAGGAAGAGTGGCAGACTCCTGTGAGTGGGCATGAAGATCAACTTCAATCATAAAATACACTAGTGATAATAATAAACATAAAATATAGTAACACAGCAATTTAGTTGATGGGGCTGTAAAAAGAAATGTGTCTATCACGTTCAGACCATACCACATCACCCTGCTGAGCCAGAGGAAGGAAAAAAAAAATTCCTTCCCTGACAGTTGAAGATTTCCCTGTGGATCAACATCCTATCTGCTTTGAAACCAACTGTCATCATAATTCTTGCTACAAAGGTAGACATTTCTTCCTTGTTAGCAATTACAATAACTGCAAACACGATGCAAAGTTTTCAATAATTGTTAATGAATATGATAAATCATAACATTTGAAAAATAAATGAATAAAAGAATAAATACAATGAAACTAAATAAGGAAAATAAAAATTACAAGTGTGACTCCTCAATGATCAGTTATTCAATGTAACTACTACAGGGAATGAAAAGGCATCCCTATTAAAGAAGTCCTTTATAAAGAGGCACTCAACTCAAAGTGACAAAATAGAAAAAAGATTTATTGAAAATATCATCATATAAAAAAACATTTAAAACATCATTTAAAAGTAAATAACATACAGAGGGGTACACTGATCTACCAGATAACACTGAGAGCTGTCACAAGTGTAAACACTAAATACATAAACAGGACAGCACCAGTGATGAGCGAGCATGCTCGGCCGAAGCTCGGTTCGGCTCGAGCATCGTTCTGCTCGGCACATGGCGGTACTCGTACGAGTACCGCATGTGCTCGCCCGCCATGTTCGGGTCTCCTCCCCGCACGTTTCGCGGCTGCTGCGCAGCCAATAAACGTGCAGGGAGGCTCTGACATCAGTGTAATGCCAGCAGCATTTTTGGGAGAATTTGCCTCTGCGCACGTTTCCCTCTTAATCATGGCCTCAGTTCAGAAAAATCGAGGAAATTTTTGGGAGAATTTGCCTCTGCGCACGTTTCCCTCTTAATCATGGCCCCAGTTCAGAAAAATCGATGAAATTTTTTGCAGAATTTGCAGATGATATACAAGTAAATATACAGCAAATACTGTTTGGTAACAATTTTTCGCCTAAAGTCGTTTTTATCTTCCTTTTTGTGTGTTTTACGGTCAGTCTGTAAAAATGGCGTACTACGGGCGAAACATCGTTCCCAGCAGCAACGTTGGAGTCCAAGATGCATCCAGACATCCTCCCTATGCTGTCCCTGAACCATTTCTGTGGTGTTTCCATCATTTTCTGCCCTTTTCCTATGGACCAGGCACCCTCCCCTCATCAGAGCAGGGGGTGCCTGGTGTAATGCTCGAGTCCTCCCATTGACTTCAATGGGGCTCGGGTGCTCGGCCGAGCACTCGAGCCTCCGGGGGTGCTCGGTCAGAGCACCCGAACACCCGAGCATTGGGGTGCTCGATCATCACTAGACAGCACAAATCCAAATAAACCTGTTGTAATCCCAAAATAGGAAGTCTGGAGGAAGGAAAATTAATGCTCTCTTTTTAACCTTTTGAGTGCCAGAGGGGTACAGAATGCATTACTTTGCAATGCATTCCGTACCCCTCTGGCACTCAAAGGGTTAAGACAAGCCACCATCAAAATACCCAATAAAGTACTAGCCTAGAATATAGAAGCTCACAAAAAATGTGAAAATACAAACAAGCATACATACAAAATGAACTGTCTCAATATGAAATATTCAAGATAAATATATACACAGAACATAAGAAAATAAACAATCCAACCTCCAATCCACAGGACACGGGTCAATCAGTTACCCCCCCCCCCAAATATCCCATATTCCCTGTAGTAGTTGCATTGTTAATTCTCTCCTTTGAGAGCACCAGACTATTTGAGTTTATAATTTTTTAAGAGTTGATTATATTTTACTAGTGTGAGCTTCTTTCTGTTTACAGTTACTCAATGTAACTACAGTTACATAAAGTGAAGTCCATACATATATATTTCATACATAGTGACTTAAACTGCTATCTGTCCATACTGCTGGAATGTAGATTTTCCTAAAGTGACACAATGATGATAAGAATGCTGAAGATGCCATAATAAAACAATATTTTCAAACCTGTTTTTGTAAGCCTGAGGCTGCAAAGAATTGCTTGAAGGCCAAAACCAATTATCTTCAAGCTCTGCCCAATGTGACGTTTTAGAAGTTTTATTTTCAATAAGCCTGACAAAAAATTATTATTCAGGCTTTTCTTTTGTGGATAAAGCAGAAAATAGGTATTTTTCATGAAAAATGCCCCACTTGGCAGAAAGTGCGATTTTTTTTTGGCCTGTTTCTCATTTGTGTCAAAAAATGTCACCCATCCCTAATAACTAACTAGAAAGTCTCTATAACTTTGAGATGATCTATTAGTTATATCTTTTTAACTGAGTATATAAAAAAAAGTCAGGGGACAAATAGTTTTTTTCTTTTTAATATGATATTTTGCAGAAAATGCTACTTACAAAAGAGAAAAATATACGTATAAGCCTCAAATGTATCCAGTTTATTGGAAGTAGAGAATGTAACACTCCTATTAAGTAATAAGTATATCTACTTATTTATTACTTAACATGTATGTTCACTTATGTTAGTTATATTCAGTGATACTATCTGCTATGATTCAAATTTCGTTTTCTTGACTTCTTTTGGGAGCTGGTATCCTCTTAACTATAGGTAGGATTATTACAGCTGTATTTCTCCAGATACATTAGGCTATGTCTGAATGGAATTATTAAAAGTAGTAACCCTTGGATGCGTGTCATCAGGTCAAGGTGCTTTAATCACCATATCCATTTCCAGACTCTTTACAACTTTGTCTGGAATAAAAAGTCAAGTTGTTGATGGAGGAAATGAAGGGATTTTATATATACTCAAGTCAAACCTTGCTTTTAAGGCTCTGCCATCTCCTTGTCCTCATTGATTATGAAACATCTAAAGTAGAAATGTAATATCTCCATCTACATAATTTATTTAAAAAAGAAAATCCATGTGTTTTTATTTTGCATTTAGAAGTTTGGAATATAGAAGTGGAACACCCAAAAGGATCACCTGAAAATGAAGGAAGTAAGTACATATATAATACATCTCTTATTTTTCTTGTACTGCAAAAAATATAAATAAAACATCTCAACTTGCATTAAACTTACATACTCATTTTAAGATAATAACTTTTAACCCTTTGAGTTAGAATTTTTAGGTAACCAGAGCAAGTATCATTCTTCATAATGCCACATCACAAAGGACATGAAAATTAAGACTAATCTTCTTAGATCAGAATAATGTCCCTATCTATTTGAAAAAGAAGTAACATTTTACTAACATAACCCTCCCTTGCCTTACTATGGATATAAAATGTGAATGTGGATTCTATAACAGGTGCTAATTTTATCTCTGCTTGTATCTCCAGTTTTTCCAATAGACTTCAGTAGAAAAATGTTTGATAAAATGAGTGTTAACATGTAGCACCCGCAATAGAATCTAACCCCTGATGTCTTCTCTATGCAATTACCTCCTAACTCGGTTTCAGTGCTAGCATTTTCCTTACGGATATTCTTATTGATTGTTTTGCTTGTTGTGCAAACTGATTACACAAAGACTGAGAACCCTCTGTATACCATTTAATCTAAATCATTTGTAGAACCAGTAATTAATTTTTATTTGAATGTTACAGAAATTAGTCAATTTACTGGATCTGATTTTTTTTTTTGGATAAACGTAGTAAAATTCTGCAAAGCCAAAGTACCTGATTTAATATTTGCATAACTATAGTAATTGAAATTGTAAATTGTGGCACTATATAAATAATATAAAATAATAATATAAAAATAAAAGTAAAATAATATATCAAGCAAACACACATATATCACTGTTAAAGTGTTACGTATCAATTGAGTGAAAGAGCATGCATTTATTCAAATATCCCAGCTCCAATTATCAATCAGTGAGTTATAGGTGATGTTCTCCATGTGGTTCCATTCCTCTGTACATTACAATTTGTTTACTATAATTTGACATCAAATGTAAAGCAGTCTGAATCATTCAAAATAATTTAGTGTACCACCTTTGATGGAGAAAAAGTATGTTGGTCTGTTTATACCTGGTATATTATTGTCTCTGGTACTCAGATTTACCAGCCTGCCTATAAAATACTAAATAGTTGGTATTCCTAGCTTGTAAAGTTGGCATCCTCCCAATATTTTACTACACATTGCTTACAATTTGTATTTGCTGAAGTAGCATGTAAATTATTCTTTCCAGTAAGATGGCAGCCCTAGCCACTTTTGTAAAGAGACAATTACTTATAGTGGAACTTTCACCTTAATTCAAGTTCACATATTTGAAAACTATATTAAAAACTGCTTATATGTCATCTTAACCAAAAGACCATCAAATGTACAGTTCAGGATATAGTCACAGTTCTTTCATATGCTAATATATGCTAATTGTGGCATTGTGAGGCATCAACAATGTTTCATATGCTAAGCTAATATGTGACATTGAATATGTTAATTAAGTATTTTCAGTAATGTGTCACATACTAATGAAGGTTCTAGGAAATGTTCATTATCACCAGAAATAAAAGTGTGAATATATCCTAAACTATATATCTGCTGGACTTTTGGTTAACATGACATATAGGCTGGTTTTAATGCAGGTTTAAAACTTGATTAAGCTGAAACTTACACTTTATGTCAAAAGTTAGATTGTGCAAGCATTTTCAGTTCATTAGAAAATGGTAGTTTTGTGTTTTTTTTCTCCAAAATGCATAAACAACTGATGGGTTAATCATTAGGGGTGAGTTGAATGAATAAGAAACTATAACAATATTAATAATTATTATTTTAAGTAACATAAATTCATGAGACTAATGCTAATATTTTTTGCAGCACCTGTAGCTCCTATTCCTGGGAAAGAAGGTAATTTACAAAATCACTTGAACATTTGAAAGTTGGTTCAGTAAGAAATTAAACCATTCAACATGACAGCAAAATAATGCATTTACATATCTTTACAATACTTTTTGCTGGGCAGTAAGGGATAGATTTTTGATAGAAGCCTAATACTTGATGTTCCCATCAAATTCATCCCTTTCTTTTGTTGATCCTCAAAAAAAGACCCAAAAACTCCTTGAAGCTATTTGGAATCATGCCCAAGTAGTATGACTTCAAGAGTCAGTTGGACTTCTCCCTGGATCAACAAGCTATTTGCATCAAGATTTTATGTATATCTATCTATCTATCTATCTATCTATCTATCTATCTATCTATCTATCTATCTATCTATCGCAAACAAAGAATGGCACTCACATAAACTGTTGCAAATCTTGCCCGGAGTGCTATGCTAAAGTGATGTCACAGCAGATTAAGAGGCAAGCACTCACAGGACTTCAGATTCAATTAAAATACTCTTGATAAAGGTCCTTATTGGACTGGAACATTGATTAATAAAGTAGAATATTTTAACTGAGTCTGAAGTCCTGTGAGTGCTTGCCTCTTAAACTGCTATACATATATATATATATATAGTTCTGAAGTGAACCGATGGCACTCACAGGATCCTTTTCACAAAAAGCATCAGTTGAGTGACATCATTTCACTTCAGAACTGTATGCATCATTCATCTTATTTTATGTGTGTGTGTATATATATATATATATATATATATATATATATATATATATATGATATGTATTACTCTTAAAAGTTTGTCCTAAAAATTGTATGTTAGTTAAATATAAAAGGTATTATAACGTGTTGCAAAACTCATTCATTTGGCATGGTCCAGCAAGGCATCTTTAACCACTAAGCAAAATCTGCTATTATTATTACATTCCCTAATTGAGGAGCCTTTTCTTTTTGTAGTAGAAGCTGGGCTTCTTAAAGCTACCAAATGTATTTTTAACCCTTTGAGTGCCAGAGGGGTATGCAACACATTGCTTTACCCCATATTGTATTTCAACCCATAGGACCTCTAAAAAGGGAGATAATATGAAATGACTGGAATAAGTGAGAGACAGAGAGAGAGAGAGAGAGAGATGGCTGGTGCAGGATAGAGACAGAATCTGCGAAGGGAATAAATGCTTGTAGATAATGATGTGGATGGAAATATAAATATATTTCAATCAACAGTGTTGGTGATTGGAATATGACAAACATTGTAGAAAGTCAAAGACATTTCTAAATAGGCAATAGCTACAAGCACTTTTGCCGAGATTGCATCTTTAAACTCATTTAGTTTTATTGTCAGCAGGGGACATGTAATTGTTTAGTCATGAACTTCTCTTCTTCATATTAATAGTACAAGGTGACTGTCTAGTTCATTATTAGTGCATTATAAGAATCCATAACCCAGATTGTTTGCAAAAATTACAAATATTTTGCCCATCTTTATATTTTTTATTGTATAATGTAATTTTGAAAAAAAAATCTTAATATTTTTATTTTTGCATTAAGGAAAATGGCTTATAGAAGTAGAACAGCCAAAAGGACCAGTGGAAGTTGAAGGAAGTAAGTATATAAATGATATTTAAGAACAGCAATATATGCACTATGATAGGTTTGTCCAATTTCTATGTTATCTCTAATATATTACTCTGTATAACCTATACATAGGAATCAGAGTGATCCGTCTTCTTTTAAAAGTACATATTGTTGAATTTGTAGTAAATTATAAAGATGCCTTCACCAGAAATCCCTAGCCACTAAACTTTCATTAACATGACAAAGCATGGTATTGAATCGCATTGAATGGAATCCCGCCTTTTTCTAGTTTACTCTTTATTGTGAGTAGTTGTTATTTATTTCAAAATCAAATCTGCCTTATCGAGGGGGATGCGTAAACCTGTTCTCTTTATTTTTCATGTTATTTACATATAATATTTTTATGTCAATTGTCAATATTGTTTACTATAGCACTCATTCTCTTGTAGGACCTATAGCTCCAAACCCAGAGAAACCAGGTAAGTTACACATCAGCTAATTACTTTAAAATATTATATATAATATGGTCAGAGATATTTATTTATATGTAATGTGAAATCCATTGAAAATATAACTTTAATGAATTGGTGTTTATATTGTTTAAAAAATTTCAAATGATCATTACTATTGGATAGTTAAATATGATATATAAAAATAGCTTATTTAAAATATTCAGTGAATATAATTACTTCTCATATGATCATTTCTAAACTAGACTGAACTTAACAATTGGAATTTTCATTCTTAAAGGGATAGTAATACTTAAAATGTAAAAAAAAATATGTTGTAGGGTTTACCTCCCTGAGTAAAACAAGGGTACTCCCACTGCTGAAAGGTGTTTCATTCAAAATTTATTAATTTTCAAAGTTGAATTTTTTAGGTGCAATATCACAGTGGCTTGAAATTGTACAGTGGCGCTGTTGCTACACCATCCTATGGAGATTTATGGTCCCGGGACCAGAGCTGTCCATAGGATCGTGTAGCAACAGCGCCACTGTACAATTTCAGGCCACTGTGATATTGCACCTAAAAAATTCAACTTTGAAAATTAATAACTTTTGAATGAAACGCCTTTCAGCAGTGGGAGTACCCTTGTTTTACTCAGGGGGATAAACCCTACAACATATTTTTTTTTTTTACATTTTAAGTATTACTATCCCTTTAATGATGGTCTTTGTTGTATGTCATCACACTAAACAAACTCTGATTGAAATGTTTTTGTTGTGTTTAGGTGAATGGGTCGTAAAAGTAGACCAGCCAACAGGTCCAGTGAAACATGAAAAAGGTGAGTACATGTACTGTACATTGGGATATTCTGTGCCCATTGAAACATAACTGAAATGTGCTCAAATAATTTTATTTATTGTCAGACATTACAAATGACAATGACTATTAGGAATGTTTCCAGTTAAGCTGACAGTAGTTATTGCAGTACTATGTCCAGTTTCCCTAGATAAATGTTTCCTTTGTCTTTTGGAAATAGTATCACTAGTTTTATACTATTATAATTTATTTACGGAGTGCCAACATAGTATTCGGCACTGTACAAAAGTAGGGGTGAGAATATACAATGACTTAAATAACATGATAAAAACAAATGGCAGTAAGGACCTTGTCCTCAAAATAATTGTCTACAGCCAATGAAAAGATTTATAAAGTTTTGTTTACATTGTACTTGTGTCAGTGTCAGTTCTATAAAATTAGGCAATTAAAATCAAGCCTGCTGGTTAATGCACACTAACCAGATAAACCCATATTTTATTGCCCTAAGGACATTCTGCAAGCATAGCATAGACACATCAAATGTGCCACAGTTTAATGCATGAATTATGAAAGAGAACAGGCCAGAAGAACACACTGGATCTACATATAAAAGCAAACTGACACTTTTGTAGAACAAACCACTACTCTAAAGAAAAATTATAAATCCCTAGAATGTTAGAGAGGTTTAGAATGTACTGTAAAGAAAGGTGAGACCCCTTGAAAGCTAGAGGTATACCAAAGCATTGCTTAGACAGTGGGCTGGAGACCTATCCAGAATTCAAGGGCTTATCCATTTGAGTGCCAGAGAGGTATCTAATGCATTGCAGCACAAGGCATTGGATACCTTTCTGACACTAAAGGGTTAAAATCCGCACTTAACCATTTGCTTTGCATTGCATTGGATACCCCTCTGGCACTCAAAATGGTTAAATTAATGTAAAATATAATGTTTGTCTCCTGTGCAGTTGGTTTGCCCCACAATTACTTCTTTACTTTATAAATACTACCCAATGCTTATTTCATTATTTCATTTGAAGTATCATAATTTAAAAAAGAAAGCTGTAATAAGTCTTTCATTGTATAGTGTCATCATAGTTACCATCTATCTATTTTAGACATGGATTCTTTAATATTTATTGCATAAGCATTTAAGGAACACAGTCGTCCAAGAATATATCTTCTATTACTTTATTCTGGGCATGAAATCTTAATTAACATTACAAATAAAATTTGGGTGAATTGATTCTCCAATATGGATGTTTAGTTTGTATATGATGTCCTTGATGTCAGGCATCATCAATTTGCAGGACTTCTGGACTCCAAACTCCCCCACTGAAGTATTTTTATAAATTCCCTCCATTGTGGCTGTTTATTTTTTATGAAAATTACAGCTGTCCAGTAGACCTTTACATATCCCAAATAGTGTCCAAACGGGGAATATTCTACTTCACTTAGTAGGGTCTTTAGTGAAATGTCTTGAAAAGCTGCTAATCTCAAGCAAACCATAGGGAACAAATACAAAAATACAAATACAATTCCCCTTGAATGCTTGAAATTAATGCATTAGAGACCCTCAAGAAGCTCCGTTATAATTGGAGGGAGTTTTGTCCTCTGCAGTGCATTTGCATTGATCCATAATTACTCCACTTTACCTTTTGAACAAAGATCCTTTACTAGGTATAAGCAAGAATAACAAAAAGCTAAATGCAACTTGGTTGTCTTACAGGGCCTGATAAAGTGACTTCCCTCGGTAAAGAATTTATCACAGCATTTATGCAGAATCACAAACCCCAAAAGGCCCCTAATCTGGAGCTCCTGGTTACCGGCACTTCACCAGACACCTCAGTCTCTGTCACCGTCAGCAACTCTGACTACAAAAAAGAAGTAAAGGTTGGGAAAGGAGAAACTGTATCAATTCCTGTCACACCACTCGCAGAGATGATTGGGACAGGAATATTCCCAAATTCAGTGGTGATTAAGTCAGATGCTGATGTTACAGTTGTTTCACGTAATCATAAACCAGGAACTACTGATACAGCTGTGATTTCCCCCGTGAATCAACTGGGAAAGGAATATTATATACTTACCCCTCCGTGGGGACCTTATATTGACTCTAAGGAGTTTGCTGTGGTTGCTTATGATAAACCAACAAATGTTGATTTGGATCTTGAAGGAGAAGCATTTTACAATGGAAACAAGTATCCAAAAGGCAGCAAGCTGTCAATTACACTTGAACCATTCCAAGTTGTCCAGATACAGACTGTAGATGATCCATCAGGCACCAAGGTGGTTGCTGAACATTCTGTAGTTGTTTTGAGTGGACACACATGTTCTCATAAAAATGCCCATTGCTCTCACATCTATGAACAACTCAAACCAGTTCATAGTTGGGGAACCACATTCTATATTCCAGGCTTGTCTTACCAACCTGCATCTGATCTTGTGTTTGTTGGGACTTCCCAAGACACCACAATTAATTACCAATCTGGGACAAAAAAAGAAAATAGAAATGTGGCAGCTGGAGAAGTGACTACTTTTAAAGTTACATCCTCATCACCTCTATTCATACAGGCCAGTCATCCAGTACAGACCTTTCTTTATGGCACTGGTGGGAAAATCAATGGAAAAGTATTTGACCCTTTCTTTACTAACATACCCGACACTGGTTCATTTGGTTTAGAGTATGAACTCATTGGACAAGACAAGTTTAAAAATAATCTAGCTGTCATTATCACTGAAGTGTCAGGACAAAAAGGGATCACTGTTGATGGAAAGACTCCAGAAGGAATTGAATGGAAAGAGTTCCCTGGAACAGACTACTCATGGGGAGAATATATAATTGGTAGTGGCCTGAGTTCACATATAGTTCAGAATCCTTCAATACCATTTGGATTGTTAAGCATTGGATATGATGAAAGCCTAGGCTATGGATCTGTGGCACCTTGCATCCGTGGTAAATAACTTGTTTGTGTGTTTATTTATTGTATTTTCTGATAATCCTGTTTCATATTGTATATTTTACTTCAAAACATATTACACATGTAAGAAATGTAAAATATTTGAATATGTCCTTTTTTTCTAGGACCTGAAATATGTTTTATTATATATCGCATTGTCAGAAATGTATAATTTTTGAATATGTCTTTCTTTTTTTTTTTTGAAGGGCCTGGTACTGCAGGTGTGAAAGGTAATTCCTTGTACTCATTTTATTGTTGGCATTAAATGTTATTGTAACTTTGAATGAAGACAATTCATATTGTCTGTTTTTATTTAGGAAATTGGGTCATACAGGCAGGAAGACCAACAGAACCAGTAACATTTGAAGGAAGTGAGTATATAAAATACACATTTTATTAACTCTTACTGTGAATAATATCTTACAGGTGAATTTGAGTGCCATATATCTCAACAATTATAGTTCAATGTTCCTTCTACAGTGTCTGATATTGCCAGATAATGTGGCTATAACATAGTCCTTTAACCCCTTAAGGACCGGCGCTCACACGTGGCCGGCACTTAAGGACCACAGAGATTTTTTATTTATTTTTATATCTGATTCACAGCTCCTCGAGCAGTGTGCAGGTAGTACTCTACAAAAGGATTAAAATATGCAACTAACAGGCAGATACAATGCTAATATATTGGATTTTTCAAAAGTTTACTTACTGACCAAGAAGTTGTGTGAAGGATTAGTCTAGTTCCACTCCAAAACTACAGAGCATATGAATATTTGTAGAGATTAGAGAAAGTATAAGGGTTCATTTGGTAAGTTGTTTATTGTTTGAATCTACTCAGAATGAAACCCAACATGTATATCAAATAATGTGAATTAAAAAATAGAGGTAGGTCATTTCCACTGCTTTATCAAACATAAGACATTTTCTTTTATAACCATTTGAATTATAGAGACCTGGAAAAGACAAATCTAGCATGTACAAGGTTAAGCAATCAATCACACTCTTGTTAGGACAACTGATCTAAAGACCAGAAATAAAAATTAAGTGATGTTTTCATAAATACCCTCCTCCATCCCCCACACCCCCCAACAACTTTTCCATCCACATATTAACTTAGTGATGCACATGTTATACATCCCCAGATTTCTAGCCAATTTATCTACAGTGCCATTTTAGCAATCACAACTAATTAAAGGATAATAAGAATGAAGTTGCAGTGAATAGTAATAACCTTGAAGAGTTTGATTTCCAGTGGTGTAAGTATTCATTTTTCAATGAAGAACACATTCACCTGACAAGAATTATCTTTGATATCATTTATCTATCATTAAATACAGATTTTTGATTGGGTAAATGATTAATTGGGATATGTAGTTGTTTTGTGGTGGTTATTTGTGGTGTTGTTGGACGTATGGTAGTTTTAGAGATGACTGATAATGCAGACAGACAAACAAAGGATGATATGAATGTTTACGTTTTACCAACATGCCACCATACTTTGGCATATATTATTGATGAATGGTGTTTATAAAAAGTAAGTGAGAAAAATTATTTACGATTATTGCCATGCTTAAGTTGTTAATCTTGGCATTCATATTGTTCAAATAGTGGGTTGTCAGATTTCTCTGGTATCCAATCCATATTCATAAAAAAAAAAATAATCTTGCCTTTCTTTCAGCAGCCAAATTGCAATAGTGATCTGTACTGAGTGCACATACAGCCCTAAAACCAGTACAGGCAATACACTAATGATTTGCATAGTAAACATAACCAGTTTAGGCTTGATATCAATTTTACTCACCTAATTTTCAGCAGAGTCCAAGTTGAGGTTGTGTTGGTGAGAAATCACTGATGTATGCCTCTACCTTAGTACCATTGTTAGTGGGCTGTGAAGGAGAGTAAAGTTGACTGTCAATAAAAAAATATTGGTTCATTAGTCCAAGAAGGTAGTCATTTTTTCTGGCTGGGATATTTTGACCCAATTCATGGCCAGAATAGCAACATTACCACCATCATCACTAGTAACATCAACAGCTCTGCTTATATTCTTGACACTATGTTGATCAATGTAGGAACACCTATCTTGTACATGAGGATGACTTAAGAATTTCTTAGTCATCTTAGTCAACTGTAACATACATTGTCTTTGTGATGGTGGAAATAAATTCCCAAGTTTTGCTTTAAACAGCACTCTTTGAATGTAGGTAAGGCCTGAAACAGGATACGTACCACTGTCACTATTTCTTGCTCAAAATCAGTATAAGACACACCATTATCATCATCACTAATGCTGTCTTCAGCAGCACCAGTATGATACCATCACCATCAAAAACATCATTATCTTCATCATCATTTGTGGCCCTCAAAATAGTTCTTGTTTGTGCTACATAAATATTATTGAGTTGATTTATGACTGACTGACTTATGTTTGAAGAATTCCTGATAAACTTTTATGCAGTTTCCTCTAAGGGCAATTAACAGCTGGTTATAGTTTCAAATTAATTGTGTCTGACAAAGCTGCAGATATACTCAATATACCACCTTGAACTCATCCATCATTTAGTCATTAATGGCTTCCTGTAGCTTGTGGTGACCTTCTAACACGCAGAATGTAGAGTTTCAAAGCTAGTGCTCATCCACCTTCAACTGATGCAAAATAGGTTGTTTATTGCTTGCAGCTCATACAGGGTATTGCAAGCAGAGCATGGATGACTAAAATAGGAATACATTATATGAACTGCAACTAGACTTTTTATAGGTCACAAGTCATTGTCAGGGGCAAAACAAAGAATTTGTCATGTATAGCATAGCAGAAGTTGAGTGTTTAACAAAAGAGTTTAAATGTGCTTTTGAAAATAACATTTTATTATTAAAAGATTAATTGACAGAAATATGTCAAGCAGGGATTCTGATGAGCTTAAAATGGGTACCAGAGATGTTCAGTGAGGAAGACTGTTAGCATAGAGGTATTTCATAATTATCATCATCATCATTGTCAAGGCTTTCATGTTGCTTCCATTGTCCAATGCTGCATATTTCAGTTTAAAACACTTAGGAATTAGTCAGTGGTGAACCTCATTTTTACTTTGAATTATAATGTCCACACTCAATTGCACATTTTGGTTAAAATATAACATTTATACTATAGGAGAATGTGGCCACATTTGTTAGCCCCCTTAATATCTAGTTTAAGATGGATGGATACTATCAAGACTATTTGTACCAGTAGTATGAAATCTTAATTTACCTTGCATTATCATAGAAAGTGCACCTAAATTTTTGCATTTTTTACCATGACTAATATTTGTTCCATACAAACTGTATTATGATAAACACTAATTTCCACACAAGAGATGTATGGAATGCATGGTATTTGTTTCTGGCATCTTGTCACATGGTACAGGCAGAGTTATTGTCATGGAGCATAGATTAATATTATCAACACAGCCACAAGACCTTTTAGGAATCATCACTTTGGCAGAAGGCTGCACCGAGCAATTAGATTTAATTCTTTAGAATAGGGATTTGAAAGTAGGCGCAGGAGACTGGAATTAATAATTATAATGCTAATGCTCATCCAGATGGCCATTTGATAGGTTCTTCTATTTATAACACTAACATCACTGACATTCCTAGTAAAAGAGCAATACTAAGAAGCATCTTTAAATTTAGGGTGTCTACCCTTTCAACCTTTAATTGTTCTTTGTGAAATTAGGTGTATTTCAACTAGGACATAGCTAGTCTCCCAATAGAGGATCTTCTTTCCTGGAGTAGATCAGTCAGTGAAGCCAGGGCTACAATGTGAGCCACTGTGTACCAACTGGGTAGCACAACAGTGTTTTGAAAAGAGACACATGGTGCACTGCTGCTGCACTGAGCAAGACAGTTCCCTGTCATGTGCCGTGCAGGTACCCAGGTCCCATAGGATCTCTGTATCAGGAATAGAGCACACTATGCTGGAACTTGTGGCTGAGATAACCTCAGACTTCTGTTTTATCTTTCAGTCATCGGGGTATGTTTTCTGAATAATTCACACAAAATATCCATTTCTCACTCCTGAGTCCCACTCCCATGTCTGTCTTTTCTCTCTAAACATTATCAGCAAGCAACTAAATAATAAATGTAGCTAAATATTTTTGACCTGAAAATGACAAATAGTAATTGTTGCACGACCCTAGCCTACATAGGAGCCTAACTGAAATCACACGAATGTGCATAAGGCACCTATGTAATTTCTTTCTATTTAAATAAGGCAGAAAACAAAACTACATAGAAATACAGGTTTTGCAAAATATGTTGTGAGTTTTGCAAAACCATCTATTTTGTACGAATACTGAACTAAGAAATTGTTTTTAATTTCGATTCACAGTGCTATTTAGTGTACTACAGCTACATTTCTCTGCACATATTGGCTATTAGTGATGAGCGAGCACCCCAATGCTCGGGTGTTCGGGTGCTCTGACCGAGCACCCCCTGAGGCTCGAGTGCTCGGCCGAACACCCGAGCCCCATTGAAGTCAATGGGAGGACTCGAGCATTACACCAGGCACCCCCTGCTCTGATGAGGGGAGGGTGCCTGGTCCATAGGAAAAGGGCAGAAAATTATGGAAACACCACAGAAATGGTTCAGGGACAGCATAGGGAGGATGTCTGGATGCATCTTGGACTCCAACATCGCTGCTGGGAACGATCTTTCGCCCGTAGTACGCCATTTTTACAGACTGACCATAAAACACACAAAAAGGAAAATAAAAACGACTTTAGGCGAAAAATTGTTACCAAACAATATTTGCTGTATATTTACTTGTATATCATCTGCAAATTATCCCAAAAATTTCCTTGATTTTCGGAAGTGAGGCCATGATTAAGAGGGAAACGTGCGCAGAGGCAAATTCTCCCAAAAATTTCCTTGATTTTCAGAACTGAGGCCATGATTAAGAGGGAAACGTGCACAGAGGCAAATTCTCCCAAAAATTTCCTTGATTTTATTGAACTGAGGCCATGATTAAGAGGGAAACGTGCGCTGAGCCGACCATCTAAAACATTATGGGTGAGGGTCTGCTGCAGAGCTGACCATCCTAAACATTATATGCGAAGGCCCGCTAGTGAGCTGACGCTATAAAACATTATATGAGAGGGCCCGCTAGAGAGCTGACCCAATAAAACATTATATGAGAAGGCCCGCTGGTGAGCTGACCTATATAAAAATTGGCAAACAGGGCCCGCTGGTGAGCTGGCCCTATATAAAAATTATATCACAGGGCCCGCTGGTGAGCTGGCCCTATATAAAAATTATAGCACAGGGCATATGGAAGAGGAGGAGGAGGATGAGAAGATTAAGAGTCAACCATATACCCGTTTTTTGGGTGGAAGGGGTGAATGGGAATACAGAGTATTCACATCATTGTAAATAACATATATAAAGTGAGTTTATGTTCCCCCGGGGCTTTCCTCCAGTGGAGTGGAGAAGTCAGGGGAAATCCAGGCCTTGTTCATTTTTATAAGTGTCAACCTATCAGCATTGTCGGTGGAAAGGCGGATACGCTTATCTGTTATGATGCCACCAGCAGCACTAAATACCCGCTCAGACAGAACGCTGGCGGCAGGGCAGGCCAGCACCTCCAAGGCGTAGAGTGCCAGTTCATACCACGTGTCCAGCTTGGACACCCAGTAGTTGTAAGGCACAGAGGGATCATTGAGGACGCTGACACGGTCTGCTACGTACTCCTTCACCATCTTCCAAAACTTTTCCCTCCTTGTGACACTAGGCTGCGCATCAGGGTGAGGGTGCTGGCGGGGTGTCATGAAGGTGTCCCACGCCTTGGAGAGTGTTGCCCTGCCTTTCTCGGAACTGCTGTGTGCTCCCCTTTTCTCCCCTTCTCGGTTGGCCAAGGTAGCACGTACTCTGCCGCCAGCGTTGTCAGATGGAAAATTTTGGAGCAATTTTTCGACAAGAACCTTCTGGTATTGCAACATTTTGCTTGTCCTCTCCACCGGAGGAATGAGAGATGAGAAATTCTCTTTGTAGCGGGGGTCCAGAAGGGTGAACACCCAGTAATCCGTGTTGTCTAAAATGCGTACAACGCGTGGGTCACGGGAAAGGCAGCCTAACATAAAGTCAGCCATGTGTGCCAGAGTACCAACAGTCAAGATTTCGCTGTCCTCACCAGGAGGAGGACTCTCAATATCCTCATCCTCTTCCTCCTCTTCTGCCCACCCACGCTGAAGAGATGGAACTAAAGTTCCATGGCTACCCTCTGTAGCGGAGGCAACCGTGTCTTCCTCCTCCTCCTCCTCCTCCGCCTCCTCCAATTGTCGCTGAGAAGACGAAGTGAGGGTGCTCTGGCTATCACCTTGTGTAAGCTCTTCCTCCCCCATTTCCACCTCTTCCACATGCAAAGCGTCGGTTTTAATTGTGAGCAGCGAGCGTTTCAGTAGACACAGAAGTGGGATGGTTACACTGATAATAGCGTTATCGCCGCTCACCATCTGTGTCGATTCCTCAAAATTGCGTAAAACCTCGCAGAGGTCTGACATCCATTCCCACTCCTCACTTCTGATTACAGGAAGTTGAACGGAGAGGCGACGACCGTGTAACAGCTGGTACTCCACTACTGCCCTCTGCTGCTCACAAAGCCGGGCCAACATGTGGAAGGTGGAGTTCCAGCGCGTGCTCACGTCACACAGCAGCCGGTGAGCTGGCAATTGTAAGCGCTGCTGCAGCTTCAACAGGCCGGCTGAAGCTGTTGATGACTTACGGAAATGTGCACACACGCGACGCACCTTGGTCAAGAGATCATGCACATTGGGGTAGGTTTTTAGAAATCGCTGCACCACTAAATTAAATACATGCGCTAGGCATGGTACGTGTGTGAGCTTGCCGAGCTCCAAAGCCGCCACCAAGTTACGCCCATTATCACACACAACCATGCCTGCTTGCAGGTTGAGTGGCGAGAGCCACTGCTCGGTCTGGTGACTAATCCCCTGCAACAGCTCTGAGGCCGTGTGCTGTTTGTCCCCAAGGCAGATCAGCTTCAGCACGGCCTGTTGACGCTTCCCCACTGCAGTGCTACACTGCTTCCAGCTACTGGCTGATGGGGGAGTGGCGGTGTGTGTAGAGAATTCGGAGGTGGAAACGGAGGAGGAGGAGCCAATAACGTAGGTGCTGGTGGAAACCCTGATGGAGGTAGGGCCCGCAATCCTCGGCGTGGGTAGTACCCGTGCCATCCCAGGGTCCGAGTCGCTCCCAGCCTCCACGACATTCACCCAGTGTGCCGTCAGGGAAATGTAGCGTCCCTGGCCACAAGCACTTGTCCATGTGTCAGTCGTTAAGTGGACCTTCCCAGTAACTGCGTTGGTCAGGGCACGGGTGATGTTACGGGACACATGGTGGTGTAATGCGGGGATGGCACACCGGGAAAAGTAGTGGCGGCTGGGGACCGCGTACCGAGGGACAGCTGCTGCCATCAGGCTGCGGAAGGACTCAGTGTCCACAAGCCTAAATGGCAGCATTTCGATGGCCAGTAATTTTGAAAGGTGTGAGGTTAGTGCTATGGCCTGTGGGTGGGTGGCTGGGTACTTTCTCTTGCGCTCAAATGCCTGGGGTAACGACATTTGGACGCTGTGCTGGGACAGGGAAGTGGATGTGGTCGCTGATGGTGCTTCAGATGCTACAGGTGCAGGGCGGGAGGTATGCGGGCCTGCGTCTTCGACAGGCGATTGGCCGGCACCGAAAACAGGGGAAGAGGAGGCAGTGGTGTGGCCTGCAGACACAGATGGGCGATCCAGGCGTTCCTCCCACTTACTACGGTGCTTGGATGCCATGTGTCGGATCATGCTGGTGGTGGTGAGGTTTCTAGTGTTCATGCCTCGGCTCATTCTGGTGTGGCACAGGTTGCAAACTACAATTCTTTTGTCGTCCGCACTTTCCTTAAAAAAACGCCATACCGCGGAACACCTACCCCTTGGCAAGGTAGATTTACGCAAGGGGGTGCTCCGTGGAACATTTGCGGGCCGGTTTGGTGCGGTCCGCCTTCTTTCTGTAGCCACACCACTGCCTCTTCCAGCCTGTTGCGGTGCTGCAGATGGCTCACCCTCAGGACTGCTGTCATCGCTCGGCTCTACACCTTCCCAGGTGGGGTCAGTCACCTCATCGTCCACCAAGTCCTCCTCCACTTCCTCACTCTGATCATCCTCCTCAAGTCTTGATCCCACCACATACTCAGTCATTGACAACTGTATAACATTCTCCTCAACAAGGTCTTGAGACGGAAATAGTGGTTGATTTAATGGCAACTGTGTCTCATCATCATCATCATCATCATCCACTACTTCCTTTGACCTTAAATGCCGTTCACATCTGTCATCTTCTTGTGATTGGGTAGCCTCTAGAGGTTGTGAATCAGGGCACAAGATGTCATGTTCCTCTGCAAGCGTGCTTGGAGAGAGGGTCAAATGAAGGATTGGTGATGAGACGAGCTCCTCACTATATCCCAGTGTGGGATCACTTCTTTGACCAGACCGTGTATGGTGGGAGGAAGGATGATCAGAGTGAGGATTATGTTGACCAGACTCTTGGCTACTGAGAGTGGACTTGGTGGAAGACAGGGTGGTGCTTAACCGACTGGAAGCAGTATCAGCTGTCATCCAACCGACCACCTGTTCGCAGTGGTCGGACCTCGAGAGTGATGTCCTGCGACGCCCTGTAAAATTACACATGAAGCTAGGTATGGTGGATGTCTTTCTTTCTTGTGCTCTGGCACCAGGCACAGTTTCTCCGCGTCCTGACCCGCGCCCTGAACTTTCAGGATCACGTCCACTTCCCCGTCCCTTTTTACCCGCCTTCTTCATCTTACACAGAATATGTGACTTTAATATTTGAGTTTGAAAACTTAACAGTATTTCTTATTATTCTGCAACTGTACAGAGTACACAGAATAGGCTGCTAAACGGCGGTGAAACACACTGAATGGAATATGTGACTTTAATATTTGAGTTTGAAAACTTAACAGTATTTCTTATTATTCTGCAACTCTGCAGAGTACACAGAATAGGCTGCTAAACGGCGGTGAAACACACTGAATGGAATATGTGACTTTGATATTTTAGTTTGAAGACTTAACAGTATTTCTTCCTATTCTGCAACTCTGCACAGTACACAGAATAGGCTGCTAAACTGCGGTGAAACACACTGAATGGAATATGTGACTTTAATATTTGAGTTTGAAAACTTAACAGTATTTCTTATTATTCTGCAACTCTGCACAGTACACAGAATAGGCTGCTAAACTGCGGTGAAACACACTGAATGGAATATGTGACTTTAATATTTGAGTTTGAAAACTTAACAGTATTTCTTATTATTCTGCAACTGTACAGAGTACACAGAATAGGCTGCTAAACTGCGGTGAAACACACTGAATGGAATATGTGACTTTAATATTTGAGTTTGAAAACTTAACAGTATTTCTTATTATTCTGCAACTCTGCACAGTACACAGAATAGGCTGCTAAACTGCGGTGAAACACACTGAATGGAATATGTGACTTTAATATTTGAGTTTGAAAACTTAACAGTATTTCTTATTATTCTGCAACTGTACAGAGTACACAGAATAGGCTGCTAAACTGCGGTGAAACACACTGAATGGAATATGTGACTTTAATATTTGAGTTTGAAAACTTAACAGTATTTCTTATTATTCTGCAACTGTACAGAGTACACAGAATAGGCTGCTAAACGGCAGTGAAACACACTGAATGGAATATGTGACTTTAATATTTGAGTTTGAAAACTTAACAGTATTTCTTATTATTCTGCAACTCTGCAGAGTACACAGAATAGGCTGCTAAACGGCGGTGAAACACACTGAATGGAATATGTGACTTTAATATTTGAGTTTGAAAACTTAACAGTATTTCTTATTATTCTGCAACTCTGCAGAGTACACAGAATAGGCTGCTAAACGGCGGTGAAACACACTGAATGGAATATGTGACTTTGATATTTTAGTTTGAAGACTTAACAGTATTTCTTCCTATTCTGCAACTCTGCACAGTACACAGAATAGGCTGCTAAACTGCGGTGAAACACACTGAATGGAATATGTGACTTTAATATTTGAGTTTGAAAACTTAACAGTATTTCTTATTATTCTGCAACTCTGCACAGTACACAGAATAGGCTGCTAAACTGCGGTGAAACACACTGAATGGAATATGTGACTTTAATATTTGAGTTTGAAAACTTAACAGTATTTCTTATTATTCTGCAACTGTACAGAGTACACAGAATAGGCTGCTAAACTGCGGTGAAACACACTGAATGGAATATGTGACTTTAATATTTGAGTTTGAAAACTTAACAGTATTTCTTATTATTCTGCAACTCTGCACAGTACACAGAATAGGCTGCTAAACTGCGGTGAAACACACTGAATGGAATATGTGACTTTAATATTTGAGTTTGAAAACTTAACAGTATTTCTTATTATTCTGCAACTGTACAGAGTACACAGAATAGGCTGCTAAACTGCGGTGAAACACACTGAATGGAATATGTGACTGTAATATTTGAGTTTGAAAACTTAACAGTATTTCTTATTATTCTGCAACTGTACAGAGTACACAGAATAGGCTGCTAAACGGCGGTGAAACACACTGAATGGAATATGTGACTTTAATATTTGAGTTTGAAAACTTAACAGTATTTCTTATTATTCTGCAACTCTGCAGAGTACACAGAATAGGCTGCTAAACGGCGGTGAAACACACTGAATGGAATATGTGACTTTAATATTTGAGTTTGAAAACTTAACAGTATTTCTTATTATTCTGCAACTCTGCAGAGTACACAGAATAGGCTGCTAAACGGCGGTGAAACACACTGAATGGAATATGTGACTTTAATATTTGAGTTTGAAAACTTAACAGTATTTCTTATTATTCTGCAACTGTACAGAGTACACAGAATAGGCTGCTAAACGGCGGTGAAACACACTGAATGGAATATGTGACTTTAATATTTGAGTTTGAAAACTTAACAGTATTTCTTATTATTCTGCAACTGTACAGAGTACACAGAATAGGCTGCTAAACTGCGGTGAAACACACTGAATGGAATATGTGACTTTAATATTTGAGTTTGAAAACTTAACAGTATTTCTTATTATTCTGCAACTGTACAGAGTACACAGAATAGGCTGCTAAACGGCGGTGAAACACACTGAATGGAATATGTGACTTTAATATTTGAGTTTGAAAACTTAACAGTATTTCTTATTATTCTGCAACTGTACAGAGTACACAGAATAGGCTGCTAAACGGCGGTGAAACACACTGAATGGAATATGTGACTTTAATATTTGAGTTTGAAAACTTAACAGTATTTCTTATTATTCTGCAACTCTGCACAGTACACAGAATAGGCTGCTAAACGGCGGTGAAACACACTGAATGGAATATGTGACTTTGATATTTTAGTTTGAAGACTTAACAGAATGTGCTCTAATCTGCAACTTTGCACACTAAACAGAATGTGCTCTAATCTGCAACTTTGCACACTAAACAGAATGTGCTCTAATCTGCAACTTTGCACACTAAACAGAATGTGCTCTAATCTGCAACTGTGCACACTAAACAGAATGTGCTCTAATCTGCAACTTTTCACACTAAACAGAATATTTTTTTTTTTTTTTTTTTTTGTTTTTTTCCCCCCACACAAAATAACCTGCTGCCCCCACACACAGTAGTCCTAAAAAGGACTTTTGGTTCTTTTTTTTCACAATTTTTTTTTTCCTCCCTACACTGCCTTTCCCTTCCTATCCTCAGCTCTCCCTGGCTCAGACTGAGCCGAACTCGATGGTCAGGTGCTATACAGCACCCGACCACGGGTTCTGGCCAGCCAATCAGTGTAATACCAGCAGCCAACATGGCTGCTGGCATTACACCGATGTCAGAGCCTCCCTGCACGTTTATTGGCTGCGCAGCAGCCGCAAAACGTGCGGGGAGGAGACCCGAACATGGCGGGCGAGCACATGCGGTACTCGTACGAGTACCGCCATGTGCCGAGCAGAGCGATGCTCGAGCCGATCCGAGCATCGGCCGAGCATGCTCGCTCAACACTATTGGCTATAAATATGTGGTACCTTGTGTCAGTAGGAAACGGTTTATCTCTGTGTTCAGTTTCATATTAGTGAAAACCGTTTCAAATGTTTTTCTTTGAGGGACACTGTCACCTAAAAACAACTTTGGTGATTTTGAAAGAGATTTGAAAATTAACAACGTGTATGTTGTATTAGCTATTTTTTTAACTTAGAAAACTAGTTTTAGATTTATGTACATATAGATTATGCCAGTTGAGGCATCTCATGGGCAATACATTGTTTAGCAGTGTCAACAAGCAGGGTAGGTAATGTAGGGATAAGATAGGAAGTGCATGCACAGCATGCCTGTTATGCCTCTATATATCTAAATAACTCAAAAACTAGATTTCTAAATAAAAAATTACTAAAAGCTCTTTCAAAATCACCAAAGTTGTATTTAGATGATATTTGTTTCTATAAGTTCTATAAAGTTTCTACAACATTTTTCTTAATTTTTGCAATGATAATTACTGTTTGTGAAACTTTCTTTCTTAGAACCTGTTGCGCCAATACCTGGGACAAATGGTAAGTTACAAACACACTGGAACAGTTATACAGAAATATTTTAGTAAAGAAGTACTTATTTCTAATGAAATAACCCCAAAAAATATATTGCTAAATTTATGTTCATAATACAAACTAATTTGTATTGATACTATACCTCTGTTGCTCTGGAGTTATACCTTTGATCTCCATTGTCATTCCCTAACCAGGAACCTCTGGTTTTAAGTTGCTATGCCTCAGGCCCTTATTGTTTTTCACTTAAGTAGTTTGTTGCTAGATTTTTCAGCTTAGCTTAATAAAGACAAAGCATCTGTGTGAGGCATTCAGGTCTATTCAAGCCTATTGTGAGGATGTGTAGTCTAGAGGCAGACACCAACAGGAATCATTATATGCAGGATATTATTTTGCATAGAGAGCATGATATATGAAGAACACCCACCTACCATCACACACAGTCTGTGTATAATCTGTCACTCTGACAGGACAGGAGGCAGACATGCAAGGCAAAAGAGGACTATTACACTACAGACACTGAAACAGCAGCCTGGTATAGATGTATGAGTGAGAAGGGAACAAAGAACAAAAACCACTACTCGCTTTCAAAATGGGATAAGTGGGCTGGGGAGTCATGGGTTAGAAAATAAAACAAACCTCAAGGCTGCTGTGAAGTGCTGCTTGAGAGTATGACTGGGTGCTCAGCTTTTGATTGGTGTTTACTATAAATGTGACCTTTCTGTAGCAACTAGCACTGGGTGAAGTTGTTGACCACAAGTTCAAATAGCCAGAACAAGCTGAGCTGGACCTGGACGAGGATGGGCACACCTCATCATCGAAGGAAAAAGCAGTAAACTAGCAGCACACAAAGTAACAGTATAATAAGTTCACGGACAAACTCATATCACAGGCTCTAGATGAGTATGCAGAGATAGTTTTGGAACATAAAGAGGTCAGGGCTGGTGGCAAACAAGCATGATCAGGAACAAAGAGTTCAAATCTCAACTACAGAAAACTAGTCAGTAATATACTGTACATGTCTGACTGCTTGACATAAATTTCAGGAGTGTGTCCAGGAAATCAGACAGGATCACAGGTGAAGAGTCATAACTGGAGCAGATGTGCCCAGGTAAACAGGCAGAGTAGTACTTCCTCCTGTGGTCCTAAATATATCTTAGAAATAAATTCACATTGAAATCCTTTCTTTAGAGCAGATGCATGGACATCAGAAGCTAGAATTAAGGAATGTTGTTTTGGCCGTATCCCAGATCATTAGGTGTTGAAGGGTGGCTTTAGAAAAACATGAATCCAACATTTTGTCAATGGCAAATTATTTATGTCCATCCATGGATACCGGAGTTGGGGAAGCAGACTTAAAGGGATAGTAATACTTCGTTTTAACTTTATTTTATTTTGTAGGCATTAAAAAAACATGAAGAATGATATAAGTCTTATCTCTCAAGCCTTTATGGTTTATGAGATATTCCCAAGCAAAGTTTCCCCCTCCCGCCCCTTTTACCTACTGTAAACAATCTCTTCTCAGATGTGGAATGCAGTCCATAGACTGGACAGATAACAGAAGGGGACACTCTTATTCCTATGAAAACACTGAAATCCCTGCCCCCCTTGACAAGCTTTTCAGGTTTTTCTGTTATCTTAATTGAAGATTGTACCTCTCTGCAGTCTACCTGGGCAGCTCCCTTCTGCCCTGGCTGAAAAGTGTTACATCAGTAAAAGGGGCGGGAGGGGGACACTTTGCTTGTGAATATCTCTTAAACCATAAAGGTTTGAGAGATAAGACTTATATCATTCTTCATGTTTTTTTAATGCCTACAAAATAAAATAAAGTTAAAATGAAGTATTACTATCCCTTTAAAGTGATAGTAATGTTTCACAAAAACAGCAGCCCCAATTAATCTTCATAGTATTTGAGACATAGAGAGTGTTATTTCATTACTGTGAGCGTTGTAGTTCAAGAGTAATTGAATGATAAAGTTTCCCCCTCCCCCACTCCTCAGATGTGGAATCCAGTCCATAGACCAGACAGCTCACATCAAGGGTCAAAATACTTGCTGTGAGAACAATGAAATTCCTGCCCCCCTTGACAACTTTTTCAGGTTTTTCCCTTATCTTAATTGAAGATTGTCCCTCTCTGCAATCTACCTGGACACTCCCTGCTGCTCTAAGCTGAGCAGTGTGACATCAGTAGAAGGGGCGGGTGGGGGATACTTTATCATTCAATTACTCTTGAACTACAACTCTGACAAAATTGAAATAACACTCTCCAAGGCCCTTTAACACATCTGTTGTGTTTACAGGACTTGGGCAATGAGAAATTGACAGTAGGGGAGATACTGACTTTATTAAAAATCTCTTGTTTATAGGATACTGTGTGGGGGGGGTTCACTAAGCAGTGATAGAGCAGTGATAAAGTGGAGATGACTTCTCCATTTCCTCTGGTATTCTATAGATCCAATGCACTAAACTTTCTTCAGCTTTGGAGATCTTAGTGCATAAGCTCTATAGAACAGCATAGGAACTGAAGAAGTGATAAACTGGAGAAGCCATCTCCACTCATCACCTCTTTATCACCGCTTTATCACCTTTTAGTGAATCTCCACCCTGACCTGCTCACTGGATAATCCTGAAAACTCCTAGAAATGAGGATCAAGCTCATCAAAAAGGCCGACAGAGCTTGAGTTTTGCAGTTGAAAGCCAGACCATGTCTCCAGATACATAATCCACTGCTGGAGAGTGAGGCTTGTCGAAGGCTTTCCTCTGGTGAGATTGAGCATCTACATATGTGGTTTGGATACCCTGTCACATATCTATAGTAGAGGCAGCCCAGTCATTAGCTGCAGGTGATTAGGCAGGTTGTTGCTCCAGGATGAAGGAGCAAGGATTAAATAACATAAGGCAGAAAATAAAGAAAAAAAATACAGGGAATATTGCACCTGGGAGTATAAGAAAGTCCCACATGGGGAATAAATCAGTTCAGTTATTCTGTTGCTGATTACAGTATTATCGAAGAAACTGTTCAAGATTCTGGTTTAGTCTCTTCATCTGGCAATTAGACTGAGGGTGGTAGGGTAGGCAGCTGGGATGTGTTGGTAATTTCTAAGTATTTTACAAAAGGCCCTCAAGACACAAACAGAGAAATCGGGTACTATTTGCTCATATACTCCATGGATGTAGTAAATATATTTAAGATGGCAGTCAGCCCATGCTAAGCATTGTCCTTTGAGGAGGGAAATGATAAAGCTTGTTCTGGCTTGGTGTGTAGAAAATGTATCAGGATGGTTAATACAGTTTAATGTGCACTGATTATGGAATCTCTGCTGCTTCTAGGAGCAGCTGAATTAAAAATAGGAGCAGTCATGGGTAAAAGGTATACCATTTTATGCTGCAGGATCTGCAGAAGTCCAGTAATGGAATCCAATTTCTGATCAAGCTTCTTAATTTGTGAAGAATGCTGTCTAAGCAGTGTTGACTGTTTTATAGCAGCCTTAGAATCCTCTGTAGGGTTGGCAATCATGTCTTGTGTATAATCTGTCATGCTGACTAACAGGACAAAAGGGAGAACTGCAGGAAAAGGGAGGACTACTAAGCTGGAAAACCACTGAAACACCAGCCAGCAATAAATGAGAAGGAAGCAGGAACTTAAAACCCCTACTCACTTGACAATTGGAACAGAGTTGCTTGGGAGCCATGGTTTGACAAATAGAACAGCTCTCAAGGCTGTTGCTGAAGGTCTGCTTGAGAATGAAGCTGGGGCACGTTGCTTGAGCTGTATTGACTGCATGTTTTACCTTGCTGTGACAAATAGCCATGGGTAATGTTGTCAACAAGATAGTCAAATAGGCAGAACCATTTAATCTGAAACTAGACCAGCAGGTTCTTACTTGCTCATAAATGGAAGCAGCAGTAAACCAGTGTCTCACACAGGTAACAGTATATGAAGCCTACAATCACAAGACCAGGATCAGAATCCAGAGACAGATCTGGAATGTAGTAGAGATCAGGGCAGGCTGCAAATAAGCATGGTCAGGAGCAAGCCAAGGTCAAAATACAGAAAACTGGATTCAAAGCTCTGAAACACTAGTCAGTAAAACACTATCCACATGCAGTGAAGTGTCTGTGTGATTGTTTTATATAGGCCTCAGGGTTATTAACAGGAACGCAGACATGAGCACAGATAATAGCCAATCAGGATTAAGAGGAGTGGGTGCATCCAGGTAAACAGACAGAGCTGCAAATAATAGCAGAGCAGGACTTCGTACACTGTATTCTTGAACCTAGAGAGGTCAGTCTGTTAAATTAAGAGCTGCAATGGAATAGTTCTACTTTAAAGTAACACCAGGGCAAGTTCCCTCCAGATGCTTTTTATCTTTATGGGACTCCCTTAGAGTTACAGTAGATACATTAAAACTGATTTTAACTCTGACTGCTGAATGAATTCACTCAGCTCAAAACAGTAAAAAGTGGAGTCTACGATCACTGACTTATGGGTTTCTTTACATGCACTGCATATAGTAGCACTTCACAATTGAAATCATTTGGATTGGGTTAAGGATTGGGTTAACAATCAGCTCAGCTCCTGGCATTATTAGGAAACCTGGACTGTCACTGAAAGTCCTCTGCATTCTCCTGATATCTAATGTGCTGACAGTGTTTCCTGTTGGTTTAAAAGACCAAAACTCAAATATGTAAGTGCATCTGCCTTTAGGCTCAGTTAAGAGGCACATTAAGAGGCACATATACATGTCTATGATCTTTGAGGGGTTAAGCAAAGACAAACTAACGTTTCACTTGTGTCTTTTTTAGAATGGATTGTAGAAGTACAGGACAAAACAGGACCAGTGAAATATGAAGGAAGTAAGTAATAAAGTATATTTAATTTTCATTCAACAAACTATAAAGTATGTTCTAAAACTTGCTATCATAGGCAGCTGACATTGTAGCAATCACTGAAAAACTACAGATTTAGACTAATGTAATCTACAGACAAATGTGTAGATAAAACCCTTGTCTACATAATCAACAGAATGTAATCCAGGCCAAGTTGTCAGAATTAATGACTGCTGCAAAGAGTAGTGGAGAGCAATGTATATAATGTTTCACAGCTGATTGATACATTTTCACCTTAACATTGAATTAACTGGATTCAATTTTAAACCCATTTTGCAATTTCAGATAGGAAATAACTGGGCTGTTCTTCAAATTAATTATTGTACCCAGAAACACCTTTGTTGTGAACGTATTAGAAGTTGTTAGATTTAGAATATTTTCTGAATTAAAAGTGCTGTTGAGTGAGGGAAGTGTTACAGTTCCTAAACCAAGGGTAAGTAACCTGGAGAACTTCAATAGAGAAGATTAAGGCTCCATGGGCCCTAGGCAAGGTACCAGTTTGGGGCCTCATATCTCTTGATTTGGTACTTCTGAGACAGAGTGCTGCTAGCAGGTACTGACGTGGCTCTAATGGAAGTGGGAGCAACTGGATGATGCTGGTCTCATTCATCCAAAAGGGGTCTGACACAAGATGTTAGTGGCAGCAACAGCAGGGCCTCTGTTTGTGATCCATCACTTGCAGCCAGGGCCCCTCATATTGCCATGGGCCCTAGGTAGTAACCTAGGTTGCCATAAGGGATGATTTGGCCCTGAGCTCCAACGGTTGGTCAGGGATGATGGGTGTTGCAATCCTCAAAGGATGGCAAACCTCGGGTTTATCAACTGTATCCTAAACAGTGCAACTGACTATAATTAATAAAAAAATCTTTATGTATTAATGTCTTTTCCATTAATTTCTCTCTTTTTTAAAAAAAAATGTATATAGAGCTTATTTTTTCCTATCATAAATTTTTGGATCATTACTTTAAAATATCTTTACGTTGATATCTTCCTTTTTTCTCTTCAGAACCTATTGCTCCAATACCAGAAAAAGAAGGTAACTTAAATGTTGCATTAATTAAGTAGCTATATTAATCCAGTTTTAGTAATATAAAGATATGAGTACTTTGTTTTTTGATTATACATTTTTTATTTGGTCTAACAGTATATATGTTAAAACAAGCTTACTAGATATCAGCTCTCTTCCTCAGATCAAGCAATACTGAATCACATAGTCAGTTAAATTACACAGTCCATTTGAAATAATGCAGAGTTCCAAATTTAAAACTCACAGGACATTTTGTGATGTAATCAAGAGATTATATATGGGTCATTCAAAATGCTAATAATCACTGCTATTCATAGGCATAGAAACTGGGAAGAAAATAGCAGAAGAACTGCCGGAGGTGTCTCAGCTATAGTATTGTTTAATTCAGTAATTACTAGAGTGTAGTGCAGTGCATTGCAAAGCATGCTTTATGCAAGCCTCTTGTCATGAATGGGTTAAGAAGTGATATGTCTATATAACTAAGCTGCAGTTGATAACTAGTTCTCTATAATCCTAGTGCTTTTGGAGACTGCTGTCATTAGTGAGATAGACATTTACAGAATAAAATAAAAAATATATTGGTGTTTCAGAGGACATGCAAACTTCCTAGGTGCCTCATTTTCAGACATTTGATGAGAGAGGAACATGCTGCCCCTAGCCTGTTTTCTGTTGCTGTGGTCCTGTAGCTCTCCATAGATCGAGACTTATCTTTGAAGGCATGGGATTGGTGTCAGAATCTCAGGGGCAGATTTCCAAATAGGCAGAGTAGGCATCTACCTAAAGCTACACATTTTGGGGGGTTCCTTAGCTGTGCTGGTCACACCCACATTCTGTATTGTGGGTGTGGTCAGAGCAATCTCAATGTCCCTACATGAGTTTTACACTCCTTTACAGGTTTTTATTAAACCTATTGGATACTACTGAGATTTCCAGTGAAGCAATGCATTGGCGATCTCTCTAGCAACCAAGGGGTTCATTTTATTTTTTGTGCTTGCTTGTTGTGGGCCAAGTGTATTTTCTGTGCCAGGAAACTGTGGATGAGTCTTGGGGGCGGGGACAGGTGGGAAATGGGGTTGTGTTCATGGGCGGAGCTAAGTGTGTCTAGAGTACCGTGCCTAGGGGCACCTGGGTTGGAAATCCAGCACTGTAAAAATGTGCAGAATCAAGGTAGAGGTACCTGCTGGCATGTGTGGAGGTATGGTAGATATGGCAGACAAGAAAGCTAAAGGGATATATCTGACTGATGTATGCTGGACTCCCACCTCAGTCCTTGCGTTAAATGTCAGAATTATATAGATACACTTGATGGACGCTTACTTAGGTAAGTCATTCAGTGCTACAAGGTAATTAGCTAGGTATATCTGACTCATATATGATGGACACCTACCTATGTAAGTCTTTCAGTAATCCTATAGATATACCTGAATATTGTATGATAGATTCCTTCCTAGACAAGTCCTTTGAATACACACAATAATTATATAGATATTTCTGAGTAATGCATGAAGGACACCTACCTTCTGTTACACAGTAATTCTATAGATTTGCCCATAACTTTGGTTACAACATCAAAATATGTTATACTATCCAAATTATATATATATATATATATATATATATATATATATATATATATTTTTTTTTTTTTTTTTTTTTTTTTTTTTTTGCCATGGCTATACCACTAGATAAATGATGATATTTATTGAGACTGAAAAGTGTCTTTTTAAGCATCCCTAAAGAATCTCTTTAGAATTGTCTTATCTTGACTACCACTAGGCAAAATATAACTTAAATTGTACAGTTTTTTCAAAAAAATGCTCACTGAATTAACTATCTTGGTACGTGAACATCTTAAAAATGTTATTGCCCCCCACCACCAGAATTTTCTGGCTCCTACACTTTTGGTACTATTATTGCTGTGAAAATGTTAAGCAATATATGTTAGACTGATATATTTTAGAATATTATATATATATGTATGTATATATATATATATATATATATATATATAGAGAGAGAGAGAGAGAGAGAGAGAGAGAGAGATTATGTGTAATATTTAATTAAGTGGTCATCTCTTTAGCTTGTCCTTGTGCTGTGGTACTTTAAATGAAAACTTTTTTATGTTGTGTTTAGGGCAATGGACTATAGAAGTAGAGAAGCCAACACATCCAGTGATATCTGAAGGGAGTGAGTATATTTTAAAACATTGCTTTGAAAAATGATTTCCATTCTTATGATACACATATGAAGCAATACGCTTATGAAGCAATTGGACACAACGTTCAAATCAAGGTATACATTTTATTGGGCCAAAAAAAAAGAAAATGAATAGTAAATAAATGACAACAAAAAAACATATTTAAAAGTGCCAATGCAATGTCAAATGTGAAAGGCTAAAAAATAAGAGAAATGTAATACCATATATGGGAAACTGTTGCTACCTATTATACAAATATGAAATTCTTTATATAGAAAACTATGGTCAATATAGCACAAGCACTAGGGTAATGCATAATACAGTAAAGGATACTGTATAAGTTACAACCAATGCAATGGATTTGATTTCTGTATCACTTTATGGCACTTAAGTTCAGCCCTACACTTCCAGGTGATGACTGAAGTGAGAGTTTTATAGTTTTTTGTATTTTCTGTTACCCTAGTGGCTTTCCTGCCATGGGTGTTTCACTTATTTTGAGTAGGAATGGTTTCTAAGCATTTTCTAATGGACTGTTATTTAGATCAAAAGTTTTGTGAAAGCTGCTTCATCCATCCCTTTATTGTATGAGATGATACTTTACAAATGTATTCTAATGTGAGGTGATTTATGCATTCAGTCAGTCATGAGGCTTGATGATAGTAGCTGATATGAAGAAAGAGTCCATTGTATTCCTTCATTGTATTCCTTAGTCTAATGCCTAGACTTGGACCATTTCGTGGACCATTTGTCCAGTGAAATGTGTTCCTTGATCTGATTGTATTTCTTTAGGCACTCCATAGTACCTAAAAACCACAGAAGCAATATCTCTCCTCTTAATTGTTCCAGTAAATCTTTTGGAAAAGGGATATTCATGAGCTTTTTGACAAGAGGGACATTCTGAGGCTGCTTTCCTTGCTTCATCAGTGATTAGAGGTATCTGTCCCATCTTGGCCTATTACATTAAAGCTTGTATATCCAGATGTGCTGTTGTGGCAGGGTTCCAATCTGTAATCACTTAATATGGTATATACATTTATCCTGGCTCTATTAATTTCATCCGCTTGATCAGTGACTAGGGATGCAAGGGCAGCATCTGGAGGAATATAAGCATCAACATACCATGACATTGTTTGATATGTGTCACTTGGTCTACATTTTTTCTAAGTCGATTGACCTCCCCAAATATCCACCTCTTGTAACTTCTATTCACCCTTTTTGCAAACTGGTGCCCACATTGTGAGGTATTGGTCATGGCCCAGCTTTCTGTGTAGATGAAAACTGTCTTTTTCTAGGTTAGTTTGCTCTATAACATCCTCCACAGCTTATAGTTCAGCATACTGGCTGAATCTATTTGTGTCTTCTTTCGAAATAATAGTTTCTGAATGAGGGTTAAAAGTAATTTCTTGCCACCATCTCTTACCAGAGACATATCTTGCTGTTCCTTCAGTGAACACAACTTTTTATCTTCCATGGTGTCACCTTAGGGAGGTGCTATAGTAAAAGGAGATGGTGTTACCACTATCAGTGGTTTGTCCAAGATGGTCTCAAACTGAGCTGCTTCCAGTATTTCTTCTTATAGTTTAAATACTTCTGTTGGGCTGGGTTTAGTTATTTGCTGGACCACATTTTCCATTTCTCAATGGTATCTTCTTTAACCTGGCATACATTTGCTCCAGGTCCTCCCTGTCTGATCCAGCTCATGTTGAGTATCTTCTATCTTCAATAGTAGAAGCTGATCTCCATTTTTTTCTGTCTCCACCAAGCCCCAATATACTGAGGCTAACTGCTTCTCCAAAGACATGTACTTGGTCTTGGACTGTTTCAGTTTTATTTACCAGAAGCCTTGGGTACTAGCCTGTGGCATTGTTTCTGCTATAGGCTCCAAGCTGCAACATCACCTTTCACTTTTGCTTCAATTTTGAATGGGTCATGGTCTGGTAGGTACAAACACAAAATATTTCTGTAGTGCATCCTTGGCTTGCTTAAGCCTTTTTCCTATTCAAGGCCCCATACAAATTCTTTCTACTTTTGTGTCAGTTGATAGATGAGTTTCAAAATCAGCCCAAGATGAGATATATGGTTTTTACAATATCTCATTAGCGCTATATATCCGTATCTATATGTATTTGTGCCTCTGCTTTGTTTGTATGTGGTCAGCTGTGTGACAATATCAGTAACTTGAATTTTCTAAATTGGTCTGTCCAGATAGACCTAAGAAATTTCAGCTCCATGTCAGGATTTTATACCTTTTTTGTATTCACAGCCCATCCCCATATGACTAATACATTGCTGTAAAGTCCTAGAGACCTGTACTTTTTTCCAATACCCATTATTATATACTCAACGTAATGTAATACCTGACCATCAGGCCATATGATCATGGTGAAATCCCTGGTCACCTAGTCATGGCACAGTTTTAGTCTATGAAAATACCTCTATGGAGAGACCTAAGAGGTGTACCTCTATGGAGAGACCTAAAAGGTGTACTGTGTGTCCTCCCATGTAAATACAAACAATTTCTGAAAACATTTTATCAATTGGTACTAAGAAAAATGCATCTGCTAGGTCTAAAACTGCATGCCATTCTCTACTTGCTGGCTCAGTCCCTCTGTCAGATTGACAATGACAGGCATGATTGCTAGTTAATATAGTTAATGGTCATCCTCCATGAACCTTCCAGTTTCTTTAAAGGCCACACAGGGGAGTTAAATTTGCTTGTGGAGGTCTAATAATGCAAGCTGTCAGTAGTGTGTTTATAGTCTCACCTATCTAGTTGTGTCCTTCTGGCAATCAATATTGTTTAGTATAAGCCAAATGCTTTGCAAATGGAATATGGAGTGATGTCCATTCAGAGTGTCCCACTAGCACTGAGCTTACCACTTTTACATGCAAAGAACATGTCCCAAAAACAAACATTCCCCCATCATTTTCAATAGTTCTGTTTAGCAATAAATCCATACCATTAATGTATTATGATACCTCTGATACCAAACCCTGTAATGGTGTACAGGGGTTACTTCGACTACGGATTTCTGAACCCTTGCTTTTTTTTGCAGTTGTCTCTGCTCCCCTGTTACCATTAATGACAACTGGTGATCCAGAAAGCTTTGATAAAACATAATTTCCAGTGTCTAGCAGTGTCTAGTGTACTAAAACGTCTTTATTTTATTTATTTTTTCATTTTTTTTTTACAAATAATGAATCCCTTTTTCATATGCAAATATAATTATTTGTGTCTGCTTTATTTTTTAGAACCACTAGCCCCAATTCCAGGAAAAGAAGGTAATGTACAAATTGGCCTGGAAACTGTAAAATGTGATATTGAAGAGAATTACGACACACACACGCACACACATATATCTAACTAGAAAGCCAATGTATAATGTTACCAAAGTGTTTAGTTGCAATATTTACTACTACTACTACTACTACTACTACTACTACTGCTACTACTACTAGTAGTAATACTACTACTACAACTAATAACTATTACTACTAATAATAATATTCAGATATTTTTTGAAGACTTAGACAATATAAGCATTACAGATAAACCCATTACTTATATAATATAATTAATATATAAATATATATAATATAATATAGTTCATGAAAAATATTTATTTACTTCATCAGTTCAATTTTTTCTTTTATCATAGCTTATCATAATGCTCTGTCACATTAAGCAAAAACAAATGATTATTTTTCATGTTGTGTTTAGGATCGTGGACCATAGAAATAGAGCACCCAAAAGGACCACTGGTATTTGAAGGGAGTGAGTATATTTAGAGCATCCTCTTATTCACACAAACACACATATGAACTACAGATAGATCAAGTTAAGCACGATCATAACTTATTATCCCTCACTCTGCCTTTGCACCAAGGGTTTATTGGAGCCTTTGTATACAGATTTTACTGTGCAATGCTGGCTTCTTCAACAGTAGAAATGAGCAGCCAGCCTACTTTAGTGAACTGGTGTAAGAGAAGCAGGCAGGCCATATCTCTGCATTTTTTGCCATGATCAGGCCCTCCTAGACCCTTGTCTGACCCTACAGTGATCACTCCTCACCTTAAACATTCTCCCCACACGGTACCATTCCATGACTTATCCCCTTTACTGCAGTTATTGTATGGGAACACATTGTACAGCAATGTATTTCAATACAGCCTGCAGCGGTGGGGTTAAATAATATTAAAATTGCTACAAATTTAAGCTCCTTGGGGTAGGGACCTATTGTTTCTATGAATGTGACACTTATTTTTATCCCATTTTTTATTGTAACATACTTCTGCTGTATACACTGTGCGGTGTCATATAAATAAAGATATACATACATACACTATGCCCCCGCTACCGCCTCAAATAAAACCGTCGTTTGGTTCATATTAGCTACACTGACAATACAGTGGCTAATGTCTTCAAAAAACATAAAAATGGTATTATTTAAGTCCAAAATTACCTCAAATAAACTCTGGAGGTTATTATTACCCTTCTCACCTTCCTATACATATGAAATAATACGGGTCCTGTCCCATATTAAGATTTGTTTTTTCAAACGGAGTGAACATTCATTCCCTCCCTATGTGAATTAAATTAAAATCTTCCTCCTCATCATCATCATCATATGGGATAGAATCAACACTTAATCATTTTTAAGTAATGTAAAAAAAAAAAATAATATGTGGTCGATACACCCCATATTAATTTATTGTGCCCAATTTCTAAACAAAATGTATTACAATGGGGGCCAAAAGTCCTCACATTATTTTAATTAAATATGCCCTTTTCTCCACCTCTTCAAAATATATGGTGTACAGAACATAAATTTAATGTTGTCCCAACACATTTTATTTAAGATATAAAAAAAAAAATTAACACTCAATTGCAGTTGCATCTGATGCCACCCAACATATTCATCTGTGATTGATTTAGGATACAGAGGGGTAACAGCGATAGTTTATTGAAAATAAGTTAATTGTATGTAATGTCAATTAAGTCCTCTGTTGCCAGTGAGATCTCAGTGTATTGCGTAGCAAACTGGCATGTTAAAGGAGGGGGTAAAATGATGATTTTGTGTGAGGGAGTGTGTTTAGCATCACTGGGTGACAGAGAATTCAGGCAGGGCATGGGAAAGGTCATCTCCCCCATTGAGCCTACCTGAACTAGGTACAGGGAAAAGACACATAGATTGCCTGATTTCCCTACAGACACATGCTGATGATATTATTTTCCTTGATATGCCAAACTGTCTGCCAGATATGCAGACCTTTTCCAAAATATAGGATTTGTACATAGGCATAAAGCAGGCACATCCTACTTTTCATCTAGGTGCAGGCCAATGCATCAGAAATCAGCTGAAAGATGGCTTAGTAAAACATAGGGATTGTCATTTTTTATTATGCTCCTGCACTAGTCATTTCCATATGAAGCTAATATTGAAGTACTTGGAATTAAGCATGAACCCTTTAAAATATATATGCTTTACCCCTTTTGTGTGCCATATGGGTATCCCATGAATTGCTTTAAATACACTGGATACTCCTCTGGCTGTAAAAAGGTTAAAATGTGAATGAAGGCCTTTACAATGAAACAATTAAATGGTGTTTCATTTACATAATTTTGTGAATCACATTTGTCTTGGGAAGAACATAGCTGTGGTTGTGAGTTTAGTTTTTGAAACTTTGCCTCCAGAAAGTATATCTCTGAAAGCTATGGCTTTGATTCTGCATATCATATTCTGAGGCAAACTGGATGTATCATAGGAAACACATAAACATTTCCAAAATACCCAGTCAATTGAAAGGGTTTTTGACCTTTTTGATGTTAGAGAGCTCTCCAAGGCACTTTTTGCAATGCTTTGGATACCTCTCTAGAATTTGAGGGATTAAAATCCCCATCTAAATCAATGGGATGTTTATTTGTCACCTATAGTAAAGTTGGTGTGCCACAAAATTATTACAGTTTTCTTAGCATATCAACCTCCCTGTAATTATTGTATCCATTATATTATAGTTTGTACTTTTTCTCATTTCCTTAAAACCTAAGCATCACAGTATTAAGTTTACTGCGTCTTGACTTTGTAATTTATTTTTATTTATTTATTTATTTATTTATTTATTTATTTATTTATGTATTTATTTCAGAACCCATTGCTCCAATTCCAGGGAAAAAAGGTAATGTACAAATTCATCTGAACATTTGGAAGAGCATCTATTGTCATTATGCTGTCAATGTTAACATAATTGATTCTTATTGTTCATGTTTTCTTTAGAATGGACTGTGGAAATAGAGCAGCCAAAACAACCAATTCAGTCTGAAGGGAGTGAGTATGTTTTTTGTAATTATTTCACACAGTGTGAAGCTAGTGCTGTTAATTATTTTTACTTTTATTTACAAATGTAACACTGAAGTATCTGGACTCATAAACTGATTGAATAAATCCTTAAATTGTATTTCTAAGGTCTGTATTCTTAGAGCTTGGCAGAAAATTGGGACAGTTAAAGGAAATATAGAATTTAAATGGTTTTTATCATATTGATTTAGCGATAGTTTTGGGTTAGTTTCCTCCTAGGTAACAAACTCTTCTGATTTTTAGTAGTTCAAAATAGTTTCTTTGTTTCTTTCTTTCTCTCTCTCTCTCTCTCTCTCTCTCTCTATATATATATATATATATATGTATTTTACTATTAATTTTTAGTTTCACTTTTTTCCTTGCAAACTTTAAATTACTTAAAGTAGAACCAACTGAACCCCCACTTAAAATCCTGATGCCCCTATGAATTTTTCCCATGGAGTCAGATATGATAGTTACTAGCAAGACCACATGACACAATCTCCAGTCATTCAACACACTAATTTTAATGCTTTAAAATGAACCTGTCTATTATTACTTTTTTTATATTTGAAAATGTCATCCAAAAATATCCTATGGTACATTCAGCAGATATATAGTTTAGGACATTGATTAGTAACTTGGGGACCTCCTTTTGTCCAGGAGTACAGTTCTCATCATTCAGATATTAAGATATTAATGTTACAGTTTCTGGAAAAAGTGGAAGTGAAAATCCCTCAGGCCAACACAGGGCATAATTAGTCCAAAGAATCTCACTTGAAACCTTTATTATATGAAACAACACTGAAAGCTTACTTAGCATATATTAAACATGAAATAGCAATAAAAAGATTAATTAACATTCATCAGCATATGGCACAACACTCAGACAGCTGACCATACATAAATATGAATATCTCATAAGCTACAGTATATATCTTCTGGTCTTTTTGATAAAATGATACACTAGCAAGATTAATGACGGCCCAAGCTATGCAAACTTCAATCAAGGTGACAGGTCCACTTTCTAGAACACAGCTGTGTGCAGTGCATTGCTTTGCAGTATTTTGAGCACCTTTCTGCTCCTTAAAAGGTTTATTAGGGTAATGCACTCTGCCTAAATTAGTCATAACATCCAAGACTCATTGGAGATTACTGGGCAAGGACAAAATTCATAGGTGTAATCAGGATTTTCTGCCCATTGTAGGGTAAATGGGGGTTATTATTAAGAGATGTTACATTTCCTTTAATAAAACATTTTATTTGTAACATTTAAATGTCTTTTATTGTGTTCTTTTTTTTTGTGGTAGAACCCGTAGCTCCAATTCCATGGAAAACAGGTAATGTTCAAATTAATTTGAAAGAGTCAATATTTAGGAAAAGGAGTGATTTAAATAGTTGTTCATGATTCCATTAGCTGAGAGAATGGCACCAAATGAAAACATCTTCTGGTATACATTTCCATTCCTTTATTCTATTGCTGGCATTATTCTGTCTTGAGAACACATGTTAAGGTTGGATTCACTTATACCCATTTTCCAATTGGGTGTCAACATTGCAGCTATAAAATATCCCATTCTATCTACACCAGAAAATATACGCCAAGTCTTTTCTGACATTGTCCTCCAACACACAGGATGCTAATGTCTCGCTACATGTTTGGTCACCTGCCTCTAAAGACCCCCTGCTTACTATATAGGTGATGTCATGACATTGGGGGCGATTCACTAAGCGGTGATAAAGAGGTGATAAAGTGGAGACTTAAAGGGATAGTAATATCTAAAATGTAAAAAAAAATATGTTGTAGGGTTTATCCCCCTGAGTAAAACAAGAGTACTCCCACTGCTGAAAGATGTTTCATTCAAAAGTTATTAATTTTCAAAGTTGAATTTTTGAGGTGCAATATCACAGTGGCCTGAAATTTTACAGTGGCGCTGTTGCTACACCATCCTATGGAGATTTATGGTCCTGAGACCAGAGCTGTCCATAGGATCGTGTAGCAACAGCGCCACTGTACAATTTCAGGCCACTGTGATATTGCACCTAAAAAATTCAACTTTGAAAATTAATAACTTTTGAATGGGAGTACTCTTGTTTTACTCAGGGGGATAAACCCTACAACATATTTTTTTTTACATTTTAGGTATTACTATCCCTTTAAATGAGAAATTGTAGACTCAACATACCTTGCAGATATATGGGTTACATTCCCAAGCCTTGTAGCTTGTACTAGGATACCGGTGATAGAAAATTCCCTTTTTAATAACATATTATCTGTAATATTTTGTTTATGTGTGGGGGTCCTATGACCCCCACATTTTCATTTTATGTTCTCAACTTCAAAATTACGCTTCCATGCATTATGAAACTTTACAGTTCTCATCAGCAAATCGTCATATTGAGACCATAATAAATTGTTAACGTTTGAGTGCAAGAGGGTTGCACAATGCATTGCTTTGCAAATTTTTTGTGTATGCCTCTAGTATTCAAAAGATCTAATGGGGGTTATGCACTATAAAGAGGCAATAAAGTTGACATGATTTTTCCAGTGATATCACTTCTCCAGTTCCTATGTTATTATATGGAGCCTTCACAATCAGATATCTAAATCTGGAGAAATCTTAGTGCATTGGCCCCATAGAATAACATAAGAACTGGAGAAGTGATATCACTGGAGAAGTCGTCTCCACTTTAGCACTGCTTTATCATGCCTTTGTGCATAACCAGCAAGAGTTCGTAAACATAAAGCTATCATATAAATATGACATAATTATGACAGTATGACATCAGATTAATAAAATGATCTCAGAATTAGCTAAAATAGATTTTTAACACAGGGGTGGGTGACCTATAGCTCACCATTTTTTCTTTGACTACTATGCCCATCATCTTCAGCCAGGGCAGAAGTTCCAGAAAAAAAACTTAAAAGTTTAACATTACTAAAAAGGAACATTTAAAACACACATAACTGCATTTAAAGATGAATATATAAGTATTGTTCTATGATATATTATAGAAGATATTTAGCTAGTTTAGATATCATCAGTGATAATACCATATTCAAAGATTGTCAGGTGATTATGTTGACTTTTATGTTGTTTTTAGGAGAATGGATCATCGAAGTACAGCACCCAAAAGTATCAGTAGTATCTGGAGGGAGTGAGTATATTTTATATTCTTTATCTGATATTATACGCACCTATGTAAATGGACACACATAGGCATGCACACAAGCACCCACAAACATATTTAAGACATAAGTGCTGAATTTTTGGTTCAGAGTCATTTTAAAACATAAAGGGAACTATGATTTCTAACAGAGCTTATCATTATTCTTTTTCATAATTTCCTAGATTAGATTATATATTAATATATCTTAGGGTCTGTGTTTATATAATTATGAACATATATGAATGTGTGAATATTGAGATTTATGATACACTGCCGGGCACCACATCTTTGTATCACTGTTCACTGGTAGTCATAAAACAACACATACACTACCTTTTTCCCCAACCTTGTTCCACTGTCCATTGGTAGCCACAGAACCATCCATACACTGTTTGCTTTCCCAGCCTTATCCCTCTGGCAGTCACAGAGTCACATAAACACTGTCTGACACACCAGAGATGTCTCAGTAGTAGTAGTCACAGAGCCTTGTGGACCTCCATTACATTCAGAAGGTTTAAAGTCCTTTTTAATTTAGTGGACATTTGAATAATTTTCATTACCTCCCTATGGTGCAGTTGATGTGCTCCAGAATTGCTCATCTTTATCTTGATGAATAAGCAAAAGCAGTGCAATTCTGATGCAAACCAAGTACATCATAGGCAACAAATAAAAATGTCAATTGCTTTAAATTGGCTTTTGACCCCCTTGAATGCTAGTCATTCTGGAATTCAAGGTTTTAAATTGCCCATTTAAATTAAAGGGAATTTGTTGATTTTTTTTTATTTCCTACGGTTCACTTTGTTTGCACCAGGATATCACCACTTTTTCTCAGTATATCAGCCCCAGTGGTACTGAAAAACTTAACAACATATACAACTCTACAACACCCACATGTCAACAGCCTTCAAATGATTGATTCTGTCCAGTCAGTGAGCTAGACAGCTGGCAACCATAAGATAATGTACGTAGGAGCTACAGTGTTTTAAAAAGTTTCCCTCTATAGAGACACAAATTAGCAGGTGGAGGGCTGCAAGCTGCCTGCGGGCCACATGTTTGGCATGCCTGGTGGAGGGGTAACATTTTAGAATTATAATAATTAAATGCTATATTCTGCTGATTAATTTTGTTGGACCAATAGTTAATATTAAATGTTACCTTAGAGTAAATATATGGGGAAAGGTGCTAATGGTGAGACAAACTATATCTGCCCAAACTATCCAATCTACAGCATTACCACTCTGTATATAAAAATAATTCAAGAATAATTATTCATATATAAGACGTTAATACATTATTTATTTAAAAAAATTCAGAAGTAGATTATTTCAAGACAGTGCTAGAGAAAGCTAGAACTTCCATTTGTTTTATTATAGAAGATATATAATTACATCATCAAGGTGACAGCCATTTTCATAACTTGTCATTATACTCTCAGAGTCATATTTAGATCTTAGGTAACATAGGAATGACAGCACCTTGGTGTCTCTGGCACTGTTCATGATCACACCTCTTTAGGTTCTATGACTCCACCTTCAACACTATTAGAAAGAAAGGCAGAAACTGCAAGGTGGGAAATAGAGAACAAGAGGCACTGGTTGAGTGAGAATCAGGTGCTGAGAGAGTCGGACAAAAAAAGAAATGGAGAGATTGAGATGCACTAGGGGACAGAAAGACATGTTAGAGACTTGTCCTCTGTACACCTTATACCTTCAAACTTAATGCTAGGTAAAAGTCCCTGCCATTCACTGCTCATCTCTTGTCACGGTTACCCAGAGAAGTTCAGGAGTCAGTACGGTATAGTAAATGCAATTTATTAACAATTGGATAGAAAGAACAGTAAATAACAGGAGCAATCAGAGGTTTACCAGCCAGCAAGCACTATTATCAGGAATAATAGGCTGCAAAGCTAGACCACACTGCTGGAGACTAGGCCTTAGCTACTGGTAGTCTCAACAGGAACCAGGAGCAGTAGCAGGAACCGAAACTCAGGATCTTGAACAAGGAGCAGTAGCAGGAACCGGAACTCAGGATCTTTAACCAGGAGCAGGAGCAGTAGCAGGAACAAGAACTCAGGATCTTGATCCAACGTAACAAGTGAACTGACTCATGCCCGCAGTCAGATGCAAGTCTACCAGAGCCCCAGGCCCACACTTTATTGGGTGTCTGATCATCAGGGGAAAAGATAAAAGAATAGTCAGACAGAGCCACTAGTCAGCACCAGAGGGGGTAGTCAGACAAGCCAGGTCATACACAGTTCAGATAGTTAACCAGAGCCACAAGTCTGCATCAGACTGGATGCCCACTATTAGGGATGAGACAAAAGAATAGTCAGACAAAGCCAAAGGTCAGCACTAGTATGGATGGAAGACTAGCCAGGTCATACACAGAGCCCAAGGTACAGAACTGCTTTGATCAACAACGCAAGGGCATCTGAGTCAGGCCTCAGTCAGCCTTTTAAACCCCTCCGCAGGAAGTAGGAGGAGCAGCTCAGAGGGAGGAGGTAGGAAGTAGGTAGGAGGAGACTATAGTAAGCAAACAGATAAAACAGAGGCCTGCAGCATGCTTGCAGCCTCGCGCCTGTAGTGATGTTGAAGTCAAGGTAAGCTGTAACACCTCTGCTCACATTTTGTAAATTAATGTGATGCACCCCACAAAAACAAAAGATATTTCATGTCACCAGTTTTGGGCACGACAACTGCCTTCATTAGGTATATGCCTCCTAAGAGTAAGAGTAAGTAAGAGAGTGGAAATGAGTGGAGAGAAAGTGAGAAATAGTGCGTTTCATTAAGGTCGTGTCAGGTTGATGATGATCCAGTAAACTTTTATCTGGTTTTCCATGTCTAGCAGGTAATTCACCATTGCAATAATGAATTGTATGATGGATTGGAGAGCAACAAATTTTGATTGCCAAGATTTAGGTGACCTCATACCATTTAAACAAAATCCCCTTGGTGATAATCCTGCATCCAATTTTCTCAACATCAGAATGCTGAAGCAGCAGTGACTCTAGATATCACTTCTAGCTTCTGATGCATGGACAAGCCCAGAATTTCTTGACGGGGGGTAAAGCAAAAAAAGAAGCATGAGATAAATATACCTATTTTGTGTCATTATACATCCAAAATCCTCTTGTAAATTGTCCAGGAGTATGTAAAATGTGATTCTGCGTTAGATGTTGTTGGACTACAATTGCCACCACATTCAGTCAGTCATTGACTGACTGAAGATGAATAGAGTTATAGTCCAACAACTGATGGTAAACTGCATCCCCCCGCGCATTGCATGCAACCAAAATGGATGTGTTACTAAAGCTTTGTCCCTCCTTGAGAGGATCAAAAGAGTGTAAGGGGTTTCTGGGCACCTAGAAACCCACTCCCTGCTTGCCCTGTTGATATACTGAAGCTCAGATATGAACAACCTGGGCTTCAGCTATTGTAGTGGAAATGTACACACATTGTGCAGGTGCTAAATGCAAATTAGTTCAGGATCCATATGACTCTCTTCCCCATGACCATCTGTATACTATGATTCCATAGCTCTTTTCTATATATATTTTTTAATTTATGCAGAGTAAGATGTTGTTGGCATGGTACCAATAAGTACCAATGAGTTACTCTAGGCAGCTGCCTACTCTGACTAGTGAAAAAAAAAGATCTATATTCTCTGTATACTTTACAAAATACAAATAATAATTATTATTTTTCCTGTGGTGTTTAGTAGAAGGGATCCCAGAAATAAAGCAGCCAAAGGGACCGAAGGAATTCGAAGGGAGTGAGTATATTTAATGTACATGATAGAACATATTCCTTGTGAAACAACAGTGGTCTATAGATATAATGATATTTACTTTCACCAAGGTTTCTCTGAGAACAATGCAGTAATGAAAAAATTGTTTTATTTAAGTCCCTGAATTGTGACATTTAGGACAACTAATGGCACTTGCTATATTTAAAAATGACAACCTCACTACAACCAAACAAGAGTTGCTTTTGGCTGTTTTCTTTTCAAGTTTGAGGCCACATCAGCCTTTTTTTCGTTATCCATGCTCTTTCTGGGCCATATTCGTAATGAAGTGGAATCAAACAAAGTGGAAGCAAACCACAACAAAATATGTCACAAATTTCGAATTGCCTTAAATAGAGTGTTTAACTTCTTGAATACTAGAGAGGTCTCTAATACAATGCATTGGAAACTCTAACATTGTAGGGGTTAAAAGCTCCATTTATCTCAATGGGAATTTGGGGAAGTTGTATTTGTTCCCAATAGTGCAGTTGATTAACAGATTTTATCTGCCTTTGCTTTGCAAATATTTCACTTTGAGTCTCTTTGTGAGGATCTAGTCCCAGGCTGTTCTACTTGAGGTGGTAACACCTGAAATTGCATATTACCTATTTTTCCTCTTGGGTGGAAAACAATTTGGAAGAAATATCTATAGCATCTAAGGCAGGGGTAGTCAGTTTTTGGACTTCCTGCTGTTGGGACCTTATCTCCCATTAACCTCAATCGGAAAGGTATCAAATTGTGTGCTGTCCAATACAATTCCCACATTAAAAATATTGGACTTTGCTCCCTACCCTATTTATGATCCCACCAGGGGCATTATGCTTTAAGGTGTGATAAAGAGGTGATAAAGTGGCTATCACATCTCCAGTGATATCACTTCTCCAGTGGTGATAAAGCGGTGATAAAGTAGAGATCACTTCTCCAGTGATATCACGTCTCCAGTTCCTATGTTATTCTATAGAGCTTATGCGCTAAGATCCCCAAAAGATGGAGAAATCTTAGTGATTTGGCTACATGGACTAACATAGGAACTGGTGATATGGGGGTTATGCACTAAACTGTGATAAAGCGGTGATATGAGTAGATGACTTCTCCAGTGATATGATTTCTCCAATTCCTCTTGTATTCTATATAGCCTATGCTCTAAGATCTCCAGAGTTAGAAATATTTTAGTGCATAGGCTCCATAAAATAACATAGGACTTGGAGAAGCTATATCACTAGAGAAGTTATCTCTATTTTATCACCTCTTTACCACACCTTAGTTCATCTCCCCCATGGTATCACTGGAGAAGTTATCTCCACTCTATCACCTCTTTATCACATGTTAGTTCATGTCCTCCCACTGGGGAGATGTATTAAGGTGTGATAAGCAGGTAATACCCAAGTGATAAAGTGTTGATGGTGTTTCCAGTCTTCTAAACTCTGCAAGTCCTATGTTATTCTGTGGAGCTAATACATTAAAATGTCTCCAGCTTTAGAGATCTTAGTGCATTGACTCCATAGAATAACATAGGAACTGGAGAAGTGATTTCACTTGAGAAGTCATCCCCACATTATTACCTCTTTATTACGCCTTCGTGCATAATCCCCCTGGCCTTCTGAGCAAAAATTAATTGTTCAGTCTGTAACAATAATTCCATGGCAACCTTTCTAAAAGGAAATTTGTTTGTGTATTTTTAGATTTTCACTTATCTTAAATTTGTATATTTTTCTATTTCTGTAAAAATTATCCACTCATTAAGAATGTACTTAAACAATCATTCTAAAATGTATTTTCTAAATGTAATTTATTTTTGTAGGACCTGTATCTCCAATTCCAGGAACTGATGGTAAGTTACTAAGTTATTTGATCAATTGAGAAGAGGAGTTATATTTCAGGCGTTAACAACTTTTGGGGGGGGGGGGGTTCACTAAACTGTGATAAAGAGGTGATAAAGTGGAGATGACTTCTCCAGTTTATCCCTTCTCCAGTTCCTATGTTATTCTATTGAGCCTTTTCACTAAGATCTCCAAATCTGAAGAAATCTTAGTGCATAGGCTCCACAGAATAACACAGGAATTGGAGAAGTGATAAACTGGAGAAGTCTTCTCCACTTGACCATCTCTTTATCGTCTCTCTATAACTGCTTAGTAAATCTCCCCCTTGGTATTTTAGCTGCTGGGTATGGATGAGGGAAAAATTGTACTTTTCACTTACCCTGAAATTATTCGGGAAGTGTTGTTTCTTAGTTGTTTCACCTAGCTATTGCATTGCAATCAATGTGAAGACTGAATTTCTCCCCAGCACATGGCAAGTTTCCCTTCTTTTCCTACAGGCAAAGTATAAAAGGCTTGTCAGATTCCCATAGCATGCCATTCTGTGTTTTGTGAGAAGAAGAAAATTCAGCACATTTTTGACCTAGAGAAGACAGGCTAACAAAATGTAGTTAATTAGTTTAGGGAGTCTTGTAGGCAGCAAATCTGTTTGGGGACAGGAAGGGTGAAATGAGGTTAACTCAAATCCCCCAAATTCAGTGTGACTGACTAGGAAGACACGGGCAGCCTTGATCCAAGTTTCTGCCTGATCTACCTGTTATCTCTGTGCTAGGGGAGTCTGGGGGTTATGAGAAGAGGGAAAAGGAGGTTTGCCCCAAATACCACAATATTTTGCGTGACCAAGTAGAAACAGGCAGCTGTGATCCAAGCACTATGGCTGTGTCAGGTGAGTCTGGGGATTTGAGAAGGGAGCAAAGGAGAAATACTTCAAATAACCCAACATTCTGTGTGACTGCAAAGAAACAGAAAGCTGTGATCCAAGTTACTTCCTGATCTGACTGTTGTCTCTGTCCTAGGTAGTCTGGGTGTGCGAGAAGGAGGTTTACCTTAAATACCCCCAAACTTTATATGACCAAGTAGACACAGGCAGCTGTGATCCAAGATCAATCCTGGTCTGGCTGTTATCTCTGTCCTAGGGGAATCTGGGGGTGTGAGAAAGGAGCAAAGGAGATTTACCCCAACTACCTTAACATTTTGTATGAATGGGTATACACAGGCAGCCCTGATCCAAGTTCCTTCCTGATCTGACTGTTATCTCTGTGCTAGGGGAGTTTACACCAAATATTTCTAAATTGTGTATGACCAAGTGGCACAACAGGTAACTATGATCCAAGTTATTTCTGCATTTAAGGAGTCTGGTGGCCCTCTGGGGGACTGAAAGGGAGAAAGGAGGTAACCCCAAATACTCCTACATCTTGTGTCATTGGCTGTGAAGACACTAGCAGCCATGATCCAAGTTCTTTCCTGATGTAGCTGATACTATTGTGTCAGGGGAGTGTGAGCGTTCAAAGGGAGCAAAAGAGAATTACCCCAATACCCCAAAATTCTGTGTGACTGCCTTGGATGACACAGGAAGATATAATCCAAGTTTCTTCCTGATCTAGCTGTTATCTCATAGGGTAGTATGCAGAAAGAAGCCATTGAATGGGGAGTGTTTTTTGGTGTTTTGTTGCTAGTGATAAGGAAATTGGAAACAGTTAAATAAAACAAATAAATAAATAAATAAATAAATAAATAAATAAATAAAATAAATGATAGGTGACAGAGACTGGACCCTAATATGAGCTGTGACTGAGACAGACTGATACTAGATGATATAGATTGCTTTGTAGCAATTCAAGGCAAGACATCACACTCAATCACTTCTATTGTGGACTTCACTGTAAAAGTACACAGGGTAGTTGAGTAGTGTCCAGCAAACACACAAGGAGCAGGGTGAGGGTGAAATGATTAGGAGAAGTGCAGGGACATGCTATTAATGTAGTAGTACAAAAACTTATTGAAGCCATGTTTTCTGCAGCATTTCCAATGAAAGATGGTGATCCATCTCCTCCAGAGGAGGATTCAGTTTGTCAAAGTTACACCAAAAGTTCCAGCAGCACCACCACCTGCATCAGTAATGTAAATAAACCATCTAAAAGCACTCATGATGGTGAATCACATTCCAGTGTCGATGACTTAGTGCAAGAGGGTGAAAAAGCTCAATAAACTGCTGCATCTGACAGTGAGATAAACAAGCAGAAAACACATGTTCTGAAAGTCATAACATACCTTGTGAAAGTGGAAAAGTAAAAAAAAAATGTTTCAAACCTCTAAATAACTTGAGAAATATAATGGTAATGGAGAACAAGTGGATGGTGATGTTGAGCATGACCTAATTACTGAGTATGATCTAGAACATATCCTTCCAGCATCCTGCCCTTCTTCATATACAGATGAAGCTGAGAGTGAGAGAGATGATGACATGGCCAGAAAGTTAGCTAAAAGGCAAAGGCTCGATGTTCTACCACTGAAAAGGACCACTGTGACTGTCTATAAACTGTTTGAGAAAACAATTGGAAAGTCTGACCCTGAACAAGCAAAGATACAAAAAAAATACAGTCATCCTGTCAGTCATCCTCATCATCATCATCAACGTTTCTAAGTCCAAGCCCCATTCAGCTCCTCACACACTAATAGTGTTAAGTAACCAACAACAACACAGGTTATTAGCATCTCCAGCCTTAGCTATAATGAGTGCCTCTGCTGCTTTTGGAAGTGTAGCACCTGTGACACGTAGTAGTACAATTTTCTTAACATTAAGCCCCAGGAGTAGTAGCAGCCCCACAGGAACCCCCCAGTCCATGAAGTCCACAGTACGGAGATACTTTATTTATGATCCAGAAGCTAAGCATGTTGCAATCTGTAGTGAGTTAGTGTGTTAGTAGCATGTGAGTATGGGAGCAGCAGGCTTACACCTAGGCAGGTGAACTCCTACCTGAAGCACAACCACAGGTATGACTGGGAGACACACCATCAGCAGTTCAATGATGCCACAACTAGCAGCAAAAAAAGTTTTTTTCCTAAATGTTCCTGGGGCTCTGGGGTACATAATAGAGCTGTTGATGTGGCAAAAAGTGTGCCAAGATTTTCTGTTCCTGCTGCAGAAAACCTCCACAAGTGATGATGTTAAAGCAATAAAGTTGCATAGTTCCACTATGTACTGCCATCCCACACTTAGAAAGAAGTCAAAACCTGCACAAAATAATGCAAAAGTATGCCTGTGGAATAGTAAACTTGCCAAAATGTTGACAGTTGACATGCTACCCGTTTCTTTTGCTGAAAACAGAAGCTTTAAAGGACTGATGTGTGATGTCATGTGTTGCATCCTGCTGGAATATTCCAAGCCGCAGTTATTTTTAAAGGATGATTGTGCCAATGTTATTTAAGCAGGAAGTTAGTGTTGTGGGAAAATGACAAAGGCACTCAGCCCGCTAACAAGTTTTTCAATGCAAATGTTGCTGTAGAACTCCCTTTTACTTTCAGCTGTTTATTTCTCCACTTCATCCCTCAGAAGAAGTAATATTCAGGTGGAAAACTGTGCAGAAATAGAAGACATAGGTTACAAAGTTCTCCTTTGAAATGTATTGGTAGTAGAGAAAAGGAAATTGTTTTATGTATTTTTCAATGGGTGGGAATTTTCCAGAAAAAAAGTGGGAAATCTTGTTTTCATAAAAATTCCTGTGATAAATTTCTCTGACTTTTCCCACATCCATATTTCTAGGAACTACAACTTCCATCATCCCCAACCAGCAAAGAATAGCCGGAGATTATGGGAGATGTAGCTTCCTATAGCTGGGGATGTAAAGATTGTGACGCCTGTTATATAACAAGATGCTAGTGAATAGATCTATGCAACTCATTGTGTGGCAATGTGTTGGATACCTGTCTGGCAATCAAAGGGTGAAAATACAATGCAGAATCCATCTGAAATACATATTTTATGAATTGGTCTGAGTAAAAATATAAGAAAATACAAAAATGTTATTGCACATTTCCTTTGGAGAGGATAATTTAACCATTTGTGTGCCATAGGGGTATGCAACACATTAAAAAACAATGCGTTGCACAACCCTCTGACACTCAGAGGTTAATAAAGAACATTTTTAAACTGTTCATTTCTTACAAAATACTTGTAATGTACTCATTTAAAATATACAAATTTTTTTTTTTTTTATTATTATTATTGTGTTCAGGAAAATGGACCATAGAAGTTGATCTGCCAAAAAAACCAGTTGAAAATAAAGGGAGTGAGTATATATAATATCTTTGATATTTCAAACATATTGCACCAAATACTGTATTTTAAATGTTCTTTTATAGGTTATTGGATTTATTTGAATATCTCCAGACATATTTTAGGAACATAGAAACCTAGAATTTGATGGCAGAAATTAACCATTCAGCCAATCTAGTCTGCATTGTTCACAATGCCTATGATTGCCAAATAAAAAAGAATGAAAGCAGGGAGAAAATTATTTACTCATTAAAGGAGCAGAAAACTTTCTTAGGGAAAATATATGAAGAAGGGCTTTTCTTATTGAGTAAAACAAGGGTATTCCTACTGCTGAGATATGCATATTTCCAAAGTTTTTTTTACAGTTTAAACTTTTTTTTTTTTTTTACATTAACAGTGCCCTCTAGTGGTCAGATTTCAATTAGTTATTCTGTTTCTATTTGTCATAGAAACTGCTGACTTTGTTGAATGATGTCAGTTAAAACTTTCAAGAAGTAATCACACTGTAATTCACTACCTGATAATCTGAGCTGTTATAACTTTTGACTTAAACAGTTGACAGTGGTGGGGGTACCACTGATTTACTCAGCTGGAAAAGTTCTATAACATACAGGTTTTCATAAAAAAAAGTTTTCTGTTCTTTTAAAAAAACAATGACTGTTTTAAAGAACCAACTCTTTGCTTTTAAATTAACACTAACACCTCAATTATAAACCACCACTTATCTTAATATGGACATAAAACCCTATTGGCAACTACAAATCAATTCTGTGTGGATTGATTTCTCCAAATTACTATTTAATTAGCCCTGCATATCATGTTCATGGAGGCAGACGTGTTGTTTTGTTTCAGTACTCCCAGTCCGAGTCCCAAAATCAAAATATCTTCCACTGACGACTTTTCCTAACAACTTCCAGGGAGAGATGTACCCCTCTGGCACTCAAAGGGATAAGGCATCATGCCTGACTCATTGAACATGACGGCCATTACCAATTAAAGATTGCCAATTTTGGAAAATAAGTTAATGCAAAATTGATTCAAAATAACCATTAGTATTCATGAGACCCATTATGATATTTTACTAGAGGTTAATAAAAAGATGTTCATGTTCCTTTACTTTTATGTTAACCCTTTGAGTGCCAGTTAATTGAATTGCAATGCAATATATACCTCTCTGGCTGTCAAAGGATTATATTTTCAAATAAAACAACAAATATTTTGCCTTAGCCCCTAAGTTTCTCAAAGGACTAGGTCATTACAAATCCAACACATGGATAAGTTCCATTATACATGAATAACAATGAGGCTGCTGTACTAAGAAGACCTGGGGTGGAGATGCATTAAGATGTGAAAAGGAAGTGATAAAGTGGAGATAACATCTCCAGTGTGATAAATTCTCCCAGTAGCATAACTTGTCATGGTGGCCGAGTTGCAAACCTTTTTGTGACCCCAAGAGTATGTGCATAACTAGAACCTATTGGGCCATGTGGCCAATGGGCTGCTTTGGATGATGGTCCATCATAAATGCACCATCTGAATCCTCCTGTTACTACATTCCTGAACTCTCCAGTTTCTATGTTATCCTGTGGTGCCTATGCATTAAGAATAAAATCCCTTATACTTTGTGTACCCCTCTGGCACTCAAAGGGTCAAATTGGAGAGCTAGTGCATAAGCTCCATAGACTAACATAGGACTTTTAGACTATTTGACTCTTATTGTAGTATTGCACTTTCATTATGGATAAAGCACATATTATAAGGTTATGTAAAACTAAGCATTGAGTACAACTACAGCTTGATTCCAATTTTAGTCACATTGTTTTCTTTAATTAACAATGCCAACTCTTGTCCAGACAGTTGACCTATAATTCATCTGTTATCAGATAGCTATTCTATTGCATCCTTTGAGAGAGAGAGAAACCATAGGCTACAATTCTTCACAAAATATGATAGTAACAGCTTCGTAACTTTGTGAGTGTTTGGAATAAAACTGAGGGAAGTGGGAGTACCTTTGTTTTACTCGACTTTTAAAGCCCAAATTATATGTTTTTGATAATGAAACTGCTGAACCTTTTCATTTTTATATTTTTCTGTTTTTTGCAGAACCTGTAGTTCCAATTTCAGGAAAAGAAGGTAATTTACAAAAGCACTTGAGCATTTGAAAGAATATGAAAATAGTATAAGTTGTTACACCGATCACATGAGTGACAGTAATATAAACAATCAGTAATTAATTAATAATGTATAAAATATGTGATAATATACAAAATATGGCTATACTTTTGTCATATAAGATACCTTTTTCTTACATTCATGGTTCCCATAAAAGAGCAAAAATTACAGTATATCTTATATATATCACAAATAAAGTATCCAAGGAAGCATTCACATAATATAAAGCCTCTGAAATATGAGGCAAAACAAGAAGGAGGTATAGGGATAAAAACCATTTAATTGTTTCTTATACTAGACACACAAAAAATAATTGAGGTGAGGAAAAGATGGATGCTAGTACTTTGAGATGCAATCCCTGTCTACATCATTAAAAAGGCCAGTTCAGGGTTATAAGTATATTAAGCGAGAGAAACATAGGAAGGTTATGAAAGGACCACTTTGTTCCTTTCCGACATTCTGGTACACATGTCCTGTTATGCATTCTGGCGCGCCACTTAGGGGTCTTTCAGATACTGATTTTACTTACAGCTCTGCAGGAGGAGTGCTGTAAATAAAATGTATGTGACGTGCTATGACCGTCACCGGTCCTTAAGGCAAAAACCATGTGACGGTCATAGCATGTCATGTGATCCTTAAAGGGTTAAAAAAAATGATTGGCCCATAATAAGTAAGAGTTTTATGAATAAAAACTTGAATTTGAGACAAAGTCACTATAAAAAACAAAAGTAGTGTAGTAATTAGTAACTGTAATGCAGTACTCTTTTTAACTCAGTAATACTGCAAATTCTGCAAGCTAAATCGTACTCCTGAAATGACCGGTACTCTAGTATCGAGGAGAATACAAGTATTAATATGATAAATTATTACTTATCAGAGTTACTGAGCATGTGGATGATATGTTAAGAATCTATTTACTTCTTAAAATAATAGTAACAACCAGAAAGAATGGCATACTGATATAATACAAAATTCAGAATGTATTACTCAGATAATTACCTAATATTACACAAACTGCTATCATTGGCGAAGGAGTATTAAACAAAAAATACATTTTTACAGGAGTAATCAAATCAACTTTGCTAAAAGCAAAATTAAAAGGTGCATACTCCTGTGGGAATTCCTTGTGGGAATTGTCTGGCTTGTAACTATATCAGTAAAGAAAAATATTTTACATTCCAATTTGGCTTAAGAGAATACAAGATACTACAGTTTGCTAACTGTAAGTCTAATGGGTCCAGATTCACTAAGCAGTGACATAAAGGTGACAAAGTGGAGATGGCTTCTCCAGTTTATTACTTCTCCAATTCCTGTTATTCTGTGTAGCCTATGCACTAAGATTTCTTCAGCTTTGGAGATCTTAGTGAATAGGCTCCACATAATGACATAGGAACTGGAGAAGTGATAAACTGGAGAAGTCATCTCTACTTTATCACCTCTTTATTGCCACTTAGTGAATCTCCCCCCTGGTGTAGTCTACTTATTGGAATGTATTTGTGGTAAGAAATCCATTTGCAAAACCAAAAGATAATTTTGTCAAAGGCTTCTAGAACATGTTGGAGACATTAGAAACTGACAAGATAAACCAGTTGATAGACATATTATAGATTGTAAAAAGTATGGTAAGCACAGATATCTCCAGTAATAAGAAAATATTTATTATACAGAATATTAAAAAGACATAAATTCTAAAGATATTGCCAACCTTTTAGACTGAGATATTATATCTTTCTCTACAACGTTCCAACCTGCACGGTTATTTATTCACAAGACATCATTCTGGATACCTGTTCCTTTTTTTGAATAGGTGATATTGACTTTTACATCTTTTACATATCCCCCTTTTTTTTTTTATATATTTTGCTTTAAGGTACCTATAGCTATACTAGGGATTGTATGTTTATAGAGGAGACCTTTTATATAGGCATTGTATGTATTTTTATTATTCTGTATAATAAATACTTTCTTATTACTGGAGATAATGTATCTTCGCTTTCCATACTTGTGTTTTTTTATATGTTATATTTTTATTGTGTTCACTGACAGAATACCAGTAGAGCAGCATTTACTTCCTATATTCTTTTTTTGTATATTTGGTTCTTGGAGGTTAGGGGAACCATTTCTTTTTCCCAATATTTGTTTTTTCTAGATATTATAGATTGTCATAATGGATACATTTCAGTTATGAAATTTAAGAGTATTTGATTATTTCAGCCATCATCATGGAAAGGTGATATTGATTATAAATTACTATGTAACACAGCAAAATCAATCTATTGTCTAGCAACTATGAGTCTCAGAGGTTTAAACGAAGTTTTCACTTTCAATCCCTTTATCAAGTAAAATTAATTTATTGCATATATAATATGATATTGTATGAACTTAACTTATCAAGCATTTAAGAATACTTTAATGGACTGTATTTGCTGTTCATTTTTTATATATATCATTAAACCTGAATACTATTTGATAGACGATCTTATTAACAAGTTGTAGTGCCTATAAATTAACATATTAGAAATTAATAATTCCTCTGGAATACATCATTATGAAATTTTTATGATTATAATTTTATCTACTTATTTGTTCTGAGTTATGTCTCCAGCTTGCATTCTATATGCATATAAAGGCAACTAAGCAATGTTATATCAGTATATGCCAATAGGACATACATTCTGATTTAACAGAAATTTTAAGTTTCACCCATTGTATTATATGAGTAACATACTGTATTGCTTTATTAGACAGTAAATTGGTATTAAGTTTTGTTTTATTATTTTAAACCCATACATTTACTAATGATATTTGTAAACCCTACTTTAGTTTCCGGTTGGCATTCTACACCTGTCTATAGGTTCCTAAGTAGCGTGATGTTACTATACAACACTGTGACACACCTTTTGTTATATGGTATAAAAAGTGAAAAAGCCGGTTGACAGGGAAAATACTCAGGGCCATCCTGTGGCTCGTGTTTGAGCATTATTGTTGTTTATCAGTTGTTTAATTAGTTTTTAATGGGGTCTATATCTGGGAAAACATATTTGGGTGGCTAACTGGGATATCAATTTAGTATATATTATGAATAAAAGTCAACATTATTTGGGGGTTTATTAACTGAGCATAGCCATAAAATACGGGAAGTTGTCTTGTGTTGCCTGACATTTTAGATTAGAGTGCTTACCAGTGTAAATACCAATTCTGCATTCAATATTCAGTGAAACATAAGCTTGGTGTAGATGAAAGTTTAGGAACAATAGGTTGATGGGGTACCTTTTAATCTTTTGTTGAAATTTCTGAATAGTACTTGTCTTCTGATGTCAGGTATTTATCCTTTTAGGCCTCCTTTAGTTGTGTCAATCTGGACAGGAGGCAGACACACAGGGCAGAGGGGGGTAACAACTAGTTACAGTCTCTGAGTATTTGGAAGCAGATAATGAAAAATACAACTCACTTGTGGATAAGGTTGGATGATAAGTGACCACTGGCTGACAGACAGACAAAGCTATCTCATAAAGCTGCTGTTGCTGAAAGTGAGAGCTGCTTGAGAGCAAAGCTAGAGTGCAAATCTAGGGAGTGGTATAAACTGTGAGTAGCTCACACAGGTGAATACAGGACCACAGGAGCACACAAACAAACAACATCACAGGATCCAAATCAGAAAACATAATGAAGTCTGTAGAGATGCAAAGGTCAGGACAGGCTGCACTCAAGCGTGGCCAGAATTCAAAGCCAAGGTCATACACAGGTAACAGGAATCTTAGCACTGGAAAACGTAGTTGGTAATGGAAGACAGGCAATAGCAGAGCTGAAGTGAATGGAGTGGGTGTGTCCAGGTAAACAAACAGAGCTGCCCCCTCCATAGAAACCCTTAGGGGGTCCTAAGCACGGCTTAGAAGAGAATTATTGATGAAAAGCTCTATTCAAGGCAGAAGCATGGACATCACAGGTTGGAAACCAGGAATGCTCTTCTGGGCCATAACACTTCCAGTTCACCAGGTACCAATAGGAACCCCTAGAGAAACATGAATCCAGAATCTTATCAATTGCAAATTCTTGTGTCTATCCACAGACACAGGAGGAGGATGTGTAGAGTGAACAAGTCTGTTACATTTACAGTGCTTAAGCAGAGAGACATGGAAGATAGGAGAGATCTTACAATCTCGAGAAATCTCAAGTTTGTAAGTCACCTGGTTGATGCATTGGAGTACTTTGATATGTCCTATTCAGTGATAGCTAAGCTTATAAGAACATTGGAAGAGCCTGATGTTCTTTGTTGAAAGCCAGACCATGTCTTCAGGAGCATAATTAGGTGCTTTAGAGTGATTTTTGTCAAACTCTTTCATCTTGCAAGACCGGTCTACCATAATTATTGCTCAGGTACCCTGTCAAAGGTCTAAATGGGAGGCAGCACAGGTATCAGCAGCAGGTACTCCAGTAGACTGTCTGTCCAGGGTGAAAGTGAAGGAATTATAAACCAAGACAAAAATGAAAGGAGAGCATCTAAGGAGTCTTGCAACAAAGAGATATAGGATAACTCTGCCAGAGAGAGTAAGTCAGTCCAGTTATCCTGTTGTTCATTACAAAATCACAGAAGAAACCGTTAAAGATTCTGGTTTAATCTCTCAGTCTTAGCATTAGACTGAGGGTGATAGGTTGTTGACAAGTGCAAATCAATTCCAAGTGTTTTACAGAAGGCCCCCCCAGAATTGTGAAGCAAACTGAAAGCTGCTGCTTGGGTACTCTGTGGAGTCAATACACTTCCTGCCAGTTTTTCAGAAGAAGGCAACTTAGCAAGAGGCACAAAGTGACCCTGTGTAGAAAAGCAGTCCACTATGACCCATACAAATGCCATACATTTGCTATATGGGACCAGGGTAGAGCTACAACAGGAAGTGACTGAAAAAAGACCCACTGATTTCTCCCAAGATACCTTGAAAGAAACTGACATTGGACTCAAACAGGGTAGGATGACACAAAGTCTACAATGTAGATATTAAATGTACTTCACCAAAATCTTGGAGCAAGAAGGTCAAAGGTGCGTTTGACACTGGGATGGCCACTCACTACAGAGTGATTACTCCAGTGCAGGACCTTGGGCCATCGGAAAGTAGGAACAAACATCTTTCCTAGGGAAACTTCAGTCTCAGTAGAAATACTTTACTAGGTAGCTGAGAGCTTTTGAAGAAGGTTAGAAGATATTGAGGCAATTATTTGGGAGGAGGGTATTATGGGTTTGTCTGAACTTGAGACATTAGAAGTTTCCCTAAATTTCTGGGAAAGGGAATCAGCCTTAGAAATCTAGGAAACTGGTATCTATGAAATAGTAAAGTTAAACCAGCCCAATAAGCTTGACATGCATTTAATCTCTTGGCTTTTCTGGGATACACAAGGTTACAGTGATCCGTTAAAATTATTATGGGTATAACCACACCATCTAGCAAGTAGGGCCATACCTTCAGGGCCATCTTGGATGCAAGACGTTCTCAGTTACCCACATAATAATTTCTCTTGGCTGAGAGAACATCTTTGAAAAGAAGGTACAAGAGTGGTATCTGCTAGTATGAGGAGACCTCTGGGAGAGGACTGCCTGGATGCTATTTCAAAAGCATCCACTTCTATGACAAAGACCCTTTGGGGATCAGGATACAGAAGGATAGGTGTCAAAGAGAAGGAGGTTTTCAGCAAATTAAAGGCTATCAGTGCTTCAGGGGACCAATGCTAGTGGATCATACCTTTATGAGTCATTTTGTTAATAGGGGCCACAATCTTGGAAAGTCCCTTATGAAGAGCCGATAGTAATTTGCAAAGAAAGACAAGACTTCTCAAATTCACATATTTCAAACTTAACATACAGGCCATGAGTACATAAGCATTCCAGAACCAAGGCTACATGAGTACAGTGTTCTTGCAGAATATCATCTAGATACACTAGAATTGGGGGTTTCCTTGGGCACAGTAAGAATATTATGCTGAATGAAAAGGACACATCAAAAAACAGTCCAGCGGCATCAGAGTCAAGAAAGACCTGAGAAGAAACACATCCTTGTGACCAAGACAGTGTCAGCGGAGATTATTGGTTCTTACAAGGATAGCATGTATGCTTAGTGGAGCACCCTGTGACACTACTAAGCTATGGGATTTTCCTGACTTCACTGGGTAAGAGCAGGCTAAATGACCAGAGAAGCACATTATAAGCAGAGAAACAGAGTTTTTATATAATCAAGGGATGATCTGTATGTAAGCAATGTGCTAAATGTAGCTCTTGGTATGTTCTAGACATAACAGTCAAGTGAATCATAACTTAGATGGTCTTTCAATAACAGTAATAATTGGTGGGCATAGTGTTTCATTTTGAGATATAGAAAGTTGTGTTTTAACCCTTTTAGAGCCAAAGGGGAAAACAACCCATTGCAGAGCAATGCATTGTGCACCCCTCTGGCACTCAAAGGGTTAAAAGGGTGTTTTGACTGCAGCTCTAGAAATGTATATATTTTTGTGAGCAGATTCAAGATATGATGGACCATTTGCCTCCACCACCTGTGATGTGCTCTTTTAATAAGTCATGCATGGAATGGAGTTAATAAGCTTGCACATATGTCTCCTAGATCAAATGAATATACTATCATATTTATAGTGCATTTAAGTGTACTTTTTATAAATAGCAAGTTGAAATAGCTGTTGATTGCTGATATTGGTGATGTGTATATCATAAAGAATGATAATAACTGGGTAATTTACTGGGTATTTCCTGAAATAACTTAAACTTAATCTTGTTGCCAGTCTGGCACAATCCTCTTCTGATCTACTTAAGATCAATGGGTAATTTCTTCTCTGTGGCTCAGGAGTCAGTAATAATGCATTAGGAAACTCCAAGCCCCATTTCTTTCTTGAACCTAGTAATGATCTTGAAGAACATTTTAATACTGTGCAAGCAATGCCATTACAATTTTTATAATCAGCTTGTGTTATAGCATGAATACTGGTTTTCTGTATGTCAGAAATATAGTATGTCTATCTTTACAGCTTTTATTATTATTTGTTTCTTGCAAAATATAATTACATATTTTTATTTTTGTGTTTAGGAGAATGGCTCATAGAAGTAGAAAAGCCAAAAGGACCAGTGGAAATTGAAGGGAGTGAGTAAATAAATTATGTTTATAAGCAAAGTATATGCACTATGGTGAGAAAAGTTTCTCCAATTCCTATATTATTATATACAAGCTATAAAGATAGCATATGACTTTTCTCAATGGAGCAATTTTTAAAGAGTTCATTTTTATACTGTTAAATTTATACAGCATTATAAAATGTATTTACCAGTACACCTAAGCCATTAAACAAACCTCATCTTCTTAAAGTGTACACATGACATATATATGACATTGAACAACAAAAAATAAGTCCAGGAAGGTTTAACTGTCTTCCATTTCTTTAACCCTTTGAATGCCAGAGGGGTACGCACTGCATTGTGAAGCAGTGCGTTCTGTTTCCCTCTGGCACTCAAAGTGTTAAGAAAGTCTCCTCATCTGAGGTAAAAGATCACACACTGAGCAAACTCAACCAAATTTGATGACTGAGCAAGAACTGGATACTTATCCACAGATCTAATATTTCTACCTTGAGATGAATACTAGTAGAAAGTTTAGGAGAACAGTTACAATGCACTAGGACTTTTTATGGAAAATACTGGACAGAGTTTATATTCTGTGCAATGTCAAATCAAGTATTTTAAAGTAAATAATGAAGTCTGTGGGAATTAGGGAAGGCGCCACATTACTTTCATTCTTTATTTTCCTTTTTTATTTCCATACACATGTGTATGTCCATTTCAACAGTAGAACTTTGAATTGTAAAATAAGATATAGTTTATTAAATGATTCATTCTCTTGTAGGACCTGTAGCACCAGTCCAGGGAAAACCAGGTAATTTACACATAACTTAAAGAAAAATATGATAAACAATGAAAATATAATTTAAACTATGCAACCATATAATTTAAAAAATAACAAATGTTATATCATTGACAAATTGGACTCACATCAGCAGCTGGATATGTTTATCTTAATGACTTGTCTTCACAGTATATTCCATCACTTTAAACAACTTTAGACAGATATTTTTATTTTTATGTTTAGGTGAATGGACCATAGAAGTAGAGAATCCAACCGGTCCGATAAAATATGAAAAAGGTGAGTACATGTACATGAGATTGAGATGTTTTGCATGCACTGGCCCCACTTACTAAAAAGCTTATTTACATTTTAGGAGGGGGGTTGTGCAGGTTGTTTTTCTGTATCTTCCTGTTTATATATTTACTAAAAAGTTATCACGCATATTATATACAACCGATAAAAGTATCTTTTGCTTGATGCATTTAATTTACCGTATTCAACAATACAGATTTGTGGGTAGATTTCTATAGTCAATTCTCAGCAAGTCTTTTATTGATATTATATGTTAAGCATTGGATATGATGAAAGCCTAGGATATGGATCTGTGGCACCTTGCATCCGTGGTAAATAAACTGTTTTCCATTAATCCTTTTTCATATTATATATATTATTACAAAACAAATTATAAGTAAGAAATGTAAAATATTTGAATGTCTTTTTTTTCTAGGACCTGGTATTTTAGGTGAAAAAGGTAACTGACTCTCTTTCATTTTGATATAGGTTGTTATTCTAATCAGTTATTATGAGCAGTAAATTGATTTTTTTTATGTTTTGTTTAGGAGAATGGGTCATACAAACAAAATGGCCAGCAGAACCAGTGAAATTTGTGGGGAGTGAGTATATTATGTATCATATTTTTGCATTCAGTGTCAACCAAAATTCTAATCCAAACACTCATCATGTCCCGTCTTGACTACTGTAACTCTTTGCTAATTGGCCTGCCTCTCACCCGACTAACTCCGCTACAATCCATAATGAACTCTGCTGCAAGACTAATCTACCTCACTCATTGCTTCTCTAACACCACACCCCTCTGTCAGTCCCTACACTGGCTCCCATTAGCATACAGAGTAAAATTCAAAACTCTGGTGCTAACTTATAGAGCCCTCACTAACACTGCACCCCCTATATTTCATCTCTCATTTCCAAATATACTCCCGCCCGCCATCTTCGCTCTGCACATGACCTTCTGCTCTCCACAGCTCTTATCACATCCTCCCACTCCCGCCTACAGGACTTCTACCGTGCTGCACCTGAGCTGTGGAATTCCCTCCCCCGCCCCATCAGACTCTCCCCCAGCTTTCAAATCTTCAGACGCTCCCTGAAGACTCACCTCTTCAGGGAGGCCTATCAACTGCCTCCATAAACATCATCACCAAGATTCACCCCTTGCACAGACTACTGCACTCAACGGCACTTCTCACTCTCACCCACTGACTGGCAGTTCATGTGGCAGGAGGCACTTAAACGCAATAGCACTTACTCCTTCTGTATCAAACCTACCTTCCTCTAGACTGTAAGCTCCCACGAGCAAGGCCCTCTGATCCTCCTGTTCTCCACATCTGATTGTACTATTTAATACCTCTGTATGTCTATTCCCAATTGTACAGCGCTGCGGAATTAGTTGGCGCTATATAAATAAAGAATAATAATAATAATAAAATATATCTCAATCTTGAAGATCTTTTCAGAATACAGATATCACTGATTCCACCTCTGAAGAATTGGAAACTTGACCTTAAAAGTAAAAAAGGTCTTATTTATTTGCCATAAAAACAATGTAGCAATATCTGAAGGACAAAGAAATAGTAGAATTTAAATGTAATAGTCCATATTTACAGGCTAATGCATGTTAATAACAGAAACGCATTCAATATGGATCTGTCACCTTGAATTCCATATTCATATCTGAAAAAAAAACAGATGCATAGTTCAGGAGATATTGATACTTTTATTTCTGAGACGTGATGTGTCTCTACTTCACCGTATTCTAATTAAGTTTTGAGAACATTATTAGCATACAAGGTTTGCAAGACATAGATAAATAAAATAATTCATTTTTTCTTAGACAATGCATGATGCATAGGCAGTTTTGATGGTGTTATATGCCATAAAAACAATGTAGCAAAATTGAAAGGACAAAAAAAAATAGTAGAATTTAAATGTAATAGTCCATATTTACAGGCTAATGCATGCTAATAACAGAAATGCATTCAATATGGATCTGTCTCCTTGAATTCCATATTCAAATTTGATAAAACAACAGATGCATAGTTCAGGAGATATTGATACTTTTATTTCTGAAAAGTGATGTGTCTCTACTTCACTGTATTCTAATTAAGCTTTGAGAACATTATTAGCATACAATGTTTGAATGAAACAGATAAATAAAATAATTCATTTTTTCCTAGACAATGCATGATGCATAGGCAGTTTTGAATGGTGTTATATGCCATAAAAACAATGTAGCAATATCGAAAGGACAAAAAAAATAGTAGAATTTAAATGTAATAGTCCATATTTACAGGCTAATGCATGTTAATAACAGAAACGCATTCAATATGGATCTGTCACCTTGAATTCCATATTCATATCTGAAAAAACAACAGATGCATAGTTCAGGAGATATTGATACTTTTATTTCTGAAAAGTGATGTGTCTCTACTTCACTGTATTCTAATTAAGCTTTGAGAACATTATTAGCATACAATGTTTGAATGAAACAGATAAATAAAATAATTCATTTTTTCCTAGACAATGCATGATGCATAGGCAGTTTTGAATGGTGTTATATGCCATAAAAACAATGTAGCAATATCGAAAGGACAAAAAAAATAGTAGAATTTAAATGTAATAGTCCATATTTACAGGCTAATGCATGTTAATAACAGAAAGGCATTCAATATGGATCTGTCACCTTGAATTCTATATTCATTTTTGAAAAAACAACAGATGCATAGTTCAGGAGATATTGATACTTTTATTTCTGAAAAGTGATGTGTCTCTACTTCACCGTATTCTAATTAAGCTTTGAGAACATTATTAGCATACAAGGTTTGAATGAAACAGATAAATAAAATAATTCATTTTTTCCTAGACAATGCATGCTGCATAGGCAGTTTTGAATGGTGTTTTTAAATATATAATCTTAATTCAATGTGACTGGTTTACTGCCAGACAAACAGATAGAGGCTAGTATACATTAAAACATATAGAATCAGGTAAGATCATTAGATCACTTTAATGAAAACAAATTTAATCCCGTGAGCACAATTATTTCAGTATCTAGCAACTTGCAATGCATCTAGTACAAACGTGATTTCATAATACTGATAATCATAAAAGTACATAGTTCTAAACATTACTGTCATAAATATACACCAACACAGTAAAGTTGGAAGTTGGTTATCCTAAAAGATGTATATAAATGGTATCAAAACGTGCATATTTCCAATCATATTAATATTTTCAGAGTAAATTAATTGAATTTTGATTCTAACACTTTGTTTTCTAGAACCTGTATCTCAAATTCCAGGGACAGAAGGTAAGTTAGAAACACATGAAAATATTTGTATAAAAATGTGTTTAATAAAAAAAATAATAATGTGCAATTAAATAACTATTTGTATTTTTGTCACTTATGAAATATCTCTAAAAGTATGACAATATATTTCGAAAATCTTTAATGTTCATTCTCTGTTCATGACCCACTGGTTCCAAGTTTCCAGGCCTCAGGTCTTTCCAATCTCATACTAGTGCAAGGTCAAATCAGATACTGAGTGGAATGTATAAATCTACCAGTGCTGCTCCATTGGCATTAGGCTCCAACTCATGTGCTTCCATTTGGGATATGTGCATTGGTGTGTATTATCACTTTAGTGCATACTGGTACAAACTCTCCACCATCATTAAGACTTTAATGCGAGCAAGATCCAAACACTTGGATTGTAGCATGCTCAAGAAAATGGAATAATGTTACAGCAATTTCCTCTATGCATTGTTTAATTATATTTATACCCTCCCCTTGGTGCAAGTAGCATACCAAGGAACATTTTTGTCATAAGTGGATTTGTAATGTGGTGTTAGACAGGTTTTACACTATGAAGATTTCGGTTCCAGTGCCTAGTTTAGCATGCATTTATACTAGTACAGCCCCCCCTTTGAATATCTTCCTCACAACAGGGTTGATGCAGGTCTTAGAATGAGAACAGCCTTGTTTTATATTTGGTCTTCGGTTTAACTGTAACATAATAATTTTGGTCATTTTTTAAAAGCAAGTGCATGGATCATCTTTAATGTAGACAATAATACATAGTAGATTTAAAGTACTGAGAACAATTGGAGTAAATCAATTGAAACTCAGGGACGATATAGATATTTCCCTAATTCCCATTGATTTAAATGTATTGGTTAGATCCTTGGAAACTACAGATGTATGGAAGGTTTGGAAGCATTTCTAACATTCAAGGGGTTAAGAACCTCTTTAAATAAATGGGGAGGTTTTTCCCCTTTGATTCTGATGGGTAACACCAGTATTCCTTCAGTTTTTCAGAAAGGGGCATCTATGAATGCAGAACAATGATGATTTGGGCTTAAATAGTCATTTGTAGGCACAGAACAGGCCTTGTACATTCTTCTTACTAATGTACAAAGCACCTGTTGAACAGGAACAGTAGTTGTGTACCACAGATCATATGCACAAACAAAAAGAGGAACAATTCTGGAGACCACCAATTGCACCCTAGAAAAAATAAACATTTCCCAAATTCCCAATAATATAAATGTTGCCTTTAAGTCCTGAATGCTAGAAGAATGGTTAATTAATTTCTTGTAATGCATTGGAAAACTCTCTAGCATTCAATGGGTTTAAATCCTCATTTATATCATTGGGAATTTGTATTTCTCTTGTATGGTGTTGCTGTTTTGACCCAGAATTTTCCTTCTTTGTGTATATGGCTTCAGATGAACCAAGTAGTGGAGAGTATAGGACAATGTGTCAGTATTTTGCAGTATTCTTTCCTCTACTCCCTGACATGGTCTATATATGACTTTGGCACCTACTGCAGACATTTGCAGAGATTGAAGGGTTTGGCTCTAGTATGTACAATTTCACTCATACAGATATACCAGGTGCAGTGCATGATACTGTGTGGCACTATGCATCCATGTTGAGACATAGCATGTCCTGCACCCTATTTTTGTACATCTGCTACAGTAAGAAATGCCAAGTGAGGTTAAACATGTCTAGTTCCTTTGAAAGCCAGTTGGGGAAGACACAGCTCTGCTCTACACAGGTGAAAAGTTCTCTCTCAACTTATACCATTAGTATTCCCTTTAATTTGAGCAACTGTCAGTGACTGAGCACTGATAGAGTTGAATGATTAAAGCTGGACAGAGCTACATGAAGAGTCTCTTATTCCAATGCAAAGCTGCATAAACAGACTTATTACCTCTTTCAGAGCTGGGTCACTTACCATTGATCACCTTAGAGGGACCATTGTTCACCATCATGTATATTTTTTTATCAGGAACTCTGTTTAATTTCTCTCCCTGGAATATGGAATCATACAACCCCAGCAAATACTGAAAAAAATAATAAGCAGCTTCTTTAATCTTTAAAGTATTTACCATACCAAACCACTAGATATTATTTATCATGTCTGAAAAAGTGGTGTCCATTTAACACATTAATTTTTTTATTGTTTTTGTAGGGTATTGGATCATAGAAGTACAACAGCCTACAGGATCAGTGAAATATATAGGAAGTAAGTATTTCAATTTTATTTGCTATTCCTCCCACAAAGTCTGAATTTTGTTTAAAAGTAGATGCAAGAAGAGAAGAAAGAAAGAAAGAAAGAAAGAAAGAAAGAAAGAAAGAAAGAAAGAAAGAAAGAAAGAAATTGACTTTGAGTACTGTTGCTTGCTGGAGGATGAGAAGAGGGATGCTGCTAATGTGGAATCCACAACTAGCAGCAGTATTGGGAGCCCACTCAGCCCAGCATATAGTGCTGCCATAGGAAACCGCAGTAATATTTAAAAAAGATAATTAATTTGGCTGTGTGCAATAGCAGCACCCATATCACAGTCTGCCCATACAGGAGTCTGCTGCTGTTATGTCTGTGCTGAAGACAAGTGTGATACCAGGGACCCCTATGTCCTTTTGCCACCACCAAGAGGCAAAGATTTGTGACATATGGAAAAGGAGCAGGAGGGGGAATACATTATTAGAGAATAAAATAAAAATGGAAAGGTTATGGATGGTTACAAATCTACACATCGTTGTACAAATGTACACAGAAGAATCAATTTTACAGTAATCTAAACATTACTATACCTTTAAGGACCAGTATAGTCTAATTATAAAAATAAATAAATACTTGTATAGCATTTCCTGCTGCAAAAGATAAGGATAATACCACTTCTAGAGATGCCTATATCTAAATATATTACAGCTTGAAGTGTTTATTTTTATATTAAACTGTTAGTAATATTATAATCTTGTGTTTGTAATCACATATCCACCTCTTTGTGCCAGTTGGAATTTCAATAATATTTTAATGAAGTTTCTCCCAGAAATTGGTCTACCCTTGATTTCTTCAGCAGTACAAGTCATAAAATATATATTATATTACCCCCTTTGAGTGCTAGATGGGTATGCAACACATTGCGAAAAAATGCATTGCGTACCCCTCTGGCACACAAAGGGATAAAACATTATTTAATTCATTAGCTTGAATTGTTTTTTAGTGTCTGTATAAATTATTTCCCTTTTGTATCCCTTTGAATGCCAAAGGATTGGACATTGAGATGCATCTTCTGGCAATCAAAAGGATTAAATGTAAAGTTTTGAGCCATTACTTTTAAATATCTTTACTTAGACATCTTCATTTTCTTATAGAACCTGTAGCTCCTATACCAGAATCAAAAGGTAACTTGAAAACTAACCTGATTTTGAGAACAAAACATTAATCAGTTTTATACTGTATTATACTTTCATTATGTATTTTTGTTTTAATAGATAGATAGATAGATAGACAGACAGACAGACAGACAGACAGACAGACAGACAGACAGACAGACAGATAGATAGATATAGCTATATATATAACAAATCTTCTTGCACTGTGAAGGTATATTATGGGAAATATTTAATGTGGAACTGTTACATGTCCACCTTCTCCCTGCAGTGGGACCATCCACCTTTGCAGAATTTGTATGATTTTTAGTTGGTCAGCTGCACATTAGCTACTACTGACTGGAAGGTTGTACAAGGAGGGTAGGAGAGCAGTTTAGAAACCTCTGGATTTAGATGACATGTCTTCCAGCACTGTCTAAAGTGCTTAAACTGACAAATAAATGAAGCAAAATCTCTAATAAATTATCATTTAAAATGGCTAGTATAAATATAAGTAGTTTTGAAAGCTCAGAATGTTCTAAATGATGCAATGTAACATTACACCAAGACAAATCATTGTGCTCTTGTTGCTTTCAGGAGGAGAATGGATCATAGAAGTAGGGAAGCCAGCTGTTCCAGAGATATCTGAAGGCAGTAAGTATATTTTTCTTCTACTTCACATACATTACAAATGATAGGTGTTGCCATGTTTTAATGGTTTTCTATATTTGCCTTATGTTAAGAAATGTAAGGTTTAAGTACTTGAAATCAACCATAAATCTAAGACTGAAGGACCTGAACTCTGTCATAAACCCTTTTAATAAAGTAAGATGAAAATATTTCATCTAGACCTTGGCTAGACCTTGGGATTGATTAAAAATTTTAAATTTTAAATATTTCTTAGCTTAGTTTGTTCTTTGAAATAACACAATTGTTTCTATGTTTAAAGCATAATTGTATTGGTGGAAAATGCTCTATATTTCTAAATATTTATTTTATTAAATATTTCACGGCTTTCCCTTCCATTTACAAATTATTATTATCATCATTATAGCTTCTAAAAGTACTTTAATGTTTCCTTTTTATTTCTTGTAGAACCTCTAGCTCCAATTCCAGGGGAGAAAGGTAATGCACAAATTCACCTGATTATTTAAAAGAATACATATTGAGTAAAAGATAACAGAGCAGAGATGTAAATATAAGCCCCCCTGCCTAAAAATGTATACCATTACCAAACTGATATGTATGATAACATTTCATATTTTAGAAACTGTGAGTGTATTCTGAATATGATAGACGATGTAGGCTAGGTAGGACTATGTAATCATTACAGATAAATCTAGCATTGCCATATTGATTTTATGTAATGCAATGTAATCCGTATGAAGTGTCCATCTTGAAATACTATCATTCATGTTGTGCTTAGGAACATGGGTCATAGAAGTAGAACATCCAAAAGAACCAGTGCAATTTGAAGGGAGTAAGTATATTTTATGAACTGTCTTATTCACACACACACAAAGTAAAAAGTACATACTACCATTTTGTTTTAATAGGCATTAACATTTGAATTCTCCTTACAAAACTAATTCTGAATGAGTTGGAGCTAGTCATATAATCTAAATAAACAAATTATCTAATCTAAGAACTTAGCATAAATGAAAAGCAAAGAAGCATTTAAAATACCAGAAACTTTAGGGCTTTTTTCATACACTGGAGACCAGATATATTTTCAGAATATTTGCTATCCATCTGTTTTGGTATCATCTACATAAGTAACTTTCTAGTTATATTAGGAAAAATACATTATTTCAGGTCACAGTCAGATTTTTCATGGAGCCTAACATGAAGTCATTTTTGCATGATGCAAAAAGCTAAGATTTCATAAATACAAAAAAACAAACCTTTAAAACTGCTTATATTGCTTATATCAAATGCTAGGTATCCAAAAATTTCTGTTGGTTGTGAAAGATTCAAGTATTTTTTTTTTTTAAATCCCTGCATATCCAGAGTACATAATGACATTGTTTTATGTACATGCATGGCCTGCACAGACCCTAATTAACTATAGTGCTAAGAGGCATTTTAAACTTTAAGAACTAAAATGCCCGTTCCATTTATTAAATGGTAACCTTACACTAAAACTGTTCAATAACGATATAAAAGCATATAATTCCTGAAATTAAACTAACTAATGAATAAAAAAATGAGTTTCTTCCAAATGATGAAGCAAAGAAATGTTGTTAAAATAGGGGCATTTTGGAAATAGGTTTCAGGAATGTATATTGAAGTTACAATTTACTGTAAAACAACTCAAGCAAGCTTAGCATAACAAACCAAAATTAAATATGAATGTCAAATATTACCTTAGTAAACTGATACTCAGATGTGTAGGTGCACAAATGTATACCTTCCCTGGGGCTCCAGATTGAACATGACATTTTTATGGAAATATACAAAATTTACTAAAGGTAGTTTGAATCTTTGAGTGCCAGAGAGGAACGCAACACATTGTTCTGCAATGCATTGGATACCCCTCTGTCACTAATAGGGTTGAAGGCATTATTATCCCATAATAACAACCTAAAACCAAACATTCCCTTACAGTAGACATCACAGTGCATTTCAACCCCTTGCAAGGTACTTAAACCTTGGTTTGGAATGTTGTACTCCATTCATTAGCTAATGAACTTCCAATAACATTGGAACCACATACTGTTGGGATGTGAAAAGCACAAGACTACAACTGCAGTCTCTCATTTTTCAAATAAGACTTGCTTTAACCAAAATGTAAGGATGGGTGAACATTTTAGCCTCCAGGGGAGGGCTGGCCTGGGGGGCACGGGGGCAATTGCCCCCTGGGCTGGTCATATGTCTGGGCTGGTGGGCCACTGCTCCTCACTAAATCTCCCAATTGCTGCTGTAAATGGAGCTACACTAGTGATAACATAGATCTTACAATTGAAATGGAGCTACATAAATGACACCACAGTGGAACAATCTAAATGGATCTACACTAGTAGCATAACCCATCCCTTTGTAAGCTCTATAGTATCACTAGTGTAGCTTTACTTACATTTTAAGCTTTGTAGTAGTGCACTAGTGTAGCCCAATTTCAACTGTAAGCTATGTGGTATCACTTGCCTTACATCACAACATTAATGCCAATTTTAAAATTAACAAAAGGGGGTGGGTTGGGACAGTTGGACTTGAACAATATAGAAATGGGCCACTTGACTGAATTTGCCCCCTGGGCCACAAGTTGCCAGCCCTCCCCTGTTAGCCTCACAACAAAATTGGCAAATAATGGCACTTCCCGTTTGGCAAAAAATTTCCAGCGAAAAGTGCAGTTTTTCCACTTTTTTACCTGGAACATTCCATTGAGATAAATTGAATTTACACACGCATAGAAAATGTTATTTTATTTCCAAAAGGCTTAGTATAAAAGTGGAATGAGGGTGCTGTGTTGATTGAATGTGGGGAAATAATCAGTTGAACAGGGAATTTTTTTGGGGGGGATTGTTTCCTGGGATTCAGAGGGCAGTTAATGAAAAATAAATACTAACTACAATTAAAAAAACTCATAAGACATGGTATATAAGGGGTTTGTGGAGGGTGTCTGTGTTGGTGGGTGGCGTTTGGGGAAAATCATTTGAAAATAGGGAATTTGTTTTGGTGGGTTTGTTGACTGGTATTGGGGGAGAGTTAAAAAAATAAATAAATAAGAGATTTGTGATTTTAAAGCGGATTATCCATCAAAAAAGAGGACAACGTCATGGTTTTCGCAGATTTTTTCACAGGAACACCACAGGACATTTTGCCCACCCCTACTAAAATGGTTGTAACAACTACAGAAATTAAGTGATACATTTTAGAAGGTAGATAACCAGTTGCATCAAATGAGGGGTCATTTGCCTTTCTACTTCTAGGCTAGTGTACACATGTATTTTAAAAAATGTTGTGCTATAGGAAAAACACATACTTTTTTACACATAAATCACTTCAAAGATATTAAAACCTTTCAGCACCATGACATTTCGTACTGTATTTGGTACTCACTCCCAGTCTGAGAACAAATTGTTCCCCATTACTATATGTTAATATACCATATAGGGTGTTAAAAACACTAAGCCAAATTAAATCTGAAATGTTTCATAGTTACATATATTTACATAGTTACATAGTAAATTAGCTTGAAAAAAAGACACAATTCCATCAAGTTCAACTTTTACCACAGTATAACCAAGTAAACAAGAGTTATATAAGCCTTCCCAGCTCCTAAATGATTATCACTCTGTTTACCAGAGGTTGCTGTTTTACCTATTAATACACAGTATAACCCTGCATGTTCCCTGCTAGAAATGCATCAAACCTTCTCTTAAATGCATCCATTGTATCTGCCATTACCACATGCATGTCCTAAGAATTCCCTAATTTAACAGACCTTACTGTAAAAAAAACCTCTTCCTCTACTGAAATTGAAACCTTCTTTCCTCTTTTCTTAAAGAGTGTCCCCCAGTTGCTCGATCAGGCCTTGGAATGAAAAGTTCACCAGAATGATCTTTGTATTGACCACATATATACTTATACAGTTTAACAAGATCTCTTCTTAGTCTAATTTTCTCTAGAATAAATAAACCAAGTTTCTCTAGAGGTTCCTCATACGTCAAGTTCCTCCATTCCCTTATATTATTTTGTTGCTGTTCGCTGTATTCTCTCCAGTTCTAGAATATTTTTTCTCAGAACTGGTGCCCAAAACTGCACTGCATATTCTAAGTGAGGTCTTACCAATTATTTGTATGGTGGCAAAATTATGTTATCCACTCTTGCTTTAATACTCCTTTTTATGCAAGGACTTTATTTACTTTTGCTACTGCTGCTTGACCTGGTCACTTTTTCCAAATTTGTAGTTACAAGGATTCCCAGATCGTTCTCTAGCAAAGAGTCTTCTAAAATTATTTTATCAATGTCATAAGTAGTATTGGGATTTTTCTTCCCAAATGCATAAATTTACACTTTCCAAAATTAAACTTCCTATTACATTTGTTTGCCCAATCTGCCATCTTATGTAAATTGCCCTGTAGAGACCAAACATCCTGCCTGATTATTACCCTATATTACCCTGGATAATTTAGTGTAATCTGCAAATATTTAAATTTTACTTCCTATACCTATTTACAAGTCAAATACATATTTACCTCTCTGTAGTAAAATGGTTGTAACTGCTAAAATTAAAGAAAAGTTAGAAAAAGCATACCATTTAAAAAAGTAGGCAACCAACAGCATCAAATAAGGAATTACTTTTATTTCTACCCCTAGGCTAACAACAGAAAGTGCTTTTATAGAAAAAAAACATAGTGCTTTACACTTCAGTCACTCCAAGAATACTAAAATCTTTTAACACTAGAACATTCCTTACTGTGTTCATTAATTAGTTTCAGCCAAAACTGTACCCTATTGGTATGGATTGATACACACTACTGCTTGCCATGACGATGCTGCCAATGGTACAAGGCTTGAACAGTAGACAATATATGTGTTGTTCTGTGCATACCAGTGGCAGTAGGTGGGGGAAGCAGACATTATATGCCTAAGTCTATATGATTTCAGTGGAACAAGCCTGAGCAATTCATGTTTAGTTCTGTCAATCAATTTATTGTAGAATTTAGGTAAAAACTAATGTCAACATTTCTGTCCTCAATAGGGTCCTGTCCAAAGCATTTTAATGTGTTGAACTCACCTCTGACACACAGAGTGTGCACTACTCTTTTATACATTTACACCTCATTGTAAATTTTCTATGGTATTGATCGCCATGTGAGCCAGAAGGCACTCAATGCCTTATTTTCCTCCATCCACAACCCAACATTTTCCAACACAACATTTCTGAATTGCAAGTATGTTTCTAATGTATTATATCTCAATTATTTTTTTGTAGAACCTGTAGCTCCAATTCCTGGAACAAAAGGTAACATACAAATTCATGCATACAGTCTTAATAGTCAACATATAGAAAAGATGTTGATGGGGAGGGTAGTACATAATATATATTCTTTTACTTATTTATTTATTTTAGAAAAGGTGCCAATACTGAGTACCCTTGAGTATATATGTAAAAAGACTCTGTAACTATGTATCAAAAATCCTTAAAATAATAACACTGCTAAATATGTATTTGCAAAATAGTTTAAAATAGGAATTAATAGTAAATGCTGAACATTATAAATATGGAGGCGTTTTAGTCTATGTAAGACATACAACTAAATCTAGCAATTCCGTGATATATCATGCAAGGTATTTAGTTACACCAATGTGTCATGTCCAAATTTATAGAAAGTGTTTTGCTCTATCACTAATTTATCTTATGCTCTGTTTATTAGAATGGACAGTAGAAGTCGAGCAGCCAAAAGAACCAGTGAAATCTGAAGGGAGTGAGTATAATGTATTAATCTGATAATTAATTCACACACACAGTGTAAAATACATACAATAACACTTTTTTGTGATATGTCTTATTATAAGCCTCTTCCTTGGACTTATTCATGTCATAAACCCTTTAAATAAAGTAATATGACAAAAATGAAGCCTAGTTAGGGACAAAGTAATACTGAGTTTAAATAATATTGTTGAATAGATTATACATACTGTAGTTGTGTTAGTGGGTTCTATTCCTTTATAGTGTCTCATTTGGTTAAATGATTTACTCAGAACCAACAACACCAAGGAAACATGGTTCATTTCTTAGCAGCCCCTTTGACCTTACGCATGCCACTTCATATGCCTGTCCCTTAGGCACCAAAACTGGATTATAAACCATATAGAAAAGGACTTAATGTGCCTGGAAAATTCTGTGTACAGTTATATATACAAATTAATAGTTCTGTACACATACAGATATTTTTATTGTAAACATTGTTAGAATGTGTTTCTTAGGAAGGAATTTTTGTAATGTCTTAATCTCTGCAGGTTATATTTCACTTTTTAATAGACGGAAATAGTCTCTCTGAATAATATTACAGAAAGACTGAGAAAAATGACAGTTTTATAATACATAAATGTGATGTTTTTTTCTTTTAGAACCTTTAGCTGAAATTCCAGGAAAGCCAGGTAATTTACAAATTCTTCTGAACTTTTGTTAGAGTTGATATATAGTAAAATTTGATAGAAGAACAACATTTATAGGTATCCAAGAAACAATGAGAAGTAATTACAATATTAAATGGCATTTGTAATAATAACGTGATGTAAATAATTGTTAATTAATATTGATTGTGCTGCACAATTAATTTTTTTCAGTATGAAAGTTTAACAGATCGATTTCACAATGCCATTTATTCATAGCTTTTTAGTTGATCATCAGTGTGACATGTCCAACTTATTTTATATTGCTTTCACCCAAAAATTGTTTTCATATCGTGTTTAGGAATATGGACCATAGAAGTAGAGCATCCAGAGGAAACAGGCAGTGAGTATATGTTATATATTTGAAAGATCACACACAAAGCTAGATTCCATTACCGGTGATACATGATATCACTGAGTTTACCTCACAGATTACTATTGAAATATGTGGACTATTAGGAGGTAAAACCAGTGATACGAAATATGGCATTCCTAGTTGTGAAGAAAATAAAAGAAAAAACTCTTGTCCTGGCAGGAACACTGGCATGGCTATTTTTTCTGTGCCACAGATGTTTATAAATCAGGGCAACATACACCATATAATGGGAATGATTCTTTTGCTAGTATTATGCTTACATAGTGTAATCATTTCTATGAATACTTAGGTCCTAATGCCCAAAGCCAAAAAAGTGGAAGAATTCTAGGGCAAGCCAACTGCACCATAGGGGACAAGTAAAACATGATATTTACTTAAATGGCTGAGTTGAAATACTCATTTTTTTTTTAATTCTCAGTCAGATTATTTTTCACATCTTAAGAGTAACATTTTGCATAATAATGTTTTCTAGCATAATTTATTGGAGAAGATGTACTAAGATGAAATGGAACAATTTTAGAGAAAAAGAACTACACCATAGGGGCAGAGAGAATTTCCATAAATTCACATTTATTTAAATGTATCTTTTAACAGTGTGTTGGAGACTTTATGGTGTTCCAAGGGCTAGAAGCCAGTTAAAGCATTCTGGATTTATATTTATCCCTTATGGGGAAGATTTAGTATCCTCCAGAATTGTTCTAGTACCTTAGTGCTGCAGGCTTATTGGGCAGAATTTATGAATCCACCAGTGTAGCTAATTTTCTGCTCTTGAACACTGATCCACCACTCAATGCATATACCTGGATGCATGTACCTGTACTAAGTGTTATATACTTGAATGTAGAACCAATGCTTTAGTGCAGTGGTTCTCAACTCCTGTCCTCAGGACCCACTAACAGGCCAGGACTTAGGGATTTCTCTGCTAGAGCACAGGTGTGGTGATCAGAGGCTCATTCATATTGATTGACACACCTTTTATCTAACAAGGAAATCATCAAATCCTGGCCTGTTAGTGGGTCCTGAGGACAAGAGTTGAGAACCACTGCTTTAGTGCATACCAGTACATGCACTTAACCACTGATAAAACTTAAATGAAGGCAGCCCTAAACTCCTTCGCTACAACATGTGAAAGACAATGGAGTAAAGTTACTCCATTTTCCTGTATGCTTGTAATACACAGATTATAAACCAAGTAACTGAAGAAAGTAGCATCCTGATATGCTCTTACACAAGCAGAGTACAGAGAACAATTTTTGAATTAAGTATCTTAGTAAACTTATGTTAGACAGATGTAACATTGAGAAATTGATGCCAGAGCATATGTTAATGCAGGATTGTATTGGTAATAATGTATATCCTATTGTCTAACAGATGAGAGTTGGTACCGTGTTAGCCGTATAAATGCAGGAGGCAAATATAGTTTTTGATACCTTTTATTGGCTAACTAAGCAGATTTAAATGCAAGCTTTCAAGACCTTAGGTCTCTTCCTCAGGCATGTTAACATATAACTATATTTGCCTCCTGTATCCTATTGTCTAACACTACTTTTTTTTGTTTGATTATTTAGAACCTGTAGCTCCAGTTCCAGAGACAGAAGGAAATATACAAAATCTCTGGAGCTTTTGAAAATTATATGAAAATTATAGTTTTATAGATAAATATTCAATTAAAATATATGCATAATATAAATTTACTGTGTTTGCATTTATAAAGATAAATCAAAATACCTATTGATCACTGATATAGGTGACAGGAAAATGATAAACAATGAGGATCATGTTTTAGCCTTTGGATCTTAAAGACATTTCCAACATGTTGCTTTATAATTTATTTAAGATGTCTCTGACATCCTAGGAGTTAAACCATGTACTACAACGACACACCAGTACCTATTATGTTAACATATCAGGGTTTATTTACTTAATGGAGAAACAAAAATCTGAACAAAAGTTAATAACACTCAGCATTTCAAACTGTAAATTTATCTATAGCTGTGTAAACCAGTGATTCTCAACCAGGGTGCTGTGGCACTTTGGTGTGCCACGGATATAAACTTAGGGTGCCCCATGTTTTCTATGAAGACTAACAAAAATGGACTTTTAAATAAAGATTTATAGAAATTGTTATGCACAATATGTTAGTTTTGTTATTATGATTGTAAGACCTAATAATAACTGTATAGTTATGCATTGTACCCTTCATTATGCCCTTGATAAATTATGTTAAATATGTTAGGGGTGCCCCGAATGTTCTAGATTACATGGTAGGGGTGCCCCGAGCAAAAAAAGATTGAGAACCACTGGTGTAAACTGTGCTTCTCATTTATAAATGGGAAAGGGTAGGTAAATGCTTAGGGTTCCATATTCTGAGGGGCTCACCAGTCTTGCTGGTCATACCCACTCTACCAGCTTCTGGATGTGGGCAACAAAAACCCCAATACTCCAGCAGTGGGTGGCTTTTTTTCCATTGCTGTAGCTTATATTCTAACTTGGTCTAATTTGTACTGATTTCCCCTTCTAATTAGCTGACGTATTAGCTGACATATGTTAATTTTTTAATTATGCAGAGTAAGGTGTTGGTATATGAAAATTAGTAACTGTGGTCATCATCAATCATGGTACCTCTTAAAATGAGTCACTCTAAATAGCTGCCTATACTGACTAGGCAGAAGAAAAAACAGTCCTATATTTTCTGTATACTGTGATCAACATCAAGTTATCATTATTATTTTTACAGAAATAAAGAAACCAATGGGACCAACGGAATTTGAAGGGAGTGAGTATATATTATGTACTTGACTGAATATACACATCTACATACTTAATGAGATTAATTTCTCTTAAAGATTACCTGAAAACAAGTCAGTGACAACCTGTAGCCTTGATGAAATAATGAAAACAATTTCTTCAAGTATTTGAATCTCCATTGGAGCACAACTTGACAGCCCATATAGAATAGACATATTTATGGATTATAGCCTCCCTAAATCAGCACTCTTTTTTTTTCTTTTACCCAAGTTCTCTGTTGGCCATATGTATAAAGGAGTGGTGTCATTCTGGAGCAAACCAACAGCACTATAAAAAAATCCATAATGATTTTAATTTAATTTTGGAGCATTTAATTAATTAAAGTGATAGTAAACCCCGTGAAAAACTTTAAATCAAATGATAGGAATAATAAAAACATACTTAACACCCTCATTCCCATCTCTAAAACCATTATGGTTTGAGAGATGTAAGAAAATGAAAACCTTCGCTCCCTCCCCCTTCTCATACGTCCGCTGTATAGCAGACGTCATGAGATCCTGCTTCCCGGACCAGATGGCGGCTCTTCAGGAGCGATGTCATCGAGATATCTAAGTATAATTACTTCATCGGAATGGTGTACAACGTGTGCTTGGAAGTCAGGCACACGTTGTAGACCATTCCAGTGAATTAATTATAGTTAGATATCTCAATGTCAGCACTCCTGAAGAGCCACCTACAGCTACATCAGGCAGAAAGGGGAGGGAGCGGAGGTCTTTATTTTCTTACATCTCTCAAACCATAACGGTTTGAGAGATGGGAATGAGGGCGTTAAGTATGTTTTTATTATTCCTATCATTTGGCTTAAAGTTTTACATGGGGTTTATTATCCCTTTAATTAATTAAATGCTCCAAAATTAAATTAAAATCATTATGGATTTTTTTATTGACTCCTATAGTGCTGTTGGTTTGCTCCAGAATGACACCACTCCTTTATACATATGGCCCACCAACAGTCTGTCTGAAAATAAGGTATGGTGTATATCTCAGTCTGTCGCTCTCTGTCTCAGCTCAGTCAGAGGTGGGATCGCTTTCCTGTCTTTATTAGTCAAGCATTTTTTATAGGTTTTTAACTTTTGTAAATTGTTGCTGTCAGTGTCAATGTCTAGGAATCACAACCACAATACCTGAAACCAAAAGCAGCTACAGCTCCCACTCTTTTCCTTGATTTCATTGACACCAGTAGCTATTACAAAAAATGTTAGCATCTTTCTCTCCCAAGGGTGTGAATGTTAATTTTTACAGTAAACTACAGAGCAGAACTGTTAACTACAGGATCTGAACCTTTAAGGGATTAAGTGCACAGCAGAAGGTGCAGCACCACCACACCTCAGTAAATGCTTGTCCCTCTTATTGTTGCAGATGTGGGAGTGAGTGTTTGTAAGTAACACAGTAGATCAGGTTGAATCTGTACCTGTCTGTCTTGTCTTGAATGAATGATGCATTTATATTCTGTTTGTGTAGTACCTGCCACTCAGTTTCAGTAGCGTCTCAGGCTCAGCTAGCTAAATAAGGTAGGAAGGATCACTTGTCTGTCTGATTCTGACACGTATCAGTCAAAAAACATTTTTTATTGTTTTTATTGCTTCTTTCTTTCTTCACATGCACTCATGGAAAGCTGATATTGTCTATAACCTATACTGCTATCAAGGAACACCAGCTCCCTCTCTTTGCCTGTCTGCCTACACTACTTAGCATAAAAATGCAGCTGCTTTCTTCCTCTCTATCTCTCTCTCTATCTGTCCCAAGAATTCACTGACAACATCCAGTAAAATAACATTTTTATACTTTAGAACTGTGGGAATGCATGAGAAAAATCTCAATGTGAGTGTGTGTGTGTGTGTGTGGGGGGATATATTATTATTATTGATTTTGCAGAAAAAGGCAGAAAAAAGTAATTTTTTGTAGTAATTCTTACAGAAGGTAGGAAGCAAATTTGTCTCATGTTTTGCTTTCTGGGGCAAAAAGTTTTACCCACCCCTAGTGGAAAAAGGATTTTAGCCTTTTCATCTAACTTCTAAGATGATATATGTTCCACTTTACCATACGAATGCTATAGAGATTCATCACATATTGCAATGCAATTTAATAGAGACATATATAGCATGTAATGCAGCAATTGTAGCACTTCCAGCTGTTGGGGACTATTACTCCTATCAACCCCAGCCAGCTGTTGGGAGTTGTTCTAGTCTTCAACAACTGAAGATCCAACAACTAACTAAATCTGATCTAAGGCAGTAAACCATTTACTTTTGTCTCTGCAGTGAGGTAAGGGTTATCTGCTGCAATTTTCATTCTATTTTTGCCTTACCTTTTGTTAGACGTGTGCAAATTCATTCGGAGACATTCGGATTTCATCGAAAATGGGGTCATTCGGAGACATTCGGCCAATCCGAAACTCAAGGGTCATTCGGAAAAAATGATCCGACTCCGAACAGCCCAGGTCCGAAATTCGTTGAAACTTTCGGAAGTTTTGGCAATCGACACATTTCCAAAAGTTTTGACTACTTTTGACCAGGACATTTTGTACTTCCTGTGCGCGCTCAATTACTTTCCCTCCATAATTTTCCCTCCATGTCTCTATTCCAATTCCATTCTCCGTTTCATGCACTACTTCCCTCTTTTGTCTGTATTCGAATAGCCTTCTTCGTTTCATGATGGGGGTTGGACTAATGACACAGTCACACAGACAGACTGCCTGCATTTCCTCATTGGGTTGTTGGAGCTCAGAGAGAGAAGAGATTAGAGAGTGTACAGTTGTTGTGTAGGCAGGCAGGTAGCATTAGGCTAGGCATAGGTAGGCAGCCAGCATTAGTTCCAGTTATTGCCACTGCAAGAGAAAGTAATATTTGTTCCTGTGCAAAATATAAAAAAATATTAGGTATTTGTTCGAATACAGGGCCGGCCCTTACATGGGTCCCAGTGGGTCCATGGACCCAGGCGGCACTTTGACAGGGGCGGCAATTTGCCGTCCCATAGCATGTTTATTTTGTGCTCTTCCGCCATTTCTGTGTTGCAGGGTGTCCCATCAGTGTGACTGTCAGCAGCCGGGCAGCCCTATGCTCACTCAGTGGCGATGCCTGTTGGCTGCTTCAGTGACGTGAATTATGTGATAGTGAAACATTATGCCTATTTTGTATTGTTTATCGCCCACCTAAAGTCAAGACTTGAGTAAATAGGTCTACCATCCCAGATTTGCTAGAGAGGTTCTACAAATACAGGAGGGTGCCCCCTGTACAAAATGAGTCTAAACATTTGGGATCCCTAGTATGAGTGCACAACAGTGCATGATGTGTCCTGAACAGGATTGCTGTGAGGTGTCTCCACCCAGAAGGTGCTGGCCGGGCTGAGCTTCAACATTGCGACAAGTGACCAACTAAGAGCACCGTGCCGTGCAGCCATAGCATCACCCCCTCCTACTCTCTGGGTCCCGCTGACTGGCAATAACAGGTGAGTCACTAAGAGATCTGAAGCCTTTCTGGAAGTCCTTTCACTTGGAAAGGGGCTAGGTATTACTTGGGGGAGTTGCCTCGTGTGTAAATAATTTCTAGGTGGGAGATGAATGTGCATCACTTATGTGTTTCCTAACAGTAGTTAGAATACAACTCCCATCATCCCCTGATTATGACATTGGGAAATGCCCAACAATTACCGTAGAGCCCTGTATTGCACACTCACGGAAAATGGTGATATTGCTATACTAAGACAATGCTGTGGACCCCTCTTCAGTATAGATGTCAAGCATTTTTTTTTATTTCTCTCCTGTGTTGCAGTTTGTTCACAACAGAATGTCTCAATTTTTCTTTTTAACCCTTTGAATGCCAGAGTGGTATGCAACGTATTGCTTTGCAATGCATTGCGTAACCACTCTGGCACTCAAAGGGTTAACACATTACATCTATCACATTACAATCATTGATGTTTATTCTTGATGTAGTATGAAACTCTACAATGTATATACACATAGAGTTATCTGATATGAGGGGAAATCAGGATAGGAAAACGAGAGAGAGGAATTTGGGTACTAAAGAGGGACAGTAGGGTAGGAGGCTGGTACCAGAAAATGAAACCTTAATCTTTAACCATGTTCTAACATAGAATGTTACATGTAGTTTGTCCATATTCGAGTCGACCACTTATGTTGAGTAGGATGTGACAGGCATGGGTTTTCGATGTCGAGCATATGCTAAATTGAATGACAGGCATGAGGTTTCGATGTTCGAACATATGCTAGATTGAAGGACAGACATGGGGTTTCGATGTTCGAACATGCTAAATTGAATGACAGGCATGCGTTTTCGATGTTCGACGTTTGCATTGTGACTGGCATCCCGTGCTAGAGTAGAGGCATGCACAGACTTTCAATGTATGACAATGTCCGTTTTTGGGATGGATCTTTTTCTAAATGCACACCCTGTCTGCAAATAATGATAGCAGCGTGCACGGAGGCGCACTGCTATAATTTAACCCATGTTAAATTCGGCCGAATAATTCGGAATGGATCAGAATTTCGTCCGAATCGAATAGGCCCGGTCCAAAATTAGGATCATCCGAATTAGAAAAAAAAAAATTCGTCCGAATTCGAATTTTACCGAAAATTTTGCCCGTGCACAAGTCTACCTTTTGTTTTTCAGTCAAAAATGTTCCATGTAAGTGCAGGCAGCTCTATGAAGAAATGCTTTCTTATTACCTTTATCATCTATATACCCCTCATTATCAGCCTCTTCCTTACTGACGTGCCTATGTTTGCATAGGACAGAGTTGTTATTATAACTAAGGGCAATTTGCTAAATAGATGCAATTCCAAAACATGCCAATCGCACCATAGTGGAAAAATTAAAATGCCCCAAATTCCAAATTATTTAAAGGTGGTTTTAACTCCATGTTCAAGTGGTTAACAACACCAATTAAATCAATGTGACATTTTATTACCCACTTGTGGTGCATTTGGTTTGCCCTAGAATTGCACCTCTTTATCATATTGAATATGGTCCTAAAGCTCTAGGTTATAGCCTTATTCAGTAGGCATGTCTAGAGTGAACAAACTACATAATAAGGCAAAATAAACATCCCCCATATTTTCATTGCTTTAAATGGTGCTTATCTGAAGTAATGTGTTGGAGATCTCTTTAAAGGGATAGTAATGTTTTAAAAAAAAAAAATAGCAACTCCAATTAATCTTCATCAGTATTTGTGCAATGGAGAGTGTTATTTCAATACTGTCAGAGTTGTAGTTCAAGAGTAATTGAATTATAAAGTATCCCCCTCCCACCCCTTTTACTTAGTGTAAGCCGCCTCCCCTCAGATGTGGAATCTGATTATTTGACCAGACAGGTTGCAGCAAGGGACAATCTTCTTATCGTGAGCATAAGGAAAACCCTGCTCTCCTTGAAAGATTTTCAGGTTTTTCCTTATGCTCACTGAAGACTGTCCCTCTCTGTGATGCATCCAGACAGTCTTGCTACTCTTAGGTGAGCAGTGTTACATCAGTAAAAGGGGCGGGAGGGGGATACTTTATCATTCAATTACTCTTGAACTACAAGTCTGACGTTTTGAAATAACACTCTTCATGGCCCATCTACTATGAAGATTAATTGGAGCTGCTTTTATTGCGAAAAATTACTATTGATGTTCATGTATACCCCATGGTGCAGTTTGTTTACTCCATAATAGCACCTATTATTGCATACTCTCTTAAAGGGATAGTAATACTTAAAATGTAAAAAAAAATATGTTGTAGGGTTTATCCCCCTGAGTAAAACAAGAGTACTCCCACTGCTGAAAGGTGTTTCATTCAAAAGTTATTAATTTTCAAAGTTGAATTTATTAGGTGCAATATCACAGTGGCCTGAAATTGTACAGTGGCGCTGTTGCTACACCATCCTATGGAGATTTATGGTCAATTGACCAGAGCTGTCCATAGGATCGTGTAGCAACAGCGCCACTGTACAATTTCAGGCCACTGTGATATTGCACCTAAAAAATTCAACTTTGAAAATTAATAACTTTTGAATGAAACACCTTTCAGCAGTGGGAGTACTCTTGTTTTACTCAGGGGGATAAACCCTACAACTTATTTTTTTTTACATTTTAAGTATTACTATCCCTTTAAGTTTCTGAGTGAACCACAACTTATTTTTCATGAGAATTATCCATACACATTAATGCCATTGGATTTCAGTGTTTTAGCTGGTTACTCACTAAGAAAATAAAACATTGGAACTACCTTGATACTAGCTAGGCAGTGCAACCTTTTATAATACCACCTGGTTTCTTGAACAGAAATTAATGTTTAGTTTATGACTATAATTCTGTGGCACATTTTCTAAGAGTAAAATAGCTTGTGCATTTACTGACTCTTTCACTTATCTCAAGCATGTCTATAAAAATCTTTACCATATTAAGAATGTTTTGAACAATCATTCTTAACACGATTATTTTATTTTTGTAGAACCTGTATCAACAATTCCAGGGACTAGTGGTAAGCTACTAAGTCATTTGTTCTTTTGGGAAGAGTATTTGTATATCAGGGGTTAGGAGCCTTTGGCTTTCCCATGGTTGGGAGAACCAATTCTCATCATCCCAACTAATCCAAGTCTGGCTGGAGATTATGTACATTTTACTCTAAAAAACTGGATTGGCAAAGCTTGCCTAGGCCTGTTATATATAACAAAATGATAGTGGAAATATATTAACAAACATAGCAGAGCCCATAAACAATATATAATTAATGGGTTGGTGCATTTAACTCATTGAGTGCCAGAGGGATACACAACACATTGCAGAGCAATGTTTTGCATACCTCTCTGGCACTCAAAGGTTTAAGGATAATTGAAAATCATGGTTCCATTGGTGATGATACTTTAATGCAGAACATTTAAACTGTGTATTCATTGCAATACACTCGCAATACGGTCATTTAAAATGTGCAAAATGCATATTTTTTCTTGTTGTTTTTAGGAACCTGGGTCATAGAAGTGGAGGTTCCAAAAAGACCAGTTGAAGATAAAGGGAGTGAGTACATATATTTGATATTTCACACAAATTGCAACAAATATTTTAATTATTCTTTTATATGCTGTTGAATCTGCTTTAATATCGCCAGATATATTTTTTCTCAATGCCTGGGATTGCTAAATAAAAAAATTCTAATAGGGTGAAAATTATTTGCCCACTTGGGGCTTAATTGGAAATTGCATCAATAAAGTTTTTTTTAACTTCCTCTTAAACAAGAAACGTCATGTGTTAAAGGCTTGGTGGATGCATATCTTTTTTTTTTCTGACTCATGAACAATGTTACTATGTAGCTGAGCATTTATAGGCTGTTAAATTTGGGTCAAATGCTGAGACTCTTTATTTGAAGCCAGATAAACTTCCTCTAAGGCTAGAGTTTATCAAAGAACAAGATAATTATAAACCTGTCGTGGGAATTTAGTTTCATAATAACTGAATGACAATGCGGCTGATGTACAAATTAGACCTTGGCTAAGATGCAATACAGTTTGAGAAGGCCTCAAGAAGGTGATGTTGTGTGTATCTGTGTTGGAGGAACATCACCAATATACACTAACATGTCTTTGCCATCATGTCCCCTTCAATCCAACACCAATTCACCTTCAACTCCATCAATTTTTCTTGCCTTTGACAGGTTTTTGATTTCACAGCTAACACATCTACATTGGCTCATTTCCATACTTCCATATTGTTATATTCATGTAGGTGTGTTTATATGTTAACGTGCAGGGCTGGATTTACATCTCAGGAGCCTGTAGGCACAGAAATTTGAGGCGCCCTCCTCCCGTGCGCCATGTGCACTGGATACCTCCACAATGCTCCTAATCTCCATGTTGCCCCCCCCATTATCTCCACATTGCCCTCACAATGCCCCCCATCAGCTCCACATTGCCCTCACATTGCCCCCCATCAGCTCCATATTGCCCTCACAATGCCCCCCATCAGCTCCATATTGCCCCCATCAACTCCACATTGCCCTCACAATGCCCCCATCAGCTCCATATTGCCCCCTTCAGCTCCACCTTGCCCTCACAATGGCCCCCATGAGCTCCACATTGCCCTCCACCCCATCAACTCCAACTTGCCCCCACCATCTCCACATGCCCTCCATCGGCTCCAACTTGCCCCCATTAGCTCCACATTGCCACCTATTTGCTCCACATTGCCTCCCCCCTCCCATTGTCCGTTTCCTATCTCCCTGGTAGGAGATCTGTCATCTGTCTGTGCCTCCTTTGGCACAGTCTTGTACCTGACGGAGCTCCCGCACGGTCTCCTGTTTAGGAATGCAGAGCGCTGGGAGATGATGTCATCTCCTTCGCTCTGCATTCCTAAAGAGGCGACGAGGGAGCTCCATCAGGTACAAGACTGGGGGGGTGGGCAATGTGAGTGGGTGCCGCTGTTGCAGCCAGCGAAGTGGCTAGTTTTTTTTTTTTTTTTTAAGAATTAAAAAAAAAAAAAAACAAATGGCAGGCGCCCCTTGTTGGCGTGTGCCTGTAGGCAGGGTCCTACTTTGCCTAATGGCAAATCCGGCCCTGTTAATGTGGCATCTTGTCACATGCACTAAACTCGGATAGCAGCCAATGCTGTTGTAGTTCACAGTCCCAACATTGCTAACCTCAGGGCGATGATGTTGAAATCTCTCTATAGCTTCCTATGAAGAAACAGCCCTCAATCAATTATAATCGCATAGGGTTGTCATACTGTGGGGAATGTGTAAGGGATGTAATCCTTTGTACATCTCCAGCAGTCGACAACTCTGAAGTCTGAGAACATCCTCTCAGCTTCCCCACTTGCTCAGTTGGGGGAACGGAGAGTATCCTCTCAGACTTCAGCAACTGAGATGTAGTGTAATTCCCAAGAATTATTCTTGAGGGAGATGCACTAAGGATCAATGACATAGTTAAGTGGGTCTGATGATGTGTGGAGCTCAGTTTGAATGGAGACTATGACACAATTTGCCATACCCTAAGGATTAAGCATGCAATTGGAGGAGGATCATTAACATATGAGGTTGGAGTAAAGTTGATGATGTGTTAGGGAGGGCAAGTGGGAGAGCAGAGAGTAAGTACTCACCTTCAGACTTTAGCACCAAAAAGAGCAACGTACTTAAGTCTTTGAAAGCCACAAGAATGTGTAATGTATTACTCTGCATCAGTCCCCTGCCCTGCTCGCTTAACCAGTGATTCAGTAAAACACAAAATCAGCAGATCAGAAAACTGTCCTCTTATCAACTGATTCATGTAAACAAAAGACTCAGACTCACCCCACAAAAGCACGCTGTTTGCTTTATGGACTGTGGTTGAGTCTTGTATTCAGAGTCTTGAATCAGATTATCTGTTTATAGTCCATTGTTTACATGTAACAGATAATGTGCTGGTTCTGTGTTTTCCTAAAGCAACTGTAAAGTGGCAGGTACAAGGGAAAGCATATTTTTTAAGTGACACTGGCACATATTCATGATGATATTAAGTAATAAAAAAATAAAGTACAACCTACAATGTGGCAGATATGTATTTTAGTGGTGGGGGGACTGGCATGTTGTGATTTGTGTATGTATTTTTACCACTGTCATATTCTATCCTCCTTCTCAGATTATTGACACACATAACTTATTGGTCATAGCAGTGATCCCATCTGTCCTCCACCTCCTCATCTGTGCTGCTGTTAATATATCTGTCCTGGCTTTGTCTGTTATGTGTGGTTTCTGCTACTACTACTACTACTACTACTACTGAAGCTAAATGTTGATGTAATTCTACTGCCACTACTAGTAGGTGTCAAAGGTGCAGCACTTACAGCATCAGCACCAGAGGTACTCATCAAATCTAACACTGTGGATGTTAACCTGTGTTGCTGTTGCTGGGTACTCAAAACAGGTGTGTGTGATACTTTGTCATTGAATTACTCTTGAACTACAACTCTGACAGAATTGAAATAATACTCTCCAAAGTCCAGATACTATGAAGATTAATTAGAGCTGTTTTATTATGAAACATTACTATCCCTTTAAGCAAGAAAGTGTTGTGGGCAAAGGACAAATGCATTCTGCATGGTAAGAAATTTTTCAAGCCATATTTTGCTGTAGGACTCACAACTGACATTCAGCCACTTATTTCTAAACTTCAGCCCTCAGATGAAGTAATATTACAGTGGTAAATGTAGTACCTATAGGAAATATAGGTGAAAAATGTGTTAACATAGGCAGAAAATTTGTTAAAATAGGCAAAAAGGAGGAAATTTGTGCATAGGCAGAAAGATGAAAATTTTGCGGGAAAAGCAGACAATCGGCACATTTTCACAAAATTTTTCACACTCTTTGCCCACCCCTAGTGACTGAATGGTGAAATAGGAATATTTGAGGTGTAATCATAAAAAAGACACAGTATAGATAGCTTAATGCATACAAAGACATGAAGTTGGGCCCAGTTCACTACTATATAAACAAACCAGACTTTTATCGAACCTTAGTGCATCTGCAACCAGGTCTTTTTACTACATCAGCATCACTGACTCTTGCTGTCCTTGTGGCCAAGTAACCAAGGAAAACAGCACCATGCACATCATAGGGCTGAGTAAATCAATGGGTACTCCCACTGTTGGGAGATGTTTCATTTCAAAGTTATTACAGTTCACATTTTATATTAATAATTCAGCCTATTTTCCAGAAAGTTCACTTGGTGGCAGAGTTATTCTATTGTATTATGTGGGAGAGATGAACCCCTGGCTACAATCCACCATAGAATGGGACAGTAAATGCTCTACCACCTTATGACAATTGAAACGTTCAAGGTTTTGAATAATCCAACTGCCAGCAGTTATTATTCCCTTGTTTTATTCAGCAGGAACAGTCATACAATGATGTTTGGTAATAAATAGAATATATTTACTAATACCTTTTTCATTTTATCTTATTTCCAGAACCCATAGTTCCAGTTGCAGAGAAAGAGGGTAATTTACAAAAATCACTTGAGAATTGATTGACACTTTTTTAATTGGACCAACTATAAAATGTACTGAATAGATTGAGACGAAAGTTCACATATATATTTTACTAAAGGCTTTTTAATGTGAAAAAAATGTTTTTATCAGTCTTTGGCTTGATCCATATGATACATATTTTTGCAAGCTATTGTACATCATGGTACATGGTACATCAAAAATAGTGCAATAGTATCCAATAAAAGTGCAAAGTGACAAACAAAATTACAAGCACAATGAATTCTTGTGTTTTGATTGATCAAGTACTTTATTGATCTCATACAAAAAATTATACATTTTTGTCCCTCAAATAGTCGATTGATTGTGCTCTTCAAAATTTGATTGACAAGTGCAAAAGTGTATAGGTTTTCACATGCTACAGTGTACAATTGATACATTTGTTTTAACAATAGCAATCTCAAATTATTAATAGGAGTTTGGTTGATCAGTACACACTTCAGGTGTTGGTAAAAGTAGAAAAAATATGCAAATTAAATGGAAACAATAAATAAACTTTCTTTAAACATAATGTTAAATTTCTTATTCAGACTAGCAAAACCTGAAACATTTTGGCTTGAGGTATTGAAAACAATAAATCCATCACCCCCCCTCCTCCCCCAGCATTATAAATTTTGATATCATATGATGTCATCTACAAAGCAAGGGGATGGATTTAACATTCATAAAACTAACTTCTTAGCTATTGTTCTTTTGAGTGAAACCTTAACCCCAAAGACACCTACACATGCACACGCGGTCTCTCTGGCAGGCCATATTTTGACCATCTTATATCTTCCAGGCTGAAAGGCTTTTGGGGGAGGATGACATTGTCAGCCTCAGACAATCTGTAGGAAAGCACACACTGACAAAGGGATTGTCTAAATGAATTGTGTCAGGGAGCAATTAGGCCCTTGGGAAGGGCTGCTGGAAGCAACAGTGGTCAATGCACAATGTTAAGATAATGGGGAAGTGAAGGTGGGCATATGCGCTGTTCTTAATAAGTATGAAGACTGAATATACTGACTTTTATATAGTGTATTTAGTTGCGAGTTTAATAGATTGATAAATTAAAATAACTACTGATCACTTATTTTTGTTATATATAATATGAGAAACAATAATGAGCATCAGGGGATTTGCTGTGTGTTGGCTGAAAGTCAGCTCTAAAGTTTAATCTTATTGGCATCCCAGTGCATGTAGTGCTGTAATCCTGTTATGATACACAATATTAATGGGAAAATTGTACTGCTCACTCACTAATAATGCATTTGGAAATTCCAAGCTTCAGAGCTTTTGTGAACTTACTAATGCCACTGAAGAGCATTTTTCAACTATGTAAACATTATGATTAGAATTTATATTATCACGTTATATTAATGGATAGATGGTATTGGTGTCTTGTATTTATAATGGATCTATCTCTTGAAAAAATGATGTAATACTTTAATTATTGTATTTAGGAGAATGGCTCATAGAAGTAGAGAAACCAAAAGGACCAGTGGAAATTGAAGGAAGTGAGTATATAAATTATATTTATAAACACAACAGTATATGTACTAAGGTTAGAGACAGTTCTCTACTTCCAATATTATTTTTTATATTATTCTATAAAATCTATAACGAATAACATAGGATGTGGAGAAGATCCTCTCAATGGAACCCTTTTTAAAGAGTGCATTCATTTACTGTTAAATTTGTATTACATTTTAAAGATGTATTCACCAGGACTCTCCAGTCGAAAAATGTACATTGACCTTTTAAAGACAAGTGAAAAGTGCAATGAATGAATGAATACGACGATTTCAATAGTACCACAAGTTTATAGAGCACTTTACAATTTAAAAGTTTAGAAAATACAGGGTTATACAAGGTCTTTACAAGGTAAACAATAGGAGTAGAGTTCATGTTTGACAGCTTACAATAAAAAATGAGTAAGGAAACATGCAGAGTGGATTGTGTGCAGAACACAACACTGGATTTTTGAAAAGTTTAAACATAATTTATAAGGGTTAAACATAATCTATAAGTACCTCGGATGCATGAAGAGTGCCAGTGCCTTCTTTGTAAAATATTCCTTGAGGAGCAGGAATTTTAAGTGAAAGTTGAAGACAGAGAAAGAAGTTCCACAGATAAGGAGTAGGTATTTTGATAATGTTTGTTAATGTTGAGGCAGCAGTGAAGGTGGTTGTGGAGATGAAGACCATACCTCTCACCACTCCCCTCACTGAAATCACGTGTGGGGGAGTATTTCTTTCTCTTGTTGCAGGCACAGTGCAGTCATCAGTGAATGTACTGTGCATTATTTGTGACAAGGTTGTGAGAAAGGGAAAGGAGAAGACATACCTTGGCACAACAGTCCTGATTAAGAAAACATTATTTATCTGGACATGTATATGTTGGAAGATTGAATCCTGCAAAGAACTGTGGTGATGAATATGGGATATGTGGCAAATGAATACATATTCATGATTTCTACAGCAATTATTACCATTATCATGTTTGACTCAAATGTAAGCTATCATTTTTCTCAGGTTATTGACACACATTAATCAGTGGTCATAACAGTGTCCCAACAGTGGTAGATGGTAGTAACCCTTTATCATCATCTGTGCTGCAATAAATAATACATGTGCCCTGGCTTTCTCTGTCATGTGTGGTTTTGTCCACTTTTGCTACCTTCATATGGTATCATTTTTAATAATGTTAGTCTCCCAACATTGCTGCTTGATAGCCGTGTCCTACGGTGATTTACAATAAAACCTGCTGCACTGAAAACATGCTCAGACTCAATGCTTGCTGGTTAGCAACTAAGGGTCTCCATGGCTGTTTGTGTCCCTGTGGGCCACACACATTGTTTTCTTTGCTAGCAGTTCATGGGGTCATTGTTTCTGCAGAGATTGTAGCTACCCTGAAAGTTTGCTGAAACCATCTAACCTTCAGTGGGACCACTCTTAGGAGCTACATGGTCTTCTGGTATATCAGTTACCAAACCATACTCTGGTAGCAAGTCCCGTAGTGATGTTCTGCCATCAGTCTCCTCAGGCACATAGTTAATGTCAGGGTCACCTATCAATTTTTCAGAAGGAATTTGGACCAAAGCTGCCTGTGTCTTTCCAATCAGTCACACACAATTTTGGAGTATTTGGTGTAAACCACCTTTGCTCCCTTCTTACATCTCCAGACACATCTAATACAGAGATAATAACAGCCAGATCAGGAAGAAGCTTGTATCATGGACCCTGTGTCTTCCCAGTTAGTCACACAAAATTTCAGGGTATTTGAGGCCAACCTCCTTTCCCTTTTTCTGTCCCACAGGGTGCCCCTAGACTGCCTTAAAACAGAGAACAAATATTCTGCCCACAAGACTGCTTAAATAAGCTTCAGCACCACTTTATTAGCCTGTCTTCTGTAGCTCAAAAATGTGCTACTCTCTTTTCCTCTCAAAAACATGGAATGGCGTGCTGTGGGAACATGATACCCCTTTTATACTATGCCAGCATCAAAATAAAGGAAACTTGCCATGTGGGGTTGAAAAATTCAGTCTGCATATTCATTTCAATGCAATGAGCTAGCCGAAAAAAGCAAAAAAATAGCACTTTTGGCAAAAACATTACACTTTTGATGTGAACATTTTCGCCCATCCCTAATAAGGAGTAATGACTGAAAAGGCAATGGATGCCTATCTAGCACAGAACAATATTGAGAATTATGACAGATGGCTTCAAAGCAGATATTGATCCGGGAACTACCAATTGGAGTCATGAAGGAATAATTCTCCCCCCCTACACTTGGGACTAGATTGGAAATGGCTCCAGAGGGCTTTTTTTGCCTTTCTCTGGATCAACAGGGGTGTTTTTGGCATGGGCTGGACTTGGAGAACGCATGTCTTTTTTCAGCCTTATCTATTATGTTACTATGATACAACATATTACTATATACGCAAAGTTTAGAGGAGTGTCTCTGACTGATTACAAGAGGTGGGATGGGTTGTAGTTGAAGATCAGAGTGGAAATATAGAAGGAGCTAGAGGAGATAAGTGCTTTGAACGAGAGTAGCAGGATTTTGCATGATATATGTTTAGTTTGATGCACAACCATTGAGGACAGTGGAGGAAGAGGCCTGAGACAAACCTAGTTGATAACTCATGCTGCTGTATTCTCTATGAATTGAAGTGTATGGAATTGAGAGGCAGGAAGGACAGAGAGAAGTATTTTATAGTAGCACTTGCAGGATAGGATGAATTCTTGTATAAGAGCTTCAGCTGTGGAGTAGTAGAGGAAGGGATGTATATTTGCTACACAGTTACATGGTCCTCTGGTCCAGGGTTAAGATGACATACATATATGGCATTGAAGGGAATTCCACCTCTCTCCGTTTACACTTCTGTGTGAATTTCATAGTAAGCAAAGCCCAGTCAACTTTAAACTGTCCTCTATATCTTCAAGAAAGTATCTTCATCTGAGACTATACATTGTGTAAACTCATTCAAACATTATGGCTTTGCAATACCTGGACACTATTCCTCAGTTCTGATTGTCCTACTTGAGATAGATACCAGTCAGAAGACATGGAAAACAATGAAATTCAGCAGGACTTTGTATCACAGGTGGAAAAATCTTGACAGTGGTGTCATTCCTTGCTGGAATGTCAGATCTGGCATTTTAAAATATATGTTGATGTTTGTGGGGTGTGAGGATATTTCTACTTTACTTTTTCTGTCTATTTTCCTTTTTAATTTACATGCACATTTGTATGTCCATTTCAACAGTAGAACTTTGAATTGTTAATTTTAAGCATAGTTTACTATAGGATTCATTCTTTTGCAGGACCTGTAGCTCCAGTCCCCGGGAAACCAGGTGATTTAAACATTCAGCTAATAATTTTAAAATAATAATTATATAGAATAAGGTATAGTGTGAAAAATGTTTATATGCATCATGCAAAATTAATTAAAATTAAAACTGAATACATTTATGCTGATAATCCCCAGTAAAAAATTCTTGGTGATAATTGCTTTTGTTGACTAAAATGTGATAGAACAATTAAAAGTGTATTTAAACTATGCCATTGATACAGTTAATTAAATTATGGCCAAATCCTATAAAATAATTTGTTAAATAGTTTGTAACAATGCAGTCATGCGCAGTAGAGACTGCTGTGCGTGCTGCAGTCATGTGCAGTAGAGGCTGCCTGTGACGCGGCTGATACGGAAGGGGGCGCTCTGAAGTATAAGCCACGGAGCGGGCAGTCTTACTGTGCATGACTGCCCCGCAACTGGCTGGCACTGAATCAGCCATTGCGCGGTCAGTCTCTACTGTGCATGAGTGCCCCACGACCAGCTGGCACTGTGGCCTGTGTACACTGGCTCTTCAACTAGTCTTATAGAGTTAACTAATTGGACTCATTTAACCGACTGGGAATTTCCATCTCAATTACTTATCTTTACTATAGTTTCCATTCCTTTAAACAAACTCATACTGGCATTTGTATTGTTCTATTTAGGAGAATGGATCATAGAAGTAGAACAGCCAACGGGACCAGAAAAATATGAAGAAGGTGAGTATAAGTAGGGAAGATCAAGATATTTCTGCATTCATTGGTCCCTATTTATTCTTTTTTTGGCAGGGGTTGCAACAATTGTTTTGTGCATATCCCTGTTCCTATATTTTAAAACATTATATTATAAGAGTAGTTTGCGTAATGCCAAGCATATTCTACTTGATGCATTCAGTGTTAACCTATTTAACATTTTCCTCTGTGCAATGCTTTCTACATGATTAAAAAAAAAGGTTTCCCAGATGAAAACAAACATTGAATAGTTTCCTTTTGTTTTGGGATCATGTTGTAATAATGTTCACAAAACATTCTTCAAAGTGTTATGGCTAAAAAAGCATTATACAACTATACTTGCACAGACTCTAGGTAAGACATAACTAAAAAGTGTTCAGTAGTCAGAAAATGATAAAGGCAATGGCCATGATGAAAATGTACACTTACTTTGAGTGTAGTCACTGTTGTTCTATTTCCAGCTCCACTGGAGAACAAAGGAAATTGCTTTGTTTCCTTTATGTCTTTAAAAGATGGATTGACCTCAAGGAGAAAAATATTATTGATTAAATATCCATGATTTCTTTAAATACTTGGCATATTTGCAAAATACCATTTGATTCTATTTGTAATGAATTGTTGAATTTTCCAAACAAGCTGATAACAAAACTGACATTGTGCTCATATCTATGAACAAGTCTTACCAGAACAGCATTTGGGAACCACATTCTTTATTCCAGGCATGCCTTTCCAATTTAAATCTTATTTTGTGTTTGTTGCAGATTCCCAAAATACCACCAAAATACTCTGGCACACAAAAAAGAAAAAAAAGAAATGTGGTAGTTGGAGAAGTTTTGAAGTTACAGCCTTATCATCTTTATTTATCCATGCCAGTTATCTGATTCAGGCCTTGCTTTGTGGCATTGGTAGATGAATCTTGAACTCTTTCTTTACCAACATACCCAACATTGATTATGAGCTCATTGACCAAGAAAATGTTAAAAATAATCTGGTAGTTCTTTTCATCAAAGTGTCAGTCCAAAAAGAGATCACTGTTGATAGAAAGAGTCCAGGAGGAAGTTAACGGAAAGTATTCTCTGGAACAGAATACTCTTAGGAAGAATATAATATCTGTGGTGGCCTGAGTTCACATATAGTTCAAAACCATTCAATACCATTTGGATTTTTAAGTATTGGGTATTCTGATAGCCTAGGCTGTAGAACTGTAGCACCTTGAGTATGTGGTAACACTGTTAAATAACCTGTTTCTGTGTGTATTTATTGTATTTTTCCATAATTCTGTTTAATATTATTTTATTACAAAAATGATATGTAAGAAAAGTATCATTTTTAAATATATTTTTTTTTATTTGTAGGACCTGGTATTTTAGGAGCAAAAGGTAATTAGCTATTTTCATTCCATTGTTTGCAACAGGTTGTTATTACAAACAGTTACTTTATGCAGCAAATTGATTTTTTATTTTTTTGTTTAGGACCGTGGGTTATACAAACAAAATGGCCAGCAGAACCACTGAAATTTAAAGGGAGTGAGTATATTATTTTGCAACCATGTTTCCACTCTCAGTGTGAATCATTTTAAAATGTACAATTAAAGGTCCTTTTTTAATACAAACGGCTTCTACTGATGCCCCCTGTGAGATAACAGACATTTGATCTGCTCAAATGTAAAAGTAAAAAACATTATTGATATGTCATAATAACACTGTAGCAATCACAGAATGTACAGTGTAATGTATTTTGTGTATAGCAACCCTTTTTTATAGACCCAAACCCATTTGTAGTAGAGATGCAGTCAAAGTGTAACTTTCAGCTTGAATTATGTTTGCATATTTGAAAAAACCAGCAGATGCATAAATACTACTTTTATTCCTGAGTACTTCACTTTGTGCTAATTAAACATTGTGCTGTATTGAGAGACTAATTAGCATAACATATACTTTTGGGGATGGCAGCCCCTTTCTCAGTGCTTCCCATGTACGCTGAATTATTTTTCCAATCAGTTGCTTGCTTTGGATTCCCATAGGGATTGGGCAATTTTTCAAACTGTGGTGCACTTACAAGAACCATTAAGATCACACACTAAGAAGGTGTTTTTTCCATTTCTTTTGCATGTTAGAAAGCATTTATCCATTCACACACAATCATAATCTAACATTGCACACAAATACAAACAATGTCACAAACTCACAAATACATCAGTAAGAAGTTATACATGAGATAGCTTAACTAGACACAAAGAGTAGCAATTAAATATATTTAAATGTGCCAATAAGGCAGGGCAAGTAGACCAATTAAGGTAAGGGAGACCAGCACAGCACTGTTCAATAACATGAGCCCAGTGGAGCCCAGTATAAAAAAACAGGTATCGTCTGGTGGCTAAAAATGCACACACTGACACATTGTACATTTCATTTTCATGTACATACACATAAAAAAGTGGCACATTTTCACACGCATGCACATACACGCATGAACACGCACACACACACACACATACACACACACACATAAATCTCCTTATTACACAAGGCCAGGGCATTACCCCTTTACAGGAGGCCACCAAACAGTTGCTCCATTATATGAGACAAGATCATTAACCCATTATGTGACACTAGACCACTACCCAATTACTCAAGACCAAACAATTACAGGAGACCAGACCACAACCTCATTACAAGAGACCAGATCATTAAGAATTCTGCTGTATTTATGGGGTATTAAACACACTGTTCTGTTGGTATTCTATGCAGCATGCCAACAGCAAATAATAATATTAATGCCCCAGACAGCAGCAACTCATATCCTTGTGTTTTCTCAAAGCAGGGAGAGGACTTCAATCAGGTTTGTGCTGTGCCAGTTTTAGCATTAAACTACACTGGCATGTTTCCAACTGTGCAAACACAATTTCTGCTAATGTGACTGCATTAAAACACTTAAATGCATGGTATTTCATTGAGTTGGGTATCCCTCTGGCACTCAAAGGATTGATTACAGTAGAGAAGTTACTTTTTTACACTGTGAGCAATTGTATCAAGGGACACCAACTTTTATATGGTCTATGTGCTTGTCACTGGCAGACTATATGCATACTGTATTAAATAGGGTAAATACTGCAGGGGGTTGCAACTACTTTACATAAAATGGGCCACATTTTTGACATACCTAGGCTAGACAGTGATAATCAGACATGCTCAGCACTGTGCATTGACACTCTGCTTTGTTCTTATCTGGGTGCACATGAATGCAATACTCCTCTGACACCCCACCCCATTCCTTGAACATGGCTCCACATGCTCCACCCAGTTCCTATGAAAAGTACTCTCTGTGGCCATGCACTATTACTAGACACTCCTCCCACCTCTCAGTTAGCCAGAAATATAATGCCAGTTCCATCTTTTTAATTTGTGTTGACTTAAAAAATGAAAGGCAGGTGGTGTCAACCACTGTAGCCCCTGATATTGCCTAGTGGAAAATCCAGCTCTGAAGTGAGCTAGTGGCCTGCTGGCCCAGATTATGACTTTGCGTAGGGGGCATTTCCCCCCCCCTGCCCCCAGTCCAGCCTGTCCCTAAACACAAGGGTGCGCTTAGTACTATAAATGGTACAATAAAACACAAATTAGTCTCACTGTGATAGAACCTGTGGAGATATTTCTCTCCTTCCCATCATGGATCACTCAGCTTCTTTGAAAATATAGTATAACAAGGGGAAAAGCAATGATAAAAAACTACTGAAAAAAAAAAATAAAAACAATGAAATATAGCAACTCTATGCATTCCTCAATGTACAGGCTGTTTTATCAGGAGAATAAAAAAGGCACAACTTACATTTTTTGTTACACTACATATACATAAAAAGATAGTAATGTTTACAAAGTAAATGCAATAAAACATGTATCAGAGTGAATCTCAGTACCATTAATCTCTCAAAATATTACATAAAAGGTGTCAGTTCTAAACGTGTTAATAATCATGGTGTTACTTGTTTTCCAAAGTGAATACAACGCTGTGAATGGCTTTCTTTCATTTGCTATGAAAGTATTGTATATTGAAGATAATATAGAATGAGGCAACCCTCTTGTCTTTTTCCTTTAAAAATGTTATAGATGCAAGATGGAAATACATGATATTTAAAAGTGTATATACCCAGTTTCTTTTCTTGGTGTTAGTGTATCTTTAAGACAAACAAGTAAAGCTGACTGCACGTTAAAAACAATTGAATCAGGTAATTAGAGCACATGAATGAAAACTATTTTAACCCTGTTAATGCAAGAGCTAGATTATCCTACAACTTGCAATGCATCTGGCATAAAAGCAGTTTTGTACATTAATATTCAAATACATATATTTGCATACATTACTATTGTAACTAAACATCAACACTAGTGATGATCGAGCACCCCGATGCTCGGGTGTTCGGGTGCTCTGGCCGAGCGCCCCCGGAGGCTCGAGTGCTCGGCCGAGCACCCGAGCCCCATTGAAGTCAATGGGAGGACTCGAGCATTACACCAGGCACCCCCTGCTCTGATGAGGGGAGGGTGCCTGGTCCATAGGAAAAGGGCAGAAAATGATGGAAACACCACAGAAATGGTTCAGGGACAGCATAGGGAGGATGTCTGGATGCACATTGCCCCTTCCTCAATGCCCCCTTCATCTCCACACTGCCCCTTCATCTCCACACTGCCCCTTCATCTCCACAATGCCCCTTCCACACTGCCCCTTCATCTCCACACTGCCCCTTCATCACCACATTGCCCCTTCCACAATGCCCCCTTCATCTCCACAATGTCCCCTTCATCTCCACACTGCCCCTTCCACAATTGCCCCTTCATCTCCACAATGCCCCCCTTCATCTCCACCATGCCCCTTCCACAATGCCCCTTCCATCTCCACACTGCCCCTTCCATCTCCACACTGCCGCTTCCACACTGCCCCTTCCATCTCCACAATGCCCCCTTCATCTCCATCTCCACGATGCCCCTTCCACAATGCCCCTTCCACAATGCCCCCTTCATCTCCGCAATGCCCCTTCCACAATGCCCCCTTCATCTCCGCAATGCCCCCATCTCCACTTCACCTCCACATTGCACCTTCATCTTCACATTTCCCCTGGTGGTCTAGCGGTGTACTTGACAGATCTGTGCCTCCTTCTGCACAGATCTCTTTGACTGAAGCTCCCGGCGCCACTGTAGTAATGCAGAGGCTGGGAGATGATGTCATCTCCCAGCGCTCTGTATTACTAGAGCGGCGAGATGAGTGAGAGATCAGGTAAGCTGCGGGTGTGGGGGTTGAATCTCCCGGCCAAATGAGGGGGGCCCGGAAAGCCTCATTCAAGTTGAATGAGGCTTTCCGGGCCCCCCTCATTTGGCCGGGCCCTAGGCAGGCGCCTTGTGCGGGGAGGAGACCCGAACATGGCGGGCGAGCACATGCGGTACTCGTACGAGTACCGCCATGTGCCGAGCAGAGCGATGCTCGAGCCGAACCAAGCTTCGGCCGAGCATGCTCGCTCATCACTAATCAACACTGAAAAAATAGAAGTTGATATGAAAGATATATTAAAGGAAATTTCCCTATAAGTTGAATACCAGCTGTATCAAAATGTGCAAATTATCAGTCACATTAGCAATAAATTGCATTTTGATTATTACACTTTCTTTTATAGAACCTCTAGCTCCAATTCCAGGGACAGAAGGTAAGTTACAAACACAGCAAAATATTTATATAAAATATGTTCAATGAAAAACAAAATGAATGTATAAGTTTAACTATTAAAAATATAATTTTGGGCTAAACAGATATTTATGAAAACTCTATGCATGTGACAATATATCATGAAAATCTTCAGTGCTCATTAATTGTCCGTCTCTCTGGTTCTAAGTCTCCAGACCTCACACTCTTGCCAGTTTCATACTAGTGCAAGGTCACATCAAAAATTGAGAGGAATTTATAAATCTACCAGTGCAGATCCATTGGCGTTAACCCTTTGAGTGCTGGAAAGGCGACCAATGCATTGCTCTGCAATGCACTAGATACCTCTCTTCGGGATATGCATTGGCATGTATGATCTATTTAGTGCCACTGGTGCAAACACTTAGTTTTCATTAAGACTTTAATGCAAAAAAGACCCAAACACTACCCATAGAAGCATGCTCAGGAAAATGGAGTAACATTTCTCCTATTATCTCTTGCCTTATTTAATTATATGTATATCCAAAATGATCAGCCACTTCTCCACTGCTCTCCCCTTGGCATAAGTGGCATACTGAAGTCCATTTTCATCTTAAGTAGCCTAGTAACTTGGCATTAGGCAGTTTTTGCCCTAAGGTAATTTAGATTATATTTCTACTAATGCAGCTATTGTATAGCTCTATCACTGCAGGGTTGGTGCAGCTGTTGGAAAAGTCTTTTCTTAGGTTTAAAACATGGCAGCCATCTCACAGTTTAGTGGTAACATTGCAGCATTCACTTGGATGCTTCTTTAAGATATACTGAATGGGTCAGCTTTAATATAGACAAAGATAGTGGAGCTAGTTTAGTGAGAAGAAGTGGAGTAAACCAACCACACCAAGGAGACCAAATTAATATGCTCCTTTTCCAACTGATTTCAGTGGGACTTGAATGATAGAGAGGTCACTGATACATTGCTTTGGAATGTGTTGGAAACATTTTCAGCATTCAATGGGTTAAAATCCTCATTTAAATAAATTGGACTTTTGTCCCCGTTGTGCAGTTGGTTCACAGCAACATTGCTTCATCATCAGAAAGAGGCATCTTTGAATTCATGACAATGAGTATTTCAGAGCAAAAGGCCATATGTAGACGTAAAGCATGTTCTGTGCACTCTTTGAGTCCATGTAGAAAGTCCCTTTTTCACTTAACCCTTTGAGTGCCAGAGAGGTGCGCAACACATTGTACCCCTCTGGCACTCAAAGGGTTAAACAGCTCCTTTGCACCACAAATCATATGTTCAAGCAAAAAAGAGGAGCAATTCAGGAATGTCCCATAAGGAACAAACAAACATTCCTACAATTTAAATTGATGTCAGTTTGGCCTTTAACCTGTGGACGCTAGTGTCTCCAACTAAGTGCTTGCAAGGCATTGGAGAGAATTTCAACATTCAGTGGGTTAAAGATTCTTATTTAAGTCAATAATAATTTGTATTTATCCCCTATGGTGTGTCTATTTTGACCCATAATTGCTCCTCTTACCCTTTGTGCGAGACTGGTAGAGTGAAAAGGATGCTTCTATTGGCTGAGTGGCTATATGATGCAAGCTTTCAAGACAACGTAGATTGAAGAAGAGACCTAAGTTGTCTTGAATGCTTGCATCCTACAGCCACTCAATTGGCCAATAAAGGTATCATTTCACTCTACCAGTCTACTGCTTTTTCCATGGCTGACACAGTACCACACTTTAGCCTTATTTTTTGTGTATATGACTGCATATGCATCAAGAGGGGCCAGTATGGGAGCATGTGGGGGCATTTTTGTAGTGTTCTTTCATCTGTTGCCTGCCACTGACTATGTATGACTTTGGCACACAGGAGCTTAGCACACATCCTGTATGCCTACTTCAGTCATTTGCCAAAACCATGAATTCTAGAGATTTCTGCTCCTGTATTTATAGTGATGCACAGGGTGAAATTCAGGATACTATGTGCCTCAACATAGCATCTGATGCACCCTTCTTTAATCTGCCACAGTAATTAAAGCCAAATTTGACTGAACTTAGCTAGGTGCCTTTGAAATCCCACTGGTGAAGACATGGTGCTGCTCCACACAGGTGAAAAGTTCTCTTTCCCCTCAATATCATGTCAATTTACTATCAAGATAACGCTGCAATATTTCTCCCTGTGATATGGAATCATCCAGCCATAATTATCAAACCAATTAAACTACCCCCAGTAAATGCATCAAAAAATATTAATGAGAAGCTTATTTAAACATCAGAAGGTTTACCATTTCATATTACCAGAATTACATTGATTATATATATATATATATATATATATATATATATATATATATATATATATATATATATTTATATATACTTTTTTTTTATTTGTTTAATTTTTTAGGAGTCTGGATCATAGAAGTAGAGCTGCCAACAGGACCAGTGAAATATAAAGGGAGTAAGTATTTACATTTAATTTGATGTTTCTCCTACAAAGTGTGAATTATTTTTAAATAGTTGCTATTGGAGGCTCTTGTATTTGAGCAAGAGATTGAGCCATGCTTGGTTCTATAACCTGGTTCATGAAAAAAAAATAGTCAACTGTGATTTTAAAGTGACAGATTCTATTATTTGTGATGTAAACCATTTTTGCAAAGTAAATTGAGATATTGTCTGCTAGAAAACTGCTTATAAATAACTGTGGAACAGTATAATACATTTTGATTTCCATTGTATCTGGCGAGTGTTATTGCAGGTTGATACTTTTTCATCAGTGCATTGGATCAGTGGTGGTTCCATAATATAAGCAGAATAAGTGGCTGCTTTGGGCTCCACTTGGTCAGAGGGCCCTGAGGAGCTTATACAGTACTGCCACAGCATGTAAACAAAATTAGATAGCAATGTCTTATTTTAAATACAGATGCAGGAGTGTAGGGGGGTCCCATGTGTATTTTTTGCTTAGGGCACCAAAAAATCTTGATCCGCACTGCTTCTGATCCAACAACACCCAAAGGTTGTATAAAAGGGGTGTCAGTTTACTGCATGTTTTCAGCCTGATCTTAGAAGTTAAAAAATCAGCAGCATTGTGATGCTAGAGGAAAGAGAGTGGAGCTTGAATTGTTTTTTAGGAGCCAAGTTGATCTCTTTGTTTTGAGTATAAAGAAAGAAAGGAGAGTTTAAAAAAATTGATTAGCGATAACCAGTAACACTCAGACAGGAAGGTGATCAAAGTTCATAATTGAGCTCGCTGAGCGTCTACTGCTACTGAGTGATAGCTTTACAGAAATACTTTGCAGACAGAAAAAAGTACAGCAAGCACCCAAGAGACAGATAAATAAACTTGACACTTACTCCAACAAACTTTAGAAGAAGAGGGACAAGCTTATATTGAGGTATGGTGGTGCTACAGCACACTTTATCCTTTATTGCAAAATGCTGACACTGAAGCTAAAAGGTCTATCCACACCATGGAATGTATTTTAAAAACCAACACTGCAGTAAAGTTAGAAGAGAATGAATGCCAAATATTTAACACTAGTAACACATAGAGGCAGTTGGACATGAAAAATGAAGGGGAAGAAGATGCTCTCTGTGTAAACTCTTTGTGGACAGTGAGAGACAGTGATATTTTATTAAAAAAAAACAACAGACATGTTTTGACTAATAGGTGACACAGAATGGGAGGGACTTTGACCTTGACCTCAGCTGTGACTGAGTCTGACAGTTTCAGATACTAGAGATGTACTTAGTACATTATTCTGAAACAGGTAAGACATCCCTCCACATGTGAACTGTTCTGTTGTGTACTTTACAGTAAAAAAAAATACTACTTTCATTATTCCCAGCAAATGTACTAGTATCAGGGGTAAGGGGAAAGGAGTAGATGGAGTACAGTGGTGTGGTAGTAAAGTGGTACTTCAAAAACTGACTGCTGCCATGGTTGCTGTAGCTTGTGCAATAAATGATGATTCTCTTCCTCCAGAGGAGGTGATTTATAAAAGAGACATGAAAAGTTTCACCAGCATAAACAGTAGTAGTAGTAGTGGTACTAAACCTTTTAAGAACACTTTTGGCCTACCTTTGTCAATGGACTGTCTGCTCTAGGAGGCAATCAATAATTTTCGTCCTTACCTTCTAATAAAGCATCAGCTATAATTTCTTACACTAGCTGGTGGACTAGTAATGGAAATTATGTTTGCTTGTTGAGAAATACGTGACTAAACTGATCGATGAACATAATTGTGAAGAATTGTATCATATGTGATGCTTGATAATTCTTCTTCTCAACTGAATGCTTTGGGTTCACTTTTAAACTAATTAGACAAATCAAGTTAGATTTTTTTCTCTATTTTGATTGCCTTTGAAAGAAAAGTAAAGTTAAAAAATTTTAGGCCAGAGAGATATCCAACACATTGGCAGAAATGCACTACGGTATGATTAAATGGATAGTAATGTTTTACAAAAACAGCAGCTCCAATTAATCTTCATAGCATTTTATTCATAGAAAGTGTTATTTCAATACTGTCAGATTTGTAGTTCAAGAGTAATTGAATGATAAAGTTTCCCCCTCCCACCCCTTTTACCTAGTGTTAGCCACCTCCCTTCAGATGTGGAATCTGGTCCCTCAGTCCAGACAGCTCACAGCAAGGGACTATCTTATTACTGTGAGAACAATGAATGCCCTGCTCCCATTGACAAGTTTTTCAGGTTTTTTTCCTTATGTTAATTGAAGATTGTCCCTCTCTGCGATCCAGCTGGGCACCACCCTGCTGCTCTGAGCTGAGCAGTGTTACATCAGTAAAAAGGGCCGGATGGGATACTTTATCATTCAATTACTCTGGAACTACAACTCTGACAGTATTGAAATAACACTCTCAATGGACCAAATACTATGAATATTAATTGGAGCTGTTTTTATTATGAAACATTACTATCCCTTTCAGAGGTGATGAAGCTGAGATAATCTCTCCAGTGAGATAACTTCTCCAGATCCTATGTTATTCTATGGAGCCTATATACTAGAATTACTCAAGTGGGAGAAATGTTAATGCATAGGTTCCAAATAATAACATCTGAACTGGAGAAATGATATCTTCTCCAGTGAAAACTTCTCCATATCCTATGTTATTCTGTGGCGCTTATGCATTAAGATTACTCAAGTGGGAGACATTTGAATGCACAAGCTCTGGAGAAGTGATAGCACTGGAGATGTTATCTTCACTTTATCACCTCTTTATCATGCATTAGTGCATAACCCCCATTGTATTGTCATGTGTTGGATACTCCTCTGGCACTCAAAGTGTCAATCATGAGAAAACATATTGTATGACTTTTCCTGTAGAGCAAAAATAAGAGTAATCCATCTTCTTGAAGATGTTTCATTCAAATGATATTGCAGCTTGAACATTTTTTTTACTGAAACTGTTAATAACAGTATCACTTTGTGTTTAGATGGCAATTTTGTTTTAGTAGATCTCCAAAGGAAAGTAAGCCTCGAGCTACATTTATGCATAGGATTTGATAGACAGATATCAACTTCCTTGTAATATTTAAAACTGTAACAATGTTTGAATTAAACATCTCTTAGCAATGGGTGTGCCACTGTTTTAGCCAACAGTAAAGTCCTATAATTTATAATTTTAATAAGTAGTTTGTTAATTACTTTTCATTGTGTTTAGTTTCAATATAACTATTTCCCTATTTTAACCCTCTAAGTACCAGATAATTGCATAGCATATTGCTTCCTCTGGAATGCAAGAAGGTTAATTGTAAAGTTATGAACCATTAATTGTAACTATATTTACTTAGACGTCTTCATTTTCTTATAGAACCTGTAGCTCCTATACCAGGATCACCAAAAGGTAACTTAAAACTCATAAGATTCGAGATGAACATGTTAAGTCATTCTATAAAATATGTGCATAATGTATCATACATATTTGTTTTTATTAAATATCAAAATTAAAAGGCACTATGCCAATATGTATAGGTGATATTCAAAGCAGAACTATGACATTTCCTCATTTGTTCCTTATTAGAAACATTCACATTTTACAGAATTTCCATTATCTATTACTGGCTAGCAGATAGTGGCATGTGGGAGAGAAAGTACTATACAAAGTATCAGCATAACCTATCTGCACTGCTTTCTATTATGCATACCCTGACAATTAACTAAAGCTAAACATCTTGTAAATAATTTATTTAAAATAAAAAATAAATATATCATAAATATAGATGCTTTCAAATGTTCTTCCTAAATCTTCTAAATTGGTAAAATACATTTATTCCATTTAAAATCATGTGGTAATCTTATTATGTTGCCATTATGCACTGTAACTTTAAACAAAGGAACATATACTCTTTTAATTTGTTTAGGAGAATGGACTATAGAAGTAGAAAAACCAACTATTCCACAAACAACTGAAGGGAGTGAGTACATTTTTCTTCTACTTCATACACATTGCAGACCATAGATGTCTCCATATTTTGAATAGTCCTCTGCATCTGCTTTTCCTTGTAAAGTTAATATTGAAGGACTTTGATTCAGTCATAAACCTTTTGGATTAATTAAGATGTAAACATCTCATGACCTTGTCAGAACCTTGGGATTGATCACCAAGATACTGAATTTAAATTAATTCTTTGATTTGTTTAATATTTGAAAGAACTAATTGTTTCTATGATTATTTTATACTTTTTTTTTAACTGGAAAATATATTTCTCTGCATATTTATTGTATTAATGATTTGTATAGTCTTTCTATATTTTTGTTCCGTTTACATATTATTACTGTTATCATTAATCAATTTACATGCGATTTACTATGCCTTTTACATTTTTTGTAGAACCTCTAGCTCCTATTCCAGGATCAAAAGGTAATTCACAAATTAACCTTATCATTTGGTTAAATACACATAGAGGAAAATGTGGTAGAGGAGAGATGTAACTATTAAACTGAAGCCCCCTCCAAGAAGTATACCATTACCAAATTGATATTTATAATAACATTCCAAAATGCAAACTGCCAGTGATTACTGAATATGATAGACAGTGTAGCCTAGACAAATCTAACATTGTCTTGTGCATTTTATATAATGGAAGATGCTTATATACTTATGTGAAGTGTCTATATTCAAATGCTATCACTTGTGTTTTGCTTAGGAAAATGGATTATAGTAATAGAGTATCCAAAAGGACCACTACTATTTGAAGGGAGTGAGTATATTTTATGAATATTCTAATTCACACACACACAGTGTAAATTTTTTTTAATAGACCTCAACATCTGACTTTTCTGTTCAGCGAATATGGAAAAACTTTGATAAAACCACAATATATCAATCAATCAATCAATCAATCACTTAATCATTCAGTTATTCTAAATTGAATCTAAGACCTTGGCAGAAAAAAGAGCAAAGTACCTTAAGGTCTAATAATGCTTTGCTATGAAAAGAATATATAATGTAGAACTTTTCCTACTGACTAAGATCTAGATCCACTGGTGATTTTGTTACAGATACTTTGTTGCATGATGTTGCAGCAGTATTAGATTGGCATTGAAATTTAATGTAGCTGAAAAAGTCACCCATGTGAATTTCCCCATAGAGAAGTTGCTGCAATGAAGATGACCGTTTAAACTATCTAAAGAAAGGGTACTCCTACTGCTGGGAGATAACTCATTGAAAAATTACAGCCATTTAAACATTTCTTGTATTTCTCTTTTTTGTTATTCAATCAAACAAATTATATAACATTCATAAGTATATCTATTATAACATTTCTGTCATTAATTATAAAAGGTGTCCAAAAACAGAAATAGAGAGGCATTATCCTGAGCATTTATAACTTTTGAATAAATAATCTCTGTTTTTAATGTATTGCATCTTGTTTATTTTTTGTAGAACTCATAACTCCAATTCCTGGAACAAAAGGTAAGGTAACATACAAATTCATGCACACATTTTAAGAGATGACATATAGTAAAAGGTGCTAATGGAGAGATGTTAATATCGAGGTCTATATTTTTGGTAAAAAAAAAAGTGACAGTGCTATATAACACTGTTTTTGTTGTTTGTTTTTTTAAAGAAAAGTGCTCTTTAGAACATCTGCAAAGAACCCCCTGTAAATATATATCTGATTATTATTCAAATAATAATATTGCAAAATTGATATTTGCAAAAATAATTGAAAATACATTATTGCTACTGAACACTAACTATTGTAATTAATGGAAGCTTTTAGTTTATTTTAGCCAGTCTTTATAATGTGTCACTATAAACAAACACAATTCTTATGTTCTGTTTAATAGCCAGTATTTATGCTCAGTTACATTTTAACAAACACAATTTGTATGTTCTGTTTATTAGAATGGACTATAGAAGTAGAACAGCCAAAAGGACCAGTGCAATCTGAAGGAAGTGAGTATAATTTATTAATCTGAAAACCCACACACAGTATAAAACAAATGCGATACCACATTTTTTGTGATAAGCCTTAGCATCAGCATTTTCTTGAAGAATTTGGACCTACTCAAAACCTCATAAACTGATTTGAAAAATGAATTAGAAGAGGTAAATGAATAATAACTTTAAATATTGATTTTATGGATCAGATTACTCATATGGTAGTTGTGGTAGTGAGTCAATTCCTAAACAGTGGAACATTTGGTTAAAGGGATAGTAATACTTAAAATGTAAAAAAATATAAATTTTAGTGTTTATCCCCATGAGTAAAACAAGTATACTCCCATTGCCGAAAGGTGGTTTATTCAAAAGTTATTACAGTTCAAACTTTTTTTAGGTGCAGTATCACAGTGACCTGAAATTGTGCAGTGGCGCTGTTGCTACACCATCCTATGGACAGCTCTGGTCAGCTGACCATAAATATCCATAGGATGGTGCAGCAACAGCACCACAGTACAATGTCAGTCCACTGTTTGAGCTGTAATAACTTTTGAGTAAAACACCTTTCAGCAGTGGGATTAGCCTTGTTTTACTCAGGGAGATAAACACTACAACATATATATTTTTTACATATTAAGTATTACTATCCCTTAAATTAATTGACTATGAAGTGAAGAAACTGACTTAGAAGCACGAGATTTATTCAATTTATGTCATCTCCTTGTGACCTTAGACCAGTTATTTCACATTCCTATGTTGCAGGCATCGTAACTGGATTATAAACTCCAAAGGAAAGATATTCACTGTGCCTAAAAATATCTGTGTACAATGATGAATTCAATATGATAGCACTATATAAGAATAAAGGTATTATTGTAAACAGTGTAATAATTTGTCTCCTAGGAAGCATTGCTCTGCAGGAATTGGCTATGGTTTTATTATACTATTTAACAGAGGGAAATTGTTTGTTTCTCTGCATAATAATGTGCATTGCTGACTTAATAGAAACACTTCAGTTTTATAATATTTAAAATTAATTTACTGTGTCTAATTTTTTTGTAGAACCTAAAGCTCCAATTCCAGAAATGGAAGGTAATTTACAAATTCTCCCAAACCTTTGTTAGATTCAATAAATAGCAAAAAGTGCTTGCAGAGCATTAACATAATTGTTTTTCCATTCGGAATTTTATGGCATTAATATTTTTTTCACTATGAAAGTATAATAGATCAATTAGATATTTAGTTACATGATCAATTTGACATGCCCAACTTATCATTATGTTCTGTCACTTTCAACAAGTACTATTTTTATGTTTTGTTTAGGAAAATGGACAATAGAAGTAGTGCAGCCAAAGGAAACAGTGACACCTGAAGGTGAGTATATATTAAGTATTTGACGGGCTTCTCATAGAGCGGGATTCCATTCCAAATGATATATGTAGAATAAATTAACGGATACTTTTCTAGTTCAGAACAATTGTTAGAATTATAACATTTTATTTCAGATCAGATAGGATGTTGACCCAGAAAAATATGCAACTGCCTTTGGAGCTAGGAAGGAATGTTTATCCACTTGAGGGCTTAATTAGAAATTGCCTTCCTCTGGATCCCAAAGGGACATATGGCATGGGCTGAACTGAATGGATACATGTCTTTATGATACTAGTTTTAGCTCACATATTACTATTGAAATCTACAGGTAAATCAGGACAGAGCGATAAATCAGTGATAAATGTATCAAGTGCAATGCAATCCAGCCCACAGTAGGAAACAAGCAAAATGTTCTTGCATTCCTTTGGCTGCAAAATACATCACCAGCCATTGAAAAGCATGCACTGGAGGTACATAACAGTCAAGGAAATAAAAATAGAAGTGCCATTCCTACAAGGGGAGAAAATACAGGATAACTCTCCAAAACTTTTTTACAAGGAAGTCCTGGCTTTGCAATTTTTCCTGCATCACAGCTGTTTATGAGTCAGAGCAGCAGATGATATGATGCTTAGTTAGAAGGTTTAATTTTTTGATTACTACTTAAGAGTCAAAAAAATGCAAAAAGCTAAACAAACTGGAGTTTCCTCTGTTCCTCTTCTTCTTCTCTAGCTCAAAAATGTGCTGCTTTCTCATCCTTACAAACACAGAATGGCATGTTGTGGGAACCTGTCACCCCTTTATACTATGCCAACCTTGCCATGTGGTGGGGAGAAATTCAGTCTTCCCATTGATTTCAATGCAGTGAGCTAGGTGAAGAAAGCAAAACAATTTACACTTTTGATAAAACTGCTAGAGAGATATTTAATGCATTGCAAAGCATTGTGAGTTTGCCCAGAATTACACCACTTTTCTATAGTACAGCAGCATCAGTGAAGTCTGTAGAACGCAACTTAGTAGTTACAAGAGATAAAGATGAAAAGCTAATGGTTATTGGATTGTTTTGCAGGTCTCAATAAAGTGACTTCTTCTGGAAAAGAGTTTATCACTGTGTTTATGCAGAACCACAACCCCAAATGGGAATCTCACCCAGAGCTTCTGGTTACCGGCACAGCACCATCCACATCAGTCACTGTTTCAATTAACAAGTCTGATTTCAAGAAAGAGTTCACAGTTAAAAAAGACGAAACTATAAGAATTCCTATCACAGAACCCGTAGAGATCATAGGGACAGGCAAATCCCCAAAGTCAGTGTTGGTTAAATCTGATGCTGATATTACCGTTGTTGCCCGAAATTATAAAAAATTTACAGTTGATACAGCTTTGCTTTTCCCAGTAGATCAATTAGGAAATGAATATTACATAATTACTCCTCCTTGGGGACCTACAAAAGAATATAAAGAGTTTGCTGTGGTTTCTTATAAGAAACCTACTACTGTTTCTTTTATCTTAAAAGGAGAAGTAGAATTCCAAGGACAAACATATCCGAAAGGCAGCAAACTGTCACTGACCCTTGAACCACATGAAGCTGTCCAGATACAGAGTAAAGATGATCTTTCAGGCACCAAGGTGTTTTCTCAACATTCTGTAGTTGTTCTAAGTGGGCACACATGCTCTAATAAACTTGGAGCTTGTGCTCATATCTATGAACAGCTCTCTCCAGTTTCGAGTTGGGGAACCAAATTTTTTATTCCAGGCTTTTCCTTCCAACCCAAATCTGATATTGTGTTTGTTGTGGCTTCACAAGACACCACAATTGATTACCAGTCTGGAACACAAAAAAACAAGAAAATGTTGCAAGATGGAGAAGTGCTCCAGTTGGAAGTTTCATACTCATCACCTGTACATATCTATGCCAGTCATCCAATCCAGGTCTTGTTTTATGGCACTGGTGAGACAATTAAAGGCGACATAATTGATCCTTTCTTTACCAGCATACCTAGCATTGAAAAATTTGGTATAGAGTATGAACTCATAGGTCAGGACAATATAGCAAATAATTTGGCTGTCATTATCACTAAAGTATCAGGGCAAAAAGAAATCACTGTTGATGGAAAGATTCCTGAAGGAATAACATGGAAGGAATTCCCTGGAACAGATTATTCATGGGGAGAATATAAATTTGAAAGTGGCTTCAGCTTCCATACAGTACAGTCTGTTGCAGTACCATTTGGACTATTAATCATTGGCTATGAGAGAAGCTTGGCCTATGGATCTTTGGCACCTTGTCTTCGTGGTAAATACTTTTTTTTATTTCTTAATAGTTGTTTCTTCCACTAATTGTTTTGAAATGTTTTAGCCTCATGTTTGAATACAAACATTTTATTAAGATTTGTGTATGTTTCAGTTATCAATCTATACAGGTTTATTCAATAGTAATTGTTGTAGCTAGAAAACTCTTTTTTAGATTTTTAGAAATCCATAAAGACTGTTTATGTTTTTAAAATTAGGCATTAAGCTTACATTTTCTTAAAAGTTCTAGATTAGAGTTGTCACTTTAGCACAAGATAGCTTGTTTTACAGATTATTCAAATCTGCCTATAGGTTGTATTATTCATTTACTCTATAAAATAAGTTATTTTTTGCTTTGGTTCCACATTTTGGCAAATTTTGATAATTTCCTTTAATGCATTCTCATTACATCTATTGGAGGCCAAATTTATGGTTCCAGTGTGTAGACTCTGCATAGATTCATTCACAATACAGTGATGCTGATGAAGTGGGGCAATGTTGAGGCATACCAGTTGCAATAATGGGGACACATAGAACTTCAATTTTCCGAATGCTGTAGAGGTATCCAACTAATTGCAAAGAAATATGTTGGATACATTATTAGCATTTAAGAAGCTAAAAGGTCCATTTAAATCAATGGGAAGTTTAGGAATATTTAGTTGTCCCCCTATGGTGCAGTTGGTATGCTCCTGGATTGCTCCAGTTCTTGTTAGTGCATAAACTTCACTATGTGGTAATAGTGGCTATACACATAAACAAAATACCATAGAGTGGTGCACTGTGACACCAACAACTAAATGTTTATTTCTAAAAAAATATTTATATTACAATTAAATAGCTATCACAAAATATAAGCAGCTTTAATTATCTTTAAAATTAACTAAGTTTATCTTAGGGTGATAGATGCACTTTAAGTGTCTATATGTCAAACTTAGTACTGTTCATTGGTTGCAGAGCCTTTGCATGTTTGATGTAACTAATAATAATGTGTTTGTTTATTTGGTAGGACCTGAATCCAAACCAATTGGTAAGTCAAGTTTTTTCATATGAGATTTTGGGGCAAGTGAGTAAAAGGATATGTTATCATGGAAATTGTGAAATGTTAGCAACACTTTGGCCTGTCTTTCTAACACCTTGGGTTTACAGAATTCAACACTGAATTGCAAACCAATGCATTGAAGATGCCTGTTGTATTCAAAGGGTTAAAGGGAGAGAAAATAAACCCAAACACTTAAAGAATCCCTTGACCCCTTGACTGCCATAGAGGTATGCAATGCATTGCATACCTGTCTTGCACTCAAAGGGCTAATGTTATCAAACAGAGAGAAATCCATTGGAATAATCTCTCCACTGCTAAGACATTATTATCATTCATTTATAAAGTTCTACAAATGAGGTAGTATATTGTACAACTAGTTGAAGAGCCCGTGTACATGGGCCACAGTGCCGCCCAGCAACGGCTGCGGTGTAGTCATGCACACTAGAGACTGCTCTTGCCGCAGATGATATGGAGCGGGGTGCTCCGAATTTAGACCGTACTGTGCATGACTGCAGAGTGCGCAGCCGTCTCTACTGCACATGACGGCTTCTGACAAACACAAACTTATTGAATTATTATATAGGATTATGGAGTACTCTTTAAATAACAAACTTGTACAAAATGAATGTAATTGGTGAATATGGTCTTGCTTGGGAGAATTTACAATCTATAGGAAAAAGAGGAACAACAGTATGTACATTCAGATGGGGTTATTTTAAAGAGCACATTTATCAATCATAGATTGTATCAGACATTTTGATAAATACTGGAACTTTTTTAACATTTTAGTTTGCAAATATCAATAAATGCAGGTTTAGGAGCAAAAACATGAAGCATGCTTAAGTACAGGCTCAATAATCCATCTCTTAGTTATCTAAATTAATTCTTCTTTGCTTTCGCAATAATCAGTAAATGTAGGCAAAATGTGAAGACAGGTGATTTACTTCTTTATAATAAGTATAACCCTTTGAGAGCCAGAGGGCTACACAACACATTGCTTTGCAACAGGTTGCATACTCATCTGACACTCAAAGGGATAATTTAGTATTTTATTTTTAAACTTTAGAAAGTTCAAAAATGTAAAAACGACGGAGTTAAGGAAAGGTAAGGTAAGAGGGATACAGAAATCTAAAGGTTAAGGGATAAATGGGAGAGGGAAGAAGTGATACATAATTTAGAAAATAAGTCATTACAAAGCATTATTAGCATTGTGCATCATGGATGATATATAAAACTGCATATTAATTTGTATTTTATACAGATTAATTAATCAGTAAGTTTAAGCAACCTTGTGTTAAGAATGAACTGGTACCTAAAGACTATAGTAGCAAAACACCCAGATGTTTCAATGTGAATTTTAGGTTACACTTGCACTGAGGTGACTAGAAGCTGAAGTAAGTATAACACTGCCCTTTCCCATTGTGAGCTCTCTGGATGATGAGGCTTAGCTGGGTGTAGCTGATGGAATTGGTGAATTGGTGAACATGTGCAGGAGAATGGACCTTAGAGGCAGGAATCCAGTAGTGCTTCCCAAGGTCACAGCTTCCTCAGTCAATGAGATGTTGAAGCACTAATTGTGCTAGAAATCCATTTCTTAACAATATATTCTTCCTGTCCATCCACAAAATTCAAACAGAAGAATGGAAGGAACAGAGGAAATGAGTCCTGACAACTGGTCACATCATTGATGGCTAAATGGAAGTGAAGAATCTTAAAGGGATAGTATTACTTCATTTTAACAATCTTAAATATTGTACATATTAAACAAATAAAGTAAACTATGTAACTCCAGTTGCTGTAACTTTGATAGTTTTAGAGTAATATGCTTCTAAAGTTCCCCCCTCTAGCCCCTTTTACCCACGTCAGCGCTCTAGCCGACAGACTTAGATCCTGGTCCCGGGACAGGATGGCCTGTCTGCAGAGCTGAAATAGCATTGTATACAAATAAATTCTTCATGAGAATGGTCTTCAAAATGTGCCTGGTTTGAGGCATGTTAGCATGTTGAATTTTAAAGCAACATATGGTTTGAAAAATGCTTTCAGCTTGGGATATGGCAGCAGGGTGGAACACATAACATCAGTATTTCTAAAATTCTGTTTTCAACAAAAGAAAAGGGCAATATGTCAACCATCAGCATTCTATCAAAATAGGCATGCCACAGGTGTGCTTTTAGATTATTTTTGTGCAGGTTTTGAGTCCTTTCAAGAGTTCAAAGGAGAAGGGGGAGGGAAAGGAAGGGAAAGGGAGAGAGAGGAAAAAAAAAATAAAAGAAGGGGGGTCACACCCTTCCACTCCCGCCCAACCAAGTATTCTTGTGGCGTGGAACCAATAAGTAGCAAATAGAACATGATCTCATGTTTCAGCGATACCATCCAAAGGTCCAAACATGGGGGAAGTGATCGTGATAGAACGTTGATAATGGCCAATGGTCATGGGCTAGAGGTAAGCCACTGTGACCAAGATACCTCAAAATCACTTAAAGTGCTAGAGGCCAGTGCATGATAGAGTTCCATGGTAATAGTATGACCAAGTTTGGATAGCCAGAGGGTAACAGATGGGGCCTCCCTCTGCTTCCAGAAAAGAGGGATCAGCGCTTTGGCTGACGTCAGAAGGTGAGGGATGATGCACCATACCTTTTGAGGCATGGTAATGGTAAGGTGATCTTTGAATAGGAACAGACAACGCCATGGGTCAAGAGGCATGGGAGTGTTTAGTCGCCTAGTAATGGTTTGGGTCACCTCCTGCCAGAAAAAGGGACGATAATGGGACAAGTCCACCAGATGTGAAGCATCGTGCCTGATTGATTCTGACATCTCCAACACACTGAGGGTAATTCTGGGAAGAAGGTTGAGATTTGGGCTGGGACCATGTACCACCTGGTCAGAAGCTTATAATTAACATTTCTGGACCAGATATCCAGAAATTTGAAAAATTTAGCAGAGAAAATAGCTTCCCACTGATCAATCTCTAAGGTTAAAGCTAGGTCAGATTCCCATTTCAACAGATGAGAATATTTCTTCATGGCATGATCAAGCTGCAGGATGGAGTAGCAGTAAAATAGGGGCTGAATCTTTTGTGAAGGGTCAGAAAGCTTCCTTTCAAAAGGAGTGGTATGTCGGGATAGAGAACCTCACTTTGCCAATGAGTTGTACCAGTGGCGGACCTGCAGGTAGGTCCACCAGGGTATACTTATACCTCCCATTCGCTAGTTGTAACATATCCCTGGCTAAGAAGCCAGCTGTGGAGGATAGATAGCGGACAGTAGTTAGGCTGTGCTGCATCCAAAGCAAGAAATTCCCATTATGCATCCCCACTGGAAAGTCTGGTGATCTGAGGAAAGATTGTAAGGGCGATGGTGAGGGTGAGAGAGAAAACCGTTTGCTCGAGTCCTGCCATGAGCTCAAAATATGACCTAAAATTATGTGTTTACCACACATTTGTGCATATTTGGCTGGATCAGATCAGAGAAGCTGAATGAAGTCTAGCTGATAACGTGTGCCAATGAGTTAGTCCAACATTTGGAGGTTGGGCCACAGAAGTTGAAAATTTTTGCTATGTCTGCAGCCTTGTAGTATCTGGGAATGTCAGATAAGCCTAGGCCACCCTGCAATGGCTTTTCACACATAACAATAGAGTGGAGTCTGGGCCCAGACAAATTGGCAAATTATCTTCTGTATCAATGCAAGGAAGTGTATGGGTATTTTGATAGGGAGAGCGTTTAGTTGGAAAAGTACTTTAGGGAGAATCATAATTTTAGTAAGGTTAACTCTACCCATCCAAGAGACTGGTTTGTGGATTTTTGTACCCATAACAAACACTGTAAAAATATTTTGAAGCAATAATATACTATATCTCTGACTTGCAAATCTAGGAAACTTAATGCTTTAGGGCCACATGCAGAAAAAAATAGCAATTGGAACAAACCACTTACAGAAAAAAGTATCCCATTTATTTAAATGGGGCTTTCAACCCCTTGAATCCCAAAGAGATCTCCAGCTCATTACTTTGCAACGTATTGGTGACCTCTCTATCATTAAGTGGATAAAAGCCCCATTGGGAATTAAGTAAAATTGTATTTGTCTTCTTTTGTGCAGTTGGTTTGCTCTAGGACTGTTACTCTTTTGTTTTCTGCATATGACCTTTAGACCATTCTTACCTTGCTATTATACTATACTACATGATCTAATTATGAAACTTGTATACAATGATTAGCATAATTACAAAGCAAGTGGATTAATACAGTAAAAATATTACAATTGAAAAACAAAATATGACGAGGCCTAAAATTTAGATTACAGAATGATTCACAGGGAAGCAAATTAGAATAAATGCAGGTGTAGTGTTAAGTAAAATGTTTATCTTATATTTAACTATTTTTTTGTATAACATTAAAATAATTTAGTGCATATTGATATATATGCATACTATTGGCTGACCTTTTATGTAAGAAAACAGCCCAATATTTATGTTGATGAGAAAGCAACACGGTGCTCTCCAGTTAAGATCAGGTCTAAACTAGTTTTACATGTCCTAATGAGGTGCATGCTTACATTTCACTCCCAGCATAATCATGAGCACTGAGATAGCAAAACCGCCATATCATCTGCAAAGCCGCACTTCCAATATTAATGTTTTTTGCGGAAATGTAGCAGTATGATCCTAATGTGCCTGTTCTCTCATGTTTGCCAAAGTGTTATTTTGTTAATAATTCTAAAAATGTGCTATCTTATTACAGATCCGTGTAGTAATATTCAATGCCGGCCTAAGGAAAGCTGTCAAGTTAAGAATGGAAAAGGTGAATGTGTACACAGTTACATGGGGACCTGCAATGGCTGGGGAGACCCTCACTACAATACCTATGATGGTTACAAGTTTGACCTTCAGGGCACATGTACCTATATCCTAAGCAAGTACAATGGCAGTGACAAAGGTCTGCAGCCCTTTAGTATTGAGGAGAAGAATGAGAACCGAGGAAACAAAATTTTTTCGTACATCAGAGTTGTCAACACAGATGTTTATGGACATAGAATTTCTATCAAGATAGGAGAGAGTCCAAAAATCAGGGTGAGTACATGCAATATGGAGAAAAAGACCAGCTTTCATATTAATACTACTCACATACACTACACATTCAAATTATTAGAGCCAAGGTCAGTTATGCTGGCAGGTACTGTGCAGAAACCAGCACTGAAAAGATGAGGGCTACATTTACATCTCAAGCGACCCTAGGGCCCTTGGTATCCATAGCCCAACCTCTGGTCATACCTCCACTCATCACATGATCCCACCCCAGACTCCAATTTACTGTTTCCTGGCACTGGTAATACCCTTATCTTATTATAATATAACAGAGAAAATATAGAGCAACGGAATATTAAACTTCCTAAATTAGTACACCAAAGATTACAGGTATGTATATACATTGGTAGAAAACCAACCATCAGATGGTTTCTGGTATATAGAAACTAGGATTGTCTTAATCACCCCAAGTCAGAGAAATGGATGTGGCCAGAAAGTCAGATGTTCATCTCATCTAGGGCCAGACTTCACATTAGGTGGAGTAAGCAACTGCCAAGGGCACCAAATTATGAGGAGCAGGCAATTTTATGGTCTTGAAAGGCCCCTGGTATAATTGTGAGAGTAGACAGTAATTTAAACAATTTTTGACTCACTTTGATTAGGAGCAGTAATTGTTAGATTGTACATTTTTACTGATGAGTAAAATGATGCACTCTGGACACTCAGGAGGATAGCATCACTCCTTTTTACCTCTCTCCCTAGATGAATGCATTTTCTTTTCTTGGATTATCACTGCTTGGATTTTCATTGCTGAAAAACCAGCACATGCATTAAAATGCCCCTAGTCAGGGGTTCCTCAACTGTAATGACAATTAATATAGTTCTGAGTTCTGGCAAACACAATCTATATGACTTTGAAACAGATATCCACTTTTTGGTTTATGATTTAACTACCAGTTTGTAAATTTCAGTTTATATACTAAGTTATTCATTTTATCTACCAGTGTATGTGCTCCTCTACAGTAAATTTGGTTGAAAGTCCAGTACAATCTTTGCCTGGTATAACCCAGAAAATGCAAATAACATAATTCAAGATTGGTTTTAGTCTATTATACCTTTCTTTAGAAATGTCTGTTTTCTTAAATGTGTACATTGCATCTGATATCACCTTATCCCTGGGCAAAGAATTCCACAGTTTAAAAACCTTACTGTAAAGAACCCCTTCCTCTACTAGAAACCTTATTTCCTCTAATTGCAAGGGGTGGGCTTAGTTATTTGATTAGGCCTTGAAATCAAAAGCTCAATTGAGAATTCATTGTATTGACCTCACACATACTTAAAGATTCCCTATGATTTACATTGTCGGTAGAGTAAATATAATTTTTTGTAGCAGACAATATGAATAGGACTATTGGATGGTATTATGATAAATGGGGAAGTGGACATGGACAGGGCTGGGGACACCTACATTACCTCTCCTAGGAGCTACAAATCCAGCTTTGTACAGGCCCCTATCCTATACTGGAGCAAAAAATCACATGCTCATGTTAGCAAATGTGTGATCTACATCCAGCCTCTCTCTCTTTGGATTGTTTTTAATATAACTGTATATTCAGCCTAAATATCCGAGTAACTGTTACATTCATGAATGGATATAAATAGATAACTACTACATAACCATAACGTTTTGTACTTTTGTATCTATCTTAATTATTTAAAGGGATAGTAATGTGTGTTATAATGTAGTTCACTAAGTCTTTTTTATATTAAATATACAGTATCTCAGATAAGTGAGTACACCCTTCACATTTTTGTAAATATTTTTATTTTATTTTTCATGTGACAACACTGAAGAAATGGAACTCTGCTACAATGTAAAGTAGTGAGTGTACAGCCTGTATAACGGTGTAAATTTGCTGTCCCCCTCAAAATAACTCAACACACAGCCATTAATGTCTAAACCTTGACAACAAAAGTGAGTACACCCCTAAGTGGAAATGTCCAAATTGGGCCCAATTAGCCATTTTCCCTCCCTGGTGTCATGTGACTCGTTAGTGTTACAAGGTCTCAGTTGTGAATGGGGAGTAGGTGTGTTAAATTTGGTGTTATCGCTCTCACACTTTCTAATACTGGCCACTAGAAATTCAACATGGCACTTCATGGCAAAGAACACTCTGAGGATCTGAAAAAAAGAATTGTTGCTCTACATAAAGATGGCCTAGGCTATAAGAAGCCA